>OX371263.1:25974693-26584399 GCA_947311025.1 Lypha dubia | reverse complement strand
TATCAATATGGCAACAAGAAGAAACATGGTAATTTTAACAACATGGAAAATAAAGGTATGAAATTTCCTTTTAATTGTCACAATTGTGGAAAAAAGGGCCACATGGCTAAAAATTGTAAGGTCAAAATAAATAAAGCAAATGAAGCATATGAGTCGTCAGGATTTGTTTTTTCAACACTAATTGGTAACAGTTCTCTTGTTTCATCTGAGGATAGTTTTGTTTGGGTAGTTGACAGTGGAGCATCTTCCCACATGACAAGCATAAAGTCAGCATTTATTAACATAGATGAAACTTTTAGAGGGACTGTCCGCTTAGCTGACGATAAGAATTTGGAAATCATGGGAATTGGAACAGCTCAAGTTAATGTCAAAGTTAGAGGACGCATTAGTACTGTCAATCTCCTAGAAACCTTGTATATACCAAACTTAAAAAGCAATCTATTTTCAATAGGAAAGGCAACGGATAATGGTTGCAGAATTAAAATATTTTCTGACAAGATCGTTGTGTATAAAAATGGTAATATTTTAATATCATCTCAGAAGAATCGTGGTATATATTATTTTCATTCCATTCGAAATTATAATGATAGAGCTATGCATGTAGAAAAATCTAAGAGCGAATTAGAACTATGGCACAAACGTTTTGGCCATTTAAATCCTGTAGATTTAGAAAAACTTCAATCTCAGGAAATGGTGTTTGGTCTACCAAAATTTAAAACTAAGAGACTTGATTGTATCAGTTGTATTCGTGGTAAGCAGATTAGGCAAGCTTTTCCAAAGAAGAATACTAAGACATCTACCGAAATATTGCAGTTAATACACACGGACCTGTGTGGTCCAATGAGAGTAGAGTCTATTGGTAAAAAACTTTACTTCGCTACTTTTATTGATGATTTTACCAGGAAGGTATACGTTCGTTTTTTGAGAAAGAAAAGCGAATATCTAGAACTGTTCAAGGATTTTAAGAAACAAGTTGAACTGGAAACAGGCAGGAAGATCAAATCTGTAAGGTCTGATAATGCTAGTGAATTGAAAAGCCGTGAATTTGAAGGTTTTTTAAAGGGCTGTGGCATTACACGTCAATTTAGTGTAGAGTATACACCTGAACAAAATGGTTTAGCAGAGCGAATGAACCGAACTCTAGTGGAAATGTCTAGAACAACCATGATAGAAGCAAAATTACCAGAATTTTTGTGGGCCGAGTTAATAATGACAGCTTCTTATTTGAGAAATAGGTGCCCGACTAAGCTCAATAATAATAAGACTCCTGAAGAACTATGGTCAGGCAAGAAGCCCAGTATCAAGCATTTACGGCAAATAGGAAGCAAAGCTTTCGTTTTAGATAAGAGACCAGGGAAATCTAAATGGCAACCAAGGTCTTCAGAATTTGTACTTGTAGGCTACTCAACAGATGCCAAGGCTTATCGTTTATGGAAACGTAGTACTCGAGAAATAATAAAAAGCCGTGATGTACGATTTATAGAAGATGATTTTTCGGTTGACATAAGCGAAATAGAAAACGAACAAGTAGGCTTTTATGATTTCAATTGGAATGCTAACGAAAGAACTAATAATAATTTGGACATAAATCAAAGGGACTTTGAAGTAGTTGATGCCATCAATCGAAATCAACCAATGTTAGAATACGAAAACCAATTGGAACAAGAGAACCCGAACCAGATATTAACAGAAGATGATTACGGAAGTATATCTACTAGCAGTAATGAAAGTGTTACATATGAGCCTTCCATTAGAGAGCGCCTTAGGTCATGGTCAATATTTAAGAGTAGAGAAGAAGCTAATATTATAATTGGTGATAGAAATGACCCAAAAACGTATAAAGAAATGCTGAAATCAGAACACGTACATGATTGGAAACTTGCAACTGAAGAAGAATATAGGTCGATAATGATGAACAGTACTTGGGAATTAGTAGATTTACCTAAAGGTAGAAAGCCAATAGGCTGCAAGTGGGTTTTTAAAACTAAGTACACCCCTGATGGTAAAATTGACAAACGAAAAGCGCGCTTAGTAGCAAAAGGGTATTCCCAGGAGTATGGTGTTGATTACAATAGTACATTTGCGCCAGTCATAAGACAATCTTCATTGCGTTTAATATACGCACTTGCTGTTGAAAAAGACCTAAAATTGAGACAGCTGGATGTATCTACAGCTTTTTTGAATGGGAATTTAGATGAGAAAATTTTTATGGCCCAACCCGAAGGTTTTATCGATGAGATGAACAGAGACAAAGTTTGTTTATTGAAAAAGTCAATATATGGGCTTAAACAAGCCAGTCGACAGTGGTATAAGAAGATAGATTCAGTACTGAAGGAATTTAATCTTAATAAATCAAAGTATGATCAATGTATTTATTCGATGAACTCAGGCAAAGATTCTGTTATAATAGCACTATATGTTGACGACATTATCATTGCAAGTAGTAATGAAACTTTAACTAATCGCTTAATTGCATTACTATCAAATAATTTTGAAATTCGAGACATGAAGGATCCCAAACACTGTATAGGACTCGAAATAAGTCAGAAGCCCGGATCGTTAACTATTTGTCAACCAGCATATATTCAAAATTTAATTGAAAAATATGGTCTAACAAATGCAAAAACTAATAGAATACCAATGCAATTCAAAATAAATCTCGAAAAAGAACCTAAAATTCCCGGAGAAGAGGGAAAAATAGATAAGACGAAGTTTCAAGAAATTATAGGTTCTTTGCTACATCTAGCAGTATTTAGTAGGCCAGATATTTCTTGTAGTGTGAACAGGCTTTCGCAGTTCTGTCAAGATCCAAGAAAGCAACACTGGAATGCAGCTTTAGCAGTTATTAGATATTTAAAATCAACAAAAGATTATGTACTAATGTATAAGAAAACTAATTCGCCTCTAGTGGGTTTTGTAGATGCCAATTGGGCTCAAGATTGTAATGATCGCAAATCTCAATCAGGATTTTGTTTTATTTTCGCAGGAGCGGCTATATCATGGGAATCACGCAAACAGCGCGTTGTTGCAACATCTAGCGCTGAAGCTGAATACATGGCGTTAACAGAGTGTGCAAAAGAAGCTATGTATTTGCGATATGTATTAGAAGAATTTGGTTATGCTGTCAATGTTCCTACAACAATTATGTGTGACTCTCAAAGTGCTCAACATATGGCTAATTTCGGAAGTCATCATTCTAGAACTAAGCATATTCATTATCGTTATCATTTTATACGAGATGCTGTTGAAAATGGTACTGTGAAACTAGAATACTTGCCAACGGACAAAATGATTGCTGATATGTTAACAAAACCAGTACCCAAAATTAAACATCAATTTTGTATTAAAGGAATGGGGATGACATCAAAAAATGATTAAAGTTGAGAAGGCGTGTTGGAAATCTACTTTATCATTTTTCACTTTAATATTTATATTTATAAATATCAACATAGCTTTGAAATTTCTATGACATAAATGTTTTAATATTTTTAAAATGTAATTAATTCAAACTGAAATTCGAACAATAAATATTAATTAAGGCTTTTAATAAAATACTTTTTTATTAAATTACAATAAGCTTAAGGCTTTTTTGTTTTTGTTTTTTTAGTTTGGTTTTTGATAAATAAATTCAAAACGTGTGTATGTAAAATCTTATGCTTAAGTGCAATAGTCTTTTTGATTTACCATTATTCTAAGAATGACAAATATTTTGTGCGTATTACTTCTGTTTTTGAAATCAATTTAGTTTAGAAACTTCTTTGTTTATAAATGGTTCTTTCATCAAAATAACAAAAATCCCTTTCGTGACAAAATTTGTTAAACTAACAATAAAAGAAAAGAGTGAAATTCTTAAGAAACTTGAAAGTGGCATACCTGTCAAAACGATATGTAATGAATACAAGGTTCACAAATCAACAGTAGGTAGAATAAAAAAAAATTCAGACTTTTTCCCTTAAAATCATGAATCTTTAATTCGATTTTTTATTAGATGTATATTTTGTTTTTCTCTTTTTATTCTTTATTTCAATCAAATAAATACGATTATTAAAAGCTAACCTTAGTTTTTTTTTATAAAATTCTTAATTGGTTTAAATAGAAAAATATGACTAGAAATTTGTGACTTGGTTTGCGCAACAACTCAGTTATCGCAACAGCCCAAAATTTCTATTGGTTGCGTTTACCGAGTTTACACTGTATTATGATTGGAACAATTTTATTTGAATACACTTAATTTAAAATTTTTATTCGATTAATTTTATACGAACAAAAATATTCGAATAATTTTATTTTAATAATTTCATCAATTCGAATATATTTTTGGATTAATATTATTTTATTACTTTTGTGAGAATAATTTAGTTTAAATATTTCTATTCGAATATATTTATTCGAAAATTTTTATTCGAATAATTTTATTCGAATTCGAATATTTTTTTTATAAAGAAAGTATGTATATTATTTTTTTAAGTAAAATGCACACATTATGATTATTTGTCTGTAGTCTGTAGTCAAAAAGTAGGTCTTTAAAAAAGATATCGAATCGCACGGTAGTGCTCCAGGCCAAGTTCGGCCACACAAAACCATTCAAGCTGTTTTTACCCCCTCATAACTTTACTCCTCCTGATCACAATATAATGAAACTCGAAACATAAGGTCTCCCCACAGACTTGACCACGCAGGCTAAAGTTCTACCGTAAAAGCTTCCGAGATATTAAGGTGTGAAAAGTCCATATTTTAGTACATATTCACTCACTGACTCACTGGCTCATCAATATTATTGGGCACTTCCAGTAAAGCTAGAGAGCTGAAACTTGGTACACAGGTAGGCCCAGATAAGCAATACATATAAATATTTATACAAAACAACTTAAAAAAAGAAGTGAGATCCGCACAAAAACATAAATGTGAAAATAATGCCAAGTTCCTATCCAAAAAATTTCGGCCGTAAAAAGTACTGAGATCAAAGTAAGGACCAAGTGCTTGATTGGTACAACTCCATCTCATTTCTAGGCAACCTGTAAGCTTGGGAAAATTTTTCCAAGAATTCTTTCCCATATTAGAAAGTCAAAAAAAGGCGTTAAGTGTTATTGCGACGCAGATTGCTAAAATTTGGAAAGATAAGCCAGCATCTCACGTCAAGTTTAGTTGATAATCAAACAGGATTGGGCTTTTTACTATGTTGACTGTGCTCTTAAATATCAAGAGGTCAGACAAGGATTGATTAAAAATTTTATACCGGTTAGTTGCAGTGGGTCCATTAAAATGCAGTGTCATATAAAAAAGTTTAGCCAAGCTTGTCTGTACATTTGCCAAAGCACTTTTGTGGCCTTTAATATGGCTGTTAGTACAACTAAAAGTTGCTTAAAAACTGTATCACGTACTTTAGGTCAAGGTACATTATTACAAAACATGCATCAACAATATTGTCTAATTGGCAGATGACATGGTCACATATCATTTTCTGAAATTTTCAACCTTATAAATATCCCAAAAGCAACCACGTCTTGTATCCATACCCCTAAAATCATTTTTTAATTTATTTTTATTCTAAGGAAATTTCCAAAATATCCTTTTTATTTTTGTTTTTACCTGTTAAACAAATGCTTGTTTATTTGTTTATATATTTTTAATGATATTTTTCTATCCTTATGTCAGCACATATCAATTAAAATACCAACTTGCCTTTTGTATTCAAACATTTTTCATTGTCCTTTAACTCATGTTTGAGTTTCATGTTAAAAAGAAACTGCCGAAATTAAAACCAAAATCAAGTTGATGAGATATTTTTTCCAAAAGAAAATGAGCCCTAGAAAACTAATAAATGCCCAAAACGTGTCCTGTAGTTTCTTTTTCCACATCGTTTGCAAACACAAATCTCTGGCTAATGAAAACATTTGCCAAAAACTCACACCATAATTGCTTTACACACAGAAGATGGAGGTGGAGGAGGAAGATTATAAAGGAAATTGTATGAGCCATGTCTTAATTTCAAAACAAGACCACATGTTGGCTAGAAAAGTAATGAGTTTTTTTTTTTTGTTGTGTAGAACTAATAAAAAAATATGTAATAACAAGCAAACCTTAAGATTAAAATTGAAACTGAAAAGAAAGAAAACATTCTGTTAATGAAAAAGTACATGGACTAGTCAACGAGTATATACATGTATACATACATATGTATAAACTGGTATATATGTAGTTACATATATGAAACTTGCTAGGCACAAGTGTGCTTTATTAACACATTTTTCCATTAAGTGAAATTTTGAGGTTTTAATATAGAAAAAAATTGTTGAATCCCAAACAGTTCTACCCGTTAGACGGCTGAAGTTTATTGTAGAAATTTGTTGACTTGTCAAACATGTTACAAGTGTGAAGCAAGTTGGATGATGACGTTGAACAGGGTTATAAAAACATAAAAAAAAAACTAGAAACCACAAGGCGTTTAATAAAGGGCGTTTTCATATTGATAACAACTCCCGCCCAACACCCTGGCAAAAGATTAAAACTCTAAAAACTCTATAAATTTTTCTTCGTTTTTTTCCTTTTTGGCAATAGAGAAAAATAGTAATAAAGTGTTACATAAAAAATAATACAAAAAAAAAAAAAATATAGTAGAAAGCTACTGGTATAAGAATAAAAGTACAGTATTGAAAACGGAAATTAAATTTATACAACTCTACACACTCACAGACTTGTTAAATAAATATATTTATATAAATAATTTTAAACTGATATCCGCTGCAGACAAAAAGTAAACACTTAAACAAGGTTAACACACTAGACTTTTAATCAGAAAAAAACAGAAGAATAAGAAAAATAAGTAAAAGAAATATAATTCCCTCTTAAGATTTTAGCTGGAAAATAGGAAAAGCACATGATTTTATTTGTGCAACTAAGGAGTCTTTATAATTAAATTAAATTCCTTCTCAAGGACCTGTTATTCATAATTGTTTTGCCTTTTTAACCAAACTAATAATGTATTACTACATTTTAGCTCTTATCTCTTTTTTTTTTATTTAAATTATGTGATCCTTTTTGGATATGCCTCAAAAAATTATGTCGTGTTCAATTATATTTTATTGGGGATTATTGAACCGTTTCTTTTTATCACGTATAATAAAAGAAATTAAAACAATTTTTTTTTCTATGTGATTTTGCAGGCAAATTATGATTACAACTAAGTTTATGGCAGACAGACTAAAGGAGACAGTTTTAATTTACTTGTCTTTTTTATTTTATTTTATTAATTTTTATTAGAAATAGAGAAGAAATAAAGACATTTATTTAAGGCGATGAAAAAACAATAGGAAAAAAATATGTTTTCAGACAGGACTTGATGAGATGAAATTGAAGTAGAATATATCGTGAGAAAAAACTATACTCGTGTCTTAAGTAAAGATAGCAATATTTACATTTTTATAAGAAAGCTGACAATTAAGCCGACTGATACGCTGTTAAAAAAGAAAATTTTATTTTTACGGCCCGCCCCACGATGTCGAGCGATCGATAATGCTGAATTTGTACACGAAATGCAACTGATTTGCCACCTTTTAAACACCCATTTTGTTTATTTGTTTAGCTTATGTGTCACTAAACAAATAATAAAATAAATAAAATCTGTTGTAAGTGGAACGCAAGTTAGTTGTTTTACGTCTAAAAATCAAGCGATCGACATCGTTCGATACCGTGGGGTAGGCCGTTAATTATAACAAAAGGGTCATCTAAAATATTAGTTTTTTTTTTTAACATACGTAACAAAATGTGAAAAAAGCCATTATTATGTTCCTAAACTATTTTTGCATTGTATCAAGAAACATAAATGTTTTCCATATATCCTTTTTATATTGATTAATTAGTTTTCATTAAACTCCATTATAGGTTGCATATTTTTTAAATTTAAATACCTACATAAGAGCTATAAAATACTTTGAGAAATTATTTTCCTAAATCCTTTGTAATATGGATAAAAATTGTTAGAAGTGTCTCACATACATATCCTTTTTAAACATGCTTCATTCGGTTTATACAAACTAGCAATTTTCTCAAATACTTTCATAAAAAGTTTTCATTGTTAATAGACATCCGATAAAACTAACTAAACTAACTGAAACTAAAAGTTGGTAAACATTTTTCATTAAATTTGAAAAAAAAATTTTATCCAAGTATTATTTTTTAATTTATGCAAAAGGATGTAAAATATTTTGTAAAAATTTATCAATTAACCTATAAGCTGCTCATATATCATTTTTTCAAGCTAAAGTAATTTCTCATTATATTATAGCGGTTTTTCCATAATAATTAAACACTTTCGATTTGAATTGAAAACTAAACTAGAAAATAAGTAGATTTTTTCATTAAAAACATATATTTATGATGTAAATGTCCTATTTTTCTATTTTTCTTCGGTTTGTAAAAATTCGAATTTCGATTGAAAACAGTCAGTGAAATGTTAAGTACATACAGACATACATACATATACGAGTATGTATCTCTAAATAAATAAAATAAAAAGAACCATCAATTTATAATACAATCGCAAAAGCGAGTTATTTGTCTTAAACACAAGATGAACCCACGGCTATAAAGTTGTATGGCTCTTGTTCCAGGTACAAAACAACTGAAAACGTATCAAATGAAAATTATATATAAAATGTAAAAATAATTACATGCACTACAAACGAAAGAAGCAAAATAAAAAAGATGGACATTATTTCGTGTATGCCAAAAGGCAACAACATCAGCAGGATACTATACAACATACGGTAGAACTTAACTTTCTCTCATGCATACACATACACACTAACACGTATACATACTATAGCAAAATAAGCTAGTACGAACACTTTTATTATACACAAGAATATACAATAATACTTGTTAAACAATCTCATACTTGAACCACTAGCAACATCATTATCATTAACATGATGACAATGATGAAAGAAAAAATTGTTAAATGTGTTTCTTTTTTTCTTTTATTTTTTTGCTGCATGTTACTTGATTTAATTTGCAAGTTTTCAGTTTTAATTAAAAGCAGATGAAAATTAAAAATTATTTTTATTTTGTGGCAACATTTCCGCACTTATTTCAATAGAAAAGGAGAGTATGAGAGAGGACTGAGTGAGATCGAAAGAGATGGGTGTTGTATTGTATTTGAGCAGAAATGTAATTTTTTTTTTTTATTACATAAAATAACCTTTGTGGTATTAAACTTTAACTCTGTCATTTACACAGCATTGAATGTATGTATGTATGTATACATGAGTATATAAAAATAATTTTATGTATGTACATACATACATGTGTATATACTTAAGTATTTACTTAGTATCATTCCCTTTATTTCTTTCTTTTTTTCATATCTATTTAAATATGGATATGTTTGTATGTGTGTACTAAAAAGAGGCCATATGATGCTGGCACCTCATCATCAGCATATAAATGTTAATGATTCAAAATGAATAATGTATGTGCATATAAGCAGACTTTACGGTGTTAAAGTCTTTACGCACACAATTGCGAGTATACACATACTCGTACATACATAAATACTGTTACATACAAACAAATACTATACACAACATTAATTTCTGTTACAATATAAATACTGTAATAAGGTTGTGTGGTCAATTGTTTTTTTTTTCTTTTCGGAAAATATTAAAAAAAAATACACAATACCAACAACAACAATAATAACAACAACGAAAAAATTATATGACAGCATAATAATGAAAATACTTTAGAGTATAATTAAAGTAATTGCCTTGGTTGGTGATTTATACTGAAACAAGGACCAATCTACGACACATACTCCTTTCTAGTTTACATGTATATGAATGTACGATAAAGTATTTAAAATTGATTTTCAAACGGAAATTAATTGCTTGTTTAATACATATATATTTACAAAAATATATTTATGTCGATACAAAAATAACAAAAAAAAAAAAAATAACTTCATATATTCAGTTTTATAAAATAAAAACGTCATAAAAAATTTAAGCCTTAAAGCAGGCAATAAAATTATTTTCATTTACATGGTCATTAAATTAATTTTGTTAATTAAATTATTTGTATTCAAATGAAGTCATAATGAATTTAACGGGAGAGAGGGAGAGCAAGGAGCAATCATAATGACTATTTATAAAAATAATAAAAAAAAAAAAAGAATTGCCCATTTAAATGTTTATTGGTATGTTCGATTTATACATAAATTATTTTCATTAATAACACTTATACTCGTAATAACTCTGTTGGTATATACTTAAATTTTGAATGAATTCTAACAAAAAATATTGATCGATATGACTTAAAATAAAATAACACTATTTATTTAGCTCCTATTATTTTAGTTACTAATTCTAGCTAAACTAATTAGGTTAATGAATGTAGTCGGAGGTCTGTGTTAATTACAACTAAATATAATAACTTTTATAATATAATATCTTACAGTATTTAATCGAATTTTATTGTTGTAAGTAATTTTTATTAAATGAGACTGTAGTTTAATGGTTTAAATCATTAATTCAAACTATTTGCATTAAGGAAACAATACAGGAAATACTAGTTCATTTTTATAGCTGTATAAAGCACAACTTTACAGCCTATTGCTTTCCAAACTATTTCAAAACTACCAGCACATATTTATTTAGTTAGAGAAAAATCGATTTTTTTTATTAACGTTTGTAAGGATGTCAAATAGTTTTGTTAGCATGGAATTAAAATTTCAATAAAATTTTTTTAAAACCCAAAAAATTTTTCATATATCCTTTTTTTTGGAAAGGTTACAAAAACTCTAAAAAACACTAATAAAACAGCTAGAAGTGATTAAAATTTAAACGTTTTGATTTTTTTTAATAAAGAAATAAAACTGGTAAAAGTTATTTTTTGAGCTTCAATAAAAGAACTAGATTAAAAGAACTTGACAAAAGGTTGTGAAATTATATCCCATATTTGCATCTAAAATAATATCAAAATATATTTTAATACCTAAAAGTAGCTCATATATCCTTTTTTTTAATCTTATAATGTTTTTTCTTGCAAAACGGCTCTAATACTGGATCAAAATAAACAAATTGGTAACTGTTTTATTAATTATATAAAAATTTGTTTTTGTTGTTTTTTTTCACATATGAAATATATATGTTCTTAATGTTTTAAAAAATTTTGTAAATATATCTCTTTAAAATATATTTAAAATTTTAATAGAACTTATTTAAAACCCGTGGTAGCTGCTGTTATATCCTTTTTTTAAATTTCTTTCATTATCTTCTTTAACGTTTCAATAAGAACAAATTTATACTCTGAAAGCGACCAAGAAATATTCCGGAGTTAAGGTTTTTTTTTAATTGAGACTAGGCAGTTTTAATATATGAATTGTCTGAGTGAGTCTTAAGTGAGGTAGAAACATAATTGTAACCTATGATTTGGCTAGATCCTTGAATCCTATCCTCATTTTAATAAAAACTGGTTGCTTGAGTCTACTTGCAAAAGAAGACATTAACAACAGAAACAAATTAAAAGTGAATTTTATATATTTTTGTAACATTAAATTCAACCTTGAATTCTTTATTTAAGAAGTAAGTTCTTGTCTTTTAATACAAATTAAAAATTTAAATTTTCTTGCTATAAATTTTACAACTGATGCTTATCTGAATTTTTACTATTCAATTTAATTAAAATTTACCATCAGCATAAATTGGTTTTGTAAGTTTATTATCTTAAAAAAATGTAAAAAAGTTATTTGAGGACATTAAAATAATAAAAAAAATAAGTATTTAAACGGAATCAATTGATAAAGGACTCTCTTCTTCTATCTACACTTCTCTTCCTCATCACCTGCACTTAAAAACCAATTATAATTATATCAGTAATTTTTCAAATATAATTTAAAATATACAACTTTTACCGATAATTAAATACTATTTTTATAATTTATCATTTTTGAAAAAACACATTCGTCTACACTTATAAATTCATACCACCGCCACCACAGACATACACGCACACTTATATGCACAAGGGTAACCACTTCCGTTTGTTGTAAAAAAAACTGGTTGTATACAAATTATGTCATAAAACGAGTTGCTGTAATTTTTGTTGTAATAAAATTATATTTGAAAACAGAAAGAACAACAACAAACAAAATTTGTCATGATGGTATTAAAATGCCAGAATTTATGTGGAAATTTCGAAAATGGAACTGAAAGAGCTTTTCTGTCATTGGCGTATTGTAAAAGGGTGTAGCAGCAGACAGCTCTGGTGCTGTATTTAAAATTTATTATTTTTTAGCCATAATTGCTATTGAAATCTACAACACAACTATTGTATGAGTGCGGAGTGAATATCGTATTAAAAATGAAAATAAAGTTTCTTATTACTGGTTGTTTTTTTATTGTTATTGTGTATTTTATTTTTACATAGTTTCAGCTAAAGTTTTACGTTTTTGTTTGTGTCACTAAATATTAGTTTGCGTTTCAACAAAATATTCTTTGAAACTTTGTTTTAAGTTACAAGTGACAGTTATGAGTTGTTTGGTAACATATTTTTGCATTCATATTTTTTTCGATTTCTATTCTTTTTCTTTTAATGATATAACAGCGTTTTATAAGTATTACTTTATATGGAAATAGTTAGTTGGCATTAGAAAACAACAGGTAGCAGAAAAGTTCGGGAGAGAGACAGCTAATACAAAACTTAAGGTGTGGTGATTGTGCCACCTCAGTGGTGTGTGTGTGTCGTTCATTGGAATTTTTGTTATTTATTGTTGGATAAAATATGACAAATGACTCTTATTTCATGTTTTGGGGTATATAAAATATATGAATTCATTATTTAAAAAACTTTTAAAGGGTTGGGTTCTTTTTAAAAATATATTATAGTAAGAGGTGAAATTATCCTTGTGCTAATTAGAAATGAAAGTTTCTTAAAATTAATATATTATATTAAGAATAAATGGGAGGAGGGCATGGCCAGTAAGAGTCTCTTTCACCAAACAAATTTAAACACAGTTTAATTTAATTAAAGATTTCTATTTAAATTCTGTTTAAAAAAATTCCATTTTCACCAACTTCTATAATAAAACACCAGAAAGTATGGTAGCCCTTTGTTATTTAACATGGCAGCACCAACTTTCAGTTGTTTTTAAAAAAACAAATTAACGAAAACGGAAGCGCGTACCAAAAATTTTTCGTCCGAAGATATAAAATTGCTGTTATGTTTTATTTTGTGGCGTATTAATTCCAAAATTGTCCATGCTGCTTCCTTGGATACACGGAATATACATCTGAAGTCCTCTTCATTGTAAAATGTAAAAAAATTACGTCGTTCTCTTATTGTTCGCGGCCTTTGTTCGCCAAAAACTTTTACAATAACTTCATAATGGTAATCACTTTTATCACTTTCCATTTGGTTTGTTAAATATTTTTAGCTTTATACAAATTATAAGCAAATTTTTGAAAATTTTTAATTTTTGTTAACAATTAATTTATGTACTTTATGTACAGCTGTTGTGAGAGAGATGCAAAATCAGTATTTAAATGGAGATTGCTACCTATTTAAACAGCTTTTAAATGTGTAAAGAGAATATGTTGGTGAAAATGAATAACTACGTTTAAATATGAATTGATATTTAAATAGAATTGGTGAAAGAGGCTCTAAATGATTGATATATAAAATTCACTATAGGTCTTAAGTGTGAATATACTTGTTAATTTTAGCTGAGTTGTGATAAAAAGTGGTGCTGAAGCTTATATTTTGCTATAAAGGACATTGGGGAAAACGGTTTACTGATGCTTAACACCATAACTTAAGAAACAGTTATCAAATCTAGCTGCTTTCTCATTATTATTGTAGGAAATTTTTTTTTTTTTTTTTTTGGTTTTAAAAGGATATGTAGATCATTTGTGGTAGTTCGGCATGTTCTTGAGCCAATTAAAATTAGATCCATCCTATAGTTGAACAGTGCAATTTAAGAAACAATTAAACGTTTTGTAGGTTTCTTATAACTACAATGAAATTTGTTTAAATAAAGGACATTCGGGAAAGAGAATCGTCCTTGCACTAATTGGAGTAAAATTTTCCAAGGAGCTTACCAGCGCAATTGCGAAAATGGTTGTGAAGTTTTAAAATATTTCAATCATAATTGCGGTTAACAATTATTGCATATAAAATTAAGGATATATCCATGCGACCTTCCATGCCGGTTGTCTATTTATACATTGAAGAAAAATGTTTTAGAGCAAGGAAACATATATGTATATGAAAATGTACTGAATTTAGGCTACTTTCGGGTTAAAATAATTGAAAAATTAATATTTTTCATATAAAGGATATATGGGCAAGTGCCTTGTTCTTTCACCGATTACTATATAATTTTGCACAGAGACAACAGTAAGAGTTTTATGAATAGTTAAGTTATTCAAAATATGTTCTGATCCGAATTGTAGCTTTAATTCAATTTTTTTAAATTTAAAGTTTCTGAATTTCATTAGTACTTCTCTAGCTTAAATTAAATCTGTAACCGTTTTAAATTGTATTAAATAAATTTTCTTTAGCATTAATAACAATTTTTATAAATTCTTCTATTCTTTATTTATGGTTTCTTAACGATTCTCTCTCACTGTTTTCTATTAAAACTTTCTTTTTTAATTAAAACCCTTAAACGTTTTACGCAATTAACCATTTTGACTTTGGTATGCAAATTAAATTGTATTATGGTTGATTGTAAGTGTAGCTGAGTTTGTATGCGTCTAAGTTTGTGTGTATGGTGTGTATGTGTATGTGTATATTTAAGAGAGTTTAAATTCTATACAAGCTAAAGACTGACTTGGGTATGGGTTGTATGAATGATGATGCATTTTGAGTTTTCTGCTAATTTATTCAAAGTACTTGTCTTTACACACATATATACGAACACCCAGACATACTGACACACACACTTGCATATACCAGACACAAGACGTTGTTAAATTATTTAAAATGCCTTAAATGCATGGCAATTTTCCACACACACAAGCAGTCATAGAGCCACACAGTCATTTTGCAGCTAATCCTAGGACTACATGAATACAAGAGCTAAAGCAGCTTGCATAATTTGCTAGTTTTTTTCTTTCTTTCTATTCTGTACTCATTTGACGTTTTAAAAAGGGAATAAGGCCTCTCATTTCATCAGATTACTGTCAGCACTCTTTAGTCAAATGATGAAATACAATTCTTGTGTTGTGCATTATGCCCACACCCAGCCACGCACACACCGACTGACGGTTGCATACATACAATATTATAACGCTACTTATGCAAATTTGAAAATAACGTGTCTTTCTTGTTGTTAATATAACTAAATGTGTGCAAGTGTATGTGTAGCCATTTACTTCTACGCACACATACTTATATAATTTTACTGTAGACTATGAAGTGTATTTTGTGAATGACATGAAAACTCATTGAGTATCAAGCAACATGTCATTTTTATACTCTAGATGAAAATATTTAACAGCAACAACAACAATAATCCAATATAAAAGAGAACAAGTACTTCTGGCAGCAGTCGTAAACACAACTTCAACAATTTTCTACTATGGTTGAGATATTTCAACACTTTATTTAGTGTCTTTAGTTTGATTGTCTAACAGTCTATCTGTGCACCCGTCTATGTGGCATTAAGTAGTAGGTAGTATTTTGCAACTGTAGACAATTGTTTAAAAATGTACATAAACACATTCGCACTCTTACTCCTGCTCCACTAGCAGTTCGTCTAAATTAGAATGAACATAGAGACAAATCTTTGGTTTTTGTATTTGAGTTGGATTTTTAGCTTTTGGTGTTTTATTGCACCTACTCGAACACAATTCGTCACTTTGTTTTTGTGCTCGTAAATCCAGTTGTAGCACATCCTTTAGACCTAAGAATATTTGATGAATATTCTAATCAATGAGTGTGAAGTTTTATTGATCAAAATGCTAAATATACTCCATGTGTCTAATGAGCGTAATAAAATTGAGAGTAAGTAAAAATTACTAGGGCAAGACTAAGAATGACGAAGGACATTACAATCAATTGTTAAAGCCAAAATTAGCCTTAATTTACTTAAAGGAGTTATAAAGTTTTTCATATTAAAAAATTTAAGAGTGCAGTTAAAGGGATATTTCCTTGAGATTTGAATATCTAAAGATTAGATAGTGCTGGCTACTTTAAGGCAAGTAAGAATTTTTGCATACTTGCGGCATTTGTAAGCTTATTTGTTTTATTGTTATAAGCTGCTACTTAAAATATCCTAATGAGGAAATTTATTGCTTACTTCACGGCTAGTTAAAATGTGGCATACCTTAAGGTATTTACAGAAATATTTTTATGGTTTAAGGAATTTAAAATATACTTTCTCTAGTTCAAAAATATTCAAAGTTAAATAAATTAAAGTATACTGCCTATTTTAGGAAAGCGAAACAAATTTTGTTTTGTCTGTTTTCTGGAAAATTTAGTATGCAGAAGTTTGTATTAGCAACTATTCAGGCTCCTGCTGAAAATGAAAAATAGCTTAAATTATGTTTTTAATATACGTATTTCCATTTAACTGTTTGCCATTGCCATACATTAGGGGTTGTTTAACATCTCTCTAAGTTATGCGAACAATTTTCTCCCTCTTGCTTAAGCTAAAAATTATTCTTATTGAAACTTAAGTTTATCCTTTTAAAATATTCTAGTCATGTTTTTCATCTTCTTGCCTTGACTTTTGATCTTTTCCCTCTGCACTTCAAAACGTCAAAAACTTAATACTAATAATAATAATAATAAGATCTAAAAGTATGGGTATTTCATACACATGTATTTGTATTTGTATGTTTGTGTATGTGTTTATCTGTATATGCATATTATAATCATAACCACTGCAATTTTATCTTTCAAACACAGCTGTGCATTGAACCTTAAAATAATCACAAACATAACAATAACAATTACATTGCAACTAGAACTACAAATGCATGTAGTACATAACAATAATGTTATATTTGCAATTTTTATATATGTGTATGGGGTAAGCGTGGCTGTGTGTGTACAGTAAGCAGTTATTGCAAAACTTTTGCATAAAGCTATGCATCTGTATAGATTTTCCTATAAAGTTTTCTTTAAGTGAAAAAAATTTAAATGGAAAAAATAAAATATATAAAATTTTAAAGTAGAAAATTATTTGGAAAAATTTACGAAACATTAAAGGAAATCAATATCTAATAAAATTGATTAAATAGATATAAAAATATTTAAGAAAATTGTTATTTATTTACAAATTACAATTACCACTTAATTCAGTTGCCTACTTTTAGGAAACAATTAAATAATTGCTTAATTGAAAAATCTATTTTTTTATTTCAGTCACTTTTTTTCTTCTTTTCATTGAGTTCAACTCTTCGCAAATGCAACCTTTTTCTGTATAACTACTCAAAAATCCGCACTTATCCTTTTGTTTTAATTCTTTCTTTTGTGTCTAGTTGCAAAAGTATACAAAATAATACTTTTTCATTTGTTTTACTTTTGTTTTTTTTTTAACTAACAGGATTTTGCTACTATTCTCTTATTGTTTGTAGTTTTAATTAAAAACAATAATATACTTTTGTATAGTTATACCAACAACAACAACATCAAAAAAAACTTTAATAACTTCAACTTCATGTGTAAAACAAAAAAAAAAAAAAATAAAAGATTTCCACTGCATAAGTTAAAAATATACAACTAAAACAAATCTATAAAAGAGCAGGAAAAGTGTAGTATATCGAGTTACATATTTTTGTATGTTTAAATTTAAAGAATAAAGAAAAGCATAAAAAAAAAACTCAAAAGGGAAACAATATCAACAACGCGTTGTTCTAAACAACTACAAAAATAGAGATAGAGAGAAATGTTACTGGTAATAAAATATTTGCTTAGAAAAAAAAAAATATTAACAAATATATTTTTAGAAATTTATTTTTTAAGTTTTAGCAAACCAACTACGAAACAAAATGTGTTGCAGCGAAAAAGGGATTTAAGTGAAAATTTCAAATTCAACCCAAAGGCTGGAAAGTTTTTAAAAATTTATAAAATTGTTCATGCAATTTATTTTGCAAAGCTGGGAATTGAACCCATGACGAATCCGCTTAAACATTTTCAAGTTTCTAATTTGATAGCAGATAAAAGTTCTATAGTATCCATTACAAACAAAAAGCCCGATTATTCTTATAATATTGTGAATTTGAAAGTTTGTATGTTTGTTTTGCTATAACGTCATAACCACTCCATAGATTTAGATGAAATTTGATAGACGATTAGCATATTAGCCAGATTAAAATATAGGGTACTTTTTAAGGATTAAAAAATGTTACAAATTAGTACTTTAATTTCTTTTTTATTTTCGTACTAATATTAGATATATTAACATATAAATGATAGAAAAAAAAACTGGTAATTTGGTACTTTTTGTTTTACGGATCTCATTTGACCCAGATTAAAATATAGGTTACTTTGTATGGATTAAAAAGGGTCATATTAGCAGTTTTAGGTCTGTTTATTTTTCACTAATATTTAATAAATCAACACTTTTGCGGTGGGGTTGTAATAAGAAAAAAATGGTACTTTTGGTACTTTCTGGGTGCTGAACTGAGAAAAAAATGGTACTTTTGGTACTTTCTGTTTTACGGCTAGCATTTGACGCAGATGTAGGGCACTTTTTAAGGGCTAAAAATGGAATAAATTGGTACTTTTTGCTTTTTTACATGAATATGCACTTGTGCATTTTGTGGGGAAGATATTGGGGAAAATAAGGTACTTTCACAACATCTTTGTTTCTTCGATAAATTTGGTTTACACACAGACTATTTATGCCTTCGTTTACACGAACGAAATCATGGGCAAAAGCTAGTTTTTATAGTTTCTTCAAAATCTGTGTGAATATTAGGTTTTTCAGGAAAAATTTTAATTTGAGCCACAAATTTTCTAAAAAATTTATTATATATTATTTATTTAAACAAAAAAAAAAAAAGAAAAAAAAAATGTTTTTAAGCCCTTTTTCGCTTTAATAGTTTTAATAGTTTTTTTTTGCTGCTGCTTTGATATGATGTTTTGATATGAAGTTTAGGAAATAAAAAAAAATTGTAAAGTACTTACCCTTGCTAGCACCGTCCGGACCTCTAAGTATGGTACACTCCTCTATAGTGCCAAAGGGATTAAAAATTTGTCTAACATCCTCTTCAGTTTGCTGTTTACTCAACATGCCAACGAATAGTTTGCGATCTATATTATGCTCTGTTTATTTGTAGTAGTAGTAGTAGTATTTGTTGTAGTGTTGGTGGTGGTAATTGTATCAGTTTTGTATCAGTAGTAGTAGTAATGGTGGTACATGGTTGTTGGTAGGAGGTGTTTTTTTGTATTGGTACAGCAAGAGGTGATGTTCATAAGTGTGGAATTTATATGACGATGGAGTCGTTTGGTTGGCGGTAATGTTGTTGTTTTTGTTGTTGGATTGGGAATAGATGATTTTGGTTTCGTATGGTTTTGTTGGTTGGTTGATGGTTAAGAGTATAGTTTTTTTTTTTCAAAACAACAACGGCATACATAAACAATAATAAATGTTACAATACATGGAGAGAGGTGGGGAGAGGTGAGGTTGCATCATAAAAATAGAAAAATAAAAACAAAAATTAAGAAAACAAATGGTTAAATTAAAATTTATAAATTTTTTTTCATAGGGGTTCGTTAGGAGAGTAAAAACAGATAAATTAAATAAATAAAGGATATAAAAACAAATTTACGGCAAGTACAAAAAGTCAGCCCGCATTAACACATTAACGTTTAACAATAACAAAGAATTAATTTCAATAATATAAATATTTTTTTTAAATGGTAAAAACAAATTTCAATGCAGTTTTTTTTTTGTTTAATTAAACAACAACAAAACGCTCAATACAAGAAACAACATTGATATTACGTTTAATAAATATTAAGATTAAAAACAAAAACATTTAATAATCAAACACAATAGAAACAAAATATTACAACATTGATAATTTTATGGTAAAAAATTTCATATGTTTTTATAAATATTTAAAAAAAATTATATTAAATGCAATTGACAAAGAAGTTTTTCGTTTTCCAATATTTTACAATTTATTTTGTAATATTTTTTAAAACAAAGTGTGAATGTGTTGAAAAAAATTAGACGCATTTTTTTTTTGTTATTAAACAAAACGCGAGCGAGCAAAAATTTTGCAGAAATTAAAAAAAAAAATTACAGAAGAAGAAAAAACAAAATCAAATAATAAAGAAACCAATTCAATATTTTTTTGGAAATTTTTGTTAGAATTGAAATGAATTAATAAGAAAAAAAAAATGGATGGCCAATTGTGTGTTGTGTTTAAGTACGATTTTTTCATTTTAATCAAAAATTTTGTCAGTTTATTTTTTTATTTAGTTTTTTTTTTGGTAGAGCACAAAAAAAGAAAAAAGTAGAAAATAGATGGAAAAAATATTGATTTAGTAAATGATTTTTTTGGAAAATAAGAAATATTTCTAAAAATAGCATTTAATACTAAAAAAAAATACACACATACAATTGAATTAATAAAGAATAACAATACACACTTATTCTAAGGAATAAAGGATATACGAAAGAAAAACAAAACAAAAATATATTAACAAGAAAAGTTTACTGAAGCATCATACTTTTAGGAATTATTAACAAAACTAAAAGCGCTGAAAATTACTTTTCCTCTAAAAGCAGCAGGCTGCAAAATTATTTGAAATTTTTATTTTGTATTATTTCTTGTTAATTGTAAATAACAAAAACAAAATAGAAAACAAACACGTAAAACAACAAACACACACACACACTTCACAACACAGCAAATAATTAAAAAAAATTTATTGCTTTTTATTTAATACTAAAACGAAGCTACGAAGATAATGAAAAATAGCTAATTATTAAAACGGGTTTGGAATGTGTTGACGCACTAATTTAAATAAATTTAAGATTAAATCTTATATAAAAAAAAAAACACTGTATAATTCAAGGATGAGTCAGAAATATTTCTGAATTTTCACCAAGTGCTTTTTCAAAACGGACATTGTTGGTAAAAGATGATTTGTATAGAAAGCAACAATTTTTAAAGTCTTTTTGAGAAAAACTGCTTTTCAAAATTGCACGTTTTTTCAAAAAGTACTTTATAAACATATGAATACCATTTTTTAACCATTTCTTTACTAAACAAAGTACTTTTTCTGAAAAGTCCTGTTATAGATAAGTAAAATTTTTAATAACCTATTTTTTTTTGCAATGCCTCTTCCAAAAAAAGGTTCTAAATAAAAATAGTCCTTTTCAGAAAACTACATTTTACTGAATACTTTAATTTCAGTGGACGATAAGATAGTAAATTACCTATCAATTTAATTGTATGAATAGCTTCCAAACATATTTTATAATATACAGCCTTTGTTTAAAATGGCAGCAAAAAACATTTTTTGGTTTTTCAAATCTCCTTTAATTTAAGAAAGCCGTCATATTTTTTTTTTAAATTAAATTATTTTATTTTAAATAAAACGTAAAATTTTCTGGATCCTTCTGTTAAGCAGAAACATTTTTATTCAGCTCAAGGTATTCACTGGCATGCCATGTGTCCTTCTTTTCTGACATTTTTAAATTTTCCACAATTTTCTCGCTATTGTTGTGTTTAATTTAGAAAAATTGATTTTTTTTTTGTCTGTTGAAACCTTCAAAATAAAAAAAAAAAATATAAAAAAATCTTTCCACTACATTATTGTTATATTTTCTTTACATTTGTCAGTCATTAAATGGCAATTTACATGTCAATGCTTGCAGCAACACAGTAAATGTCGGGACTTAGTTTTCTAACCACAGTCAGTCAAGTCAGGGAATAGAAATTTTTTTTGTTATATTTTTTTTTATTTCTTGATTTCTTTTTTTTTCAATTTATTTTTTTATTTATTTAAAATACAATTACTTGTCTGGCATTTTTTTCTCCTTCTAGATTATTTTGCTGTTTTTGATGAAAAAAAAAAAAAAAAAAAAAAAACTATACAATTAGTAAACTGTCTGTCTGTCTGTCTTTTGTTAACTGATGTTTTCTCTTGTGCTGCTGTTTCTTATATTGTTTTTTTGTTTCCTTCATAGAAATTTCAGTTGTGTGCCCTGCATATTGCCATCATATTTGAAGCAAAAGTCATGTTTTACATTTTTCTAGGTTCTGGCTGCTGTTTTGGTGTATGTGCTTTATTTTAAATAACCTGTAATTTTATGTGGTTAACAATTTCAATTTTACCCCAGAGTCAAGATTTTATACATATATTTTTTTTAATTTCAAGTTTTTTACATTTTTCTATGGCATATCAGTTGGATGTGCCTTTAACCAACAGCATCCTATTTGTGCTAAAAGTGTAGTATTATTTTTGCACTGGTTTTAATATAGAAATGATGTGTGATAGAGAGGGGGAATCGTGGGCAATTCAACACATGCAACTAAGAAGACATCATAGCGTTAATGACTTCTTTGGCGTGGCCCTGGTCTTGCACAGCTGTAGCAAAGGAAGGCAGTTAAACATGCAATTATTATCCTTGTGTCTCTAGTATGTTACAACAGAAAAATAAGTCTAGGTAAAACGGGCCAACGAAGCCACTTTAGTTGTCTATATGAGCCTAATGGCCTTTAATATGTTCATTCTGTTTTATTGTTTTGCTATACACATATGATGGAAGAAACATCAGCATCGTCATGATCAACATCATCATCATGGTGGATGGCAATTTTTAACAACTGACAAAAATCTGCTAGTCCTTTTTTTTGGAAATTTTTTTCTTTCATTTTTTTTCTGTTGTTGCCATTTTAATAGTTCTTGGCTGAATTAAGCTTATCTTTGGGTTTTCATTTAAACGTTAA
Organism: Lypha dubia; assembly: GCA_947311025.1. Lineage (NCBI taxonomy): Eukaryota > Metazoa > Arthropoda > Insecta > Diptera > Tachinidae > Lypha > Lypha dubia. Next base: position 26,561,480 of record OX371263.1, on the reverse strand, counting down.
GTTACAATACATGTTACGGTAATTGTAGACAATTTTTGTGTATTTGTATGTGTGTTTGTATATTTAACATGGTGTAAAAAATCCAGTTTTATTTTACCATCTTTATATGGCTGTATTGTTGTCATTATAAACAGGCTCTAGCCACGTATTGTATGGCACTTAACTCTTAACTTTCCTTTTGAACTTTCTGGTGCACATAGGTGCACAAGTCACATGTGCTTTTGTAGTCAAGAAACGTGCTTAACATTTTTATTACAGCCTTATTGTGTGCTGCAAAGGCCATTTTTTTTTGCTTACTTTTTGGCCAACCTTAATTTGTTCTTGGGGCTTTTGTTTACAGCTAACTGAGGTAGGTGTCTTATAAGGTGTTTGGATTCACTTTGTATATTGTGTTTGTTTGTACAAAAAATTCTTGTGGTCCTCAAGAATGTTTTATATGGTTTCCTTTTAGCCAAAAAAAAAGGGTTAACTTCTTCGCTTATCTAAGTTGCTTTTGTCTTAACAACAACACAGTTTTAAAATATTTATTGTTGGCAATAGTCTGCCAGTTCTTTCCTCAATTGACAATTATCTAACCAATTTACTATTGTTGCAAACAACTTCTTTATGCAACCATATGCTGTCGTCCTTAAATACTATCACAATATTATATTTCCTTTTATTGCTTTCATTTAGTTGGCTACTGAATGTATATATTTGTTGTCGTAACAAAACTTTGATTTTTATTTTCTTTGAAATTGTTTCCAATTTCATAACCTTTTGTGGCCGTAAGGCTGTATTGAACTTTTTGTAAAACTTAAGCAGATTAAGGTGGATATAATAGTTTGTTTAGAAAGAACTAATAGTTTATTATTAATGGGGAAAAAAATATCAAATGAAGAAAACCAATTACTAAAAGAATACAGGAGAAAATGAAAACTAGAGATTTTGCTCAAAAGTTAAAAATATAATCATCAAATTTTAGTTCGTGGGACTGCTTATTTTCCCTACGATTACGGAAGTTCCAAAAGTACTTAATTTGTTTAAAAATTTTAAAAGAGTTTTATTTAAATTGAAACATTAAAATATTCAGCCTGATTACTGGTGGCGTAGTCGAAATACGCCACCCGTAATCAGGCTGATTATTTTAAAGCTTTTTTGGGAGTGGCGCCGCCTACTTTGATTTCTAAAATTTTATTGTATAAAATTTAAAAAAATAACATAAAAATATAAAAACTGTATAAAAATATTTTCTATGTGAGGGCTCACTGCTCACTTTTTAAATTATTAAAAACCAAAATGTCACACCAGTTCAATATATCTGAGAACTGTCCTGCGAACCGGTTAAGTGAAAAATGAATGAAATATATGGATATGGTCGTCTGATAGCTCACTTTTTTTCATCATTTAATTGAAGTCTAAAGGTAAGTCAAAGTATGTGGAGAATTTCAAAAGAATTAATTGAAAATTCATATGTATTTCTTATGGGCGTGGCACTTCCCAATTTTCAAGCTAAAAATTTTGCTATTTGAGGAATCAATGTAAACAGATTGCTTTAGGTATAAATAATTATGCCTTTAATTGATTCACAACTACATTCATCATAAAAGTTTTAAATGTTTTGAGTCAGTAAAAAAAGGACACATGAAATCCTTTTTTTTTTGCCATTAAATAAGCTAAATTTTTTCTGTGTCACTACACTATATATAATTTTACAAATTGTACGTATGCCGGAAGTTTTAAAAAGTTCAAAAGTATATTGACAAAAGTACCTTTGGAAAAGGATAAATTTGTGACCAACTTTATATCACCACAACATTTAATGTGTTACTACTATTAATTTATGAAAAAAGAGGAAATGCTGGTTCGGATGTATTTCAAAATTTGTGTATTTTTGAAAGCCTTTTTCTTTCGTATTCTGGTTTTTTTATGGAACTAGATCGTTTCAAATATACAAATTTTTTTCATAAAAATCAAGTTTAGGACTTGCAGTTAATTACGCTTTTTTGAGGCTTTAATTTTTCGGCTGGTGAAAACTTAGAAAAATTTTGCTTAAATCTAAAACATACCCTTAATGGGGTTTTTTTTAATATTATTTTTTGAGAATTTGCGGAGTTTTTAGAAATAAATCTTATTAGTTTTTATTTTCGTGGCATTATCTACACCTTTTTCCACATGAATCAAAAGTAAAAAATATTGGTAATTAAAAACTGCTTATACTCACATCTAGTTTTTAGTTTAAAAACAGAAACGTTAGCAAAAGGATATATAGAAATTTCTTTTAAATTAAACTTTTTGTAAAAAAATTCAACTTCGCTGGAAAGTTCAAACTCAAACACGAGTTGTGTTATAAAAACATCAATTTTTAGTCTAAGAATTATTTTAAAAACAATTTCTCTATTAATTTCAAATGAATAAACAACTTAAATATTGATTTTTTATGAAAAATTAACAAGCAATAATATTTATTTAATTAAAGAGAAAATCTATGTAAATTTAATTTAACAAAGTATCCTTTTAAGATGAAAATAATTTATAAACCATCTTGTGTTTTTGTGTTTACCTGAAGGTATGGGAATTATAAAATTTTTTATATTTTATTTAAATGTTTCTTGCATAAATTATTACTTTACTGATTTCATAATTATGCAAATTTAAGAAAAACAAACAAGAAAAGTTAAACATTTAATTAATAACTTTGATGATTTTGTATACATCTTTAAGAAATCCTATAAAGATTTCTGAAAAGTTGGAATATGAATTGTTGAAATGCACACAAACACTTTAATACTTTCACAAGAAAAAAGAGTGATTATTTACTATTTGGGTTTTATTCTAAACATGAACAAATATTTGCAAATTTTCAATGTCTCCTTTTGAAATTTGTTAAACCCAACGTTCTAGAAATCACCTTATCCTATTCTGCACAAAATATTTTCTTACTTTTCAAGCAAACATCTTTTGAAAATATAAATAATTAAAACTCAAATCACTTTACACGTTAAATTTATGTTTTAAATAATATTCAAATTCAAAGAAATGAATAATGTAATAAGAGTAATTTTTATGGTTGAATTTTATTTATGTATAATTAAATTCAGTTGCAAGTGTTTCGTGTAAGTGTAGTTTTATACCTGTGGCATGTCAAAATTTCAAGTTTTTTCTCTTTATGTTTGTTATAATGAAAATTTAATTACGAATGTTATTTTGTGGTTGATTAATTGAAATGAGGTTTCTTAAATATTAAATGAAGTATGAATACAACTTAAATGAATAAAGAAAATCATTATTTTTTTTTGTCTTGTTTTGAAGTACATACTGCTGTGTTGTATGCATGTGTTTGTTCACAAGTGAGTGCTTTCATTAATGAAGACCATTTGTGTTTGCATTGAAATTATAGATATTTTAATATAGATAGTTATTTTATATGTGTGTACATATATATAGAAATTGCGTGTTGAAGTTATTTGTACATATGTAAAGGACTTTTATATGCTAACTGCCGTTGATTGTATTCATTTGTTTTTCTCTCTGTATTTGTTGAACATTGGTTAGGGACTAAATTATACTCGTATGTCTGTATATATGCTGGATTTACGTGTATAATAGCATTTCAGTTTTACGTACTTCAATTTGTTTAATTAATTAGAAAATGTTTTCAATAGATTGTATATCTCTCATTCTCTCACTCGTCTTTTCTCTCTCTCTCTATCTACCTTTTATGCAATGGCAATTTCAAAAGATAAAATCTAAGGTTTTTAACATATTGTTGATTGAATAAAAACAAAAACACTACTACTAGTTGGCTTTTAATGTATACGTTTACTAATTTGTTTAATTAGACATGTTTCTTTCTAAAGTCAGCCAGATATGTTGTAGAACAGAAGCACGATTATACTTGAAAATACTAAAAGTATACTATTGAAGTTTTATTATTAATAAAGCTTAAGGTAGGTAAGCAGCAGGTGTTTTAATGCTTTAGTTTAAGCAATTTAATGAAAACGTTAAATTTATTTTCCCATAAGAATGAATTATGTCAAAGAGTTGTTGAATTTATCATAATCAAATTGCTAGTATACTTTTAGGCGAAGCAGCAAACGTAAAAAACTTTATATATCAAATAAAATTAAAATATTTAAAATATTATTAGTCACGCTAAATATATTATGACAAATTTTATGTTTAATGCTTGTACGAGAATAGACACTTTTAATATAGTTAAAGCCTAAAAGTATACACTTCTTTTTTAGCTAGCAATTAATTGCTTCTTTCAAAATTATTACCTGAAAAGGTATTTTTTAAGTGCAGCTTTTTAGTTTAACTTTAATTTAAAAAATATTTAAAGTGTTGAATTTAGTTGGAAAATATTTGTTATATTTTAAATCTATTGGGACTTCTTCTAACTTACTCCTCTAGATATCTTGGTGCTAATTGCCTAGACCAAACTAACCCTATGATTGGTATAATTAAGAGTGGGACAATATGTTAACCAGCCGTGAGAAGAAAATTCTTAACGTAATTCTGTCACTATATCGGCAGATTTTTTCCAATTCCAAAATAATCGTTGAAAGTCCAGTTGGATTTTAAAATCCCCATTAAGCATCGTGAAACTATCACTAAGTATCTCCGGACTTAGCTAGAGTTGCATTGAAAAAGTCAAAAGTTTTCCTAACTTTCAGAATCTTTTTTTTTTTTTTAAGTAGGACCAGCACTCAGGGGATGAGCCCTACGTATGCAGTGCACTGTGCCGGAACTCAGGGAGAGGGATAGGGTAGAGAAGATAGATGTTTGAAAATTTAGAAGACACAACTCTGCTTTTGCGCGCTATGTTAATTTTTAAGGCAGTGTTGAGGCGCTTCCGGTGTTAAGTAGACGCATTAATTTTGGCTGACTTCCAAAACGTCAATTGCTTTGTGTTTGAACAAAGCATCACATTTCATAACGCCGCAGTACAATAGTTATCCAATGTATACCATTTCAAAACGCCACCGCAAAGTAAATTTAACGCAGTAAGAGAGCAAACAAGGCATCGGTTTTATAGTTGTTGCATTGTTTCCGAACTTTGCATATGTATGTGATTTAAATACAGTAGCAATACTGTATACAAACATTGTATACGAACGTTTTGGAAGTCAGCCTTTGTTAAACTGTATTAGCAGGCGTTTTATTAATTTATTTTACTTCCCCGATGTTTCTGCTAACCGACGAAGTGTTGTTTACATAAGTTTGAAATAGCATCAATCGCTGTCGGAACAGTTTTTTAATGACCAGTGCAATGCCTTCATCACTTAAATAGTACGACAACAATTAATACAATATGTCACTAATGCACATTAGAGAAATTAATGATGTTGATTGACTTGCTCTGGCCAGGGTTTGAACCCAGGCCCCAAGTCATTGTTTGCTTAGTAGTCAACGCACTAACCACTTCAGCCAACACCACCCTCAAAGAATGCAAATCTATTTTTTTTTAATTTAAAATAACTCAAAGGATTAAAAAGTAAAAATTAAGGCGAACAATGTTTTTTTGAACGCCTAAAGTAGGCTATAAATTCTTTTAGATTTAGCTGCCTGGGGAATAGGCTACAAAATTTCTAATTATACCGAAAATTAAAAATAATTTTTTTTCTTAAAAAGTGATTAAATGTTTTTGTAAGTAAAGCAGTTGTAGTATTGCGAAGTTATTTATTAAACCCCAAAAAATTTATGCTACTAGTTTTTCTCATAGTCTACTTCTTAAGCGGCACTAACAGACAATAATAAAAAAAAACTTCTAAAATACATTTCTGATTAAATTGTTATTTTTCAAATTTTATTCTGTAATTTCGTTTAAGTTTTTCACTTAATTCCTACTAGCAATAACGGATTTTCAATTTTACGTTCAATCCCTTTAAGCATGCTTTAATATTTCAATCGAACAGTTTTCTTGTTGTAAATATTCATTGTCTTGATATTTTAAATTTATTCTATTTTCTTTTTAATAATTTCAACTCATAAAAATTCTTTACAATTTGCCAGTGTGCCTAACTCGCACTAAATTCTATTCTATTATTGCCTACAATTTAGCTAAAGTAGCAAAGTAGCTCATAAGAAATTTATTGTTTTGTCATTTCGTAACCTTCACAAATTTGACTCTTCTTAAAATTAACATTTTTTGTTTTTTTTTACTTTTAAAAATACGTGAATTCATAGTTGACAATTCAAAAATGCCAGAATATACCGGGCTTAACGTTGTCTTTTAGAAAACACACTCACTCAAACACACAAACAGTTGAAATGGGACACAGACACCAACCAATTCAAGAAAAGATTTTGTTTTTTTTTTTTTTTTTGCCAAAACGTGAAGTGAAGTGTGTAGGAAAAACTTCAAATTATCCTTTTCCTTTAGATACGAATATGAATCAGCTTCAATTTTCTTATGATTCCCTTAAGGATGGTAAATATGTATTATGAAGGTGATGTGCAAAAAGTGGGACATAGAGAGAGAGACAAAGAGTGTACGAATGAATAAGTTTAACTAAAAACAATTGCGGTACTTTAAGACAATTGTCAAAAGTTCAAACAAAACTTTTCTATACTTTAACAGCAACTCATGCCACATAATTTTAAATAGTATAGTAAATTGCTAAATTTTACTCTATAGAAGAGTATGTATGTATGTCTGTATGACTTGTGATAATTCACTGACACCATAACACCAACACATTACTGCTGGCTGTTTGATGCTGCTGCTGCTGATCCTGCTGCTGTTGTTGTCATTTAAACAATTTTTCTTTTTGTTCTCTTTATTTGTATGACAGTTGTCGTTTTCATGATTGTTGTTGTTTTTTTTATATTTTTCTTAAACATTTAAAGAAGAGCAACATAAAAACGTTTGTGTCTTTTGTCACAGTTAGACAACACTCATGCTAACGCTTAATCCTTGGGGTCCTTTTCTTTATTATTAAACATTGTAAGTATGGTACAGTGTTTTTGCAAGGGGGAACAGTGTATTTGCCATGAAAGTATTTGACATTTGTCAGCGCATTACTCTGTTCAAATAAGCTCAAGTGGCTGTCAGTAATAGTATACAAGATAAATTTTATGCCGTGCCAGGCAACTAACCAGCCAGCCATGCTCTCTACAGTATTGTTGAAATGTTAAAGGGTTTAAGTAAATTTGTTATTACTCTTGTAAATAGGCCCGTTTAGTCTTTAGTCTTTAGCATTTTTATTTCATTTTCGTTCGTGTTTTTCACACAAACTACATATAGATAATTGTTAATTAGTGTCAGCGCATCAGTTATTCTGTTTTAAAAATATTAAAATTGTATAGTGTATTTTTAGGCAGCTGTAAATTTAATTTTATTACGTTTCCTGCCAAAAAGATATTAATTTTTAAAACGTTAACGTCTTAAGCAGGCAATGTGAAAGAAGTTTTAAATGCTAATGAAATATTTAAAAAACTTCTACTACTTTTTCTACATTTAAGTATTTAAAAGATTTCTGTTTTTTTTTTGTTATTTATTTTTCACAAACGATTTCTGTGCGTAAATATGAAATGAAAAAAAAAAAAAACAGGTATATGGCAAAAAGAGTTTGCATAGCCGGAAACCAGGCGTCAAAAGTTTTCTTATGCCTTATGGAATTGAAGTGTTAATTAATATTGAAAAGGATAAAAGTTTTTTGACTTTCATTCTTTGCTTTCTGTGTGTAAATGTGTACTTGCGTATGTTTGTGTATGGTTTCTTAAGAAATTTTTGCAGAAAATTCAAAAGGTTTAAGGCGAAAAAGAATAAAGCACAGTTTGTGAATAGTAAACGGATATTAAAAAAGAAAAAGTGGTAATAGAATTTTTTTTCTTATAAAACCTACACCTATTGCCTTGTTTTTTGCCATTAAAATAAATAATTATCCCTTATCAAATGACGTTAAAGAAAAATGATTTTTCTTTTTTTTTTTTTAATTTCAAACACTATTGTTGCTAGCAAACGTTTTATCTAATTTAGAAAGGGTCAAGGGGTTTGATGTGCCACAGTAAAGCGAAATATTGAAGAAATTAATTGATAATCTGGTGAAGATACCTTTGGAAAGGTGCGTTAATCGAAATGAATGTTAATAGTTAAAAAGCAATTATTATTTACTTCAATATTTTGAGAATCCTTAAATAAAAGGTATGAATATAAAGAGACAATTTAGGGTAAGCAATTAAGTTTTAAATATATTTATAAAATCTGCAAGTTTTACTTATTTTAAATATGTATATGTATATAAAATTTATTATAAGTTTCCAAAATTGATTTAATTTGACGTTTTATCTAAAGATTTTTTTAATTACAAATTTTTTAAATATGCTATGAAAATTATAGCCTTCAGATACAAAAAGGATATATGAAAATATCCTGTGAAAAACTAAATTATTTAGAACTCTTTTCATATATTTAAAATCTACAGAAAATTACGTATTGCATCGTTTAAATTCTTAAAATTTTACGGCAAAAAATATATATCAAAAGGAAATGAAATTTTTGTTGAAATAATTTCGTTTTAACATTAAGATTTTTTTAACCCAAGCTTGTGCACCAATTTATTTCTTCGAATCCGGGCGGTATTTACATTTGTAAATACGTATACATGCTTATGTTTATTTTCGATAAAAGTTTGTAGTAATCCTGTTTATCATACGAAAAACATAAAAAATTAGTCACTGAGTCCAAAGCATATCCATATAAAACTCTTAACTATAAAATTTACAGCTATTTCAAAAATTGAATATTTACAAATGTAAATAGTGACCAAGCTAGGGTTAAGTAAACTATGAAGGATGAATAAGTAAAAATAAAATTTACATATGAAAAGTAATATTATCAGGCTCAAGTTCAGTTTTATTGAATTAATGAAAATTCAAAATTACTAAGAGTTTTTTGTATGTTGGAAAATATTATTATTTATATCCAATCAGTTTTTAGCAGAACGTATCAGTACTGATTTCAAGGCCGCTACACCTCTCATCAGCGTTCAAATGTCCATCTTTACAATTTTCGTAAAGTGGATAGTAAGTGAGAAGAATATCAACTATTTAACCAGTTTTCAACAGAAATAGAATATGAGAATTAATTTTTAATTCAATTTTTATTCTACAATGAAACAGTGCTGGTTAGTACGAAATTCCCTCATTACTGTTTGGAACTAATAATCAACACAAACTCATAGTCCGTTATCATCAAAGTATTCTACTTTGTATTCAAACGTTTTTGTTGTTTTTACTCTATATTAGGGAAATTAACATATTACTGTGACCCCTCTTATTAATGAGGGAATTTCGTACTAACCAGCACTGTTTCATTGTAGAATAAAAATTGAATTAAAAATTAATTCTCATATTCTATTTCTGTTGAAAACTGGTTAAATAGTTGATATTCTTCTCACTTAGTATCCACTTTACGAAAATTGTAAAGATGGACATTTGAACGCTGATGAGAGGTGTAGCGGCCTTGAAATCAGTACTGATACGTTCTGCTAAAAACTGATTGGATATAAATAATAATATTTTCCAACATACAAAAACTCTTAGTAATTTTGAATTTTCATTAATTCAATAAAACTGAACTTGAGCCTGATAATATTACTTTTCATATGTAAATCAATATAAGTTCAAATAATAATTACGTTTATTCGTAATAATAATAATATAAAAACGTAAAAATAAAATTATATGCACTATGGAAAAAATTTCAAAAAAAGGATATAGAGAAGTATCCTGTAAATCACAATATTTTTGAAAACTTTTTTCATATTTATAAAAGTCGCAAACAACTACGTGTTGTAGCTTTCAAAGATTTCAAATTTTGTTGAAAATCATGTCCAACGAAATTTCAATTTGTGTAGAAAAATTGCAAAAAAAAAAAATAAAAAAGAAGAGAGGTGTCTTAGGACACCCGGTTATAGCTTTGCTCATTTTTTTTTATAAGGAACGAAGGCGAATAAGAAGAAGTAAGTATGTACATATGTATGTACACATAATATTTTCGGTTTTTTGTTAAAGTTGAAATCAAAATAAAAAAAACCAATTTCGTTTCTTGCAAGGCGAATATGATGTAAATTTGCCAAATTGTGGTGGTTTTTTACTTGCATACACACATATGTACATATACATACATATATGTATATACATACTTGATAAATTCTGATATATTGCAGATATTATAGTGATAAAATACAAACGATCACTGAAAACAAACTTTAATTAATTAAATAATTAAATAAATATTTCACATACATACATATGTATTCATATGAGTAGGTATATTTATTGTTTTGTTTTTGTTATTGCGGTTGAATGTGAGTAACACACTATATATGTACATACATATTTTCTCGTCTTGATTTTAAAAAACAACAACAAAGTCGCTTTTAAAGGATGAGCTAATCAAAACAAAAAAAGAAAAACATAACGGGAATAGTGTCGATTATTTATCTTACGAAAAATAAAATTCAACCCCTACCGCGCCATAAATAGCAAAGCTATAAAAATCGGAAATATTTCCAAATACATACATGTTTACAATACTTTTTGCCCATTACTTTTCTACATATATGTATCATAAAAGCCTGTATCGACTGGGGTATGACATTGCCCTTTTTTCAATCATAACTTAACTCCACAATCCTACTTGAGTTGAAAATTTATAATGAAAAATAGTTGTTTGCTAGGGTGATTTCGATATGAATTTTCTATCCAACAAATAACCTTTTGGATTTCGGCGGACGCAATTAAACCATTTAAAAATTTCTAATGTTAACTTTAGTTTAGAATATATGAAAAATATATCCTGCTTATTTAGGTATTGGCTTCAAAAAGGTTTATAGTGAGATATTTCTTTTTCAATTGTTAAGAATAATACTTAATTCTAGTTTTTTTTATGCTTACTTTTGTGTTTGTGTGTTGTTGTTGTTGTTTTTTTTTTCTTATAGAAACTTTATATACCGCACTCTGTAGTTTGTTTGCTTGTTTGTTTAGCAGTACTTTGTTAAAATTTGTTGTTAGCTATTTTTTATTTAGTTGTTTGTTGAACTTATTATAATAATTAATTGAGATCCCTGTAGTTATAAATATTGTTTTCTTTAATAAGTCATTGACAAATCACACAAGTTGCTTTGGCTTAATTTTAAAAAATACGAGTAATTGCACGTTTTTTTTATTTGTGTTTAAGTTAAATAATTTAGATTTTTAACATTTGAAACAAAGCTCCAGCTACTTTAGGCACCTTTTCTTATTAAATTTACTGCAATATTGAATATTGAAAATTTAAAAATAGAACTTTTAATATATATTTTTACACGTTAAATATTACAATGATATTTTTAATGGTCCTTTTACCGCGATATATATGTTTGTATGTATGTGCGTATATGAAAACTCTGTATTCTTAAATAAGTAAATTCGAATTTTTTCAAACAAATATTTATTATATTTTCATTGTTGGTATTGTTGTTCTTGTTGTTTGTTGTATATTTGTAGTGGTCATGTGCATCCTGTCTCAGCTTGAGTTTGCACTTTATATTTTGTTCTTTATAGTATTTATTTTCTTTGGAAGTTGTTTGCGTATATTTTTATTTATATGCGTATTTATTTTGGTATGCGTTACATATCATTTAATTTCATTTCACTGTCATTGTGTGTGCTTGTAGGCAAAAGAAAGAGTTTGTTCTTTATATGTCCTTGCATATACCGACAAATGTAACTGCATGGCTAAACGCAGCAGTGGTCTTGGTGCAGCGGCAGTTCAGAGTTGACACAGCATCGTCATCATCATTTAAGCTGCACGTTTTTTTACGGTCTGTAAGAGTACAGAGAATTGGTAAAAAAAAAAGATTTTGGTTAAATAACAATTTCAAGCGTTCATCAAACATGTTGTAGTAGTATGTGTGTAGTATAGTAAGGAATACATGAACAAAAATTCAAATTACTACAGCAAACTTCACGAAAAACACACACATATAAAAAGTTGGTAAATTGTTTTATTTATTTCATTTAATTCAACGGTTTATTTATTTTTCTTTTTTGTGAAAGAGACAACACAACACTGAAATGAAATAAATTTATTTAAAATAACTATATTTTTGTTTGTTTGTTTTGAACAAAAACTTGATTGATTGTAGCCAATGGTAACAATATTTGTTGGTAGATAAAATTTGACAAAAAAAAAAAAAAATCATATTGATAAAAGTATTACGCACAACATCGATAATTAATAACACCAACAACAACAACAACATCTAAAAATATATTAATTACTTTATATTTTATAGTTTAATTGTTTAAGTTTTATGTTTCTGATATTCGTTTTTGTTTTGTAATAAAAATTTATAATGAAATATATGTAATAAAGATATAACAACACAATATAACAGTTGATGATCACGTAAGGCATCAGTATTTTATAAATTCTAGAATGAATATAACAACAACAAACATAAAAGAATATAAAGCAACGTAAAGGATGATCGACTAATATGATAACACATTTCAAAATATTTATAAAACTCTATTTGTATATAAACATTTGCTTAGAAACATGTATATATACATGGAAATCTGAAATAGATTCAAAATCTTTAAAGTTTAGTTATATCCTAAAGAGCAAAGATAAAATATATGTAAAAACTATCATACTTTTATTTATTCTTTAAAAAGATCATTAAGCAAAAAGTAGTTTTTAGTAATTCTTATACCCAGCCTGAAGTTGTGCTGCTGATTAAGTTAATAATTGGCATATTTTTATTTATTGTATTATAATTCATCCTTAAATTGATTGTATGAAATAATTAAAAGTTTATCTTAATCTCTAAAAGTTCTGTACAAAATTTCAATTGAAATTTAAACCGTTTGTAAAATTTTTGAAAATATTATTTTTCTAAACTTTTAGTGAAAAAGGATATATGGAACAGTTTTTGTTTTCTTGAAGTGGAAAATTAAATTATTAAATTATTCGTATGCCTCAAGTTGTAGTGATATTTTTTTATGTATCAAGTCCTCAATACAAATTAATTTTTTAATTAAGGCTTTAAGCAATACCGCTTAAGCAAGTTAACACATTTAAAAGCGTAACAAAAACTCATATAAGTTGGATACAAGAAGATGCTGTAAATTCTTTCTTTTATACAATGCAAAATACAGGTCACAAGACAAGAATAGATAATTATGGAAGAGTTTTGCATTACTTCAGAAAGCCCAACATTTTAATTGGCATATCCACAGCTTCGTTATCTGATGCGATTACTTTAGTTAGCAATTTTCACAAGTTAATAGAAGATGTGAAAAATTCATGAGCAGCAAGGTAGTCCCAAGAATTAGCGATTGACTGGTAGTGAATTTTAATAAAAAAAACTTCAATGGGTTTGGAAAATAATTAATCATGTCATTTCTGCCTGAAAACATTTTGCTCTCTTATTATACACTTCGTTCGTATATTTCAAATTATATTATAACATAAATATATATTATGACTTTTTTTATATAATTTCCGCTTTAACCATTTAAACGAAAGTTTTCTTCATTAATTTTTCTTTTAAATAAAAATCATTACAAATTGAATTTTTTTTTATACCTTTTAAATTTAATTATTTCTTTAGCTTGAAGTTACTTTACTTTTTTTTCTCTTTTTTTTTAGTGTATTCTTCTTTCATTTACCCTACAAAACCTCAACCCTTATAGTTTGGTTGGTTTTACATTAAATGTTAAAGTCTTAACACTTGTCATTCACATTACGTGCTTCACTTCATTTTCGCTTTGTTGCCTTCACATTTCTACAGCACCTACTCACACACACATATATACATATTCATTCTCTGCTTGTGCTGTACAAATACTAACACTTCCATATACTATATACATATGCTAGTATGTGTGTTAATAAACAAAACCCTTAGCATTCTTATAGTTGCTGTATAAATTTTAATTTAATTTTTGTGGTTTGTATGTGTGTGTGTGTGCTTAAGTGCAAGTGAGTGTTGATTTTTTTATATTCTCTTAGTTCAGCGTAATTAATTGAACTCTGCAGCTTTACTATTGATGCTAAAGAAGCCCCTGTGCTTTTTTTTCTTTATATATAAATTTCTCTCGCTTTTTAGTTTCTGTTTTAGAAATACTCACACCCTTTGTTTCTATACGCTGTTTTATTCCTCCACTCTAGTTGTCGAGATTATCATTAATAAAACTACACATCCGCGTACACATACATTCTCTAATAACAATTGACATGCTTTTGCCTTGAGTTCGATTCAGCTAAATTGTGGTTGTTTTTCCATGTTACGATGAACTATTGGCATGTTATTTAAGTTATATTGTTTTCTTGTATGTATGTACGTGGTAGGAGTGGGAAGTTGCGGTAAGATATTTTAAGAAAAACAATTTTACTGTGATGAGAGTGCTTAATTAAATTGTTGATGTGTGTTAGCTGAATCTGGCCGAAGGCATACAGATTTTAAATATAATTTTAAAGATTTTTCAAACACCCGTTCAGAGTCAAGTCCATTATTATCAACTTATTTTGATCCCAGCTGATGCATAACCATGTCATTATTATTAGTGCAAAGTTTATAAGTTCAACTTCAACCAAAGACTTTAAAAGATTTCTGTAGACAAATCAAATCAATTCACAGTTTATGTTTGTTAAAGAAAATTTATATCAAACTTTCTCGAAAAAGGATATACGCTCAACTTTTCTGATTATTTTAATTTTACAAAAATTTTCATGATTAATTAATTAGCAGAATGTACCACAAGTTGTAGTAATATTAAAAAAAACAAAAAAAATGTCCTTACAATTTTTCCTACTTAAGATATTTTAAAGTTTTTGTTTTTTTTTTTGTGAAAAGTCAAAATTAACTTTAAAATTTCAAAACCTACCACGGAATATAAAACATAAATATTCGTTAGTTAGTGGAAAAGTGTTTCGTGTAAATGAATTGTTTAAAGGAATTTGTTGCTGTTGGTATTATGTTGGCTTAACAGCAGCAACTTGTTATATGTACATTCCAAGAACAATATAAATAACGTCAACGGCAGCAGCAACAACAACAACAACACCACCACCACCAGCCAGTAACAACAATAGTCATAACAAGATTTTCAAGCAATCTATTGAATAGAAAAAACTTTACACTATACTAATACCATTAAAAGTCTTCACACATATAATCGCACATACACATGCATACATAGAAAACAACAAGAAAGAAAAAAGGAAATTCGCGTCTCGTCTGTTGTTGATTAATTTCGATTGTGTATATTTTTCACATACCCTTCTGCCCTTCCCCACCAGCAGGCAGCACAAATATTTTAAACAGTAGCAACAACTAAAAATAAATGCAGGGAAATGTTGTGAAGTTTTTTTTATTGGGCGGGGGCGGAGACCGTTTAGGATGTAGTTTTTCTAATGAAATTCAATATCTTATGGCAAAATAGACGAAATCCGTATGAGAAAAGTAAATAAATAGCGAATAGCAACAACAGAACAACAAATTAAACCACTAGTCGCAAGTAATCAGCAGCAGCAGAAGCAACAGCAACAGCAGCAGCAATCTAAAAGTGTGAGATATTTAGTTTATAGAGTTAAGCTTTCCTAGTGCGGTCTGGCCGGGCCTGGTCTGGTCTGATGAGGCATGGCTGGTCTCACTATTTTGTTTTGGTTTCGTTACGAATGGTTTGGCTTATCTAAACTTTGGTTTTATTTTACCATTTCAACATTATTTGCTGCAACTAAAGCTTAACGAGTTTATTGTCCTCTTTCTCTGTGGAATTTGTTGTTATGTTGTTTGTTTGTGCAACACAAATATAAAAGAAAAAGTTTTCGTTGTTTTTTTTTTTTTTTTTTTTTAGAGGAAAATAGAATTAGTTAGAAGAACACACACTCATCCATCAGAAGCAGTCAAAATAAAAGGGAAAATAAAATATAAACACCAAGTTTGATGTTTTTGTTTGTCTACATTAAGACAGCAACAGTGTTTTTTTTTCTCCTCTATTTAGTAGTTGTTGTTGTTTTTCTCTTATGCTTTCCTTTTTGGCTTAAATTAATTGTAAACATCATATACAGAAAGAAAAAAACTTATTTTGGTTTTTTTTTTGCACTCACAATAACTTTATAAAACGAGAATATTTTAAAACCATTATCATTAGGAAAGACAAGCAGAAAGAAGTAAAGAAAAATAAGCCGAGCCAAGAATATTTTAGAGCATTAAAAGCTAAACAAAGAGAACAAAATTTTGATTAAAATTAGAACAAATAAAACACTGTTAGAAAAGCAAACAATTAATTAATAAATAAATAAAGAGATAATTAAGCTGAAGAGAATTTACAACTGTATGAAAAGAATTTTAATATTTAATTCTCAATAATCTGAAAATAATTGAAGGAAATAGGCCAGCAGTGAAAACAGCTTAAAAGTAAAAAAATGCAGGATATACAATAAATGGAACAAAAACTGCAATACGTATTTTAAATTATTAGGTTTCACTTTTTAATAAAATTATGATGGAAGTTTTTCTGGGCTTGACGCTGAGAAATAGGATAATAAATAAGAACGGCATAATGGGGGCGCTGTTCTCAAAGTTTTACTTTGTAAATTAATTTTTCATTAAACAATACAAATTTTAAATTATCAACTTCAGAAATGTAAACTCCTAATTAAATGATGCCAGGAAGGACACGTTCTCCAGTCCATCCATTTATTTGTATTGGTGTTGATGCTTAATTTTTGGTTTGCAACAACTATTCGATACAATATTTAGCAATAAATTCACTAAAATATTGTCTGTAAGACTTTGCATTTATTTAATTTGTGTAAAATTAAACCAAATGTTTTCAAAAACTATTTAAATACGTATCCTTTTTGGTTGTATTTTAATTATATGTTATTTATAAGCATTATAATTACGAAATTTAAGCCATTTTGATTAGCAAATAATGATGTAGTTTCAATCATTGCATTACATTTCATTTCATTTTCATATTTAACAAAACTTATACGTTGGCATTTATTTAGAAAAATGTTTAGTTTTATTGTTAGATAAAATTATTGTTTAATATTTTAATTGAGTTCTAAAATAATTACCACATTATTATGCAACAACTAGTTTTTCGAAACCACTGATGTATTAATTAGTGTAGTTTAATTTAAAATAGTATTATTTATTCTTTAATTTTTTGGTGTTTTTCGTTTAAGCCAGTTGTGTAAAATTGACTTGAAGTTTAAAAATTATGGTTTATGAAAACTTTGAAAAAAAAAAAATTTTTTAATTAGTTAAATGAATGTTTTATTAGGTACACAATTTTAGAGAAAAAACATTTTTAAAAGTTATCCATTTATAGACAAGCTTTCCATATATCCTTTCTTCGTTGTTAAAAAAAATTTAAAAATTTTGTATATTAAATTTTTGACGTTTTCTCTATAAAATTAAAACAAATTAAGCTAACATCATTATATTATCTAAATGAATGTAGAAAAGTTCTAAAAATAAATATGTAAAAATTCAAGATATTCTGTGCTGTACAACATATACTGTCCATATATCCTTTTTTTCATTAGTTGAGATATTAGTAATTTTTTGCTTATTTTATGTAATACGATACAAAAAAATTCAAATATTTTTCGCCACGAAAATATTTCTTAATTTTAGGATTAGCTTTTAAGCAGATTTAAGAATTAAAAAAAAAGGATATACTTCGCTGTTGTACTTCTAAAAATTGTTGAAATAATTTGAAACTTGGTATATGAAATTATGATAATGTCAAAAACATTTTTTTAAATAGAAATATGGAATTTGTTTTGATTTACAAAGAAGTCTTTCATATATCCTTTTTTCAAAGTTCTTCAAAACTAAATGAAATATATAATAAAAAAGTGTTATTTAGAAAATGTGTAGAAAGTATGTTAAATTTCCATCTTGTGAGGTATTTGGAGCTCAACAGTTTACTTAGCGACCGGCAGTATGGCTTCCGTAGGGGACACATAGCATACATCAATTTGTCGAAAGTAAAGTGGTGGCTCTAGATATTTCCAAGGCATTTGATAGAGTGTGGCATGGACCGAAAATGGAATACAACTTCCATGTATGGGCCGGTGCTTCAAAATCTATTTTGAAGTTACTCGACCGCGTACAGGATAGGGCGAAGAAGCTTATCGGTGACAGTAGGGTATCCAACTCTATTGAGTCACTGGAGCATCGACGCAATGTTGGGTGTGTTTCGTTGTTCTATCGCTACTACAACGGAATGTGCTCTAATGAAATCACGGAACTTGTTCCCGAAACCCTTCACTTTTCACGTACAACCCGCTCTTCATCAAGAGCACATCCCTTTGTGGGCGATATGCCAGTGAACCGCACTACGAGAGAGAATACGTACTTTAGCCGTACTGTTCATATGTGGAATAAACTCCCCGCAGAGGTCTTTCCTGCCACTTTCAGTGTGTCAGGGTTCAAATCGAATGTCCACAAACACTACTCCCTTTATCCTCCTTCCCAAAACCTATTTTCCGAGTTCCGGCTCAATGCTTTGCATACGTAGGGGTCATCCCCTGAGTGCTGGTCTTAATTAAAAAAAAAAAAAAAAAAAAAATGGTATGTATTGAAAACTCTTAATAGTTCAAAGGTCAATTGTAGCCAACATAAAACTGATTTTTATTATATTTTACAAAAACGTGCAGCCCTAAAACGCTTTCTTATTATCAAAATAAAAACATATTGTCTGTTATTTGATTTTTTTGCTAGTAATACAAATTTAAAAAGTTATAAAAATCAGTTTAGTTTTTTATAATACGATCAGCGATTCCTTTTTAAGACTTTGTTTATTTCACTAAAATAACTTGAGCAAATGACTATATTTGCCAAAGGAATGTCCTGTATTACTATAAATATTGATGAGAAAAATCAAGATTATCTACAGCGTAGAACCGATCTTCTACATATATCCTTTTTTCTCCATTTAAAAATTATATTAAATTTTAACAAAAAATTTTCTAGTATGTAATAAAATAGTTTTTATTTATTTTACTTTTTGTCTTAGAGCAGCTTTAATTGTTGCAGCTCATAAGACTATTGATTTATTAATTGTTTTATTAATTAAATGCCATGGGCTTATATATTAATTATGAGAATAATTCTTAGGGGTACCTTAACATAAGAGTAAAAGAATAGAAATATATATTACTGTTGGGTAAGCATATTTAGCTTCTCAGTATTTATGTATGGCATGTGTTCAACAGTCCAACGAGTGCATACCTAAAAGCAACATATACTTTGTTTGCTTATATTTACAATCAAACAAATGCAGTTAATATATGTGATTCATTTAAGTGCATTGTGCTGCTGCACTTGATTAACCGTACAAGTGTCAAATTACCGACACACAAAATATCTTGCTTGCAGTTTGTCAATGCTTGCATGTTGCGGTACTATTGAATCGCAATGCATACTACACACTGTTGGCCACATGCTACAAGTATTTTAAAATTTTCCCGCTTTAGGAAAGATTTTAAAAGGATTTTTCTCAAAATTTTGAGTATTGATTTTTCTTTGAATATCCTCAGTATCCTTTAATATACATATTAGACACTTACATACATATGTTTGAGATTATTAAAATTTTTGTTTTAATTTTTCTTGCTAACCTGTAGACATTTAATACGAATAGCAATTAATTTTTAAACATCCATCCGTATATGGCTTCATCTGATGTGTGTGTGTATGTCTGAATTAGATGCCAAGATAATAAGAATTTATGGTTGTTTGGTTTTAATATCAAATAAGATATATTTTTAAATTTGCACCTTGGCACGGTATTTATTAGTAGACCTTAATAAAAAAATAAAAGTGAAAATACACTTTTAATAATGATTACGAAAATGGTATGAATAAATGTACAATTAAGAAAAAGGAAAAAAGTCTTTAAAGGCCCACCAATCATCTGGAAGTTTATATTCTCCATTTATTAGTCTAGGGATGTGTTCATTATATTGTGTAATAGTCACGTGTTAGGTTTTTGTAGCGCGTGTTTGCTTTGCCAGCTGAAAGCTTATTGCATTGCTAGTGAATTCATAGAACATGTTCTTAAAACGTTTATCATTCATCTGGTATCAGGACGTTGGCTTTGGTTTGGGTCTAAAGTCTTGCTGCAAACATACATACATATCTTCAATATTGGTAACACATGCGCTGTATCTGACTGGTACTCGTGTATGTGTGCAGTACGAATATGTATGAGTTTTGTAAATAATTGTATTGCAACGTGCTTTTTTGTTGCTGGCAATCAAGCCAACTATAACCAGCCAACCAACCGTCTTGACTAAATATGTAATTTCATTTCAGCAGCAGTAGCAGGTAGAAATTCTTAACAATATTTGATTGAATAATACTTTTTTTGTGCTGCTTTCCATCATCTTCTTTACGCTTTTGTACGGCATTCAACATATGATCGCTTTTGTACGTGTTATGTTTCCGCTCTGTTTGTGTATGTATTTGTTCTTTTTTCATCGTTTTTTTTTTTTCTTCGAAAATAGAGCACATGTTGCCTTTTGTGTATGTGTATTATTGAAGTATGTATGGGTTTGTTGCATGATGCTACAATGTTTAAAAAAAAAAATATTTCTTTTTGAAACATTTGCTACAGTTGCTTAACAAATTCAGTGTGGTGTCGCCCGCTCCTTCATCTCTTCCGTACCGACAGGTTGGAAAAACTGATGATGATTGCCCCAACAATTGCCAAGAAAAGGTGAATGAATAGCTTTTATATAAATATACATTTTCCATCTTCACTGACGTCTGATTGAATTGCAGATTTGTCTGTGTGCCTGTCCGATTGTCTCTGTTTATGTGTGTGTTTGTGTTTGTGTGAGTGTTGAAACAGTATAAATATTATAGTTTGGTTTTTGTGGTTACAAAACCAATTTATTTATTCTGGTGTTTTATTAAGACTTCGTTTTGCCTTTTTGTTGTGCTGTTTCCACAAAGCTTGCAACAAATTTATTTTTAAAATATACGACTATGTTTGAATGTATATTTGCGTAGGTGTGGGTGTAGCAAAGGCTAGGAATAGAAATGGCTTCATAACAGCAACATATTTTGATAAATTATTGTGGCAAACATTGATTTGGAAACAAAAAAAAAAAAAAAAAGGATTGCAATATATAATGAAGGAGGTGGCAGTACTAGAAAAGGGCTGCTTAAAGCAGAAAGAATTATTAAGTAAAGGCGGGGAGTGAAAAACATTAATTATAAGAATGGGAAAGTTCAAAGTGATTGGCATTTAATAGGACGAATAAAATAGGCTTTCTTGAATAACCGTTTATGCCTAAAACTCATTTATTTTCAGAGACCTACAAAACGTCCCTTTTAAATTCATGGATTTTTTGATTTAAAATTTAGTGACATGACTTATAAAATGTTTTTATTTCAAAACAAATTCATTATTTAAAATTAATTGTGCCATTACGGATGGTGGTCCTTTTATGGAAGAATGATCAAACAAAATATGTACAAATTTTTACAAAAACTATGACGTATGCCAGATGTATATCTATAACGTAAACTTGTCATGATGTAAGCATAACTGGCAAAATTGAACTAGATCTTGTCAAATTATTTTTACATAATTTGAAATTAAAAAATTTGTGAAAATTATAGTCATGAGTCACGATTACAACGCATAGTCCCTTTTATGTTAAACTTAATAGGAGAAAATGTTAGGAAACCAGTTTTTTTCCTTCAAGCTTGTAATTTCCTTAAAATATGCTGACTATTTTGTAGATTAAAATAATCAAGCTAATTTTTCTTTATTTCCATACACACGCCTTAAAGTATGCTTTAGTTTCACTCTCATATACCACAAGGTACAGCGTTTTGTTACTAACCAGCCACACTCGGTTTAATTGTACATAATTTAAAGAATTTGTAGAAGATTTTTCGCAATTTACCTGTCGGAAAGTAAAATTATAAATTTAAAACATTTTTTTATTTTAAGGATTATTATTAAGTGAAGCTTTAAGCACTGCGACCCAAGAAAACTGTTGCTTTTCCAGTCATTCGATCTCACCGTATAGGCAGTAAAATTAGATTTTATAATTTAATCTTTAAGTTACAAATTCATGCTAATTTATTTAAAAATAAAAAAAATACTTATCCTAAGGGTATGCTTCGTTTTTTATTAAAAAAAGCTTTGCAAAAATTTATTTTGATTTCTCAGAAATTTATTCATGTATTATAGAATGCAAATTTACTTAAGTTAAAAAAATATTTTCTCACACGCCTGAATTTTTTAACTTGTTTTCACAAGCCTAAAGATATGCTCTTAAATTATTAAAATGCCTTTAAGACATAATTTATTCCATTTAAAATTTTATATTTAAAAAAATGCACACTAATGTTGTTCTATAAATTCTTGAAAATCATATTGAAATTTCTTTAAGACTTTGTCTACTGATTTTGTCACGCACTGCATATGCCTAAAACACACATGTGTCACAGGATAAGAATAATGGCAGGCAAGCAATAGTTGTAAGGAACCAAAAAAACAAGAAACACCAAGAATTACAAGTCACTCGGAATTTCAATTTAAAGCTAAATACGATACACACTCACACTGACACACAAATATAAATATAAAAAAATTTTGTACAAGTGCTGGCTTTCTGATTTGAAAAACAAAACCCCTTATCATTTTTTAGGCAAACAACTGTTTGCTGTCACACCAAAAAAAAAAAAACAGAAAAGAAAAGTAAATCATTTAAGCGCTCACATGCAGCCAAAGCTCTAAATTGTCACCTATAGACACACACACACACACACACACACACAAATAAACCATGGAAAAAAAGCACGCACCATTTTAAGTCACATAAGAAGGAAAAATGAAAAATTAAATCTTTTAAAAGCCAAGACATTCACTAAGACAAGGGTAGCTTATGACTTTACAAAAGTAATATTTTTGTCCTCCAAAAAAACAGAAAATAAAACACTGCCTGCTTTTAGGCTTAGTAGTGAAAAAAAAAAAATATAAACGAAAATGGAAAAAAATAAGCATGTAGATGTTTTATCTTTTTAAATTTGTTGTTTCTTTGCTGTTTACTAATACCACATACAAAAAACAAAACAAAAAAGTAGCACACATAAATGCTGGTTGTCCTTTGCATATTAAATTTATTTTACAATAAAAAATAAAAAAATCTTTTTATCACAAGCTTTTAAGCCAAATGGTCCTGAAACCTACACACACACACACACACACACACACATAATTTGTTACATAAAGTTCAATATTTATGTTTTACTAGATTTTCCTTTTTTTCAGTTTTGCCAGTATTTATAATAATTTTATGAATACTGCTGTTTTTTTCTTTTTGATTTTCTAAAAAGAGTTTATGGGTTAATGGAGCGAAAACGTGACTTAATGGTGGGCTGTCTTTAAATACGAACAGTAACATGCTTAAATGCAAACGTGTGAGAGGCGAACAAAATTTTAAAAAAGGTCAAAGCAATTTACGCTGTATTAAATATACATGTCAAAAAATTTATTTTGAAAAGTTCAAGTTTTATTGATGTGTTCACAAAATGTAAAATAAAATGTGGCATATTTCATACAGACTTCCACAAGTTTTTATTTGAATATCAACTTGTTGTGAAGAGTAAAATATGTTTTTTTTTTTTTGGAAGGAGAGAAAATAAACAAATAAGAAAAAACTTTCCGGGTTTTTTTTAAAAATGACATCACAAATTAAGTAACATATTTTTATTTCCATTGGGAAATCGAACAAGTTAATGTAACATTAAATAATTCCATTAAATTATAATTAAAAGTATTTAAAAACTGGAAAAAATCATTATTTGATTTGATAAACGTTCATGCATTATTTCTATGAAAATATTCGTTGAATGTTAAACTGTTCAATGAAACAATTCATTGAATTTCATTGTTATTCTTAAAAAAAAAAAGAAATTATTAAGCAAATATATTTCTTATATTAAAAAATTAATTAAAATAATGAACTTTTGTCCTTTCCGTTTTTAGGTTCAGTGTAATAAGTTTAAAACTGTACAAGGTTTAAGTAATTGAAACTTAATATTTATTAAAAATGGTCGTTGCTTTATCCCATACCCTTTTTCCGACCACTGTTCCGTTATCAGAGTGCACAAAGTTCAGAGATGTGTTCAAAATTAATATCAGTTCTTGCTTTGCATCCTAACAAATGGAAGGTATTCTTAACATCTCATCAAGTTGAGAGTTCACTACCACTCCTTGACTCTAACTTAACGCATAATAGGTGTGACTGAGGGTGGTGTTGGCTGAGGTGGTTAGCGCCTTGACTACTAAGCACACAATAACTTGGGGCTTGGGTTCAAACCCTGTCCAGAGCAAGTCAATTAACATCATAAATCCTTCTAATGTACATTGGTGTGGCATTGTATTAGTTGATGTCGGACTATTTTAGTGATGAAGGCATAGCACTGGTCATTAAAAAACTGTTCCGTTAGCGATAGTTCGAACTAGCGCTAGCACTTCCCGCTCATCAGGAATTTAACCAATACCTCTCCTAATGATTTTGGTAGCGACCACAACCACCATGAAGGCCGTCATCAATAAACTGTCTCAGAATCCTGCCGCCATTAAGTCTACACTATTCTACACAAGTCTATAGTATTCTATTCCCAAAGAGACCATCATAATTTAAGAAACAAAAAAACTATAAATATTTCTTTCTGTAACCTGTATCCTTAATCTATTGCCTAACCTTAGTAAATTATTATTATCAATGCAAAATTATTGCTTATTTTAGATCGCATTAAATCTTTGTTAATTTTAAGTATAATTTTCCTTATTAAATTTACAAAATCATTAGTGTTACCGTCTATTTTCTTTGTTAACATTTTCATAATACTGTTAATCCTTTGAGCTTAAATAAACATATCCTTTTTGTTATGCCGTAAAATAACAAAACAAATGAAAAATATATGAGCCCTGAACATTAAACTTAGTTAAAAATTTCTTTTCATTAGCTTAGATATTTTACACCTTATTTGTATCATATCATTTGCTACAGTTAATATCCTGATTTCTTTGTTTCTTCTCGTATACTCGTATGTGAGTAGTACGAGTAGCAGCAACAATATTTGTATAATACACAAGGTTTTAATAAGAAACTAAATTAAACAGTAAACTTGCAGTATTAATAGTTAGTCCTTTATATGGTAGACAACAGCAGCAAGCATATTATTTAATTATCCTTGCCATTTTGCATTACAAACACAGGCACACATATACGTATATTCATACATATAAATACGGCTGTTGCTTTTGTTGCTAATAATGTTTTAGTCTTTGTTGTTGTCGCCGTCGTTGCCTTTGTCGTTGCCTTATATGCCATATAATGACAAATCCTCTTGCTAAATATGCTTAATACGCTGTAAAGTACCTTAAAATCTTGGTTTTTTTTTTATAAAGGAAGGCTCATAACTGTTTTCAGTATTATGAACGTAACAAACAAACATATGCTTAATGAAGCTTATACTCAACATACACCTTTTGCTAATAAAATGACACGCCCATTTTAGTTTTACTAACGCTTGAACACCATCATACACCGTATAATTCTTTGGCATTTTTATGCTCTCATGGCAGCAAGCAAAAGTAGCAGTCACATTGGAAAAATGTTTATTACCAGCAAATAACAGAAAAAAAAAAAAAAAGCAGGCAAACTAGTTTGTTGAAAATTTTCAAATTGTATATTTAAATGTAGGCAAGAGAAAAAGTCAAGTCTCCTCTGTAGTGTTGTTATAATAATCATAATTATGAAGAGCTTGCAGCAGACGGAAACGGAAATATTTATAGCATATAAAACTAGTCAAGGTGTTACTGTTGCACACTAAACCATACGATACGAATTGTGTTGCACTAAAAACTGGAAAACTAAAGTTTTTCTAAAAGTTGTTGTTGTTTCGTGGTAATGGTAGTGGTGTATTTGGTTAAAAGGTGAAATCTGGTACATACTTAAACTAATTGTATTTTTGTGAGCACACACACACACACAAGCACACATACACAGTTAAGCAACCACTCTGGTATGGTTTAAAGTGTTAATAACTCAACTTTTTTTGTTTGTTTGTTTGTGTTTCATCAGGAATGAAAGTGTCTCAATAAAACCAGACTAGGCTAGCTATTCTTACATACACACACACACCCCCCCACACGACACTAACTTGTAGTATGAATGTGTATGAGCATACATGGTTAGGTATACTTAAAACAATATGTTTGGATTAAATAGTTTGAATGCTATTTAATATTTTTGTTTTCCAGTCTTAATGATTTAATAAAGTTTTCGTATAATCAAATAAAAATAGAAGAGAAAGAAACAACACACACACAGAGTACTAAGTACACTTTTACTTGAAAACAATTTAAGTAGATGCTCAAAATATTTATAAACTTTATGTATGCATATAAAGACATTATCTAAATACATTTTATATGAATATTAGTATAATGCATAACTTTATGAATAATAAGTTTTGTGGTGTTTTCTCCTCAAATAAACTTAAGCACACACACACACACACCAACATATCCTTCTATGTCTATATTATACAAAAAAAAACATTAACATTATTGTTTAAATGTTGTTTTGGGTTTTAGATAAAATTGTTTGTTGCCTTGAAACTGTTGTATGCGTCTGGTTAGTTTTTGCTAATATGTGCTTTTCCAAAAGATAGCATTAAAAGGAAAGTTATGCAAGCTATG
Source organism: Lypha dubia (assembly GCA_947311025.1). Classification (NCBI taxonomy): domain Eukaryota; kingdom Metazoa; phylum Arthropoda; class Insecta; order Diptera; family Tachinidae; genus Lypha; species Lypha dubia. The sequence goes on along the minus strand of OX371263.1, from coordinate 26,534,735 downwards.
TGTGTATGTTTATAAAATGTTTTGGTATGTTAATATGTTTGTTTGTTTGTTTGAAAATATTAAAATTTATATAAAACGTTTAAGCTTTAACCATAAATTTTAATTTATTGAAAATGTTTTCTAATTATTCATGAGGCAGAGACAAAACATGGTCTGGTTAAACGTCTATAAATGTTAAAGCCAGTTGTTGCTGTTGTGTGCCAAGGTAATTATCTGTTGTACATTTACTTGTTCGTACATTGTATATGTATCTTTATTGAGAGTAAATACATTAGTAATAATTGTTATTAATTATAAGTGTTATTGTTAAAATTAATAGATATGTAATATTAATTATGAAATAAAGTTGAAAATGTTTTTTAATTACAATCTCAAGTATTGGCAAATGTTAGACTCAATTTCTAGAATTTTTTTTTTTTTTTGCCAGCATGTTCACTACTAAGGTCAGTATGTTAGATAAAAGTTTTAATAAAATATTTTTGCAAAAATAAAAAAGTTTTCCATTTATCCTTTTTCTGCGAGTCATTATTATTTTAAGAAATCTTATTAAAAAATATATTTATTAACAAATAAGTCACGTGTTTGACTATAAAACGGGCAATATGACGTTGCTAGCACAGTTCTTATTCTATGATTTAATAATATAACTACTTTTCGTGGGCAAGCCACTGCCCTAGTATTTTATCCTTAATATTGTATTTTCCAGAAAGCTGTACAAAGTGTGCAAAGTTTCATTAGAAATGTTAAAGTTGATTAGTAGTAAATTTTTTTAGGCGTGGCACTGCCCACTTTTGCTAAAAAAAAATTTTACACAGTGTGTGTCTGTAAAAATTTCGATATAGTCGCCTGATCAAATGTAGCTTAAAAGGGACACTCAATTGCCAAAGTTTTGTGGGCGTGGCAATACTTATTTATTTAATAACAAATATTTATATGATTTTCCTTAAAAATAAATATTTAAATCTGCTAATAATGAAAAATATCATCTACATGAAGTCCAAAATGAAAATAGAAAACGACAATGCGAACTATGACTAAGAACGTGAGTTCGATTCCTGCTCAGTTCATAAATTTTTCGAATCACTAAAGTATTCCAGTAACGTTTGATAATATCTTATGCAAATGTTTACCAAATTACTATCCTTGCTTCTTATGTATATAGTAAAAATTTTCAAATATTACAAACATTAAAAAATCCTTGTTGAATACATTAGTTGAGCTAAGAGTCCTTTAATTCCTTATAAAACACAATTTGATTAAACACACAATTTGATTTACCGTTTTGCGCTTACATATATCGGAATATATTCAAAACATTTTCATATATCCTGTTTTTTTATAAGCAGAATATTTTTTTCAAAGAATTCTAAATGAAAATACCATAAACTGTAATTTTATAGAAACTTTAGCATAAATTACTAATTTTTATCATTAAAGAGAACTTACAATTTATTTTGTTGCATTTATGATCATAAATATTTGCAAACTTTACATTCCTAACAAACTTAATTATCGTCTTGTTACATTTTATCTTATCGACATCACTTAATATCTAAATATGTATGTATTAAAATTGCAAAAACTTTAATTAAATCCTTGTATTATTTTTCTTATTAAATTAAGAACATGAAACTTTTATATATATTCATTAATTTATTTGAAGCAATAATTATTAGCTATGAATTTCCATATTATTGCTACGACTAATGAAGTGTGCATGAAATTCTAAAAATTTTAGTTATTCACACATTAACTTTTTTTTATGGTTTGAATATATCTATTTTTAGAATTTATGAAAATTAATATAATGAATAAAGAAAATATAAAACAATTTATTTTATGAATTTTTAAGGAAATTAAAATTTAATAGATGCAAAGTTTTAGGTCATTAGGAAATTGTTTAAACAAAGTTTGACATAGAAACAAAAGATAATTATTATGGTTCAGTGAATAAGTTAATGCTTTTATGTTAAGAAAGCAAATGTTTTTAATGTCCACGTGCATCTCCATATTAAGATGGAAAATTTATAAAAAATAGGGAAGAAATATAATTATATCCTTTTTGATTAGTATCTTAATTTTTATGATATGTTTCATTAGTATAAAGTTTTAGTCTTTTTTTTAAACTGTTTACCTTATATTACTAATTTTTCAGATAAAATGACGAGCAATCGAGCAATAAAAACATTTTTCTTTTGCTAGAGGAGTATCCTGTGTGTATTTATGGAATTTTTTTTATTTTGATTGTAGTAAAACTGTTAAGCAAATAATTCCTAGCCGACTTCCAGATATGAGAACATTGTAATTCGTTTGATTTTTGTTTTCGTGGAAGATCCTTTAAAAGTTCGAAAGTTGATAAGTTTTAACTACTATTTTTTTATATATCATGAAAAGGCTTTTTAAAAATCTGTTATTTGGAATTGATTTTTAACTCAAATAAGGGCAGTATAATAAGTGGCTCCTAGTTCCTTTTATGTTAAGAAAATTTCATTAACAAAATTCCTTTAACTAAGAAGTTTTCCCTATGTCCTTTATTTTTAATATTGCTGTAAGTCAATTGAAACTTTGGAAACATATATTTTATCTTTTTTACAACTGCGATTTAGTATCGATTTTTAAACGATATAGAGACAACACAATACTTGACCACAGTTCTTTTATGTCAACTAAATTTTTATTAAAAAAAAATTCTTTTGTCTAAAAAGTTTTTCAGATATCCTTTTTTTTGCTATTTTCTGATGAAATAGCTACAAAATGATATCTGAGCTAAAATTCCTTTTACGTAAGCTATATTTCATTAAAAAAAAAAACTTTTAGTTAAAAAGTTGTTTGTATATCCTTTTTCTTTCTTCTTAGTTTGGTATTAAATTAAGATAAATTCTTAGGTTTTCCTTATTTTAACAATCAGTTGATATTTGATTTTAAACTTAAACAGCGACAAATTTCTTTAAAATTTTAAAATTCTTTAAATTAAAACCAAATTTCATTCATAAAATTCTTTAAGCTAAAAAATTATTCGCATATCCTTCATTTTACTAAATTAATATATACATTTATGTGCATGTATGTGTTTTATGGTATAAATGATTTTTCATTTCACTTAAAAATATTTTATTTATATTTTTATTTTGTATACAGTTGTTAATGCACACATTAACATATGTATTAAATAATAATGTTATTCCTAGCTGCTACTTTTCAAAAGCTGGATCGCCACAGTTCGTAGAATTTCACCTTTAATACACGGTGTAAATATCTTTCCTGTACTCCTTATACTTCGGAAGTGTTCTATATATCCTTTTTTCTTATTTAAAAAAATATTTCTTTATAATTATCTTTGAAAATTTATTTTTTTCTTTAACTATAATTGACATTTTATTGCTTTTGACATGTTTGCTGTTATTAAAACAAGTGTTTGTAAATAAATTTTACATTGTTTGTACACATATAAATTGTTAAGCGTACACACGATAATAGAACATATAAAAAAGGACGAGGTGATAGGAGTAATACTATCAATAAACTATAAATACTAGTAATTTGTATGAGTGTGGGTATGTGTGTGTGTGATTCTGCAAGTAAACAATATAAACAAACGTTAATTTATTTCACCTTAGTTTTTAATACAAATAAATGTAAACTTTTATACTTTTTGGCATGTTTTGGATTGACAGCTTTAACAATGGCTGTTGTATTAAGTGATGGCTCGTTTGTTTTGTTGTCTGTTTGTTTTTACTCTATACTCTTTTTTTATTTCCCTTTGTTTTGTTTTGTATTCTTTTTGGTTGGTGTCGAACTGAGTTTGATTAAGAGGTAGCACTTGCTGAATTATATATACGTACATACATATACTCGTACTTATATACGCGTATGTTTTATATATAAATAAATTAATGAGAATAAAATCGGAAAACGGTAAGGAAGAGTAGGGTTAAGTAGTTTGCGAATAAGTGTGGCTGTGTGTGTATTTTTATTTATAAATGAAAAAAAATAATTATCTATCGTTCACAACACACTTGATCATCAATTTTCAACAAAGGACGTTAGAATTACAATAACAAACCTTTTTTTTCCAACAATTCGTTTTCATTCTTATTCTATGAAATTGTGAAAATAAGAAGAGTTGAGTGGTAGTGGTGTTGGTGTTGGTGATGGTATTAGCATTAGACTCTTATATTTAGGTCAATATGTTTTTGTTACAATTCTTTTATACAACAAAAGGAAATTAAAAAAAAATAACGGTGAGTATTTAAAAATAATATATTTTAAAGTTATTCACTTAACCTTTCCCCCACCCCCCAAAACTTCTTTTACAATAAAGTACTCATTTAGTTGTTTGGTTTTATTTTATTTTATACATTTGGCACAAAAATTTGTTGTCTCATTACGATTGTAGATGTGTGTGTGTGTGTGTGTTTGTACACTCAAATCCGTGTCAGTCATTTACTTATTGAACGAAAAAAGAAAAGAAAATACTTCCAGCAAAGTAAAAATAGTAAGAGCGTTGTGTTGTTTGAAGGTAATGCTTAAGACAGATTGACAGTATATTTTATTTTATTTTATTTTATTTTATTTTATTTTATTTTATTCATTTACTTAATGAATTCAATTATTTATTTACTTTTAATTTCCCTTATACATTTATATATATTGAAGTATGTATGTATATATGTAAGTAGCGTGTATCTAAAGTTATTTTTAATTTTTTGTTGTGTTTGTTGTTGGTTTACTTTCATAGTGTTGAAGCTTGTTAAAATGTAATTTGATTTGCGTGCAACTATGCTTGTTATAAGTTCTCTCCCATTCATTCTTACTTTGTTTTTTCACATTGAGTTTCCATTTAATATTGCACACAACCTGATCAAAGTTGCTTGGGGGGCTGTAATTAATTCTTATCACTTTTCTTCTGGAGTGTAATAAGAACAAGATATACACGTTATCTGTAAAAAAAAAAAAAAAAAAAAAAAACAATAGCACGCAATCCTTCGAATCCGATATAAAATTGCCCCACTAATTATATTGATGTGCATGAAATTGTAGCTTTTTAAAACTGGCCACTGGTGGTGGCTGTTTACGTAAATAACAAATGGAAATTTAATTATGGCAAAAATGTGTTGGTGTTGTGTTTGCCATAATCCTTGATTTTAATTAAGGATTATAGGTATAAATATACAGCAGTGCATAAACGTAAGAGAGAGAGAGAGAGAGAGAAATTGAAAGAGGAGAAATCCTAGGAGACAACAATAGCTGTTGGCTATATATTATTTTAATCACATAAAGGAGATGAAGTTTGTAAAGGTAATTAATAAATACTAAACAAAATTTATTTGGAATAATAAGCAAAAGTAAACAAAAAAATATAATGCAAAAAGAATGTTAAGATATTAAAGAATTAAATTTAATTCAAGACAGAGTAAAGATTCCCGACAGTCAGTGGTGAGACATTAAATGAAAGCTTTTAGCGGTTAGTAGTTCAACGTGGGCCATCTGTCTCTTTATACTTTATATCAGAGATTAAGTATTTGATCTATAAGTTTTAGCAATCCAATAAGAATTCCTGCGCCGTTATTAGTTCTGTGATTACCACTTTTTTTTTAAATTGAAAATGGAAATATCTAAATTGAAAATGACGTAATGGAAAATTCTAGCTACCAAAATAAATAGTTTTCCAAATAAAATATTGTTTAAGAACACACCACTTTTTTTTAGAGCCGAACTTAAGCTTGCAAACAGGTTAAGAAAGTTAGAAGGTGTCACTCATTTCACGGTACCAATCTCTCACAATGCTCCGCTAACTGCAAATAACGGTAGAAAAGGGAAGAGCGAAGTGTTAGAATAGTAGTATGTATAGGGAATTAAGAATTGATTTAAAAACATAAGGCATATAAAGTAACAATTCGAAAGAAGGTCCAGGTCCCCATAAGATGGTTTAGAGCAGAGGCACATGAGATGACCACTAATTCTGCTTGAATATATGTTGACGGACTGACCAAGCATACGATGCCTCCAATCATATTTTCCACCTCGTGAAATCGTTTGTTTGAATAGAAAAGTCTCTGCTTCTCAAATATCTTTTCTTTAAAATAATAGTAAAAGAAGATATTCTTTTTAAGAAATAACATGTACGTATGTCTAGAACATACAAAAATTTTATAATAATTTTCTAAAACTCATACGTTAGAACAATCCAATTTAAAAAGCTCTATCTTTTTCATTAGAATAAAATATTAAAATACATAAAGTATTAATTAAAAGAAAAAACAAAAATAACTAAGCTACAACATGTAATTTGTTGTGAAGTTTATAAAAAAGATTTAAATATTTTTCATTATACTCCTAGCTGAGGAGCTGTTCATATATCCTTTTTCTTAAACAAAGAAAATATATACACATAAATATTTTATAAATTCTTTTATATTTTATAATAATAAATACCATTTAATTACCAATCTTTTAGGATTAAATTGTAAAACAATTCTTTCTTTTTCACTATTGGTGTATGAAAAATTCTTCAAAAAATATTTCCTTAAGCTGGTTTAAATATATTTATAATACTTGTGCTAGATATATGCATATATCATGAAAATATAAGAATTTCTCTATAAATAAATTCATTTAAGCAGTTAGTAATAAATAAAGAAATGTAGTTTTAATACTGCTTTTTTTTTCTTTGTTCCAAATAAAAAGCTTAAAACCAGGAAGCTCAGTCCAGTGTATGTATGATGTGTGTTGTTTTTTCATATATTTTTTTTTTCAATATGAATCCTCTTATTTGTTGTTAAGGCAAAATATAATTAAATGTTTATATAACCATAAAATCTTTAAGTTTTGATTGTTTAACAAAAAGAAAAAAAAATCAGAATCAAATAAAACTCTTTGAAGTTGTTTTTTGTTTCCTTTTTGCGTGCAAATATTTTATTCATTTATTTGTTGTTATGCATAAAATATTTACATTATATCATATTACTTTATGCATATGTACTTGTATGTGTACAGAAAAAAAAATATTATATAAATAATGCAACAATATAATAAATACACATTGACAGTAGAGAGAACCAATCAAAAATCCAATTAAAATTGAGGAAAATTCGATTTGTATGTAAAATATTCAAATACAATATTTTTCGTATAGAAGCGTTATGCTATAATACTGTTGCCAACGACTCAATAAACTTTAAATAAACATATAGACAGACATACACACATACATAAACATAAAAAAGGATAATGTGCAATATATGTACGAACATGTTTACAGCAATGTGTGTATTATAATGAATACCACTACAGCTATAGCACAAATTGATGAATTTGTTTTATGTAAAATGTTGTTATTGTTGATATTTTTTTATACACGAGGATACCAACATATATAAATTTTTTAACATACATACATGTTTGTCTCTTTTTCATTTAAATATCCAATTTTTTTATTTACATTTATGATTGATTTTTTTTTTTTTTGGATTTTTTATTAAAACCAAACTCTCTAAATAAATGAAAACCCAAGTGTTGGTTACACCACTTTATGTGAGTTTGTATTTATGTGCCAAAAAAAAGGAAATAAAAAGAACCAATGTAAAAATAACTTTAATACAATATTTATTTTTTATTATTTTTTGGCAAAAAGGATCATATTTATTAAGGACTTTTTTATGCCTAAATAATATACATATGCCTATATAACTGTTTGTTATTTAAACATAAATCAAAAGAATATAAAAAGTCTATAAAATATAGAGGAAAAACTATTTTACACAATTATGCACAGTTTTTGGCAATGAGGTTTTCGTAGACCCATAAACTTCTCTAAGCGTGCATGTAATATTTCTTTACGTGTATCAGTCCTTATGTTATCAATTTTTATGAAATTTATACTACACAACTTGTGGTTCAAAGTGATTATAATAAATTAGCTAAATCTACTTTTGTTACCTAAGAAAATAAACATTTTGTCATATATCCTTTTTCTAAAATTATGAAATTTTATATTATTAAAATTATCAAATACACTAACTTAACACGATTTCTAAAAGTTATAGAGCACCACTTGTATTTTAAGCGGTCTTAAACAAATTAGCTTGTATTAGATATAAGCTCTAAGAAAATAAAAAGTTTTTAATGTATCCTTTTTTTTTAATTCTAGAATTTTGCATTAATATATATGCTAAGCATCATATAGCCATCTTTTAAGTTTATTGTTATATTTAATGAAAGTGCGGTTTTATAATTTTTTTGTGTATTATTTATTTATTAAAAATTCAAAAAATTTCACAGAAATTAAAGAAATTTTAGTGTACGACTTGTAGTCTAAAGTCTTTTTATCAAATACGCTAAAATTACTTTGTTGTCCTACGATAGAAAAAGTTGGACATATATCGTTTTTTTATAATCATGAAATTTAAAATCTAACAAGTTTACGGCTCTATTTCGATTAGCTGTAATTACTGTATTGATTTAAAATGTTTACTAATTTTATATTTTAAATAAAATAAAAGAATTAGTACAAGCCAGAAAATTTCTGCTTAAAATAGAAAAAGACTTTCGCCGCAATAAAAATTTTATTACAAGTAAGCAAATAGCCAAAAAACTAGTTAAAACTAAGCAATCAACTTTGAAAAGTTTATTTATTAAGAAAAAAAAATATGTAAAACACTATAGGTTTTGCAGGATATTCCTAAAAAATTACTGCTTAAAAACTTCTTACATTTTTGGAGTAATTTAAATTATCCTGTTTCTTTATTTTCATAAATGATTTCACTTCAACTATTGAACCGATTTACATTATAGTAATGGGTGATTTTTTACTACTGGTGTGATACACATACCCGTATGTAAGTGTCTTTAGAATACGAGAAATTAAAAATAAATTTATAATATTTAATTGTGGTGTATAACTTGTAGTTTTGTTTATGCTTAAAGAATTGGCTACAGAAAAATCTGAAATATAAATTTTACAAAAGTTTGGCCAATATCCTTTTTTTCTAAATTTAAAAATTCCAAGCCAAAAAAAAAATTTTAAGTTTATTTTTTTATTTTATTATTATTTTGTTGAATTTAAAATCAATTAAAGTATTATTCAATTCTGAAATCTATTTTATATATTAATTTCGTATCTTTGTTTTTTGTTCAATTTAATTGTTTCATTCGAAGAGAATGACAATTTTAATATGTAAATATTAATTGTATTATTATCGAAGATATTCTTTTTTTATAATTTTAACTTATAAATTAAACATCAAGCCAAAGACTGTTTATTGCAAAAGTTATTTCCTCGTTAATAGTACTTGTTGCCAACCACACATTCTCAAAAGTTAAGAATATTTTAATAAGTTATTTTATATGCAACAGTAGTTAGAATTTTGTTTTATTTCTTTGGTATAATTTAACACTCTTGCTTTAATATGGTTCTTGGAATTTCTGAGGCCAATTAATATGTTTGCACGAGTAATTCAATACTTTTAACATGGCTGTGATGATAATGATATTGTTGTTAACCACTTAATACAATACTGTCATGACAACACATTCAATCTTCTTTGTAATACATTCAGTTGCTTTTGCAATTAATTTCTGAATTTTTTTTTTTTTTATTTTTTGGTTTTTGTTTTTGTTTTGCTCTTTTGGTTACCTGGCATCGTATTATCTCGAGTTTTAGTTAGAAAACTCAAACTACTATTTAGTAAATGTGAAAATGTATTAAAATGTGTGTGTGTGTGTGTGTGTATGGCTTAAATGTACTCATCATCGTACGAGTAAGTATATAATAATGTCTATTGTATGAATGTTCATCATAACATTTTTAGTATTATAAGCACAATTTGTTAAAAAAAAAGTTTTTAATTGAAGTTGCTATCAACTAAAACTATGTAATATAACTTTATAGAACAATATACAATATATAGTTTAACATTTTACACACTCCATAGCCTCAAGGGTATTTTCTCATAAACCTATACAAATACACACTTACATACGTACGATTATAAGCTAGTTTTTGTTTGGTATACTTTTACATACATATTTATTATATCCTTAACATGAACTCATTAACATCTCTTTTCTGGGGCTGGTACATATGAGTGCAACTATACACAACTACTTACACACACACATATACATACATACATACAGACATACATAGAAAAGCTCAGGAATAAATGCTGAGCAACATAAAGTTAACGTAACCATGATACTTAGTAATTACTATGAACATTATATTTTATCATAAATATGAAATAGAAAAAAAACTTATTATAATTACGTGACTGCTCATGGTTCGTATAATTTTTTATTCGCTGTAAAATAAAACCAACAAAAAAAAAATTATAGCACACTGACTGAATATTATTATAATCTGTTGTATTACTTGTTTAAAGTTCACCTTTGGCCTCCCCTTTCCTCCCATAAACATTTGAAATTTTCTAAAACAATTTTCACTAATTTTTTATAATTTCTATCAAAAAAAAAAAAATATACTCGTACACCTAAAATGTCATTTTAATTTAATGTATAATTAAACTTAAAAAAAAAATTAAAGAAAACAAAAAAACCAAGATGAGTTTTGTGCACCCTTATTTATTTGCTTTTCAGATTTAATATTTTTCTACAAATATCTATACTCATTCCCCCACAAAACGTTGGTGGATGATGTATAAGCAAAAATTTTCATATTTTAATTGCTTTGCCATGTTCAAAACAAACACGTTTTTTATTTTCTTTTTCGTTTTTGCTTAAAGAAATGTCTCCGGAGACTGAAAGTTATTTTATATTGCATTAAATCTCATTTTGAATTTTCTTTGAAGTATATTTGAGTAATAATAAATAAATTCTAAGCATTAGAGTAAACATTTTATAGGTAAATAGAATTTTTAATATAAAAAGAAAAACATTAAAAGATTAATTACATTTGTAAAACACAGACGTAATACTTATAACAGTTGTTATTACTGCCTACAAATGACATGAATTGATTATATATAATTAAGAGAAATCATTTTGAGATATTTTTTCACTTAACCATACTGAGGGAAAGTTTTGTAAATTGTTTTGTGTGAGCTTGTTCTGAGTTGTGAAAATAGTACTACGTGAAATAGTACTGCGCAAGGCCGCAAATTCCAGTTAATGTTATAAATCTAAAAAAATTCTAATCAAGAATAAAAAGTATTTAACAATATTTTTTTATATATTTTAAGATTTTTTCTGCTGTTGCGGCCGATACGTCGCATTGCTATCCTATTAGTCGACAGGTCACTCTTAATGAATTATGTTTGTTACAAAACCAAAAAATTAAAAAAAAATTTTTCTTTTACATATAATCCTTTAAATGACCTTGAATTTAAAGGATATTTTTAAACCACAACTTGTAGTCTTATCATAGTTAAATAATTGTATCAATTATATTACTTTATAATATTTATTCAAAAAGTTCGCCATATATCCTTTTTTGCTGAAAAATTAAAATTTGACAAAAACTTGTTTTTTATTAAGCCTGACATCTTTTTTTAATAAAACATTTTTTTATTATTAATATCAAAATTTGATGCTTAAATCATTTCATGGTTTGGTTGGTTGGTTGGTTGGTTGGTTTACGTGGTTGCCTGCTCCGCACAAGTATTCAAGTGGAATCAATAAGATTCGTTTTGACTGACCACTCCACTCGTCAGTGTCAACCTTAGATTCGGAGTAAGGTACTAGATCCATCCCGTCGAGTTGAGGTATCTAATGAGGTCACCTAGACCTATCCTTGATACCTCCGAGAGATCGTCTAATATGCTGTTGCTTAAGAATTTGTGTCTCGAAAGGTGCAAGGCCGGGCTTTCGCAAAGAAAGTGGAAAACTGTTTCCTCTTTGCTATGATCCCGGCAACTACGGCAAAACGCATTGTAGGAAAGTCCTATCCTGCTAGCGTGTCTCCCGATTACCCAGTACCCCGTCAATACTGCGACGTGCCTCGAGATGTCCCTGCGGCTTCTGTTAATTAGTTGTGTTGTGCGCTTATGGTTGTAGCAAGGCCACATTTTCTTAACCACCTTACACGTGCTCAACCTGCGCCACCTATCTTCAGCTTGAGAATGCGATTTTTAATATTGCCAAACGGCATAGCTACCGATTCAGCAGTGGATACGTCCATGGCAGATCCAGCCCTGGCCAGTTCATCCGACTTTTCCCAGATGAGGGTAACGTCAGTCTGACTACCTAGTCTGGATAACGCGTCTTTGCACTGGCTAACTAAAGTAGAAAAAATAGTGTATGACCTTAGAGACAGAAGTGCCGCATGGCTATCAAAAAAGATGCCGACTCTTCCTTGGGCACCCCTGTCAATCAAAACCCTACACGCCTCCCTTATGGCCAATATTTTCGCCTGAAATACACTGGAAGTCGGAATGAGAGCTTTATTCCAAGGTCTTTCGAGAATACTCCATAGCCTACACCACAGATCACTCTTGAACCGTCAGTATACATCCTGAAGTTGAAGTCTTTTTCTATGTCCACTCCCGTCTGGATGGAATAAGGACTTTGAACGTACTGTCAAAGTCCAAATGAGGTACCATGTAATCGGCGGGTTTCCTCAGTGTCGGTGGTAGCTGATCTAGGATTCTGGCATGGCCATAGGTCCTTGTTCTCCACTTCTCAGATGCCGCTTGTCTTGCCGCACTGCTTGGGGATGCAGCCAATACGTGAAGGTCGATCGGAATCAGGTTTAGCATAGCATTCAGAGACTCTGAAGGACTAGTACGTAAACATCCAGTAATCCCGTTGCAAGCAGATCTCTGTATCCTGTGTAGTTGGTCTACCACGTATTTCTTACTTGTGGCGGGCCACCATACTATCTATCCGTAAGTTAATATGGGACGTACAATTGCTGTGTACATCCATTTAATCATGTTAGGGGTTAGGCCCCATTTGGAACCAAACATCCTCCGACAGGAGTAATAGGCAACTGTGGCCTTTTTTGACACCGTGTTACACATTTGGTTTCCACGATAGTTTAGTGTCCAGGATGACTCCTAGATATTTTGCATTGTCCGATAGAGACAGTTCCAGATTATGCAGCCGAGGGAGTCTAAAGCTTTGGACTTTGGTCTTTGTAGTAAATATTACCAGCTCCGTTTTGCTGGGGTTCACTACTAGACCACAACCTGTAACCCTTTTGCTGAGTGTACCCAAGGCGCTGGACATGATATCGCTTATCACGTCCATGAACATCCCTGATACCATTATTACTACATCATAAGCATAAGCCACAACTTTTACTCCCGCGGCGTCCAGTCTGAGAAGAATTGTGTTAACAACAAAAATCATTTCATAGTGAAATATTCTTTTCGCCTTTCTTAAAAAAAATTTCTACTTTAATTTTCTAAGCCTAACCAATAAAACCTTTCCTATGTATGACAGGTTATAACCTCTAATCAGTGGATCGAAGTTAGAAGACTTCGTTGTTTCTTCTTCGTACAGATTGCTACTAAGAATAGAAGAGGTATTTTTTTTTTTATTTTATTAGCATACAGCTGCTGATAGTACATTTACCCAAACGCTAATAAAAATATTAACAAAACTCGTCATATATCCTATTTTTAATATTAATGTAAGACAAACTTTTTAAATATTTTTCACCATTTCTACTTTCTGGTAGTTTCCTATAACATTTCATTTGAAATCTTTTAAATTCGCAAAATTATTTTTAGCATCACTTGGCCATTAATTTTCAAAAATCTTGCCTCTCTGTACATCTGCTGTTTGCTAAAACTCATTTACAGTTCGTGTATTGTTTTGCAATAAATTTAAAAGCAATTTTTTGCAGGTACATAAACAATAAATATATTTTTTGGAAATATTTCATGGCAAGAAATGCTTGCACTACAACGGCAATTTAATACTGGAAGAAATAAACATAAATAAAAACAAAAATTAAAACCACAAAAAGTAATTTTATAATTTTACACTGTGGTTGCAATTAGTCGTCATAAAGAGGATATGCGCCAGAGTTTGTTTGCTGCCTGTTATATAACGAACATGTTGTTGTTTTACACTGTTTCTATATTGTTAATAATTTTTCCTGAGCAATTTTCACAATTTATACAATACTAACTTACGTAGAGACAATTACAATATAAGCATTTCCAAACAGAAATATTTTTATTGTTGTTGTGTTTATAGTCGTAAAGGCGCCGTATGTTCGATTTAACGTTTAAACGTATTTCATTCGAGTTGTGTATTTTTGTGGTTTCGGGCGAGAATACCTTTTGTGTTTTTTTTTCTGATATTATTTTTTATTTCGGTTTGTTTCAATTTGATATTATTTTTTTGCTGTTTCAGTTTAAATGGAGTGGCAAGAACACTGTGTATAGTTAATAATTTCCTTGAAATATGTTTCTTTTGGTGGTAACTGCTTTTGTATGTTTTTCCAAGTCCTTAAATTCCCTGGAGATATAATCAATTACTTAATATGACTACTAACGCTGCTGTGGCTCCTCTACTTGCGCTCAGCTGTTCCACATTTTGCTGTTCTGTTGTCTTCATGGCTGGTACTCGTATTATGGGCCAGCTATTAAGTTTTAATAATGCCATAAGGAGCCATGTCTTTAAATATCATACTTCAATATTTTTCATTAGTTTAATTTTATCTATTTTTGTTTTGTTGTTTTCAAAATTTACTTAAAAGACATATTGTTGGTTGTGCTGTTGGTTGTTTGTTGCGGGGTTTTTGTCTTGTTGGATGGTTTATTAATATGATTGTACGCTTAGTCAGTGTCATTCCCTGGAGTATAACGTGCAAAGGATTTTTTGTTTAGTTCAAGTAAAATACACAAGTCTTTTCGTATCAATAACACGCCTTTATAAGCATTTGTTTTTCTTTCGGGTTTTATTGAATTAAAGCAGACATTTTCTAATGGCCATTAAATCAATTTTATATTTATTATTCCTGTTGCTGCTTAAAGTATGTTTATGATTACTTTAAAACTACTTTCAACATTTTTTCTATAAAAGCTATTTTTCCGTCCTACTTTTTTCATTATTATTGCCAACACTAGTGTCCTTGATATGGCTAAAAATTTTCCGGATATGGCCAACATGCCATGCTAAAACTATTAACTATAGTTATAAAATTTGCTAACAGTGAATAACACTGTGCACCAGAGTGTAAATATGAGAGCAAGGGAGTAAAGGAAACTTAAGAGTGAG
This sequence comes from Lypha dubia, assembly GCA_947311025.1. Lineage (NCBI taxonomy): Eukaryota > Metazoa > Arthropoda > Insecta > Diptera > Tachinidae > Lypha > Lypha dubia. The sequence continues at coordinate 26,519,546 of OX371263.1, read as the reverse complement.
CATGAGGTAAAGATAGTGAACTATTATACACACGTAGAAAAAGAAACGCACACCCACGCCCACACACGAGAAAAAATGTTGTCAAAAAAGGATGCTTGCTTAATGGAAATCACAAAAAGAAATAAAACAAGCAAGAAACGAAAAAAAAGGCAATTTCCGCACTATAAAAACTTAAAAGCTTTGAAGGCAATTTAAATACCAGTCAGGGAGAAAATGAAAAAGAAACATACACACTTGCATACACATAAGACAACTTCTTTAAAGAAACCTAATTTGTAAAGCTTTTAACCTTGAAAGCTGCTCAGTAAAAACCTTCGCCTAAACATTGTATACGCTTTTAAGCTACAAATTTTTTTTGGATTTAAATTTTTTTTTAAAATATTGCTCGAAGATTTAAAACTTATTTCATAAATATTATTTGTAAATTCTTTAAACATAAATTATTATTAAAAACAATGGAAAAAAAACCACCAAACTTTTTAGATGGAAGAAAAAACACAACACAAACCAAGACTTGCTAAACAAACAAGAGGAAGAAAATAATAAACATTATATGAAAATAAAAATCATAAAATAATAAATGAATTAAAACATAAAAGTTTTGACAACAACATTTGTTTTTTCTTCAAGTTTCAAGTTTATGAGAGCATAGAGAGCTGTAAATTTAATTTGCCAGCAAATTTGGCAAATGTTGGTAATAAATTAATATGTATATAATCAACACCATTTTACACTTAAATATATTAACATTTATGGGATTATTTGTTGTAAATTTAAAATTTTTTTTTTAGAAAATGCTAACAAAAACGAAGAGAACTAATTACGCTAGAAAAAAAAAGCATGCTTTAGAAATGTGTACATAAGCTTAAAGCTCTGAAATGAAAATAAAAAAAACTTTTGTAATAATCGGAAAAAATACCAAAGAAAATTATTGAATATGATTACTTCTCTTATATTAACAAAATGTTTTTAATTCGAAATCATTTTATATGTCGCCAATAATATTCTTATGTGTAATAAAATATACGAAATTCTTCATTAAAAAATAAATGCTTTTTGTGAATTAATTGGAAATAACTGTCATTTTGTTTTAATGCCTCATACGTTTTATATCTCTTTTATATTCAAGTTATAATAAGAATTGATAAAGTAAAATATGCTTGGCCTTACGCAACACCTCTAGAGTGTCATACTTATATTAGGCCCAAAGAATATAAAACTTTCTAAACTTTACATAAACTTTTGGTTCATCTCATCTGCTCTCTATACTAATAATTTGTAGGATCACCTTTAATATTTACTGTTTTTGGGCGTGGCATTCATTGTCTATATTTATACTCGTACAAACATTTTATTTTTCGCGTACAATAAAAGCGAGTTGAACTTTGCAAAAGGATCGCCAACTACCAATAGCTGAATATGATATTTATAAATATGGGCGTGGCACCGGTCCCTATTTTAAAATAGTTTTCTACACCCAGTGGAAAATAAGATTTTTTTTGTTCTTTTTTTTTAATTAGGCCCAGCACTCAGGGGATGACCCCTACGTATGCAGTGCATTGTGCCGGAACTCAGGGAGAGGGATAGGGTAGAGAAGATAGATGTTGAAAATTGAGAAAGCTTAACTCTTTTACAACTCTGCTTTTAGCGTTATGTTAATTTTAATAGCAGTTTCGGTGTTAAGTGGACACATTAACTTTGTTAAGCTGTATTAGCAGGCATTTTATTAATTTATTTTACTTCGTCGATGTTTCTGCTAACAGACGAAGGAGGGCGATGTTGTGTACAATAGCTTGGAAAAGCATCAATCGCTGTCCGAACAGTTTTTTAGTGACCAGTGCTATGCCTTCATCACATAAATAGTCCGATAACAATTAATACAATCCGGTATGTTCTAGATTCCGAGTGAAATTTTCACTTCTGAATTGTCAAAGCATTGTTGCTGTAAATTTTTATTTTTACCAACAATGCTTTGAACAATTTAGAAGTGAAAATTTCACTCGGAATGCAGAACTTACCGGAATGTCTCACTAATGTACATTAGGAAAATTAATGATGTTGATTGATTTGCTCTGGTCAGGGTCGCAAGCCATTGTTTGCTTAGTAGTCAACGCGCTAACTACTTCAGCCAACACCACCCTGAAACATTGATCGGTTGATTTTTACTTAAAATTATTTTTTTTATATATTGTGGGTTTGCTAATCTATATGCTGCATTTCGCTGGATTCTAATGCCAACTCATCAGTAGATCTCAAACCATGTTTAATCCGAACGAATAGACATGTTGCAGTTCCAAGAGAAAACCAAAAATTGTTTTAAATATTTCTGCGGTAGCAAGAAAAAAGTGCTTAATAATCAATTTTGTTAGAAAAAGAAAAGCAGCAAGTTATCATGCAAGAAATTGGCTAAAAAACGTTCAATATAAATAAAAATTGGTCCAGAGATACTGCTGAATATGGAGAATACAATGTTAATATCATATTAACTCAAAATAAGTTTATCTCGACTTGAGTACTTTTTCATTATTGCCACACATTTAGTAAGTGAACACACAAATACGAAAAATTACATCTATTACGTTTAGAAATGTGTACATCTTACGTCAAGCTTTGACACATTATCGCATCCTCTGTAGAAAAAGCTTTTCCATAAATTTGGCTAATATCGTACACGTTAGGCAACACTGTTAAAATTAATTTAAATAAAACTCAAAATTATACGAAATCTTTTAAATAAACAAGTTTTATATTAAAAAAAGCTTTGGATCAAGTCAGGCTAATTTTGTGATCTTAAAGACAAACACTTGATATTTGCGTAAAGTATACAGCTTTTTAAAGTTTTTTATAAAGAATTTCGAGAGATTTTTTTAAACAAAAAGCTTTTATTCTTTTATAAAATTTCTGATAAAAATAACTTTAGTAGTATAGAGTATGATCATAAAAAGCATTTCTTTAATAAGAATTTGAAAGGTTTTCCAAGCTTTTTTGTTTGATTCTTATATAAGCCTTATAAGCTTAACTTTAAGATTTAGCTAAAAGGAAAATGGCTGTTTGTCTTTTTGGCTGGTATTCATGTACTCAATAATGTTTCTAGTTTACCCTCCTTTTTATTATGCTTTTCATTTTCTCTGGTATTTAATTTTTTTTCGGAATATTTTCTATAAAAGATAATTAAATTTTCTTTGTAGAATTGTTGTTGAAAAAAGCTTCGCTTGACTTTCTTTGTTTTAATTAATAACCATTTTGTATTTTAGTTTCATGCATGTCTTTTTTCTCTACTTTTTGAACTTTCTTTCTGAATTTAATACAGTTTACACTTTTAACTGCAAGATTTGAACATCATCACGTCTGCTGAATTTGCTCGGTTAATTCTTTGCTGTTTTTTTTTTTACTTTATCTATCCATTTTTTGCTTTAGCTTTATACTTATTTAAAATAGAAATTTTAAAATTTTAATTTGCCCTGCAGTGGGTTGGTTCAGAATAACCGGTACAGGAATAAAAAAATTTTCATGTTTGCATATAATGCATTGAGCTTAATACACACACACACACACACACACACACACACACACACACACAGTCAATGCTAAAACAAAGCAAAATCATATAAAATTTTGGAATAAGAGGAGTTGGTTCTAAGGCACTCAAGCAGAAGTGTATACATCAGTAATAGTGTTCAGGATTTAAGTTTTTTTTTTTTTTTTGTTGTTCTTTGCCCGAGTATTTTACAACACGTTGCCTTTTAGTTTTTATATATTTTTTTTTTCTTTTAGTAGCGAATTTAAACATTAAAACCTCTTTGGCAAACACAGTCTTGTCAATTAAAACATTTTGCAAAAAATAACAAAAAATAAAACGTGAACAAGAGCAACAGTTTTTTTCTCGCTTTTTTAATTTGTGGAGGACGAGTATGAGTATGAGAATGTTTATATGAATTTTAAAAGCATGAAAGAATTAACACAAACTTTAATCCGCTTGTGAGTTTTAATATTATGGCAGGAGTTTGTGTTGGTTTTGCTTCTGGCAGATGAAAATCTAGCAACAGCAATTTAATACAACCAGCATCACAGCCATCATAGAAAAAGTATTTTCTTCGGGGATTTGACGAAAACATGTCTAATAAAATGTACTCAACGTGAGGTATTATTATTTGCAATAGACAATGCCTCGCTTGGTTAACGAAGAAGCCGAAGTATGGCCAGAAATGGTCCAAGCGTATAGTGCTGACTTAAACAGGATTTCTTGGAACGACAATTTTCCAAATTTTTATGGTAGTTAAAAGTAGTTGTTCTTTTCATTTTGTGTATGAAACGATCGAATTCATAAGTATTTTTTGGTCTTCGTACTAAATTTCTTTTAACAACCCAACAAGCGTATATAAATAGTCATTTAGAAAGGAATAAAGCATTTTGCAAGGAATTCTCAAGCTTTTCTCAAGCCTAAATGAACTGTTATAATAACACTAAAATACACAAAATTTTTGGGCAAAATTTTGTTCTCAAATTATATTAAAGTAAATTCCTGGCAAAATATATGCTTTTTTTTAACAATTTTCATTATAGAAAATATTTTAAAAAATATTTTTAAATCTATATACGAGTATATAAAAATGAATGTCTGCCTGTCTGTTTGTTTGTGCTTTATAGGAGGCCATACCCTTCGGCCGACCTTCCTGAAATTTTCACAGCATGTTACTGTGACTCTGGAAGGAATAATAGACTATGTGAAGTTTTGATTGGACAAAGAGTCGTGGCACCGCCCATACAATCAATTTAAATCGCCATATATTGGGCATTTTTTGACCTACGTCGATGATATTTGGTACATATGGTATTGGCATAATTGGAAATACGTACCAGGAGAAAAGTGGGTGGGACCACGCCCCTTTTTAGAAAAATTAAAAATCGTAAACCGATCGTCACTAAATTTTCACAATAGGATATATAAATACTTTTAATTTTATTTTATAACGAGGGTGGTAGCGGAGCACACCGGGATCAACTAGTTTTTGTATAAAAATATGTTGTGTTTTAAAAAGAACTAATATTTCATTTGTGAAATTAATTTCTCACTTGATTCAAATTCAAAGAATTAGTAAATTTCACGATTTAAAGAAAATATTTGAGAAATTTAAAAAAAAAAATAGTGCAATTAAATTCTTTAAGGAATAAATGAAAGGAAGGAAGAAATAATGTAAGCAATGTTACCTTGTTGTATTTGTTTAGTAAATTCAACACGCCGACTTTGTGACTTTGTTTGTTTGTGACTTTGTAGTCTTTTCGTCCTAGCAAACCCAACAAACACAAAATCAAATGGTTTTAAAAAATTAAGCTTTTGCCCTTAAGACAAGGGTATGATTGAAACTAATTCTACTTTAGATATCAAACTGGCGCATGTTCGATGGGTAATTGAAACAAAAAAATAACAACAATACTTTGAGACTGTATTGTATGCATTTGTTTGTTTGTATGTATATGTATTTATATTGAGGTTCTTTGGTCAGTATTTCATTAAGTTACACAAAATGTTTAACTTTATTTGGTCTCACCCTCTACTACTACTACTACTCCTAGTCCTTTGCTTTGTCTTTATTATACAAAATGTTAGACATTGCAAAGACCGCATTCGTTTATTTACATTTGCTTTAGGTCAAATTACAGACACTTTTAAAGGCGCTATTATTGCAAACACCGGATGATTTCAGTTTTAGGTTTTATAATTCTCAACTATAGTAGTTATATTAGTTAACATACACAGATATTTGTATGTGAGTGCGAGTGTGTATGTAATAATATATATAACTCAATGCAACAGTGTGCCTTTGTCCTCGTATATTTTTAGTTTGTGTAGTAAAATTTTTCGTAAAATTTATTTCGCTATATGTTTACTTTTCTTTTTGTGTGTTTGTGGTCTTGCAGCAGAGTTAAGTTGTAAGGATATATTTACTTATAGACTGTTGGCAATATTCCTAGAATTATACGACTGAGAGAGAGAGGGAGGGAAAAAAATTCTAAAGCGGAGGTATCATTCGCAAGTTGTGTTTAAGCTTTAGTATTAACATAATGATTCATGTTATATGAATCATGCCTTTATAGTCGTAATTTTATTATAAAAGTGTCTATAAAAAGGGAAGTTATATATATAAGTTTATCCTTGTGTATTTAAATACAGACACAAGTTAAATATTAACACTTGCTGATGTTTTTTATTGTTGTATTCTTTTGGTTATTCCAGCAGGAATATTTGTAGGGTTCGTATTTTGTATGTGGTTGGATGAAGTGGAGAGTCGTTTTGCGAGATGTTAAAAAATTTTAATTAAAACACAAGAAATATTTCAGGTCATAAAAATTGAAATGTTAATGAAAATCTTGATAAAGCAATATTCAAAAGGATCAAATAGAAATAAAAAGTACACCATGAAAATAAAATAAGTAAGTTATAGAAAAAGAGAAAACTTTAGTTTTACGTAATGTCTTTGATCAAGTATCAAATGCGGAAACTGAAGTCAAAATCGCCAATTACCAAAAAAAAGGGATAATATACACGGTTCTAAAATTACTTAACTACATAAGATCTCTAAAGTTAAATCTTAAGGGTGTATAATATAAGGAGTTTTTAAATTATTGGTATGTCATGTCCTTATTAGTTTAGGAAATTTTAATTTTTTTTATATAACCCAAAGTTATTTTAATTAATTTGTTCGTTTTGTTTTATTCAAAAAACATTAGGAATATAAATTAAAATAAAAAACGACGTAGTTAACAGAAAAGCAAATTTAGTAAACCAATTACCAGCCAAGAGCAGGAGAAAGACCCCAAACTGCTTAATTATTTTTGTTATACTTTTTACCAGTAATTAAATTATTTTACTAAATATATTAGTATTTATTTCAAAATTGGTTTGTTCGATTTCAATTAATTATCCATTTCAAATAATAACTTTTTTGTGTTTTATTTAAGAAGTATGTAAAATTAAGGATATATGGCATTCTTTAAAATGGAATAAAATAATCCATAGTATTTTAAAACATCAAATTGAATGGCCCCAAGTGTTAAAGTACAAAATCATAAGCACACAATCAACGATCTTTGTAAATAAATGATTGAAAATTACATTAAATTCTTTAAAAATATACCTTTTGATAAAAACCAAAATGAAAAATTTTCTTTTCATGGTACAGACGAAAAAGGATATACAGCTAACTTTAAAATATATGGAAAACATGGAAAAATTTTAATGCCATATTAAAGAGCATACAATTTCACAAGTTGTAAAGCATATTTCGAATGTCCTTTAAAGCTTTATGCAGGATATTTTTAACATTTTATAATGAAATAAACTCAATCATCTTTCAACAAGAAAGAAGTTCTGATTTTTATACAAAAACAAGTTAGTTAAATTTTTTTTCATCAAAGTACCAAGAAAAAGGATATATTACCAACATTGAAATGCTAAGAAAGCTTGGAATTGTTTAAATGCCATCTTTAAGTTGAGGAAACTCTCAAAATTGTCAGATATAAAAATGTGTCTTTTAGTATCCTTTTAAAAATTTACTTCACAAATGTTTAAACTTTTAAAATAAAATACAATTAAATAAAATTATTGATTATAATTGTAGTGATTCAATTTTAAAAACAGTTAATTCAATGTTTTGCTATTAAAAATCTGCGCGTATATATATTTTTTTTTAAATAGGCGGTAAGTACTAGATACAGTTTTCAATAGGTGTTTGTAGATTTTTTTTCTTACATTAACATAAAACTATATTTATGAAAACTATTAAATTTAAAGCATTTGTTATTCAAGTACTTTGTCAATAAAATATGCTAAGCTTGAGTATATTTTTCTTTAGCAAATTATTCATCGAGAAGGCCCCGAAGGGAGACAAGTGAAAACAGCATTTTATAGAAAACAAACACAGAGAATACAATAGCAATATTTAAATATATAATATGGATATAAAAAAAATCTTTTCTACTTGCCAGCTTCTTTTTTCCTGTTAGTGACAACCATTTTATGTATAAGCAAGTAAAAACATTAAAATAAACTTTAAGTGTTTTGACAAATATAGCAAAATATCTACTTTTTGTTTGTTGTACACATTTCTTAGCAATTGTGTATTTAAATAACAAAAGATGTAGATGTTCCTAGTATAGAAATTGCTTGTAAGGCTCCGGTAGACTCTTCGAACTCTCTTCGGGTGTTTGCTATTTTAGGCAAAACAATTTTTGTAACATAAAAGAAAAACAACTGTTTTGTATGTTTATGCACAGAAAAATATTATGTTTTCTGCTTAATTTTGTTTTCATGTTTTTTTCTTTTTTGTTTTACACGTTTTGTTTGTTTGTTTTGTGTATTGTTCTTGCTTTTTGTGGGTTTGAGAATTTTTGTTATTTAGTTTGTTTAAGGTTTCTTAGCAAAGGGAAGTGTGAAAAAGTCAAGCAATCAGTAAATTTACCAAATTTTAACACTTAAGTTTATTTCCTTGTTTGTTTTTTTTTCGTACTTCTTTTATGTGGTAATTATATAAGAAATTTCGTTAAATGAATGTGTAAATTGTTGGCCAAAAGCCAAAAATATTTAAAGTTTCTTTTTTTGTTTTAGATTTAAAAGCCCACATTAGTTAAATTAAGTTTTCAATTGTGATTGTAATGTTTCTGGAAAATTTACAATTGCTATAAAAAGGACATGTGATAATGTTTTGTGTGCATTAGTATATTAAATTTTCTTAAAAAAGATCTTTCAAGATATAAAATTTGGCAAACTGCAAGCTAAGAAAACTAAGAGTTTTGAAAAAGAAAATTTATTAAACATATAAAAACAAAATTTTAAATCAAAATTTACAGCTTATTTGCACAAAATAAATAAATTTTTAATGCAAAAAATAAAAAGGATATATGAATGACTTTTATTCTAAGCAAATTATTTGATAGATATTTTTTCTGCTAGGGAGCACATGTAATACTACTAATTGTAGGGAATATATCCCATCGTTATTTTTTGTTAGGTCTCTTATTTTTTTTCTCTTGTAATTTGAAAATTGAATATTTTTATTGGTTAAGCCACGCAATGAATGCATTAAAAGCCAAAAATTAGGAATTGTATTCGTTTTAATAAAACTTCTTAATTTTTAAGACTTCATAACTAAATTTAATTATTTTTTTTTTTATGTAATGTTATGTTTTCTAATTAATTTAAAGATTAAATTCCATTGTAAGAAATATATAATTTTTCATTTTATTTTCTTAATTTTTCTAGCCATTAATTTTCCAAATTCTTTTGTGATGATGATGGAAAAAAAGTTCTAATTAAATCTTATTTTTAAACTGATTTGCTCCTACCTACACTTATACATAATAAATGTATGCATGCAAATCGAGAAATACTCCTTTTATTTCATTATTTTTATTTCTTTTTCTGCTGGCAGTTTAATAGGGATTTTAAATTGATTACCTCTGCCACGTTAAGTACTCAATCACTTTTAAAATCAACGTAGCATGCACAGCCGCACATACAAATGTAAATATGTAGAGCAGCTGAATAAGTATATGCATAAAAGCTGGTGAGTGTATGAGTGTGTTTTTGTGTACTTTGTAAGGTCCTTAAAAATGTCACAGACCTATAAAATACTTGAAACTTAAGCAGCTTCACTCAAACAAACACAATCATCTCCTCGACCCACTGGATTCAGTATTGCCACTACCACCACCCACCCTTTTTTTGTTGCCCACAAAACCATACAATAAATACTTGAAGTTATAAAAAAAATTGAATAAATGAATAAAGAAAAAAACTAACAAAAAAAATCAGTTTTTTAAAAAAACCCACGAAATGAATGTGCATTCAAATCAAGTCAAACGTTAAAACGATGACTTTTGCATACAAGATGTATTGGTAGTAATATTACTCGTACATTTAGGAGTAAAATAGATGGCTATAACGGAAAAACAGGGACACCTATACACACAGTATAGAGAGGGAGGGGAGAGTGTGCCAATATAAAAAATCTAGTGGTAAATGTTCTGTTTGAAGCAAAAAAAAAAAAAAAACACTCACAATTTGCAAATGGAAATGGTAAAATGAAAATAAATAGTCTTTGTACAATACCAACCATTAAGTTGAACATACTACAGGCAGCAAAAAAACAAAAAAAAAAAAAAAAGAAAACACACACAGATGAATAAAAACCTATAAGAACATACAAAAAATCTCCTTCTTAAACACAACTGAACATAAAAATATTATAGAAAAAAAGAAAAGAAAACACATGAAGAATAAACTGCAAATCTACATACAGGCCAGGCAGCACTTAAACGATTTTAAAAGTGTATTAAAAAATCAGTGATTGTAAAAAAGTGGCATGAGTACAACTGTAAAGTAGGAGTAAAATAAATTCATGTTAGTCTGCTACCGAAAAAAAAACATTTGCAGCAAAAAAACTGCAAGAAAAATTTACTAACTGCAATAGCAACAATTCCAAGAGGTGTTCACTCATCTTTCAATATCAATTTAGAGAGAAAGAGTTTGGCTGGCTGCAGGAAGCTGTGTTCTTTTTTGTCTAATTTTTTTTTAACTTTAGTTAACAAATAGGCAAAACATTTACATTTATAATTTTTAATGTGTCTCTGAGTGGGTTTTTGGGTGACAAATACATAAAGAATTTTCTTTTTTGCTTTTTTGTTCATTTATTATGGTTTTTAGCTTGATTTAATTCATATGGTAAGAGTTTTGTGTGTGTGTGTTTTTTTTTGTTGTTGCTGTTGTTTTTGCTATGTATGGCTTGAATGAATATACAGTGCGGAATAGGAGGGGAGGAAAAAGTACCATTAAACGAATTAATGTTTACTTTACACTTAAAACGTTCATAGTGCATTATTCAATTTCCAATTTTTTTTCCTCACATTTTTACCAGCTTTTATTCTTTGTGTAAACATGACAAAATGTGGCAATAGCAGTGTTGTTGTAAGAAAGAAAGAGAGAGAAAGTGTGAGAGAAACTTAACTTGGAAATGTAGAATGCTGATAAGTAAATAGATTTTAGTTAAAAAATTACTAAATAATAAATTGAGGAATTTAGTTTTATGTGTGGTATAGTAGCCTAAAAAAAGGATATATGGAAAACTTTAAGATTTTCAGCATGAAGTAATTAATGTTTTAGGAGCATATTAAATATACTAAAAAACAAGTTGTGGGCGAAAAAAAAGCTGGCTATTTCTTTTCTATACCCTGTTGCTCTTTTACATAATAAATTTTTCTGAGTAATGTTTTTTTTTTTAAGAAAAGAAACATATGAGTAGATATTTTGTGATATACGTATTTCAGAAATAGTTTGAAGAGATAGACCTGTTATCGTACAAATTGTGAAGAAATATCCTTTTTGCCTTTGCTGTGGAAACAATTACATTTTATGAAAGTGTAAAATATTACTTTCATTATTTTAACTTAAAATTTATTTAATTTTTTCTTTTTCTATAACAATATATTTTGTACGCCAAGCTATGAGTGTCTCTTAAAAGTTTATTAACCCTGTTTAAACTCTTATCAGAGTACACTCTTCTTCTACATTTCTTTTTTTTTTTTTCTCCTATTAATGTTATATTAAAAACAATTTAAACTTTTTCAATTTGTTGCTGTATTATTTGTCACGTATTGTCCTTTATTAACGTATACTCTATATATGTCGTCCTTGTTTTTTCTTAAAAGGTATTTTCCTTCTTAACTCTATTAAAGTGAAAAGTTTTTTAATTTTATATATATTTCTTAGTTTTTCAATATTATTATTACACTTTTGTTTTTATTAGTATTGTAGTGGCGTAGCTCTTTTATAACAATCACACAAGCTTTTTGTAATACAATTATTTGTGTGTGTGTGTGTGTGTGCTCGTTTTTTTTTTTTTGCACAACTTTACAATTTAATTTTTTTTTCTTATTTTATGACCGTTTTAAAAAGTTTTGCAGCAAAAGCAAAGAAAAACTTAATCCGTATATTAAAAAATTCATTGTTTTGTTTTCAGAATAACAGCTTATCAATTTATGGCAAAAAAAAAAAAAAAAAATCCAATATCTCGGAAAAATATTTTTATGGCTAAAACTTTTCTCCATATTTTCTTCAATTCAATTTCTACTGCAGTTGTTGATACTGTTTGTTCTATGTATTGTTTGTTAATTAAAAAAAAAAGCTTTGCCAAATTAGATAAAAACTGTATATGACACAAACAATCTTTGGCACGGCATTTGTTGTGTGTAAGGATATTCCTTTAAAATTAATAAAATATTCAAAATATTAAAATAACAACAAGGGAGTTTGTTTTTTGCTGAACATTTATTTCCCAGTATGATTATGATTTATTGCTTTGGCGGTTTGTTATTAAATTATTATTTTTTTTCTAAAGGATTATTTTATCTTTGCTAAAACATTCATTACTTAATTGTCCTTTTTTCGCTAGGACTATACAGAGTGGCTGGCTTTAGCTTTTTATTCGCTTAATTTTATTACGATTACAGGTATGCAACCACTATGCAACCATTACAGGTATGCAACACTACAGCTTAGCATGATTGACTGCCATTTGTCATATTCCCAATTTCTTTTATTTTTTGTTACGAGAACTTGAATTATTTTTTGTTCAACTCCCTGCTGTTGTACAAAAAGAAAAATTAAGTAGTGCACAATCAAGTTGCTGTTGCAAAATTTCACTTGCAGTGGAAAGCAACAAAAAAAAAAAAAAAAAAAAAATGAGAAAAGGGTTTCATAATGTTTAATGTTTCAGTCGAAAAGTTAGTTTGCTTAGTTTTTAGAAACAGTCATTTGTTATGTTTTATAGGAGTTTTACTTTTTTCGTGTTTGTTTTTTCTCCCTTTTGTATTTGGTTTTATTTTTGCAAATGTTGGTAGAAAAGTAATAAAGGTGTTAGACCATAAAATGGTTTTAGCTATACACTATGTGTTTAAACAAACCAAATAATAATTTAGATACGATATTAAGTTTCTATAAAAGAATGATATTTAAACTTTGGTCATTTATGTTGTTAAAATTTATATATTTTAATAAGTAATTTTTTCTTTCAAAAAAAGGATATAAGAGCAACTTTTGTTGTGGTTCATATAGAAGTTAGAAGAGTGCTGAATATGGTATGAATTTGGGTAGACGCTCTTTACAGTTTAATAATTTCTAATAATAATACAAATCCTAGTATTTTTTAAACCGGCAGCTTTCATTAATTAAATTTTTATAATTTGTCTTCCTGTTATCTGGCTGTGTGATGTAAAGAGCCTTTTTCAGAGTTTTAAATTAATAAAACCTTTTTACACAAATACAATTTTAAAGATTTTTAAATTGTTGAAAAAAAAGGATATATGGCGAGCTTTTGCTATAATTGAGATAAAGGTTAGACAATTTATACCCTCATTGAGGAAGACTAAATACAAGTTTTAGTTTTTGTGAAACTCCAAACTTAAGTGTTGTAAAATATTTTTTTTTTTCATAAAATCTGTAAGATTTTGTAATCTTTTTACGGTAGGTATGATATCTTCCATGCTAGATGTACATAGATATGAAAGATTTTTGCAAATAACTGTTATTTATACACAAATTTTAAAATTTTAATAATATTGAAAAAAAGGATATATGACAACCACTGACAAGCAAAGATAAAAAGCTTTGAAATTTTTAGGCAAAAAAACAGCACAATTTATTACAAATTGTAGTATAATTTGTAGATCGAATCTCTCTTGGCAACTGTACAATTTTGCTATTTCATTATGACATTTTAATACAAACATATTTTAAATGGCGCAAAAAAATTTCTTCAACTAAAATAATAAGCGCTTCAGTAATATTTGTAGATTAAGTAGGATTTTATACTGAAAAGTAGGCTTACGTTTTAAGGATATTTAAAATATCTAAAATGATGTGGCTACTTAAAAAATCTTAAGCAACTTAAATTATTTTCATTTCTGTATTAAAGAAAACATCCTCCAAAATATTTAAAAAATAAATTAAAACTAAGATTAAAGTTTTCCTTCTTATTTCTCTTCTGCACTAATAAAACTTAAGCTAATTTTTATGAAAACGTCGAAAAGTTTAGCTTAAAACTTTAAAACCAAACCAAACATGCCTTCAATAACGCTGTGAACATCCAAATATCTCCTACATCCTACAATAATTTGCATATTGTATTTCATACAACAATGCATGTGTGCTCATGTTTAAGTATTTAAACGCAGATGTTACTAAATGTTTAAGTTTCTTTTCAGTTTTTCTTTTTTTTTTTTAAAAATTTATATGTTTGCTGCTTCTTTGTTTTGCTAAAAGTTTGTTGCTAAAGTAATCCATCAAAATTGCACCTACTCACACGTAAACAATGCAAAATAACAATACATAACAACGTTAAGTATAAATTTCCTTACATTGTTAACAATGTATTTTTACAACACAAGTGCAAGTGGATATGTGTGCAAGTATGTGTGTGTGTGGATGTATTTGAGCCAAGCAAATAGCAATAACAACATGTTAATTCAGGCTTAATTGAATTTAATTCATACAGTGTAGAGTTGCTTAACAAAAAAAAAAAAAAAAAAAAAAAAGAACGTCATATAAGAAAGAACAGTACAAGCTGGGGAAAAAAATTGTTAACAAAATTTATGTTTTAAACAAATTTGTATTGTATTGAATTTAAATACTCCCTAGGCACGTCTATAATACACACACACACATACACCAATATTTCAATAGAATTGCACATAGTATATCCATAAGCAATTGTCTGTATAGCCAGATGTACTCGTATGTATGTGTGTTTTTAATGAACAATTTATGGTTGTAAACAACCAACCAACCTTTGTTTTGTATTGTGTATTTGATGATGCGCCTAAATGTATGCTTTTGTTGTGTATAAAACAATACACTTTAATTTTTGCTTTATTAAAATATATTTAATAGCTTCAGTAATTTTTTTGTTGTTTTGTTTTGTTAATTATTTTGTGTTATAAAATAAAATTAAACACTTAATTGAAATACTATGTGATATCTTTATGAATAAAACGAAGTAAACCTGAAAATCTAATGGAATATATGTACACAATACTTATAATTAATTGTTTTAAAGTGCGAATATGTAAATAAATTTATAAAAATTCTAAATTTATTTCAATACTATCGAATCAAGAAAAAAGGATATATGTAGAGGTCCTTAGTTCTAAGTTGGATTTGATTAAAATTTTGCACAGTAATAGCTAATAGTATATGGGAAAATGTTCCTTGATAAGTTCATCAATTTTAGTTTAAAAGAATTTCCTTAAAATTCTGTGAAATAAAGTTAAAAAAATTTTAAAAATTTTTTTACTTGATTTCATAACTTCATTTAAGCCACAACTTAATTTATGCAAAAAATCTATTGAACGTTCAAAAATGAAGCAAGTCGCATCATAATTAAGGAAATTTTCTATATATCCTTTAAAATTAATGTTTTTTTCTATAAATTTTTTGTTTTATTCAAAAACAAAGCCGAAAAAAAAAATTCGTATATAAGGCTAGCAGTGATACAGTTTTTAAGGAAGTTTCATTGACCGCAACACCCTACATAAACGTTCAACATTTCAATGACGTTCAATGATTTCACAAATTTTTCAATGACTATGATTGCACGACGTCATGCCTGCTCATGTTTATTTTTACGGATATACTTTATTCATTTTATTTATTAATATTAATATATGAACAATTTATGATGATATATAAAAAACTATCTTTACGTGTAGTGTTGACTCTAGCCGACATTGTTCATTTAATATTATTTATTATTATTGTATTTTGTTTGTAAATTAAACAATGCCATTTAGTGTTCAGGCTGAGTTTTTGTGTATACATTTGTGCTATTGTTGTTATTTAAAGTCTGTTGATTTCATAATAAATATAAGACAATATCTCTTTTTAAAATCATAAATATGTGTGTGAGAGAGAGAGAGAGACTCTTGCATATCTGTGTATGTTAATAGAATGTATGCAACATTTAAATTAAGATAAATCAACGCAAAATTTATGGTTTCAATATGAATGTATGAGTACTCACACAGCTTATTGTATTTATGTATATTTATATATATTGTACAATTAGTTTATTGTACAAAGTCATATAAGAATACATATGTACATGTTGGATATATAAACATTAACAATTTATTTATGCCAGTATAGGAGACATTTTTTGTTTTAAATGTTTATATTATTGTTCAAAATTATTTATAAATTGTTTCTATATTTGTCTGTATACACACACGTGTGATTAAGTGTACATGTGAGCTGTTGTTATGTCTACTTTTATTTGGAGTTTGTTATAAGGTTATTGTATTTAATGTTTTTAACAGTTTTTGAACACAGCAGAGAAACAATTTAGTAAATTGCAATTAAGTGACATTTTTGCTTGACTGCCCCGCTCGGGCGCCATGGTAATAAATTTTAAATTGTGGTTTTTATACAATACGAAAGATAGAACAAATTATATATACGAGTATATATAGTAGATTGAGGGGGTGTACTGTGCGTGTGCCTGACACGAGAACATAAAGAGACCGGGAAAAACAAACGTATGAATGAGATATTTTAAAATTTAATTAGTTGAAAAATTACTGAAATTGAATTGGATGTGTGTAGGTATGTATACATAAATTATTAAAAACACAACACATGCACGCACAAAAGTATCACTTTGTTTAATTGCCATATATGAAAAATAAAGACTGTTATACGAAATCCTAAATGTATGCTACAAATTTTTTGATATAAATTTAATATTTTTTTTTTATTATTTTATGATATAAAAGTAAAATTTTTTGCATTTAATCAACATAAAAATTTAAAAATTTTTAAGAATTGGAAAAAAAGGATATATGAAAATATTTTTTGTTAATAAGGTGAATGTAATAAAATCAGAGCAAGAAAAATTAGGCATCATAATACTAGTTGTGGGGGTATAATAATTAAAATTTATGAAATGAAAAATTTTCAAGACATATTTTTTAAAACAAAATTTTTTTGAATGAAAAATGGATGAAAAAAAGGATCTTTCTAAGGAATTTAAGCTCATAAATTTATGGCAGTATAAAGTGACCACAAATATCTTTAAGAATGATATTAAAATTTTTTGAAATATATAAAGGATATAAAAAAAAATTTTTTATTTACAAGCGAAATGCCCCGAAATTTTAGGAGTAAAAAGAACCGAGAAATCTACAAGTTGTGTTCAGATAATAACTCAAGTATGTCGTGTACCAATAATTTAGAATACAATTTTTTTAATGAGATTTTCTTAGAAGTACAATATTACACAAAAAAGGATTTATTGTTCACAAAGCTTTACTGAAAGTAATAGTGACAGCGAAACCTTTTGCTGGTGTATGAAATATCCCGAATTTTTAATAGTAAAAGTAGAAGGAAAACACTTGAAAATTTTTAGATGAATAATATGTTTCTTACGAGGTTTTAAATTGAATAAAGTTTTTAATTCCTTTACCAAGCAATTTTTCAAGATTTTCTATCTGTGAAACAAATAAAGTGCTTGTGTTAAGTTAAGACTTCTTTTGAACTTATTTCACAATTTATCTTTGTATAACTTTTGACTACTTTTTTTGAAGAAAAAAAGAACGAAAATAAAATATACAAAAATTATGACAATATATAAATATTTTACATTACTTTGATACGTTTTACTTCCTTGTTACATTCATTAATAACTTCATTTACATTTAGTTGTGTAAAAAACAACGAATTACAAGAAAATACAAATTTACGCAAAAATATACATATAAAATCTACATTCCCCAGTGTATAATTTCTCTTAAAACTTTTTTTTTTGTTTTCTTAAAAAGACAATTATATTATGATGCCAAGGCATTTGAATTCTTATACTCATTTTTAAGAAAATATCTTCTTGACTCATAAAAATAGAAAAAGTTTTATTTTGTTTTCGTTATAATTTTCTTTTTGTTTTGTTTTATTTTTGTTAATTCTTCTACCATTCCTGGGTTGTTGTACATTGTACACTTTGTTGGGTTAAAATTTATGATTATCGCTTTTCGTAGCATAAAAAGAAATAAAGTAAAACAAAGCGAAAAAATATTATGGTATGTAGAAAGATATTGTAATTTTATTATACAACTCCTTAGAGCCTTTCAAACTTACGGTCAAGCTATTAAAAGGACAAACTTTTTCAATGAAATTATATTTACATCACATACAAGCAAAAAAAAAAAAACTAAGTAAAATTGCTTTTTTACTCATTGCTGGGCCAAAGAAGAAAAGAAGTAACGCGTGTTTAATTTTCATAATAATAAAAAATTAAATAAGAAAGAGGAAAAAAAAAAAAAGAAAAATAGCAACCGGTTAATAGCACAATGGTGGGTTATATATGCTTTTATTTTAAGCGAGGATATCCGCTTTAATTTTCATGCTTTGTCAGCCATATAGCTACAGACGGGGGGAAAAAAATATAATGCTTGCCTTAACAAATAATAAGAGGAGTATATAGAGCGTCAAGTAAGTATGTACCTTTAATAAAGAAAAGGATATAAACGAATGGCTAAGGAAATGAATAGTATGAATGAAATTATCATATGCAGAAAGAAAACAATATAATATATAAGGAGAATAAAAATTGGAAAGGAAATAGTCAATAATTTTAATGAAATAAAATTTTACGTGTGCAACAAAAGCAATACGAGAAATAAATACCAGAAAAAATTTTTGCAATTAATGTGTATTTTTTTCTGATTTAAAGTACCAAAAATATGTATTAAATTGGTTTTTGGTTTAAAAGTTCTTACGACAATTCAGCAATATACAATTATTTTTGTGATTACATGCACATCGAGACTATATATTATTAACCAGCATTTAACGTGACATATTTTAATAATTAATTTTTTTTTAAATAAAGGATAAATGGGCAACTTTTGAATATATTGTACTATTTAGCTAAAATTTGGTGTGTCTGTAATATACACTAGAACATAAGTTGTAGCATTGTTAGAACTCCCAAAAAGTTATTAGCGTTTTAAAAATTACTGTTTCAAAATGTGTGTAGAATAGTTTTATGATGAAATTTACTTTCTACATAATATTAATATTTATGAAATTTGGGTATGATAAATTCTTAGACATTTAAAAATTATTATGGTAATTCAAAAAAAAAGGATATAAGGGTAATATTTTTATTGTCAACACCAAAATGCTGCTTTTTTTCCTGGAAATAGTACACACAATGCCACAAGTTGTAGCTAAGTCATATGTATTCTCAAATCAAAAATAAAGGATATATGAGTAGCTTTGCAAATAATAGTAGTAACTTTTTGTAGAACCTTCAGTCTTTAAGAGTACACATTGTGGAATTGTCAATGTAAAAGAAAAAAATATAGTTTGGGTTCAAATATTATATTTTTCTTATCAAAAGATAACAAATGGTGTTTTGTTTTTATCAGAAAGTAAAATATTTCTTAGCTTTTGTAATAAAAAAAGAGTACACCAAACTTTCTTCCCAGGTTTTTAAATAAATCTAAACGTATTTGTATAAATTTCAGTCGCCTTTAGATTTCTTTTTCATTCGTATAAAAAGAATGTAGAAAAAGGGATTTATATTTCGATTTTTCAATTTCATATATTATTTATAATTTCTTTTCTTTTGTAAACTCTAGGGATTTCTACTTGAAATCATGACAAATAGATAAGGTTTTTCCTTAAATAAATTTTTCCTTACACTTTCCATTACCAACCATCTAATAGCAGACTTCGACACTTATACTTTTTTTTCTACTTCTTTATTTGCTTGTTATTTTGCCAAAATCTGTAGATGAAATTAAGACTAATGGAAAATATATGTAAAAGGAAAAAAAAAACGGGAGTCGTGAAAGTTTTTAGTTGTTTCTACAACAAGTCTTTAGGTCTTTTAACAGGCATCATAATATAGATTTTGCTATTTAACCCAAAAACTTTTGACAATAAGGAAATGATTGATGGCAAAAACCATTAAAAAAATTGAAAAGAAAAATTTTTCCCAGCTAAAGTGCATTTCTCTTAAAAGGGGTCACATTTATTGTTTAACAATGAAAAATATATCAAACAAAAATATTCGTTTGTACTTGGTTTGGTGCAAGAAATTAAATTGGAAAAGCTTTGGCTTTGATTAATACAAAAGAAGGTTTATTTAACAATTTTTACTTAAAGTAATAATTACTTGAACGTTTTTTGTTTCGTTGTAGAAGAGTGTCAAATTTTTTTCAAGCAAATTGCTTTTGAAAGGTGATTTTGAAAAACGAAATAGGTAGATTGCCTAAAATTTTTGCTACGAAACGTCTTAAATTTTAAATTCTACTTTTTGTTTTTTTTTTTTTTTTGCCGTAAAGCAAACTGTCATAGCCAGTTTGTTAGTTTATTTTTTATGTTTTGCTATTGAATTGCTTGCATTGTTGCTTTTACTTCGTGTGTGTGTGTGTTCTTGTGTTTGTGTGAAAATCCAGAGATATAGAGAAGAGTATGTGGTATTTGGTTGCTACGACTAATATTATATGCTTAACGCATACATAAGTCTGTTATTTGTGTAGTTTGCTATAGCTGTTGGTACTTTGACTACGGCTTTGGCTGCTGTTGCTGTAGTTGTTGTTAGTTTGTTTGCTTGCTTGTTTGTTTGTTTGTATATTTAGTTATTTTTGATATTTCATCCCAAGCACATCAACAGCAACTAAACTAACAATAGCCTGCTGTCTCCTGGTCAACAAACAACTATAACTCCACTAACTCATCATCATCATCATGATCATCCTTTTCCTTATAAACAATAACAACGCAGCAGAATCATAACACCCCCGAACTCTACTCAAATTCTAACAATCGATGTTGTAAGCTCAAAAAATAACAACAATGGCTTCTGACATATTTTAAACGAAAGCAAAAACTAGAAATATTTTTGTATACGGTTGTTATTTTCTAAAAAAAAAAAAACAAAAAAAACATCACAAAACAAAAAAAAAAAAGTTACTAAGTCTTAGTATAGAACCACACAGAATGAGTATATGGAACAATGCGTTTGTGAACGTACTACATCATTTGTGTATGCTTGAATAAAGCACAGAAAAAGCAACATAACACAGACTTCTTTCTATATATATGTACATACATACTACAACATGTTTATTTATGTGTGCGTGCTTTAAGTGGAAAGAGAAATACATATATATATATTTTTTTAAAGAATATTGTTTAGTATATACACAAGCTTCACAAGAGTGCATGACCTGTACGTGCATCCTTTTAAGCCTTTTGTCTCGTTTTCCACATAGAACAACAATGAACGTAGCAGTATTAGAAGGCAGCAGTAGCATTAGTAGCTTAAGCATCAGCAACAATGGTCAGTTGTAACGGTCAGACGGACACACAGGCATTTATTTTAAATCTATATGCATGTATAAGTTTATGAAAACATGGAATGGAAAATGTTTTAGCTGTCATAAAGCGCTGTGGGTGGTGACGTCAACATCAACAACATCAAAATCACAATCAGCAATAGCAATAGAAAGAACTACAGCAACACGAACAGCATAAACAGTTAGTAACAGGCAACAACAATGACAACAACTACAACAGTAATAACATCAACATCGACATGAGTGAGCAACATTTAAAACAGCAACAACCTTCTCAACTTTAAGTTAAGGTTGCTTAGTAATGCAATGCAACCAAGCAAGATGTATGAACAGACTGCCTGACGTACCACACACAAATAGTCGGAGAGACAATTGGTGAGTCAGTTATTTAGCTACAGCAGCATTTTATGTCACATGATGTGTTGTCCGTTTGATATTGAAGGCGGGCAGCTTAAGCTTTTGTAAAATAAACAATGCTCACACAAAGATGACATACATACAAACAAATATGATGCTGTGTCCTTGCATATGCATGTTTGCAGTGTTAAGGATTTTTTTCTAAACACTATGACAGGGATTTGTAGAAATAAATATTAATAATTGGGAAATGTTCATACAAAAAGTGTGTGCGCATTTTTTTGAAGGTTTAACTAAAAGTCATGTTTTGTAAATTAGTAAACATTTGCGCTTTTAGGAAAGTTAATTTTAAACAGCTCGCCTTTTAGAAGTATATTCGAAAACATAATGTTTTTCTGTTTAGAAAAAATTTACCCGTTGACACATTTTTTAAAATTATTATTTTATTTGCTCAGAACTTTTATCTAATAAATAATTAAAATTGTAGAAAATTTCAGCATTTTCTGTTTTCTAAAAAAAAAACTTATCAGTATATCCTTTTTCCGGTGTACAACAAAAATTTCCATTTAAAAATTTTTTCAAACACATATCGTTGGTATATTATTTTTTTAATTTAAAATGTGCCTTAAACTATGATTATAATTTATCGTAATGATATATAAAGAATACTTTGAATTTACCACCGAAATTCCGGCATCGCCGACAAAAAGCGCTCGTGGTAGTCTGTTTTGATAGCAATTTTTAGACTTATTTTTTTACTTAACAACAAAGAGGAAAGGCAACGTCCTTAGCTTGCGTATGTAGTACGAGCTTTTCTAATTAACTTTAAGTTTAAAACAGGATTTAATACTGAAGAATGGAAAGTGATAGAAGTGGTGGTGGAATTTTTTCATTTCTTTGAAAAAGTATCAAACTCATATAGCACACCACCTTTCCTTTCTTTAACGCGAAAAAAGGAACAATTTCGTTATTCTAGGGCTCAAAAATTATAAGGTGCCTAATTAAAAAAAAAAAAAATTCTTGAAACTAAAAGGAAAGAGAATCAATAATTTTTTTAATTTGTTTAATAAAAATTTCTAGCAAAAGTTTTTAATAAACTGTAATTTCTCAAGAGTACAACTCGAAGCACATAGTCAGCAACTCTCATGTAAAATTTAAACAATATCCTTCATTTAACCAAAAAAGTTCCGCATATATCCTTTTTTACGAGAACTAAAAAAAATTTTAAAATTGTTAATACAAAATAAAGGTGATTTTAAAATAGTTTTCATAAAACTTCTGACGTGTTTTATTTATGATTTGCATTTTCATTTAATATATTTTTTTATTAAATTTCTGTATTTCTGCGTTTCTGTCTCAGTTCAATTTAGTTTTATTAATCCTAAATAACCTTAAACAATAATTACTGGGTTAATTACTTTACACTTTAATCACATGTTCAAAAAACCTAACTTTAATGTTGTCTCAAAACTTTATAAAAATCTCATTTAGATAAAACTTATTTCATATAAAAAGTAAAAAGCAAAAAAAAAAAAAACAAAAAAACAAGTTTAATAAACTACAAAACAGACAAAATGTAAGAAAGACACTTTCAAACAAAATCTATATCTGTTTTTTAAGTACTTACGAAGAGTTTTGTAAAATACCAACAACAGCAACAACTCATCATTATTATTATTGTCAAATGACAAATAAAAGTTTAAAGCTTAAACAATCTGCAAATCTAATTGTAACCAGAGAAATAAAAGTACAGGAAAAAAAAAACAACACATAGAAACAAACTTTGCGAAGTCATGTACCGGAGCATAGAAGCAAGAAGTGAGTATGATTGTGTTTGTATGTCTATGTGCGTTTTGAAATTATACCCAAAACAAAACAAATGAAAAACAAAAAAAAAAAAAAACAAATAAACTGACAGAAAAAGATCTAAAAGATACATTTTCAAGGAGTACAGTTCTGTATACAGGTAAGCAATTTGAACAGAAAAAATGTATACAACGAATTAAAAGGTCCTCAAATAAAGTCTGCAAGAATTAAAATTCAAAAAAGGATATTTTTTTTATAGTTTAAACAAACTAAATAAATAGTATTGGAATTTGCAGTATAAATTTTGTTTTAAATTTACTGTAATGTTTCTATCACTTAACGCAGTTATTAATACTCAAATGTATTGATGTAGCGCAAACAAAAATAGGAACAAATATTACTGGGTAGTAGATAAATAAAAGAATCGAAATGTTACAAAAACGGCAAGAGAATTTTATTATTGCCACTTGTATTTGTTAAACAGTCGTCTATCCAACAGAGCCAAACATATATTTTTTTTACTCTACATGGCCCCAGCCTCCGTTTTGCTGTACTCCAACAATCGACTCTGGTACTCAACTTTATACTACTTAGTGAGGCAACACTTAACAACCCAAAACAACTTCCTTATCGTTGATAATACTTTGTTTCATTATATAATTCTACGGTTTTTTTTTTATTTATTATTATTGTTGCCTTGCCTTTCTATCCTGTTTTATTTATTGTTGCTTCAAAGTTGCCATTTATAGATGGGAGCAGCAAAAAAAAAAAAAAAATATAAAACGAAACAGAACTCAACGACTACAAGCACTTGATTATGATGAATGTTATACAATTTTACAATTTTATTTTCAGTTGAGTTTGTTTTAACATTTTGTTCTATTTGTGTTTTGTAACATTTTTTATTTATTTGTATTATTTTTTTTTTTTTTGCTTCTTCTTGTGTTTGTGTTAAGTATGAGAGTTACAACAGTACTTATGCAATTATGACTTTATCCTTTTTTTACAATCCCTTTTTGCTAGTGCGTTAATATGAGTAGGAGTTGTGTTGTTTTTGCAAATGTGTAAATGTTTGTAGGGAGGATACGGTTACAAATAGGAAATGAAGATGAAAAAAAAAAATGTATCAGTGGGAAAAAGTTGTAAGAAAATTGCAACAAGATGTCTAAGTTTTATGCAAAGAACAGGGGCGTGATATATTTTTTTTTCAGTGTTAATAACACTCATTTGCTCTTAAAGTTTGAAAAGTTGTCTGTAATAGGTTAGGTTAGGTTAGGAAGGGTAGTGTGAAATACACATTCACTCGGACACCCAATTGCATCCATTGTGATTCCCTTCATTTATAATTTATTGACTAATTAGTCTCCTTACTGTCCAATGAGAAACAAAGAGCCGTTATCATCCATCATTCAGCCATTTAATTGCCATGATAAAGCCCCTGATATCGTGAAGTTTGCATATGGCGATATCACCAATGCCCTCATGGAAACGTCTGCTCAGCCATCTTGCTCAATATTTTCTGGCTCCTCTTCATCCCCACACATCCTACAGAAATATGGAGTGCCATTTTCCCATATGCTGGTCCTCGCTCTAACCGAGCAATGGCCAGTCAAGGCTCCTACAAAGACTCCCAAAACCTTTCTATCCTTACCCAGCAGTAGATCAGATTTACCTGAGTCTAGTTCTGTCCATATGGACCTCGAGACTCTACAATCTTCTCTCTTTGGCACTATGCCCCTTCAAAGGTTTCAGCGCAGCCTGACTGTCAACGTAGAATGTTACCTCCACGCCTTCAGTAGTTCTGTGGCCCTGAGGATTGCTAGGATGTCAGCCTGAAATACACTACATTCGTTCGGTAGCCTAAAAGACCTACGAATGTGCGTTTCTAAAAAATAGACGCCAGCAGCCGTGCTTATTTCCATTTTCGATTCATCTGTAAAGACCGCAGTCTATCAGATTTGACTACTAAACGCGTTCAAATAAAATTAGTCTCCGTCCGTAAAAGCAGGAGATATGGTCTCCCGTCTGCTTAAACTAATATTTTTCAAGAGTGATGTATGACCTGTAAATCCTGGCCTTACAAAGCCCGCTTCCATAAGCCTGAGCAAACCCCTTGCCACCGTTCTCAACACACATTCTTCAATGGGAAGTAGGTGAAGGATGACGTCCAAGGCAGCCTGAGCCCCAGTTATACCCAGCGAAGCACACCTCTGGACATTAGCAAGCAGCTTCCTATGGCTTTCTTTCCCCAACGTCTCCCACCATACGACACATCCATAACAAATCACCGGCCTGACAACCGATGAATAAATACAATTTACTACCTTCGGTTGCAGACCCCAGTTCCTCCCAATGGAATTCCTGCATATATAGTAGGCAATATAATATATAACATAACAATTTAAGATTTTATTTTGACAATTAATTGGAATTTTTTATCAATAAAATTACAAAGAACTGTATTGAAAATGTATATTGCTGTTTTCACACAAACTCTTGCACTATTATGAGCAGCCTTATTTTGAAAACCGCCAAAAGTTATGCAATAAATTTCTCGATTTTTGATAAATTGAAAATATCAAGGGAAATAAATTTTAAGGTATTAGGCATGCCTAAATGTATGCAACAGATGCGACATTTTTTAAGTGTTTAACATCACAACATTAGTTTATGTGTTTTGTACTAATTATAAGTTTAAAAAATTTCCATCAATTCTGTTTTCAAAATGCTGCTGGAAGTTGCTTGACAAAATCACCTAAAAGTGTGCAATATTTTTGATTCAAAAGTTTCTATAAGTCAAATATTTAAAAGAAAGTTGGCTTGGCAACGTGATCTTTTTAAATGCTTCCTTTTTTTTATCTACAGTTAAACCCTTAAAGTATGCTTTTGTTCAAATTCTAGCTTCTGTGCTGGCTACAAGAGCTTCTGCGACTTGTATTTGTATTTTGTATTTGTATTTTTTTTTTTATTAAATATATGCTTCTCTAATACAACAATACATAATATCTTATTAATTATAATATTAGAGTCAGACAAGTTACATTAGGCGTGTGACAAAAAGGGAAAATTAACTAAAGAATAACTAAAAAATAAATAAATAATATCAACAAGTTAAATGTGTGTTAAGATATTAAAAAATTTAGTTTAACGAAACGATTGACACAGTAAATTTTTAAATTTAATTGCGTTGCTAGTATTTTGCAAATTGGTAGAAAATTGGTTCTAGAGACGAATCGTTAATATATAAAACCGTCTCTCAGTTGCCGTGTCCTTATGACGAAATCAGATAATGCCATTTCCTCTCGATGATCTTGTGAACTGTAAGCGGTCATAAAGGTATTTTAGCTTTTTCGTCATGATAATTTTATATAGCAGGACAAGGTTTTTAAGCATTAGATAAGTGAAATATTAAAAATACGGCTGGAGTATTGCGATATGTGATCAAACCTTTTTAGACCATAAATGTAGCGTATAACGTTATTAAAAGTTGTTTTAAGTTTCAAAGTGTCCTTCGAATTACAACCATAAAAAAACCTCAGACGCATATAGTAAAGTTGGCAGTATATAAGTTTTAGCAAGTAATAGCCTTATTTTCAACTGTGTGAAATACTGCGTAGCCCATAAACTCCTTAGCATGCTATATATCCTACCACAGGACTGATTAACATGATCGGACCAGGTTAAAGTACTGTTGAAAATTACACCAAGGTTTCTGGCAGAGTTAACTATATCAATTTTAGTACCTCCAAGGAAAATATCAATGTCATACTCAATTTTGACTGATTTTTTACAAATTATTAAACATTTGGACTTTTTAGGGTTAAGACGAAGGCCATTTGCTGATGCCCAAAGAAAAATGCTATTTAAATCAATATTAAGATTACTAACATTAGAGCTAATGGAAGTCATAGGACTACTAAGGTAAATTTGAATATCATCAGCATACATTTGTATACTGGAATATCTAAGTTGTTGTGGTATATCATTTGCGTACAGTGAGAACAACAATGGTCCAAGTACAGAGCCCTGCGGAACACCTCTTACCACCCGTAAAGAATATGAAACAAGACCATCACATGATACGCTTTGTACTCTATCTGTTAAATAAGATGATATTAATTTAACAGCAGTTGTAGAAAAATTGAAAATTTTTGTTAGCTTCAAGCACAGTATTGAGTGGTGAACCGTATCAAAAGCTTTTGGGTGGTCAAGTAATACCAAAAATGATATTTTCCCAGTATCTAGGTTACCCCTTATCTCTTCAACAACATCAGTTAGGGCAGTTATACAGCTATGATGAGGTCTGAAGCCTGATTGACGATCAGTTAATAACTTTTTGGTATTTACATATGCATAGATTTGTTTCTGCAAAATATGCTCAAGAACTTTGGAGAGGTAAGGCAGTATTGAAATAGGGCGATATTCGCTGTCTGTCTTTGGGACGGGGATTAATTTGGCATATTTCCATTCTATCGGGAATGTACTTGTGGTAATAGCAGTATTATATAAATGTACAATAGAACGTACTATCCAGGGTAGAATTAATTTTATGAATCTAGAATTGATATCATCCAAGCCAATAGCATTAGATTTAACTTTACTAAATCCTTCTGCAACATCAGCTACTGTGATACATTTAAAATTGAATTTTTCACTCGAGGCATCATATGATGGGACTCGATCATAAAAACTAGGGTCCGCTGAGGGTATGGGAATATTGACAAAAGTTTCATTTAACCTATTGACATCAACATCAATACAACAATTCTTTGTCCCGTATTTGCATCCACGTCTTATTGGTATCAACTGCATTATTAAATTTATTTGAATAGTAGGCACATTTTTCGCATTTAATTTTTGAAACTACAGCTTTCCTAGCCAAGCGATACTCAGGTGTTCGGTATCTCTTCCATAATTGGTAAATGCTATCACGACGTTGTATTAGTAGCTTAACATCATCAGTGAACCATGGTCGGGCTCTGGCTTTTATGGTTTTGTTTCTGATCGGAATATGCTTGTTATATAACTCTAAAATAAGAGTGTTTAGCAAAGTCTTGCATAATTTCATTTTTTTATTCTGTAAACTACTGAAAATTCTAAATTATATTCGCAACCAATTTAAGTAAAATTCATTTAGTTTTTATTTGGTGATACGTGTTCAGACAGATATAGAGAAAGTCAGGCAACCAGACATAAAATGAGTTGAACTATTTGTGGTTTGTAGTGTAATTCTATCACTGTTGGTATCAATATACTTCCTAAGAGTGTACACTTTTTGTATATTTTTTCTTGGATAATGTACAGTTTTTGTTTCCATTCTACTGCCTTCAAATATGCAATGCATATCACGATTAGAAAGATCCTGAAAATATGCAATACATTTTGATTGTTTTTTTTTTAATATAAGCCTCCCCTTTTAGCTATTTTGCTACGTCCCTCTTAAAGTGCTTTTTATAAATATTTTAATAAATAAGCAACATTTCTATAAGAATACGAGTATCAACAAAATATAATGAATGTTGAAAACAAAAGCCATAGAGCATAAAAAGAATATAATAATAATAATAATAAGTCAGTAAAAAAAAGTAAAAAATAAAACTAAATTGCAAGGATGGGCTTTCGTATCCTTCATATATTATTTGCAAACTAAATACATAATTATGTCTTGTTGCCATTTATTTAAGTCTTCCTATGGAATTGTTGCAATATTTTTTCCAGTACCTCTTCTTTAACTATTATGCACTGAAAAGTTTGATTGTTATAAGTAATTGTAATTGCATCAATATAAAAACATAAGGAACATGTTATTATTATCAATGAGCTGAAGAGAAAGCTTAAGCACGACGCAGAGAAATAGACAAAGCAACAAGAAACGTAATGAAAAATATTACAAAAGGGAGGTAAAATTATTATGTAGTAAATAAGGAGAAAAAAAAAAGGATTCTTAAGAATAAAATGAGAAAAGAATATTAAATTTCTAGAAAATAGTTTTCTATTTTTTTTGTCTATTTATTTTTATATCGCATTTGTAAAGCAGCGCTGAAGTAAAATAAAGATCCCCTTGTTTGGCTTTTGCCAGCTTAAACGATGAAATAAAATTGTATGCATTTTTTTTTCACCATGCAGATATATGAAAGCCATTTTTCTTTGTGTGGAGAAAATACAAATACAAATAATAAAAAAAAATAAATAAATTGAAAAGAATCATACAATGAATGTCAAATAAAAGTCATATAGCTAAAGGACTTTAAAAGGTTAAACTTGCTAACATATATATCCACATATATTTTCAAGATAATTTAAATACTAAAAAAGTGAATAAAACAGAAGTGTCTTGCAAACGCATAAAGGGATGCTTATAAAGATTTCTTTGCGTTAGTAATATTTTTTTAGAAGAAAACTTTAGTGTTTGTATTTTGGGTTAAAGCAGATATTTAAGTTTCTTTTTGTAGTCTTTTTTTGTTTGATGATCATCTTCCTCTCTCTTGTCTATTTAAGCTTTTTTAATTAATTTGTGGTAATGGTAGTAAAACTTAACTACCAGACAATGTGACGTTGTAATTAAGGAATCAAAAGACTCACATATTTTGTCAATTAAATAGTCATGTTATTCAACAGCTTGAACAAATATGAGAATATTGTCACTGTCTTTTGTTTAATAAACGTTAATTACTTTGCTTTATTTTTCTCTATCATTTGTAATTGTCATTAAGCAAGTGAATTTATTATATATACATGCATGTCTATGTGTGTTTGTGTGGTTGAGTGCTTTTTGAAAGCTCTCAGTAGCAGCTGTTGTTTAAGTGTTTTTTGTTGTAAATAAATAATATCACTGCTTTGAGGTTTATTAAATATTATTAAGGGCTCTCCTTTTAAAGACTACAACATTGTGGGGGCAGATTTTAGAATATACTATTAATTGTTATGTTTTTAAACGTTTTATTTTTAATTAAAATATAATTTCATTACATTTTGGTCATAATTAAAATCTGCACTGAATTATGCATTAAATATGTATTAAATCATTTAGGAAATATCAAATAAAACAGATACTTGCAATAAAAATCTTGAATTAAGAATATAAAATTCGCCTACAAATATGCAACGGTTTTAGATATTTTCTTTGATAACTTTCTGTATGAAATAATATCGTCATCGCTTTGTTTCTTTTTTAAAATATTTTTACCATCATTTAACAGAAAAATGCATCCTGTGACAGCTGAGAAAGCACAGCCAAAAAGATACGGTCTATATGGTATTTTTTTTTTTTTTGGTTTTTGTACAAATTATAATGCAAGCACAGCTCCTACAATTTTAAGATAGCATATGTGTCACATCTTTACATATAAATTTCTTGTTTATCCTGAAAGTATGCAATATGAGAAATCTGAAGCAGGCAAAACGTCAAATTTACTAGTTAGAAATTAGGCTGGGAGTGGCTTAAATATGAAATATTCGGTGAAAAAAAATTAATTGTTTTATATGCAGAGACAAATTTGCTGTGCCTAAAAATATGCAACACTTGCAAGCTAAAAAAAACAAAACGGAAACTTGTTAAAAATTTTAAATGTTTGAACTTTACCGTTTCTTAAAAGTCAAATCTAATGCAATTCTCAATTGTTTGCAAGAACGTTAAAAAAATTTGATTAAAAGGTCTCACAAGAATATTTTAATGTGATTCTCTTTAAAGTCTTCAAAGCAACCAAAACTCGAAATTCATGTTTAACACCAGAAAGAAGTCTAAGGTTTAAATTCATATTTTTTTTACAATTACTAGGAAACAATTTCCCACAAAAGCACATTCTATGAGCTAAGTTTGTATTAAATATATATCTTACGTAGATTTCACTATAAGACACTAGAGAAGAGACCTGTACATCTACATCTCGAGATGTAGTATACTTTATTGGCCCAAAACCTAAAATATGTTTGATGTATTTCAGTTTGTTAGTAAAAATAGTAATTTATGGCAAATCTCGAGTATTAACCCCTAAAAATTGCTACATCTTTAAATCTTTTTTGCAACTCCTAACAATATGCTTTAAAAATGAAAACTGAAATTACAAATTTTTATTTAATTATTTATAAGCCAAAAGTATTTCATCAACTTTTATCTTTTCGTTTAATATTTTTCATTCATTTCAAATTGCTTTCATATCCTAAAAGTATGCTATTGTTTTCTTTATTGTTGCACTCAAACTTGAATAAAAAAAAATTATCTTTTAATATATTATTTACTTAACACAAATCTCCTACTTTATTTTCTCTACAATAAAAAAACACAAAACTTTACATTTAATTTCTTTATGATGGCTGTTATATTCACTTTTTATTATTTCTATTTTATAAGAGTATTTCGATGTGCCAGCACAAACAAGTCGATGCCACCCACAAAATGAAAATAAAAAAAAAAAAAACAGAAAAGCCATAATGTCTTTATATTATTATTGATTTTACGTAAATTAAAAAAACACTGAAAACAAAAGCTTCTTTCAAGCTTGTGTATGTCGTCCTGCAGAGACATTTATTATTATTTTATGGCTTTTTTTCTCTTGTGTACTTTACGAAAAAGACATCATCCTTGTTTGGCTATTTTCATACATACATATATACATATATTCTGTTGACCTTTATGTGTTTGAAGTGTTTAAAGCAAAAATATCTAGATTTCGAAAATTATATGAAGCGTAGTTTGTGTGACAATTGGCGAGTTTAGATAATTTTTTCCTTTTAATTTTAGGTGGTTTTTCTCTGGACATTTAGGAAACTCATAAAAATTGCATGTCTTTTGACCACAATCGTTAAAGATAATAAAGGTATACATTTTCTAAACACTACTACAAGTAAAAGGAAATATAAAAAGTTCTGAAGATATTTCGAAAATGAATTTATAATAAATTCAAATGTTAATGTTTGAATATTTCCAGCAATTGGTTTAGCATGTTTGTTGGCAATAAATATATTAAAAATTTTTGGTTTTTACTTTACGATATTAATTAATTTAAAGGTTTTGCAAAATAGAAAATATATATAGAAAATATTTGTTAAAGAGTATAATTCCAGTGGAAATAAATTGTGGTTTTGATTTTATGACTTAGTACTTTCTTTTCTTTAATTTATCCTTTCACTTTTATTGCGCGCATTATATATGCTAGACATCATAAAAAAAGACTTTTTAAAATCATTAAAACTTTATGGAAAAAATAAATAAAATCATCTAATCCTTGTTATCCTTGCTATGAAATAAAAAGAAGTACTAACTTAAAAAAGAAATTGTAAAACTTTTTAATGAAATGTAAGTCACATCATTATAAAAAATTTCTTTTTCCATACTTTGGCAATAATTTTTTCTTTCACACTTTTGAAAGCCTTAAAGCAGACTTAAAAGAAAGAAAAAAAAATAAAATAAAAAATCTACTGACTTGGCAAATTCAAAATAAAAACGAAGTCACAAAATACAAAAAAAAATGGAAGTATGTATGTATAACATC
Source organism: Lypha dubia (assembly GCA_947311025.1). Lineage (NCBI taxonomy): Eukaryota > Metazoa > Arthropoda > Insecta > Diptera > Tachinidae > Lypha > Lypha dubia. The sequence goes on along the minus strand of OX371263.1, from coordinate 26,486,481 downwards.
AAATACCCTTAATCAGCTTAAATTCACACGTATTGATTGAATTTTCTTTCAATGTTTTTCCTCAACTTGTGAGCTTCGTTTTACAGCAGCCAAGCAAAAACAAAAAAAAAAAAAATATATAACATGATTTAATACTTATATGGCGCTATTGACAAAAGTTCAAAGGAATTAAATAAAAAAAAAACCTTAAAAATTAATGTAGAAGCAAAAAAAGAGCACAAAAGAAAATTAAGAATTTATTGTCATATTAAAATTAAGGACGCAACAAAATTTAAAGCCTACACTAAGGCGGTTAGCCATACAAGTGAAAAATAAAATAAATTTGAAACGATTTGTATGGAAAATTGCGTGTTTAAAGGTGTTTACTTTTACTTCAAAAATAATATTAAACAAAAGAAAAGAAAAAAAAAAACACAATTTGTTATTGCTGCCAGAGAAAGAGAATAAGTTTATTTTCGTTTCTGAAAAAAAGTGCTTTCAGCGGAAGCGGAAACGCACAATTTATACTGCGAACATATTTTATAGAAACCTTAAATTTAGCCTAGAAAAAACAACAATAAGACATCGTAGACATCAACATTTACAAGAAAAAAAAGGTAAGGATGTTATAGCCTTCTTCTCTAACAATTTAATGTCTTCCATTTTTTCCCTCTCTATGTAGTTTTTTTATTACTTTAAGTTTCTTCTTACAAATGATATTTTACAGTTAAGGGCCGCTTTTGCTAAGTGGGCAAAGTGGGTAACTAAATTGTCATTATTAGATGTCTGTTTGCTATAATGTTATTTATTAAAGAAAAAAATAAATAAAATGCGAAACAATAAAAGAACGTGGCATGATATAAAAAACGTAAAGATATATTGAGTTTTATTTTCTGTTTAGATAATGACAATAAACGGAAACGGAAATTGCAATTTGACATAAAGTAGAATGAAAATACGTTATTTATAGACCAAAAGGAATGTTTTACTTTTAGCATTTTGCAGCTAAGAAAAATAATATTATTAAAATATTTATAGCTAAGAAATCGCAACGAGTATAAATTAAAATTTTAATGGCTTAAAAAAAACCGTTAAAGTTGATTTTTAAAATCCCCCTAAAAGTATGCTTAATTTTCTGTAGAACAAAAAAATTTGTTTCAAAATAATAACCAATTATATCAATATTTATGAAGGGAATCTCGAACAAAAATCACGTATAAAAAGTTTGGTATTTGTCTCTTTTCGAAATGACTTTAAAATTATTTCGATATCCAATGCATTGTGCCAGAACTGTGTGTGTGTGTGAAAGGTATAGGATAGTGAAGATAGATGGTGAAATTGTATGTTTAAGAAGAATTAGTTCTTTTAAAACCGTGCTATTGAGTGTTTTGTTAATTTTTAGAGCAGTACTGCAGCGCCTCTGGTGTTACATAGAAGATTCAGCTAACCGACAAAGGAGAGCGCTGTGGTGTGCATGGGCTAGGAACTAATTTAATAGCTTCCGGATCCGTGCTATGACTTCATCACTTTAACAGTCCAACAACAATTATTGCAACTCAGGTCCTAAGTAATAGCTTGCTTTGTAATCACCCAATACCACCTTCAAATGGCCCTACTCAGAAGTTCTACTAATACTAAAGCATTATCATCAGAAAGTTTCAAAGTGTGTGCGTTATAAGATTATGCTTTAATTGTTTAAAAAAAATCAACTTAATTCAATTAAAAATTTTACAATTTTTAATAATTCAAATGCTTAATTTTTTTATATCAACAAGAATATTTTATTAGCTTTGCATTTCATTTGAACTCTCAAGTGCTCTTCACTTATTGCTTTCTAAGTTCCTAAAATTATGCTATATTATTTAAATTTTCAATTTTTGAATTATCACATTTTTTTTAAATTATAAATCGAACAAAATAAACATTAACAAATAATCGAGTAATTTGTGAAAAAAGATAATAATGCTAATAAATTTATTGTTCAGCCTTAAATTATACATCAAACGATATTTTATTAGTGAGTGCAATTTTTCATGACACTTCAAATTAAACTTATCATTTTTTATGCTACTTTCATTTATATAAAAAGTTTTTCCAACGCTGTCATGTCAAGATAAACATCAACTTGAATTAAAAAACAAGGGGGAATAGTGAGGAAAAAAAAACGAAAAATAATAAAAAAAATTGTTTTTATTTCTTTATTTAATATTTAGCTTGAAGCAAACAATATGACGAAAGTGTATGAGTTTTTTTTTTAAAGCGAGCGAAAGAAAATTCTACATCAAATTATTTATCCCAAGTTAGACTCATTAAAAGAAGACACATTAAATAATAACAAATAAACAAATATTGTAATATATGACATGTAGGAGTATATAAAAGAAGGAAAATTAAGGATATAAATTAGAACTACCTAAAAGTATGCTATACTGCTGTGACTGCTATATATTCTTGTTGAGCTGTTTGTTTGTTTGTTTGCTTTTTTTTGTATTCTTTTATTTATTTAATACAAAACCATTTTTCTAATTGAATTTTTTTGTTTGTTTTCTTTTCATTTCTGTTCAGCTTGCTTGTTTTCTTGTTGTCATTCGATAAAATATTAGTTTATTTTTGTTATTTCTATGCTACACTCTTAATAATGAGTCCCCTGTTAATATTTTATAAGCAAGCAAAAAAAAATATAAATAGAAAAAATATCATATATTAAGGTGTGTCCTTTGTCAGTGACCGTTGTGCTGGAGTAAAGGTGTATGTGTTTGTTTTTCTAAGATAATAAATTGGTTTTGTATTAGTGTTTATACAATATACGGCTCAAACAACACACACACACAAGCCTTTTATTTACAAAACAATATTGAAATTGTTATTATTGTTTGTCTTTCACCCACTCTGTTTCTCTCTCTCCCTTCGTACGACCATCACCCATCATATAACCTCACGAGTATTAACAATGTTGAATGTTAACAAAATATGATAAGATCAAATATTGCATTATTTGTTGCATTATTATTGCTATTGTTATTGCCACAATGATGGCGTCAACCTCATCACTGTTTATTATGATTATGTATTGTATTCTTTTAGGATGACTTAGTTCAAAAATATATTACATATTCTATTGTTTGTCTGCTATTGCTTTAATGTCATTATTAAAAGGCGATTAGTGAATGTTGTCTGGGGTTTGTTTTATTTCGATGTCAAGTTAAAATATTCTACGTAATTTTTTTTTTAATTATGCAAGGTTTAATTTAAGAAATAAAAACTTGACAGATTTTAAATAGAATTTAATAGAAATGACTTTAACGCTATTGAATATGGAAATTTTTTTACAACTCTTATAAGTTCAAAATACCTGTAAGCGCTTCACTGTTTTACAGAAATTTTTTTTATGTACTGATGATTTGACTTATCAGCCAATGAAATGCAGCATATAGGTTAGCGAACTAATAACACACAAATTAATTTTTGAAAATACAAAAAATTTGAGAATCGTTGGAAGAGATTGAACGCTTTTGCGTTTAAAACGTTCTTTAATTAGCGCGCACATACCTATTGAATGTTTTTACAATTTTTATCGGTTTCCAATGCTTACTTATGCTCAAAGTAGTCTCTAATTTTTTAAAACCACTTATGGACCTCCAATAGAAAATAGATTTGACAAGAAAGTGAATTTTTTTCTAGCATTGCAATTTATTCTCTTGCTGTCAATAATTTAAAGCTTTTCTATCGTGGGAGATACGGCTTTACTATCAACTCTGGACAAGACAATTCTGGTAACTTTCTTTCTTAAGAGGAAACTTGGTCTAGGGACAATACTGCTGAATGAGCGCATTATCTCTTTTTCGACCGAAGTCAAATACTTGGGGGTTATATTTGATAGCAAGTTGACTTGGATTCGTCATGTTGAATGTGTTTCACAGAAAGCCACTAGGGCGATCTGGGCGCTGAAGAGTTGTGCTGGGTGCACCTGGGGCTTAAGCCCAAAAATGATCATGTGGATCTATACAGTGATTGTCAGACCAATCATTACGTACGGCGCAATTGTATGGTGGCAGAAGACTCTCCGGACTACGGCGAAGAACCAACTCTGCAAGGCTCAGAGAATGGCGTAGGTGCAATGAGCTCATGTCGAACTTTGCCCATTGAGGCCTTGATTGGGTTAACACCTATAAAAATCTTTATAAGATCCTCTGCGGCAATGGCCGCTTATCGGATGGGTATCGGTAACTCTGCTCGCTGTGTTGGCAACGGGCATTCATCGATCCTGAATACATTGTCCTGCAGAAAGCTGTTAGGGATGCCTAACGACAGGATAATCTGTGAAGTAAGGTTCAATAGGAGAGTCAATGTCACAATTCCGCTTAGGGCCATGTGGTAGGGTAATGGTCCCTCTGTGGATTCCAGAAGTTTATGTTGGTATACGGATGGATCCAAAACTTTAGATAGAGTAGGCGCTGGAGTCTATGGACCCAACGTGAAAATCTCAGTGCCCATGGGTAAATGGTCCACGATATTTCAGGCGGAAATACAGGCAATCACCAAATATGTTCATATTAATTTGAGCAGAGGCATTAAAGGCGCGCATATCTTTTCCGATAGTCAGGCAGCCCTTTAGTACCTAGTTTCATGGGAATTCCATTCTATGCTTGTTTTAGAGTGCTTTGGCTCACTACAGAAGCTATCGATACGGAACAAGGTTTCCATTTACTGGATATCTGACCATAGCAGTCATCCGGGTAACGAGGTAGCGGATGAATTGGCCAAGAGGGTCGACTGTAACAACTCTAATCAGAGAGAACGACATGTCGACTGCTATGAAAGTTTGGATGGCTTCTCCTGACTTAAGGTAGGCCAATTCATTGATACAGCGTTTCTCATACAATGGCATGCTGAATTTCAACAGGAACGACTTAAGGCTAGTTACTGGTTTCCTCTCCGGTAATTATGGACTGAACTACCATCTTTGGAATAGTAACCTAGTTCGCTCACCCTTGTGTCGCTTATGCATATGGAAGAGGATGAGACAACGGCACACATTCTCTGTGAATGTATAGTCTTGTGTAATAATAGAAGGCGTGTTTTTCTTTCTGAATTTGTGTGTTCGGATGATATTAGGCGGGCTTCTCTAAGCTTTGTGCTGACTTTCATAAGGAGAGTCATTCAGAGCTTAGTTTAATTTTGAGATCCACGGCACAAAAGATCCAATAGGTGTCGCAGTGCAGGGGTCCTTGGACCAGATTTATCCACTTTTCTATTCTATTCTATCGTTAAATTTTTTTTTTTAGTATTTTACCTAAACAAATTATTTGTTTCTATGTATGAAATAAACAAGGTTTTATGATCAAATTTATTGTTTTATATGAAAAAAAATTTTCGTATCTTTATTTAAAGCATTAAAAAACACAATGATTTTATTAGTATTCGTTTTAGATTAAAATTAAAACTAACAATTAAATGAAGCATACTTTCAAGCATATAAACATTTATTGTATAACAATAAAGAGATATATTTATAAATGTTTGAAATATTTGTTGCCTACATTTAGGTACTAGTTGAAATGCATATGAAATGCTATTAAATAAAATGGATTCTGTTTTGTTGTCTCCTCTCTCCACTTATTCGAATTTCATTAATCTTCTCTTTGTTTTTTGTTTTAGTTGTTTTACTATTTTCATAGTTCATTGATTTTCAATTTGATAGATGTGTATAATAAATGGAAAATAACAAAAACATAAAAAGATAACAAAAAAAAACTTTACATATACTGGCTGGCTGCCGAGTAAAAGACAAGGCAAGCAGGCAGGCAAGCGACCAGAAAGGCAGGCTGGCAGTTAGTCTATCAGACAGACCGTTATTAAGTCTAAAAAGCTTAACATTCATTCATTTTCTACACTCACTTAGTTTAGTCACAGCCAATCATTTACTTATATACATGTATACGATTACGTATGTGTGTTTCTAAATAGAAAACGTTTCTATCTTTTTATTTTTTTTGTTCTTTGTCAGTTTTATTTTGAGTGATTGTTTGCATATACTAGAATTAATGGTATAAAGAATTGTTTTATGGTATTTTCTCCCCAAACACAACAACAACAACTACAACAACATGAAGGTTGTAAAACCAACTGCATTGTTTTAACCAAGATAACACAACCATTTGTTTTAACAAAAAGTCTATTAATGATAAGAGACTCAAAAATAATAATAAAAGAAATAATAAAAAAAAAAACAATCAGGAAATATGCGGGTTGTTTGTACCGAAAAAGCAAAATTCTTCTACATGCATATGAGGGATCTTTTTATTTTTCTTTTATATTTTAAATTATCGTATGCATTAAAAATTTTTGTTAAATATTTACACACAATTTAAACTTTTTTGTGTATAAAGTAACTTTGATCAAGTCTGGTTTTTTTTTTGTGTTTTTCAAAAAGTGCGTATGTGTAACATTTCACCTAATAACCTTCATAAAATATGGTGTATCTTTTGATTTATTTCATTCACTCAAATTCTTTTTATATTTTATTTTATTTTTTGTACAGAAAGTTGGCTAATATTGTCTAAGATTAAAAGCAATTTTGCTTTCCTGTCAGGTTTTTTCCTTGACAAAAATTAACCCTATGAGACATATCCTTTTTGACTTGATATAGCAGAGCTGATATTATTGTTTTTTGATGTAAAAAATTTCCATCGAATAAAACTTTTTTGAAATAAAATTTCAGGTTATTTGTATGTAAATAACATTCCTAGAAATAAATTAAGATGCTATATTTTGGTTTTTTCTAAATATAAAATCCAAATAAAATTATTCGAATATATAAAAGTAGTTGGATTTATCCGTCGAATAATATGGATTTGTAGACAATTATTAACAGAAATTAGTTGAATATAACAATTAAAGAGATATATAAACTACAATTTAGGAAATACCATTCGAATTATATTTTTCGAAGAAAAATTATTCGATTAAAAATTAATCGAATATAATGCAAGTAGTCGAATAAAATTATTCGAAAAAAATTATGTTTTTATATTATTTAATAGAAATATTTTGAAGAAAGACAATTATAAAAAAACAACTACATACTTGGGTTATATTATCCGAATACCATTGATCGAATAAAAATTATTTGAAAAATACTAATCGATTGCTGAGTTACTGGATTAAAGTTTAAGGTAGAACTTGAAATAAATCATTATTGAAAAACTTTTAAATAAGTTTAGAATAATTTTAAAACTACAAAAATGTACATACTTAATTTTATGTACATATATTGGAAATTATACACCCTTACAGGGTTAATCAATCATCTCCAGATTTTGTTCTTTATATTATTTTTATAAAGAGAAAAAAAAAAGTTATTTATTTATTTATAAACAAATCGTTAATGAACATTTTTATGTTTGATAGTTAGGAGTTCAGAGTTAATATTTGTCTTATAATAAGGTAACCAATACCGACAAAATATATTTATACATTAAATGTAAAAGGAAAAAAAGGCTCTTAAGCACACACAAACACATACACCCACTCACAACTACTAACAAGCAAAAAATATTAGTATTGTATACACTTGTCTTGTGTTGAAATTTATATAATTTATCATTACAAGGTGATATGTGTTGAGCAATTTTTTATAATGTTGATTTTTAATCTTTAGCAATCATTTTAAGTTATTGCAACTAGGGATTCCATAACATCTTCGAACATATACTAACATACAAAAAGGACACGTACACACTCGCAAATACATATATTTGACGAAACATTTTAACACACCTTTACTATTTCTTTTGCTCTTTATTAAAATTATTACATCTACACAGTTTTTATATATATTTTTTATCTACACGATACTAATATTTTCAGTGGTATTGTATATGCTGTTGTTGTTGATTTTGTTGTTGGGCAGTACAGTGGGGAGCTAATATGTTCTCAAAGTTATATATAAAAAGGAAATGAATATTTATGAGTAAGATAAATGATGTATCAAGGTGTAGCAACAACATTCATTTTATTTGTGTGTGTTTCTTTCACAAAGCTAAACATGTTATTCGAAAGGAAACTTTTTTTTTTTGGGTTTTATACAAAATTTGTTGCCATTTACAAACAAAAAGAAAAAAAAAAAAACAAGAGTAAATTAAATATTTAATATACAAAAAGTTTCATTTGAAACATAATATTTTTATCTAAACGACTTGTATTATGTGGCAATAATAACAATGTAGCATCTAGAAATAGGCAATAAATTCATTAAAAAAACAGTATGTACTGAGGATAGGCTACAGTTTGTTACATATACAAATTTTTTATGCCATAATGTTATTTTTAAAGATAAAAGCACACAATTCTGGGCAAAATAATAAAATATTTGTAAAAGAAAATTTAGTTTTTTCTTCCAAAAAAAAAAAAAAAAACAAGATAAATAAATAAATTGCAAATAAATAATTTAGAAATAAAGTTGATAACTTTTACTTCTAATGAAAATTAGAATTTATGAATTTTTTTTACCGATAGCAAGGAAATGTTAGAGAATTAATTAAAAAATTTATAAAAAAAAAATAGTTTTTTTCAAGCCTACTTCTAAAGCTGATACCAAAAGGTTTCCGTATCAAAGCAAGCAGTAGGGTAAATACCAAAAATATGTTTAAATTTAATATTATAAATCTTAATTTGAAATAAAAACTTTAATTATTTTATTATTGAAATTTTCGTTTTTAATTTGATAGGGGTTTCTTCTTCCTAAAAGTATACTTTGATTTCTCATGTTTAGTTCAAAAAGTCATACCATAAGTACATAAATAGACATCATGTGGACGAAGCACAAAAGAATAAAACCCTACAACAATTGCTCAATTCATATGAATTACAATTGTAAAATTAAATGAATTTTGTTGTGTTTTTTTTCTTTCTGTTCAATTTTGAAGATGATTGGTTTCATTATTATATCAATGCTTTTTATTATACATTATTATTGTGAAATGTATACATGTATTTGATCAATGGCAAGAACAACCACACACACACACACACACACACACTTTCATAGTTACTATCCTATACAACATAAGCAGATATAAGTAGATCTAAACTTTTACAGTACGAGTAGAAAATTTAGCCAATATTTTACCGGCTTTATTCATTTAATTCTTAGCAATTTTATTTTATATTGACATAATTCCACCTCCCACCACAACAGTTTTGCTAAATTTGAGCTCAAAAAACTATTGTGGTGTGAGAGCGAAAGCAAGAGAAATAATATTGAGGAAATAAAGAAATGTTAAGAACTTAAGCCTGCTATAGAAAACAAACGGCTTTTATTTGTTGGTTATATTATTGCTAATAAGCTTTTTTTTACTCTACGCACGCTCGTACACATATACACATACACACACACACACACACGCTCACACAAAAGTAACAGAATTACAAAAATTACTAATAAGGTTATAGCAAATTGTTAAGGATATTGAAAACATTGTTGCAGTTACATAAGAATGACGCTAAGAAAGCGTTATTTTATAAGTAATTGAAAATGTAATGCTGACGTTGGCAAAACGTAAGACCTCCATGTTTGATAAATTGTGTTTTTAACGAAAAAAGAAAAAAAAAAAATTAAAAGTTGTATAAAAATAAATTCAATACTTATTGTATTTTATAGGAAAGAGGTAAAATTTGAAATAATTGAAGCATACTTTTGGGTGGGTAAATGATTGAAATTATAAATTGTCCTTTTAATAATATATTTGATTTAAAGAGAGAAGTATTGTTTAAGACTATAACGAATGAATTAAATATTAAAGCAAACACCAAAGGGGTATAGTTTTTCTAAAGCCAAAAATCCAAAAAATCAAGATTAATTAATTATTCATTTTATTTGAAGTTATATCAAAATGATAATTACTAAATTGTGTCTTAATTCTGAATTAATACTAAAATCGAAACATTTTTTTGAGACGGTCGCATAATTGGATCACATTCCATTTAATTTCTTCTTTCTATCTTAATTTCCTATATTTAATCTTTAAGATCTTAAATCTATTCAAATGTCTTTATTCAACATTAAAAAATGCTTAAAGAGAAATTAAAGCATATCTTAAGGATGAAAGTAATGCATTTAATGTTAAAATAGTTATCTTATTCTTCTACATCATGTGAAACGTGCAATTTAGGCATCATTTAATTTTAATTTCATGCTAAATGAATATAAAAATGTATATTCTTGTTGGGATTGTATGTGAATGCGTTTTTTTCTTCTCATTCTTACATTTCAATTCAATCTTGTTTACTCCCCCTTGCTACAGAAAATGAATTGAAAAAACTTATAAGAAAAAAACCTGTACATTATACAGTCTTCTTTTTGGGTTTTTTTTCCTTTTTTTTTGTTATCGTACAAGCAAATGTGTAAGATTGACTGAAAAGCTGTAAGAAAACACGAAATGTGAACGTGACAACAACCTTACTTAAACGTCAAACTAAAGACAAGAACAAATTACACATTATTGTTTGGAGAGAAGACAAAGAAACAAAAAAAAAAACGCAACAATGTAAACTAGTTAAAAAAATGCCTTCATATAAAACATGTATGTTCAAAAAAAAAAAAACAATTGAAAATCTACTTATAAATATAATAAGAATATACGAGTATGTATGTTTTTGTTTGCTGAATAAAATGGTAAAGCAAAAAGATGTTCCGTCTTTCCTAATAGCAGCTGGAGCAGGAGCTTGAACTGGCTTTTCTATTTTCCTTAAACTAAAGAAAAATATAAAAACAGAGCCAAAAAAATATTTCTACATATAATGATGAAAAATATGTATAATATGTTTGTACACACACAAACATAGTGCATACATATTTAAGCAAGAAAAACAAATTCTCATCAAGGTAAGAAATGGGAATTAACATTAGAATATATTTCTTTAGCAAAAAACAAAAAAAAAAAAAAACAACATGAACACAACATCTGATTTTTCTTTCACATATCTTTATGTTAGAAGGTGTGTGCTAATGTCTCTAATCTTGTATAAATGTGCCTGGACTTAGAAAATCTAATGTGTTTGTGTGCGATAAGAAAATCCGAAAGAAACATAAAAACATGATGAGTAAACTAAGTTAGAATTGATGAACTAGCTTTTTGTTTCTATTATAAAAGCTTTCAGCGTTTGTGTTACAAAAATATATAAAGATAATATTTATTTATAATGAAATAACATAAAATATATGCATTTTTAAATAAGAAAGAAATTTTATAATAATGGTATGTTTTTGTATAAGCTCTGAAAGTATGCTTTGCTTTAACAAATATTTAATGTTTCAAAAGATACGATTTTTATTTCATTAAAAGTTTTTAATGTTAAATAAGAAAACAGAATTTATTTAAGCATTATTTTCAATTCTAATTAATTCTTTACATAAACTTTTCAAGCACAGTATTAGCACTAATGCCTTAAGTTAGACTACGGTTACTAGTGATGTGTTTCATAAAATTTTTTTTATTAATGTTACCGCCTCAATACATTGTGCGAATGCTTTTATTTGCTTTAAGAAAAAGTTGTTGCCAAAGACAATTAAAAATTTTAATTAGAATTAAAATTGGGTGTCTAACCCGTCACATTTCTATATTATACGTTTTGATAAGAATTTGAATTTTCTTGAAAAACTGGTTATCAGATAACTTTCGGTCAGTACACTGAACTAATAGCTGGTTTATAACTGTTCAGGAGTAATAAGTCAAGAAATAATGCGATAAACAAATGGGGGTAAGAAAAAGATATTAAGACCAATGTAACAAAAGCAATAAAGAAGGTAGTTCCTGACTCCAGAAAATGGAACTTTAGTGAGTGCAGTGACTACCACTTATGGTGTTTTCTTTTCTACACACAAAATGGCAGCTTATTAAAAGGTACATATATAAAATGTCTTGCCAACCCTGTAATAATGCAGCTTGTTATTTCACTAGAACTGAACACAAATTATGAAAAAGTAGAACGCCCTGTTTTCAATAGCTGAAAGCTTAGTTTTGCAGGGCACTGTCGATTTTTAAGGGGGCGATTTTTTTTAGAATCAAACACACTGCCCTTTAAGAGAGCAAAACATTTTTAAGAAACGAACACCAAAGTATATTTACTGCATAAAGATGTTTAATTTTTTTGTAGAAAAGAAAACAACATTAGAGTCGATCGGTATCATGCCTTTTAATAGTAGAAACGGAGGGGAAATTTAAACGGCATAAAATCAGATTTTGACGGGAAGTAGAGAGATTGCAGAAATCAATTGAGCTGGCATTGAAGTTTCTGGTTAGACGACAATGACGTGGGTGCATGAAGAGTTGAGACGACCTAATATTTTCTTCACTCATCAGTCATTAAGGTAAGTAAGGGAAACAAAAGCTTCCCAAAATGCCAGTCGTGCGTTTCGATATTCATTTATTTATAAAACGATTAAAGTATGAAACACTTTCAAACATTCCTTTTTATAAGTCTTATTCTCAAGGATACGATATATTTCTTAATTTTTTTTTTTATAGTTTTAATAAAAAAAAACTGCTTCATTCTAAATAATTTTTTTTTTTTAATTTTTCTGGTTTAAGTTGGACTAAAAAATTCATATGTCTGTAATTTAAACATTTTTCCTAAAAATATGCAACTATTTTTAAAAGATTTGCACAATATAGAATTACATATTTATTTTATGAAATTTGTATCACCAACAATTTTTTTAGCTGAATATTGTCAATATTGAGCTTAAGATTGTATATCCTAAAAGTATGCAAAGCTTCACATTTCGTTTAACCTTAAATTAGAATAATATAAGTTATAAAAAAAATCCAATAAAAAAGTTTTTGAGCTCATTTTCAGAAATCAAATAATTTCTTATAAGAATATGCACAGATTTTTAATAATTTTTTTTTTTTAGTTTTACAAAAGCAAACAATTTGTGAAATGGAAAACCTAAAAAACTCATTTGAAAAATATAGTCCCTTTTTATTATATAACACTTTTCTTAGAACTATCTTCAAAAGGAATTTAGAACTTGTTTTCAATTTAATTGAACAAATAATTGTTTTTTTTTTTTTGTTCTTGAATTTTTAACCAACATCTTTCTAAAAACTTTGACAAATATTTCGAAGTAAAATCCTTTTTTCCATACAGTTTACTGTTAACGATAATCAAATCTTTTTTTGGCAAATGGCAAAAGTACAGCTAACCAAAGAGATGAAGTTAAAGAAACTATACCGCTTTAACCACAAGCAATTAAACTTGTCACAATAATTGCATTTTCAGTTTGGCATTTAACAGCATTATGCTGAGAAAAGCAGCACAACTGCAAAATTTACGGACTTTACTGTTACAAAAAGAACATTCTAGTTAAAAATTTTTCTAAAAGAAATCTCAAATATGTTCTTCAAACAAAGTGTCCTTTTTGCAGTTTTAGTTTTGTGTGTGTGTATTCTGGAGAGTGTATGTGTACTTGCAACAACTTTTAGCAAATTGCTTAAGATAAGCCAAGACTTTTGCCATCAAGCCTTTTGCGATTCAACAATAAAAATCTATTTTTAGCCAGAGTTAAAATAAAACGACACAAAACTTACTGAAAGAAAAAAAAAAAAAAAGAATAAAAGTATTTAGAAGACGAAAAGCATCCAACAACTATTTGAAAATGTGAAATCTTTTCGTTGATGTTGGAAAGAAAAAACTTTTTTAAGCTTTAATTTCATTTAGCTAAATGAATAAGAAGACAAAAAAACGAAGAAGAAATTCTATACTAACTACTTATTAGAAGATGAACACACACACACGCACACCCACAAGAGAGATAGAAAGTTGGAGTGTAAAGAAAAGATGAAAATTAAATTCCTTTAAGGATTAAAAAGAAACTTTAAATTGTTGCAATGCTAGGGTGGGGTGGGTTGTAACAACAAAGCTCTCCTTCATATGGCGAGAACGTTAAAAGTAACAGCCAAGATAAGGAAACAAAAAAAGGGTTTCTTAAGTGGTAGATATAGAAATAGTTAGACCAAGAATTGAAAACTAAATGCCATATAATATATACAGAGGATTTAATAAGAAAAGTATGTTTCAATTTGAAATTTTTGCTATAACCTTCGTTTCAGTTTAAAGGTCATAAAAAAATGGAATCAAAGTACAAAAGGTTTTAGGGTTTAAAAACTTTTAATGAAGACAAGTTTACATATTTTAAGGCTGGTTATTTTAATTTAAGAAGAGAATACTTTAAGGGGCTGACTATTTTTATTAAATAATTGCTAATATTTTGAAATGTGTATCCAATTTTTTTTTTGCCCTTTATGAACACTTTTTCCTAAAATTTTCATCTAACAAAATTATTTTATTAATTCAAATAGTAAAACAAAAATTACCACATTTAAAAACGCACTTTCACACTTAATTTAAACAAATTTAATTTGTTTTTAATTTTCATATTCACACTAAAATTTGGTTAAGCCATTTAAAAACAATTATTAAAAGTCTAAAGTGTCAGATAGCGGAAGAAATTTTTTTATAAAAATTAAAACAAAAAGACTTACCGCTGCGGCCTTCACTATCAGCTGGCTTGAGCTGTATACCGCGGTTCATCTGCAAGAAGAAAAATAAAAGAAAAATAAGAAAATATTCCTTTATAAATTTCTATTAAATTTAAACTAAAGTAAGAGTAATTCTTAAAAAAAGCACCTTTAGGAAACTGGTTTGTTCTACACATACTTACTTACTTACGTACATATTTTATTGTTATTGAGTGATTTTTCTTTGATTTTATGTTGATGTTTGTGGTCGTTTATACTATTATCCCTTGCCTTTGAATAATTTATTAATAATGATTGTGGCAAATTTGCAAGGTAAATTTTGTCTGTAATAAATGACGAGCATAAAAGGAAACTTGGAATACAAAATAATGTATATGCTCCTTTATATATGCTACAAAATTCTTATTAGCTACCTAATGGAAAGAAATAACTAAACAGAATAAATTTTAATCATTATCAAGTCAATTTGAATACACAACATTTAGGGCCAGTAAAATTTTCTAAAAAAAAAACATTTTCGTATAAGAGATTTTACAAACAAACCGATATAGTGGATATTACCTAAATTTTTATTTACTTATTTGGGTA
Organism: Lypha dubia; assembly: GCA_947311025.1. Taxonomy (NCBI): domain Eukaryota; kingdom Metazoa; phylum Arthropoda; class Insecta; order Diptera; family Tachinidae; genus Lypha; species Lypha dubia. The sequence goes on along the minus strand of OX371263.1, from coordinate 26,471,371 downwards.
ACGTTTTAAAAATTAAATACAAAAAAATATTATATTATGGAGAATTTTGAGTATAAGAGTTTTTTATACAAATATTAGTATATATAAAAAAATTTGTAATAAAATATTATGTTTAAGAAACATTATTCACTAAATTATACATATATATTTTAGTATAAGAGATTAGTACATATAGGGACAGTAGTGTGTAGGGAAAAAAATTTTACTGATTTAAATTATATTATAGTTTAATTTTAATATAAAAGTTTAACACAAAACTTGTGATTAAACAGACTATATGTCCAGAGGTAATTTTAGTTCTTGTTAGTCATATTAAGTTTTTCAACTAAATCCAAAAATAGTTTTTTTGAAGAAATTTCACCCAAAAATCGATGGTATAAGAGAGTTTTGTGTTTAAAAGTTGTGTAAAATTAAAACCGTTCATTTATTCAGCTTGTTGTTTTAGAGAAAAATTGTTTAAAATTTTATTATAAGAGAAGTTTTCCCTAAATAACGTTACTCAAAGAAATCCATTAAATACGAAATTATAATTTGGCTAAACATATGGTGTGATTTTTGTTAAAAATATCTCTTATACTAGAACTTCTGTCAAAAATTTGAATTAAAAATTTAATTGCAATTGATCTTCTTAGTTCCCCCCGGGGGGTAGATAGTCTCATCTTGTGGACTTTTAACACCTAGTTGCTATGCCTACCGGCTTGTGTATATATTTTATAATGAAGGAAGTGGTTATACCACGTAAATCTATATAGAAGGTGTAAGGGTACCTAAGGTCCAGCCAAAGACCAAAACCAATAGAAAGCTAATCCTTCGGGGTTTACTTTCGAAACTCCACCAGTAGTTGACTGGTGCCACGGGGACCAGCAGGCTCTCATAGGAGATTGTTTACCGGAGGGTAGTAGTGATGACCTATGTTGGTCACACGATTTGCGGTGTGAAGTACGAATGAGCCGTCGCATCTACTCCCCCGGTGGCATGATTCCGTGGCTGGTTGTTGGTTGAGGTCTCCTTCGGGAGTACACGTGGTGGTTGTGGTTGTTACTAAAAGCTGGGAGAGGTGTTGGTTTAAGGACTGATGCTTGTCCTAGTACTTGCGCTGGACGGACGTCGTGTCTACCAACGTGAAGCCTCTATATGCTGTTGCGAATCAACAGATAATATCGGTAGGAGCTGACGTAAACTTGGTACACATTCTGGCCTTCTCAGTTTAGAAACAAATATTGTGACAAAAACTTCAGACAATACCTTAATTGTGTCCATAAATATTCCTTTATACTGACTGATATTTTGCTGTAGACAAGTTTTATCATAGAAGACTATTTAGTGAAATGTTATTAATTAAAAAATCTGAACAGAAAAATTCTCACCACTTTTACATAAAAAAAATATCTCTTATACCATATTTTTTTATTATAAAATTGTTTTAAATTTAAAAAAAGGTAACTCTTCTAGTTATACTATCGATAGGATATTTTAGATAATAAAATATTTCGCGTTAAGTTACGAAATCCATATTTGTTATAAATTTTTGTTCAAGATTTTCATTTAAAATATTGCTAATCAATAATTTTATGCTACCAACGCCTTCTCTAACAAAATGTATCGTTTTTATATTTTGTTATAAAAACATATGCAGCAGAAGCAATTTAAATCAATTTCTTTATGGAACCCTCCCAAAAATGTGTCATTTTCAATATTGAATAATCATCATAAAATGTGGAAAATTTTTCAAATATCGTTGCTTCGTATATCGTCAACTTTAATATTTTAAAGTAATTAAAACTGAAATCCAATTAAAATCAAATACAAACCCATACAACAAGATATTTAGCAATATCACTTTACTACACTCAGGCAACAAAATGAGGCAGAAACTGAGATAGAGAGAGAGAGAGAGAGAGTGTTAGTCAAAGCTTGTAGTGGCAAAGCAAAATATGCACATAAAATTGTAGGTGTGAGTAAATATTTATTGATGTATGGATGTGTGCGACTAAATGTTTACAGCATTTCAATAATAATCAATGAAGAGTAATGTTTACCAATGGGAGACCAAACATGAGGCACTAAAGCATCAACATTAACGTCAACAACAATTTCGCAAAAGCAATTTATATATATATACTTGCATACATACATATATATAGAACATTTATATGTATGTATTTGTATATAAACACTAATCATCATAGAGCCCAAACAGCTTAACCGAGCGAACGACCAAGCGAACCAATATTGCAACAACCAACAACATTTACAATGAAAATATGAAAAGCAGCCTACAACTACAGCAGGCTATAAACGACATCAGCAAGAAGCAGCAGCAGCAGCATCAGCATCAGCATCATTTGAGTCAGCAACAAAATTTTAATGACGCTTTCACTAGCAAGCAACTTTAGCTGCGAGCTGTTTTTTCTCTTGTTTTTGTTTTTGCTGTACTACATACATATATAGGAATACAAATAAACAAACAAATATATAGCATGTACACACACACACACTCTTATACACATCCATTTATATAATTTCGATATGACTCTGTCATGTTTGTAATTCAATTATGTTAATGATTGGACAACATTTAACGTATTTACATTTAATGCATTATGAATAAGTACTCATAATGTTCTTTAGCCCCAAAACTCGTATAAGTGTATTTGTATGTGATCTACCACCAACACCACCAGCCATCATATATTTTATCTCATACAGCCAACAAGCAAACGGTCAACGAGTCAAGCCACCATAATTTTCTTCCATGCAGCAATATGACCATTATAGCTGATGCTGATGCTGCTGCTACAGTTGTTTGTTTTTTTTTTTTTTTTGTTCTTACTAAAAAACTTTCGCAGTCAGTCATCGGTAACTAAACAAAAGCACAAATTTACCAAATCAGCAATATATATAAACGTATTGCACAATCGGGGGTTTTTTTTTGGTTATCTATAAAAACAGTATAAACGAGCAAAGGATATAAAATTCGTGAAACAAAAAAAAAAAAAATGAAGTACAATTACACACAGCACATTATGTGGCAAAATGACATTGCCCTGACATTGATTAAAATTTAATTGAAAATAAAAATTGTTTGCAACTTATGATCAAATAACAGCTAAAGGGAAATGTAAATGCATATTGAATATTGAATATTCCGTTTAAACAAAACCGACCGAAATGCACAAAGTAAATTTAGCAGAAAAAGTGTCAGGGAAAAATTGTGAGAAAAATTTTGTGAAAAATAAAAAATCAAACAAGTGGAATATTTAAAAGTGTTGTGAGGGTGGTGAAGACACATAATAAAAAAATTTTTAACTTTTTTTTTTATTTAGCTTTTGTGGTGCATAATTAAAAAATAAATAATAAAAATCCCGATACAGCAGAGTGGAAAAATATCCTTGAAAGTAATTTTTTTCACAAAAAATTTTCTCTATACTAAAATTTAAAAAAAAACATTCTATACTATTTTATTGTAATAGTTCAAAGTACAACACCAAGGTGTGGTTAATCAACAAGATGCATTATCGTGCCTTCCGAAGGACGTGTCAGAGTTAAACTAGTTTAACTAATTCGATTTTACAATCAGAATCAGAACATAGTAATGTTGTTTCCGGAAACTGCTACATAGTGTAAGTTGGATCAGTTGTTTGGCGAATTTCGAAATCAATGTTGTTCTGTTCTGCCTGTGTGAGTTAAAATCTAAATTTTTGTTAATTTTCCCTTGTTCCTTAATTTATCAAAAATCTTTAATTAGTTCTTAACATAAAATAGTAAATTGTTATAAATTTGGCACACCACTTTCTATGCTAGATATCTTTTCTCTCTTATACGTCGCATATATTAATATTTCACTTTTGTAATATCTTCCCATTAACTTCTACAATCGAAATTATGCTGGAAAAATGTCATCTATAGATATGTATTAATACTTAAACTCTTATACTGACATAAATTCTCTTGTACTTAAACTTCAATTATAAAATTTTTATTATATTTACATTTTTATAAAATGTTTTTTTAAGTATATGAGATGAAAAACTCTTAACAATTAAATACGTATAGCATCTTTCTCTTATACAAAAGCTTGTCGTTGCATATATAGTTTTACGGCCTGATCCACGGTATCGAATGTATCGGTTCGCTGGATTTCTAGACGTAAAGTAAAGTCGCTAACTTGCGTTACAATAATAACCGATTTAATTTACCTTATTAATAGTTTACTCGTACTGTCTCAAATAAATAAAATGGATGGTTACAAGGTCGCAAATCAGTTGGTTTTCGTTTACAATTCCAGAATTATCGATAGGTCGATATCGTGAGTCAGGCTGATAATTTTTTTTTCATTTGTCATTTAATGCTTCTCATTATAAAGTATTTAATAAAAATATAAGAGTAAATTCTTATAATTAAAATTTCTGTATAAAATTTCTCTTATACAAAATATCGATCCCTGTGCGTGAAGTTGTCGTATGTTACGTATGTTAAAGCGTAACATACATTAATTTCGCGCACAGAGGTCGATATTTCAGAGATAACTTTTCCGAGAAAATTTTATTTGCCTTAAAATTTGAGGTTACCATAGAAAAATTCTCGTGACCGAAGGTTAAGAAGAAGGTTTTGGTATAGTCAGCTGATTTTCCTTGGAACACTTCAATAAAGTCATACGTAGTGTGGCAATGTGGCTTTATTCGTTAATTAATTGAGAAATTATTATCAATATAGCGTAAATGTCTTCTTATTTCGTAATAATTAATCCAATATTATTGAATTGTTTTAAGTAAAGGCAAGACGTAAGATTGTTATACTTCGTACGGTTATTTTTCGTGACTCGAAGGACCATAATAAAATATTTCATACGTCGACAGCAGTTAAAACTGTGGTTTTCATTATCGTGGCTCGAAGGACCATAATAATACAACTCTTACACCCACAGTAGTTTAAGCTGTGGTCTCCGTTATTTCGGTGGTGATATTGGGTTAGAAAATTTTATAAAAAACACTCAAAAATGCGTTAACTTTTCACATGAATTCATTAATCAAGTCTAAACAGAAGAAGGAAAGGTTTGTATTTTTCCAATACGGTAATATATCGTATTTACATTACGCAACTTTGTAGCATGCATTTTTTTTTTAACTGAGTGTTGAGAAAGTACACATTTTATTTTTCTTCTCTGTATCTGTATCTGTATCTTTCTCTTTCTGTTTTTTTCACTTAAAAATTGATTTGCATGCAATAAAGTTGCGTAGTGTAAATGCGGCATGTTTCTCCCCATAATAATACACAAACTCAACAATCTTGATAACAATTTCCAAAAATACTACTACCTAAGCAGCATCCATTACTGCTTTAAATGGCAGAAACTTACAGGACTTTGAAGGATTTTTAATTGCTCTAGGCAAAATCAAACCTAATTTTAGGAAACGTATAAGGGCAACAAAATTTTATATATTTTTTTTTTTTGTTCAATATCTTACAGGCACAAAATACTAAGAGAAACATCCTGTAAATGAAACATGACGATATAGAGAAACTCTAAATTTTGTATACAATTGTCTGACCAAAAATTACTAATCGAGATAAAATCTTAACATTTCATTAAAAACTGTTTGCATTAATTTCGTTCACTCTGTTTGTGTTTAACATGAGTTTAGTCTCGCATTTTGGTTTTTCAATTGATTGATATTTGTAAGTATGTATGTTTAAATAGAACATACATATATACAAACTTTTGAATTTATAAAATACAAAATAAAAATTTGTCGTTCATTGGTTGTCTAAAAATGTTGTATAGCTGTTTGTTTGTTTCTATATTTGTTCGTTCGTTAGTTGTTAGAGTTGCAAGTGAAAATGATGGTGGCACGAGCAGCTTTGGCACAGGCGGCGGCATTCAGTCTTTCTCTGTATGTATATGTGTAAGTTGCTGTTAGCGTTCAATAAATTGGAAAATTTTGTTTTGTATTATTGCACTTAAACGCTTGATTACATTTAGTTTAAAAGCATTTTTGCTTGTTCTTGTAATGTTGGGTAATGTTATTTAACGTTTATGTATGTATGTATATCTATATATGTATGTATGCATGTACGATACACAACCAAATATACTCACTCGTTCATTTACTATTTTGTATCTGTGCTAAATTCAAGGGAGCCGGGAAGGTTATGGCAAATAAAGTGAATTTAAGTGCATGGAAGTCTAAATAATAATATTAAAAAAAAAACGAAAAATTAAAATTTAGTTTTGAAGTAATGCAATTTTACAGTTGCAATGTTAAAATTTAATGCATTGATATTGATTTTAAATTAAATGTATGGTCCAATATTGTGTATTTGGCATGTTTTTCAATTTTCTATAGCTTTAGTTTAACAACACTTTGTTAGACCTTTAAAAGTTATTTGCAATTATTTAATGGAATTGAAATTAGTATGGCAGGAGGTAATTATATTTAGCAGGGAAAAACTTATTAAAGTTTCAACAATATTCCCTCTTTCTATTAAAATTTATGGCATTTCTTTTGAACTTAATTTCGGTCTCTTTAGTGTTGAAGCAAATTTTTGTATTATTTTTTCGTCCTTTTGCTAATAGGACTCTCTTTAACTTATTCATCCATAATTGTAAATTTCATATAATTAACATTTAGTGTTATTCAGTGCATCCAGCCAGAGAATTGAGTACGCACACACACACACACACACACAACTCAGTTATACTTTTATTTCCATTTATACTTGTTCGGTTTCCCATTTATTCCCCAAATACAATTTTTATATGTATTCCTGCTATGCTACTAAAACTGAAATAGATGCAAGCTAGCATTTAGGCAGGCAGCAAAAAAAATGTAGCATACTTTTTGCTGGCGTCGAAAATTTTAAACTATGTATAACCATATAATGAATGAAGTTCTTGTTTAGCATAATACACAGAGCCTTTACTAATTACACAGTTGCTAAAATACGGAGAAAAAAAATTTATATAATAAAAAAACTTTTTGCATACTTTTAGGTTTATAATGACTAAGCGAAGTCATGACTAGAAAAATTTGGAGTAAAACCAAAAAACAAAAAAAAAAAACAAAAAGACTTAAATGCAGAAGAACTAAAAATTCATTTAGTTAGGGATAACTAAGAAATTAGCATTTAATTAGTAAGCATTAACTAAAAACATGAATGAATATAAATTTAAAGCAAACAGTTATGATTTTTTGCTGAAAATTATACATAAATTTTGTGATTGAATTGAAGGGAATTAAAAAATTGCTGTAAGAAATTAAAGAAATGATTTTAAGGCTGCTATAGAATCATTAATATTGAAAAAATATGGTGTTAGGAAGTGTTGTGAATTTTAATTTGGCCCAAAATGTTTTTACTATTAAACTTAACTTGATTTCAAAGGGGATAAAAACAAGAGTTAACCTAAATAAGAAAATTGGTAAATATAATAATAAAAAATATAGCATAATTTTAGGCGTAATAAAATATTTTTCTAAATTCAGTGCTTTAGTTAAATTTAAGCGAAAATTACAATTACATCAGGACCCAAAAATAAAACACTTTTAGCAAAACATCAAAACAGATTCCTTAATAAGGTATAAGGTTTTCAAATAAGAGTGACATGTAGTATCCTTTAGAAAAGAACACACTTATTGTTAAGGATATTCAAAAGTTTTTTATTTAATGTGAAGTAAAATCGATAGAATTAAGTTCTAAATAAAACGTCATTCAAATGGCCTCCACGACATCTTCTGCATGAACGAATTCGATGAACCCAATTATCGAGCACTTTTTCCACTAAATCAAGTCGTATGTCATAAATGGCACGTTCAATATTGACTTGTAAAGCTTAAAGAGAGTCTGGTTTATTTCGAAAAATCAATGACATCAAATAACCCCACAAGAAATAGTCTAATGGTGTTAAATCACAACTTCTTGTAGGCCAATCAATATCACAATTTCTTGAAATAATCGAATCTCCAAACTTTTCTCGCAATAATTCAATTGTTGCATTTACTGTGTGGCACGTAGCCCCGTCTTGTTGGAACCAAATGTTGTCAAGATTAACTTCTTGCAATTTCGGCCATAAGAAGTTGCTTATCATTGATCGATTGTGGTTTGAGACAGTCGCAATTTTTGAGAACGTCTTGGAATCGAAAAATTGCGGTCTTCAGCAACAGTTGCCTGAACGGCAGCAATATTTGCAATGCTTCGAGCGGTTCTTTGTCTTATTGGCACTTGATCATTATGGAAAGAAAATGTGAGCTCAAAATTTTCAACAATTCGACGAATAACGAGCACACTTGGACGATTATTACGACCATAAAATTGCAAAAGCGCACGAAAAGTTTCAATTGGAGAACGATTATTTTGATAATAAAATTGGGGAGTTACTCTGTACTCGTATAGCGATGTGATAGCAAATGCGAAGCGAAAGCAATCTTAATTACATTGTTTTCGCATCGCATTTGCTTTCGCATCGTAATACAGAGTAACCCCCCCCCCTGAGTAATTTGTAAACTTTGCGTATATCTCTGCATGATGAAATTGTAAACACTTCTGAATACAATGAAAAACAAATGACAGATCATGACATATTTCTAATGGCCGAAACGGCACTTCAAAATCATATCATCCCTATTGGAAAACCTTTTATCTTCAAATTTAATTAACAAGTTAATCTTGCTTTTCTAGTATAGAGGCGAAATTTCCAGAACGGCCCATAAATCTCAGAAATCTATTCCAAAGTAATAACTAGTCTTTTTATATATTTTTTACGTATCTGATTAAAGCAAATATTATAAACAACCAAGATAATATGCACAAACTTGTACAATTAAAAATCTACTTCAGGGCTTTTACAGCCTGTAGGTTATGCTTTAATATATTTTAACAATAATAAAGTGCTCCTAACTATGCTACAATTTGTTTTTTTGTAAGATTTGTAAGTTTTGTTGGCTTATTTGTTTTTTTTTTTAATTAGTAAATTACTATCTCTGTTTTTAAACGCCAAGCATATAAATTAAAGTATACTTTTAGGACAACATTTTGATATTTAACCTATTATTTATTTTTAGGTTTTTTTTCTCCACAATTTTTCATTGTTTTCATAGCTTAATTTTATATAAAATATTTTTAAATTAAGTTATTTATTTTTCTTTGGTTGGAGTTTTTAAACTATTTTCTAGTAAATTTTCTATTGTATTCTGCTTAAACAATAAGATTGTTGTTGTTGATTTCATTTTTCCACTTTCTTTTTTCTATCATGTATTTATTGCGTTGGCTGTTGTTGTTCTGTTTTAGTGTTTCTATTGTGATGGAATTTTTTTCTAGTGTTTTTTTTTTTTGTTTTGCTCTCCCATTTAATTTTAACTACATAAAATGGCAAAACGAAAATGCAATTAAAAATACGTTTTATGGCTTTGTTATTGTTACGTTGTGAATAGAAACCAAATGTAGTCGTGTCGCACTAAACATACGTGCTAAATGCACATACACAACATCCTCTGCATACTTTTTTTTTTCTTTTATTAGTTTTGTTCCATGATTTTTCTCGGTGTTTTTTTTTTTCTTTTCTTCTTTGTTTTCCTGTGTTGTATTGTTGTGTGCTCTGGCCATTGCCATGTTAACATATTAAATGTATGTACAAGTGTGGAGTATTTGCTTTTATTTTTGGAATTGATTTTTTTTTTAAATATTTTGCAGAATCCATATGCAGTTTCTGTGTTTCTTTCTATACATATACCATATTTATTTTTCCACTGCAACACCATTATATGAAGCTGTAAAAAAATATTTTTCATTGTTAAAATAAAAATTGCATCCTCTAAATACTAGAGTGTTTTCTTTTAGCTGGCTAGAATCGCGTGAGGGGGTGGGCAGAGAGTTGCACCACCTGATAAGGTAAGAATGAGTGTAAGCTTGCATGTGTGAGTTTAGTTTAAACACCTAAACTTTTGTATCTTGTTTATATCATATGATTGTAAAATACACTCTATATATTTTATGCTTTAACTGATATCTAACATATGCTAGTGCTGATAGCTTAACAACACGTACATACATATATAATTTATTGGAAAAATGTATAAAGAAATATTGAACTATTCCGATTGAAATGCAGAAAAGAAAATATTTTTTTTAATAAATAGAAATATTAGTAAAATATATTGTGTTTGGATAAATATCGTGGGAATGCTAAATTTTTTAGGATTTTACTTCGAATTAAATGAGAATTCTAGTGAGATATTTGGCAAAGGAACTACTTTTTTTTTTTTGTGGGACCAGCCAAGCATTGTGCCAGAATTTAGGAAAAGGGATAGGGTACAAAAGGGAAGCTGTTGTATACTACATATGTGTATTTAGAGCAGTGTTGCAGCACCAGTGGTGTTAGCCAGACGCATTAATTCTTAATCTGTCTGAGCAGTCATTTTATTAATTGTTTTACTTCGCCGCCGGTTCTACTTACCGACGAAGGAGGGCACTGTTGCCAAAATTAACTTGGAACAGTATCAATCGCTGTCGGAGGAGTTTTTAGTGGCCAGTCTAACTAAGTCTATCATACGTTTATGATGTGGGTGACTTGCCCTGACGAAGATCCCACGTAATAGTTTGCTTACTACTCCTTTTTACTTTGTTAAAGTATTGTTCAACTGGGCGTATTAGTGCTATAAAATATTTTCAAAATGGCTTCCCCTTTAAGATGGTACTCCTAAGAACCCTAAATGTTATTGATAGCCATTATTTTAGATTTTGCACTTAAATTTCTGTCTTGTTTGTTATAAAAAAAAAATCACTGTTCCAGCTCTTCTGGGATGATTTCTTTTATATCTTTTTTTTTTTTTTTTTTTTGTGAGTTTTATTATATTTTTATTATTATTTTTCAATATTTTTCTCTTCTCTGCAGCTTCTCTTTTTTTTTAATATTTCTCTAGATAAAAGTTTTATTTTCTGGTTGTGAATAAAACTAAATGAAAAAAGTTTCACTTAACATGATTTTATGTTACCAAAGGCAACATCATTTGCTGCAATTGTATAATCAAAACAATAGATTGAAACGCGCAAAGGGAAAAAAAGCTGCAACATTTATAGAAAAAAATTTAAAAATACTTGCAAAAGAAAAAACCAGATAAAAAACAAATTGTGAAAAAAGTATTGAAATCCTTAACAAATTGTATTGAGTATGACATGGATAAATGCTGCTTAATCAAAAGTTAAGTGAAAGTTTTGTGTGGACAGTTTATGGACGAGCAAGATTTTATTTTTTGTTTGCTTTTTTTGCTAAAAGCACCAGCTGCATTTGAACAACAATATATCGTCATCATCATGATCATCATCATATATCACGTATATAGCAATCTTTGCCATAGACTGCATAATTCAATCACATATGGTTGGGTTTTGTTAGTTTTTCTTGGGCTACACTTGTTTTTTTTTTTTTGCATTTTTCCTTGCTTCCACTGGCTACAGCGAACATTACTTAAAAAAAAAAAACAGCAACAACAACTTTATCAACAACAGCAGCATCATTATTATCAGCAAAAAGTTTGTGTTGTTGAGTTTTGTTAAAGAAAAAAAAACAGAATTATACAAAACATAAAACTAAACAAAGAAACACACACCATTTGATTTTCGTGTTATTGACTTGCTAAAATTTCGTAAAAGCTTCATCAAATATATACTTTGTTTTTGTTGGTTTTAAAATATTTCAGTTAATATTTTTCAATATTAGCCTTAAGGAATGTTTGAGTTTTTTTAGCCATCTATGAGTTTGGAAAATTGTAAGTTATATGGGTGTCTGTTTGTATTAAAATCGGGGAAAAAAATCACTTAAAGTTTCCATCCTTTATTATAGTCGTAAACAGAGTAGACTTTAAAGACATTTTAAATCAGTATTTTGCATAGCAATACTGGCTTGCTAAGAAATGCTGTTGTTTTCATATTCAATGTATTATCTAGATGCACATGTAATTAGAGCGCCTAAAAGTATGCAACTTATTTAGTAGGAAACACATTTTCAGCGACCATTTTTAGTCGACTTGGGTTGGAAAGTCGTCACATAAATTCTAAAGAATACCTTTTTAAGCAAAATTTTTTACTTAATAGCCAATTCTAAGTGCCTTTTTCCTGCAAGTATGCACTGTATTTCTTCAATTAATGTAAAACTTCTTTTCCCTTAAGCCTTTTGAAATACGTTCTTATAATCTGAAGTGGTGCTTAAATATTTTATTAATTAATAGAATATAACATGGTCACGTGAACCCATTTTGCCACCGTTATTTGCATAGTGAGCAAAGTCAATTGTCAATTGTTAGCAGTACTTTTTGGTTCTATATAAAACACGAAATTTCTTATTAAATCTCAAAAATGGCACTAAAATGTCAAAACTATTTAGACAAAAATCATAAGGAAACTATTAAGAAAAAAAATTTAATATTTGTAGCATACAATAAGGCGCTATATAAAAAAGCTTAATACTAAGGAAGAACAAGGAAAGCTTAATTACATTTAATGTTTTGTAAAGAGCAAAAAATGCTCAGTTTAATATTAAACAAATATTTGTTCTTTTATTTAATTTTATTTCATTCCTAAAAGTATGCCACATAAATTTGTTGTATAATACTAATTACTTTTAAGGTAACTACTTTGCTGGAATAATAAAAAAAAATTCTATAAGCCACAAAATTGCAACTAATAATAATCTTACCACAAAATATATTGAGCCTAATTATAGGCGTGTAATCGAAATCGGTAATTTTCACAGGAATTATATTAACAAACCATATCTAATTTAGTTTATGCAAACACAGTTTTTATTATACCAACATAAAACCGTAAATAAAAGTGTTGATAAGGAAACAATACTACACGTATAATATATATTTTTCAAAGAGCCTAAAAGTATGTGCACATTTTTAATTACTAGCTAATTACAGCTCTCAGTGCGTAACGTGTTTTTTTTTTATTTAAATAAATAAGGTAAAATTATGCCAGTTTAAAAGATATATATTTCTGAAACTTTTTTGGGAACGTCCTGTTAGCACAACGTTTTATTACTGGTTTTGTAGTAGTAGTAAACTTTTAGGCGTTTTCAATTGCTTTGCATAGCAAATGTTGATATTTAAATAATTATAAATATTATTTACCATTAATATTATGTTTATTATTTTCATTTATAGCATTTAATTTGTAATAAATTATTTGTTTGTCTTGTTGTAAAACTTTCAAAAGCCACGTTTTGTGTTTTTGTATTTGGTGTCGTAATAACTTTTATTTTATTTCATATTATTTTTCTGCTATTCGTTTTTGAATTTTAAATAGCACCCAAATTAACTTAATTACTACACTATTAATTATTTAAAGTATATTTAGATACACATACACGACGTTCATATATATTTTAATACTTTTTAGCTGTTTTATGTGTTTATTTAGCGGTTGTAGCATTTTGTAATTTTTTCTCTACATTACTGTGGTCTTTGGCAATTTGATTATGGTCGGTCTAAACTTTTTGAACAAAGGGTGTGTAGCTTATTTAAATATTAATATTTATTTATGGCTGTAACTTGTAGGCTTTTAAGTTATTGAAGAGGGACTGTGGCCAATAACAACACTCAGTTCATGTTTGTAAAATGATTGAAACAAAAAAATTTTTTTAGTTTATCGGTTAAAATATTAATGAAATTTCCTAAAGATTTTAAACAAAGATAAGACCAACTAATAATTATAAGTAATGCAAAATTGATTTCATTTCCAAGATTATTATTTCGTATTCCACAACTTTTTTGTGTCAGTGTATTTTATTCTACTTTATAGATGGATGCCAGTAGTAAGAAATATTAACCATTTTGTTGTTATGTTCTGCAGCGTAGTCTATGGAATTAATTAACATAATTTTTTTCCCTGATACTGCATATATTATTCGTATGCAATTCTTTTTGGCCCCACTTTAACTTCTTCGATTAATAAATTTGTGAACACACAGCCACACAACAGCCCTACAAAAATTATTGGAGTACATGGTCCATTTTGTATAAAAGGAGTAGTTTTTGGACTATTCAATTTGATATACATGCATGATATGCGAGGTATTCTAGAGTGTATGCTACCTACAGTGAGTTCGTAATATACATATGTATGTAGGTATTGAATTATTTCGAAATTAACCCCTGCGAGAACTCTATGGAGTAGAAAAATAAAGTAGTTTCGAAACTAGTACCTGTGGTTACCCCTTGGATTAGTAACAAGGAGTAGTTTTTGGGTTACGTGGTCCAGCCGACGGTCATCGCAAGGTAAATTGGACCATGTTTTTCCCATACATTTGGAGTAGTTTTAGAGTAGTCCTACTCCATTGTGGAGTAGTCCATACCCGCATGTATGGACTAGTCTCATCTTTTGTAGGGAGGTTATCGATCCGTATACTCATATATAATGCTGTCCAAATTTTTTATTTAAAAATATTTTTAGGCTGTTTTTGGCTTTAACAAGTTTAAAGAAAACTAAGACGAATGCTGTACTCTCCCCCTCATTTCATACAAGGTGTTTTTATAAATTTTTGAAAATTAAATTTTTCTCAAAGGTTCTTGCAAACGCAGAAAAATAAGGAAAATAAGTAAATTTGTATCCCGTAAGTACAGATGAGGCTTTTGAGCAAGTGCAAGTATATAAACGAGGAAGAAAAGGTAAGACGAAGACGAAAAATACAATCGAAGATATAAAAAAAAATGGTAAAAAAATAATAGTTTTCGACCATCCCCATTCCAGACACTACATCTACATTTAAAAAAGTAGCTCCAGGCCGTTCAACCGCTTTCATGACATTGAAAACGTCAACGTCAATATTTTTAATGTTCAGGAAGCGTCAAATACAGGAGGTTTTCCAGTAACAAAAATTTGCTTAGCAAGGTCACAAACCATATTGCAAGGAACTGCATCAGACAATTATATGAAGAACATTTCATCATTTCTAGCCACGAACGGATGGCGATCCCAAGACAAAATGTTTACTAATTATTTGGGTAAATACCGAATTAGTTTTTAGTAAAATATTTTCTTGTTATTATCAAAAATTTTCTATAAAAGGGAAAATTAGTATTTCCTAACATCGAATAAATTTTTATAGAATTTCTATTAAAAAGAACGGCAAATGGTGCCATTTTGAACTCAATTTAAGTAAAATTTCCAAGCATATCAATTTCTTTATCCAGTTGCCAGGTAACCTTACAATAATTGTAATGGTGACTGAGTACAAAAAAAAGCTTTCATCTATATGAGTTTCTTCATTGGCATGTTTTCTTTACTTGCAACAGATTTTCCTAAAATATTTTATTTTTTTCGTTTACCACCATCACCATCATCATTAGCATCGGCATCATAATCACCATCATATTATCGTATGTATGTAAAATGATATGTCATGCAATATGCTTGACATGCATAATATTGTGTGGTATAAGTTTAAAATACAAATACATCAAATTACAGTAAAAACTAATAACATATCATGGTACACAAACTCTGTAGTAAAGTCCAGGCATGATACTAAAGCTCAAATATCAGGATAATATCTATATATTTGTAGCTGACTCACCCCAGTAAGGCGTCTTTTTCTTTGACTTATATATATATGTGTGTACGAAATATATTCACACACTTGCATAAAATATCGTGTATGTGTATGAATGTGTGTGTGTGTGTGTGTGTCAAACGCTTTATACATGCATATAAATTACTACTTTTCATCTTTATAGCAGTCATTCATATTTGTTGTGCCGGCATGAAGAAAAGAAAGAAATGAAATGAAATGATGAAAGAAATAAAAGGCTCCATTTCCATCTTAGCAGCCAGCACACATGTAGTGCCAGTAGTCGTCGATAAGCACATGTATAGTACAAGTGATGTCCTGTTTTCAAATGGTAGTTGATATATTTATTTTATACACAAAAATATACATCTATATGTACATATTTCTTTATTATTATCTTTCTGCGAGGTCCTTTTATGTTATTACATTTTGACATTTTTGTTATATTTGGTAGGAAAATCTATACAATTACATACATACATACATACATACACATGCATATGTCTATTGTGTATTCTTCAATTTTATTGATATTTTATACACTTTTTGATGAAGGTAGTATATGATGAGCACTTGTGCAAAAAAGCCAGCAGAGAGAAAATAAAAAAAAACAAATATGTGTATATGTGTGTGTGTGTGTATTTATTTTGATGAGTGTGTTTATTGAGTATCTGCTTTTGATATTTGATTGGCAACAAAATAGGCAAAAAGTGTCCTGTTTAGAAAAAAAAAAGTTCTTTTGAAGAGCTTCCTTAGAAAATGTGTTTTCTTTTAACTTTTTTTTTCATACATCTTTTGTATGTTAAAATGTAATAATATTGATTGCTTGATATTTTAGATAAATATCTTGAAAAGGTGGGAGTAAATTAAAGTTTATGTAGAAAAGAAATAAATTAATAAAACTAGAAGATATATTTATAAGGAATAGAAATAAGACTATTCTAAGAAAGATCTGATGATGAATAAAACTTTTCTTAAGTACAAGTTTATGTTATAGGAAAAAAATAATGATTTAAGTGTGCCAAGGATAATAATAAAATATTTTAATAAAATATGTATTTGGAAAAGAACAAAATGGTTATCTAATCGGCTGCATAGACTGTCTTTACAGTTGTTATTTTACACAAGACAGTTGTTATTTTAATAACAAGAATTGTATAACCCCTGGCCTGAGCGCAGAGAAGACCACAAAAATGTTGGATTTTTGGTGATCTGCTATATTATAGGTGGACTTTATTTGAGAAGGAATTTAATTTTTACAATTTACTAAAGTAAATCGGTCTTGTGAAATATTCTAACAGAAGTTTTTCTTTCAAGATAAGCTGCAGGAAGTACTTATGATCAAACAATGCTACTTACCAGCCACGACGACACCCCATAATGAGTTGAACGCATCTGATATTATTAGTTTTTTCAAATTCTAATGGAACACCAAATGAAGATAACTTTTACAAAATTCTGTCTTTAAAAACTCGCTCTTAGTAACACTTTTTTATTTTCAAGACAGTTTTTGTGTACCAACTGCTGTTTAACAGGACATTTGTGTCTTTTCTAAGATATCTATAGCCCAACTATTACTATATTTATAAAGTAATGAACACATTAAAGTAATGAACAGATCTTATACTTAAAATGTAAAAACAAAAAAAAAAAATATACTTTGTCAAATCCATAGCAATAATTTGAATTTTGATATAAATTCTTATGCAAACAATGACAAGAGAATCATTAAAGTATGGTTTTAAAATTTTTGCATTTAAATAAGACAAAAAAAAATTTTATATTCAAACCGAACAAAAAAATTTAGGATAGAAAAAACTCTTTCTTTTTTTTTATTTGAAAATAAATTCAATAAAATCTTTAGTTGATTTCATGTTTATTTATTATTGATTATGCACAGCACGTATTTTAATTGATATCAAGCAAACCAATCATCACTACGATACACATGCACACAAAAACCAAACCTAAAAGTATGCTACACATATTGTATTAAAACAATTTGTGCTGCATTTGTTGTTGTAGAGCAAAAAAAAAAAGAAGAAATCATTACAAAAAATAAAAAAAAAACAAACAAGTGATGCTTTTTGATGTCTTGCAGTTGTTGTAGCATTTAGTATTGGTGTTTGTTTTTTTGTTTGTATGAGTATTGGTATGGCAGAAAATTCTGTTCATTTAATATTATGATGATGTTCACCCAATATTATTGAAATCATATAGTACGGACTCAATTTGTAACTCTGATAATAATGATGAGTATGACGACGTATCGATTGCATGCACGAATGTGCATGATTATACTTGTACATGTTTTATGTATGTATGCGAAGCGTGTTTTTTTTCTGTTCGTTTCCCGTTTATGTTTCTGGTGTATGTGTTTACTCTATGTACACATGTGAGTTCAATTGGAAAATCGTGAGGAGTTTGAAAGCAAATATACTCACTTACACACAACTAGAGGAACACAAAAACTTATACATATGTATATCGGTTTTTTTTTATCTGCTCATCATCCTCTCATGCCTTCTCTATGCATGTTGTAGCCATATGATGGAAAATCACGAAAATCTATTTAGCTCGATATGCTGTAAAGTATGCTAGCAAATTCAGTTAAGCATTAAATTGTTACTTGAAATGAAAACGAAGATTGCACAATAAAAAAAATAAAAATTTCAACGAGTTAAAGTTGAGAGAGAGAGAGAGAGAGAGAAAGAAAAACACATCATAAGTTTGAAAAAATTGGATCAACAGAAAATTGCTAACAAATTCGCAATTGAATTATTAAAGCTCTTGAGTTTTTGTTTCTCTTTTGAGACGGAAAAAAATATATGAAAAACTAAGTTCCGAAAATAAGAAAAAAAAACAAAAAAAAAAAAAAAAAAATAAAGGATAAATTAAGGACATTAGAAAAACGTTATCGATTAGTAAATTTAAAATTAAATCAAGGGATTTTTTTTGGAGCATGAAATTTAAGAAACGAAAATATGTAATTGCGAATTACAAATGATTTATAACATTTTTTTTTTGCGAATTTTTCAATTGTTCTTGAGCAGAAAAAATAGCTACTGCCAGATATTTATTTTTTTTTATTTTTGCAAATAATGTGGCATACTTTGAGGTGTAATAGTAATTGTCATGGTGGTGATACTTGATTAGTGTGAAAATCAATACAAAAGATACAAATGCTTTGAACAAAAAAATTTTTTTGGATTATAATTGAATTACAATAATCTTATTCCATTTCATTTTTACTAGGGGATTTAAGGATTTTTTACGAATTTTTATGATAAGGATTTAAATATTATTTAAGAACATAACACTAACAAACAAATTTCAGGTCTATTTTGCTTATTTTAATTAAATTATTTTATATAGAAAGAATTTGTGAAACCCGTAATAATCGATTCTAAAAACAAATAAAAAAAAAATTATAGAATATAGCATATGTTGAGGGGATATTTATTATGATTATTTTTTGTGTCAACTATCATAATAAAATTTTAATTTTAGTTTTTCTTTTTTAAATTCCAATATGAAATTTAAATTAAAAAAATTCTTTTTTCCCCATTCATAGCCTACTTCAAGGATTCTGGATATAAACTTTTCTATTAGTCTCTAACAAATTTTCCAACTAATTAATTGAAGTTCAAATATCACAAGGACACACGCACACACACACACGCCCAAACAAATGTTCTTTGCACAACAGCAGCGCACTTTAATTTAAAATCAAAACAACAAAAAAAAAAACAAATACAATCATAAAAAGAAATTTCTTAGCATACATTTTAGGCTAAAATATAAAGAGAAGCTTTATATTCCATTTCAGTTGTTGCTGCTGATGCTGTTAATAATATTGTTGTTTTTCTATATCCTTTAAAGTTTCTGAAATTTTTGAAATGAGTCTCTCTGTTTTTATGTGTGCGTGCAAGTGACATTTACTTTTTGAAAATTCATAACATTTGAAATTCTAAAAACGATTTTCTTTATTTGTGTACGTTCTTTCATTCTGTGCATGTAGTCATGTGTAAAAACATAAGCTTGCTTGCTTGTGTATATGAAAGCTGTTGAAAATTTAACAAATACATATTGGCACATACATACATGCAAACTTAAAATTTGTTGTTTGTTGTATAAATAAGGATATATATACATCCATACATACATGTACATGTATATGCATGTGTAAGAGAAACAACTAGGAACAACAAAGACCAATAAAATCATATAAAAACTTACTAGCAATAAACTTTAAAGTCCATGTATGTGCGAGTATTTAAGGGTTAGCCTCCCATAGCGAATTATTTAAAAACAATATATATATATCGCATATCACTACAATACGTTTTAGTCCGCAACATTATTCAAAGCCTAACAAATTAATTTTAGCATTTTATGCATACCAATAAAATCGTTTTAAGGGACACCCTTAATGGAACTAACTTCCAAAAAATAAATGTTTATTTTTTTTCCTAGTTTACATAAATATATTCCGAAACACAAAGTGATTTAGTTTTGTTTTGTTTTTATTCGTATTTATTCGTTTTTTGTTTGGGAGAATTTTCAATTTGAATTTCAAACTACTTTTATAAACTGACTAAATATGGTAAATTATTTTAAAGTACTTAAACGCATTGAATGCTGAGAAAGCAAACAGCAGTTTGAATATTATAAAGATATTTATTAAAGAGATCTTTAACTTATATATTTATTGTTCACAACTTATATTCCTTGTGTTAATTACGTAAATAATCCATAGTCATTTTAGCATCCACTAGTATCTACTCCCATCTCTGAAGCGTTCATATATATGTAAAGCGCGTATTATATATATATTTTTTTTTATTAAATTTTAGCTCACCCCTTTAATTTGCCCGCTTAAGACCAAAGGCGTAAATATTTGTATGTTGAAATTTTTATATAATCATATGAAAAGTATGCTATAAAAAGTTTACAGCATAAAAATCTATAAAAATTTTAATATTTTTGAAAACATAAAAAGGATAACAAATACATAAAACTGTTAAAAATACATAAAATAACTCGTTCTTGTTCACTAAAGCAATAATACTTTGGAAAAAATTATCATAGCCTGCTTTACGGGGTGTGCAAAACGGCGTACAGATTATTGTATTAAATTTTAAAAGCAATCATAACATTTATGAAACTAAACTTATCTTCTGTTTATTTTTTACATTTATGTAAATTAATATGTACCAATAGCTAGCGATTTGAAGGATATGGGTTTTTTTTTACAATATATTCATCAGTTATGAGTGAGTTTACGATTTATTTAAAGATCTCAAATCTTGATATGTGACAGCCTTAGTTAAAAGTTATTTTTTTATTTATTTATATGTAATTTTAGTAAAGATTTTTTTAGCATTTGGTAAAGCATACCTTTTTTTGTTAAAACGCATTTTTGGTAAAATGTTCTTTACTTTTAATAAAAGGAAGTTTTATTAAAACGTACATTTGCAAAAACTTACTTTTATTGAAAGTTTCTTTTACTACAAAACTTCATTTACTAAAATGTTCATTTTCTAGAAGGTATTTTTAATGAAAGGATCTATTACTTAAAGTTACTTTTATTAAATAGAACTTTTACTAAAAGGTACTGGTTTTAAGGGCTACTATTATCAAAAGGTACTTTTACTAAAAGGGAATTTTAATAAAAGCCATTGCAAAAAAAATTACTTTTATTGAAAATTTCTTTTACTAAAAAGTTCATTTACTGAAAGGTATTTTTACTGAAAGTTTCTATTACTTAAAGTTACTTTTATTAAAAACAACTTTTACTAAAAGGTACTGTTACTAAGAGGTACTATTACCAAAAGGTACTTTTACTAAAAGGGACTTTTAATCAAAGGTAATATAGCAAAAAAATTACTTTTATTGAAAGATTCTTTTACTAAAAAGTTAATTTACTGAAAGGTATTTTTACTGAAAGTTTCTATTACTTAAAGTTATTTTTTATTAAAAAGAACTTTTACTAAAAGGTACTGTTACTAAGAGGTACTATTACGAAAAGGTACTTTTATTAATGGGACTTTTAATAAAAGGTAATATAGCAAAAAAATTACTTTTATTGAAAGATTCTTTTACTGAAAAGTTCATTTACTGAAAGGTATTTTTACTGAAAGGATCTATTACTTAAAGGTACTTTTACTAAAAGGGACTTTTAATCAAAGGTAATATAGCAAAAAAATTACTTTTATTGAAAGATTCTTTTACTGAAAAGTTCATTTACTGAAAGGTATTTTTACTGAAAGGATCTATTACTTAAAGGTACTTTTACTAAATGGTACTTTTACATAAAGGTAGTTTTATTAAAAAGAACTTTTACTGAAAGGTACTGTTACTAATTATTATAAGGTACTTTTATATTAGGTACTTTTACTGAAGGGTACTTTAATAAGTGAGGACTTTTATTAAAAGGAACGTTTACTAAAAGGGAATTTTATTAAAAGGGTCTTTTACTAAAAAGTACTTTTAATAAGATATACTTTCAATAAAAGATACTAAAGTGGGAATTAATTCTGAAAAATAGTTAGAATAGAATAGAATAGCAAAAGATCCACCCTTAATCTATGGCACAATCTTTGTGAGTTTATTTTATCATTTGAGTGATAGACTGCTACAACCTTGTATTAAATTAAAACAAAAATCCTCTAAAATAGTAGCATACTATGAGCTTTCCAATACATTTATTTTTAATTAGAAAATTGTCTTTCGTGATTAACTCGAAAGATTTTAAAAAGGCATTTACTTGCTCCAAAAATAGAAATTCTATTTATATCGCATATTGACCATAAAACGTATTTAATCTTTAATTATCGTTTTTTTTTTTCTTATTAATTTCTATTTGATTAAAAGTCTATGTGCTTAACATATTTAAATACTGTAATTAAAGGTAAAAATGTCATATAATAAAAATCGCAGTCACTTGAAGTAGAGAAGGTGAAAATAATAAATGGTAACACGTGTCGTAGTAAACAAAAGATAATTGTTAAAATATATTGACTCCTTAAAAATAATTTGAACATTTGCTTGAGAGTATAAAATTTCTTAATTTTCATCTCTAGGCCATAATACACCAGACACCTAGTTTACACCTCATAAAATTAACATTTTTTTATTGGGAATACGGTTGAAAATTCCAGCACACTCCAAGACACATTTTATGTTTCTCTTAATTTTAATTTATTTATTTATTTCATGAATAATTATATTTTCTATTCGTCTATTATTATTTGATTCTTTGATTTTATTAAAGAATTTTTCTTTTTTTTTTTTTTTGGAAGTGTGAGTGAATGTTTTTGTGTGTGTGTGTGTGTATTTGCTTGCCATTTTAAGGGTGGTTCAGTAAGAAGGTTTTTTGTGTCAGTAATTTTTACGTTTTAGAGCAAAAGTATTCTCTAATTACAAATATTTTATTTCATTGTAACAATTTCCCCTCTGATATTTCACATGCATGTAATGTTTTTACTGGCACGTGTGCGTGCCGTGCCGCTTACTTAATTTGAATAGAAATAAATAGCGGCTTGTGTTATCACACAACTCCGTTAAAGTTTCAGTTTATAATTTCCCTTTCCCTTTTGTGTATTTTTTGAATTTTTATTTTATGCATTAACAACACAAATATGCCCTCTTTCTGTATAAGTCTGTTGCATTTGGCGAAAAGGGTTGTAAATTTTTATTGTTGTACTCTCGCATTTGAGTATAAATTGACGCTTGAAGTTCTTAAATGCTACACAGTATAATTTCGTATTACTTTATTAAAAATTTCTGTTTGTTTTAATTATCGCTTAAAGGGTTAAACAAAGCAAATATTTTCATTTAAGGACATTTATAACATGTCACAAACGCTTTTACCAACTTCAGTTTTAAAGAAAATAAATAGGAATTTTTTATGTGGATTTAATAGCAGGAAAGCAACAAAAAAATTTAAGCGTTTGCTCAAACAGCTAATAAAGTTCTCGTAATCCTGTGCCAGTTTTTAGCTAATAAATCTTCAAAGAAGTTTTATAGCTCTTAATTTTAAAAGTACCTTTAAAAATGTTTGTATTGTGGTAGAAATAAATTAAAAAAAAAATGGTCACTTTTACAAAGGAAATTTGAATGCAAGTTTTTAAAACATAAATAAATTCCATGTTAAAACACTTTCAATTGCAAAATTTACTCTACACAAAAAGGACTTTTGCCAAATATTTTATATTAAAAAATATATATGTATTGCAAAAAGTATAATTTCTATAAGTTTATAGTTCGATTTCCAAATGAGACTTTTAACGAAAAGTAGCTTGTGCAACTATCTTTTGCAAGAACATTCGAAAAAGTACTTTTAGCAAATATACTTTTGAAAAAAGTACTTATTAAAATAATCGCTTTCAAAAAAATTTTCTGTTAAAAAAAGTACTTGCAAGAAAAGTAACTTGTAAATATTTTAAAGATCTACTTTAACAAAAAGGACATTTTACAAAAAAAAAAAAAAAACAATTTTTAAAATATGCCCTTAGTGCCTGTTCGCCGATATCGAAGAAGTTCTTTCTTTCGAGCAATTACATTTGAAAAATTTTGTTTTCGTTTCAAATGTAAATGCTCGAAAGAAAGACCTTCTTCGATATCGGCGAACAGGCAGTTAATAAAAAGAACTTTCTGCAAGAAAAAAAAATTGCTTATATATATGCTTTTTAAACTAATACTTTTCAAAAAAGGACCTTTCACAAAAGGTACCTTTTACAAATATTACTTTTTGCTGCAATAGCTTTTAACAAAAAGTAAGATTTACAAAAAGTTCCTTAACATAAATTTCCTTTTGCCAAAATTATCTTTTACAAAAAAGTATATTTAACAAAAAAGTTTGTTTTACAAAAAATCATCATTTACAAATACTAAATTTTACAAAGAGCACCTACTAATATAAGTTGCAAAGTACCTTTCACTAAGAGCCACTTTGACCAAAAGTTGTTTCTACAAAATCTTCTTTTTACGAATAATGGTTTTTGCAGAATTTAATTTTTGCAAAAAGGTACTTTTAAAAAAAAGTACTTTTTACAAAAAGTATTTTTTACTATTTTGGTTAGTAGCGCTTCCATACAAATTATATATTCTGTTTCAGTTATTTCAACGCTAATTCCATTATACACTGTTACTTTTAATGCTATGAAAGTGGGCAGCACCACGCCTCTATTCATTACGTTGCTGTAAGTGTTTCTTAACGTTCATGTTTTATACAAAAAAAAAATATTCTCATTTTATAGTTTACAAATAATCACAATTTGAATATTTAAACAATTTCATTTCATAAAAAAAGTTATTTTAATCCAAAAAAAGAATATTATTTTACTACTTGCCACATACATACTTGTACATTGTAAATATAGAGATAAGAATAGAAAAAAATTGTCCAACAATTTGTTATCAGTTATTATTCACTTGCAAATAAAACATAAACGCTGAGACGTTTCACAAATATAATTTCATATACACAATTACACCAGATACAGAAAGCATCTTAAGCCGTTTTATTTATTAATGACTTCAGTGACTTTAAACGAAGTGATGTGAAGGTACGTATACACCACAACAAGAAATTTGCACGTTTAAGACATTCTTTTTTATAAATAAAATAAAAAGATGAAAAAATAAAGGTAAGTAAGTCACTTTAGTGCATGGCATGCCACATAAAATATAATAACAAGTTAAAAATCTCTTAGGGAGCTGCTGGTAAATAATGCTCGTGGTACAAACATTTACGTTTGCACATAAATAAAGTGTTGCTTAAAATAAAATATGAAAAGGAACTAAAACAAAGTTGGTAGTATAATTTACCTAAGACAGCAACACGTAGGAAGATATGAAGTCTTTTTTTTTTTTCTTTGGCTCAATGATCTTTTTATTAAAAATATTTTATTTAAACGGCCAGTTTCCTGTTAAGCAAAAGTTTTCAAAAAGCCAAATGGCTCGAACAAGGGGTTTTCAAGGTTTGCTCTTGTGTTTTTTTTTTTTTTTGGGGGGGGTTTGAGTTTTATTTTTCTTAACATTTTAACCGAAATAAATTTTAAAGGATATTGTTACAACATGTTGGAAGATTTTTATGGCTTTTGTCTTCATGTCAGTTGGCAAGAGTGTACTCTATTACATCTACACAAAATTTGGGGCATGAGGTTTTGTTATATGTAACTTGAAAAGACGCGTTTGTGGTGGAGTTGAAAATGCACTCGATTTTTTTAGATTTCTTTTTTATTTTGAAAAATTCTAATGGAAATGAAAAAAGTTAAATAAAAAATAAAGACATTCAAGTTATTCTCATCGTACTCCCTGATGTATGCTAAGGAAAATGTTGATGTGTGGTTTGGTTTTGCTTTTTTTTCTTTTTTGTTTGTTAATTTGTTTGCTGGTTTTAGTATTTGTGCCTGCTTGGCTGCCAGCCGCCGCCTGTCTTTGATATCTTTTCTTAATGTTGCTAAAATTTTCGTTAATAATTCATACAGGAAAATGTGCGTTAAGAGAGATTTTAAGACTAAACTGTCTGCGTTTGCAAAAGTGGGGTTGCTTGGAAATATCATAGAGGGAATGGCAGTGTAACAGGAAAAGTTATATAGTGGTAAATTGCACAAAGTATTACTTGTTTCGTATTTTCTGCTTTTCTTTTTATTGTCTAAATAATAAATGCTTATTAACGTAATGAGGTGAAATGTTGTTTGGAAGGTCATTAGTGGAGAAAAGTAAAGGTTTTTTTATATTAGCATACAAAAATTAAAATTTATTGCTTATTTACACAGAAATTGTTTTGACACTGAAAAATATTTATTTCATATTCTAAGCACGATTCTTTGAAATTGTTTTCTAAGTAAATAAAAGAAACTGTTATGTATATAAATTAATTTGTATTCTAATAATATTATTAATGTGAAGGTTTGGATGTTTGTTCTACTAGACAACGCGAAATACGCTCAGACAGATCGCATATGACCCATGTTGAAATATAGGATAATTTTATGGCGGTAAAAACAGGACAATTTGGTAGTTTTGGTACTTTTAATTTTTGTAATAATATTTTATAAATTTGTAATTAAAAATAACATTCTTTCTGGAAGGCTGATATTAGAAAAAACTGGTAATTTTGGTACTTTTTTACTCATCGTACTTTTTTATAATTTGTGTTGATTTTTTAGTTTGGTACTTTTTGTGTTGAAACATTTCCGTAATAACATGTCACCCAGATTAAAATAATGGGTACGCTTTTAAGGGCTAATAACGAGCAAACGTGTTACTTTTGGTACTTTTTTTTACTTATTGTAGTTTATTAGTTTTGGTGCTTTTTTACTCTTGGTACTTCTTCTCATGAGAAATGCTTTTATTGAATTAGTATCAAATTTTTAAGACGAATAACATATGAACCTGATTAAACTATTGAATGCTTTTTAGGGGCTAAAAACGGGACAACTTTGGTACTTTTCACAATTTTTTTTTACATTAGTATACAGTGTACTTTCTAGGTAGTAAAAAAAGAAAAATTTGGTATTTTGGGTGCTATTTTACTTATGGTACTTTTGATGCTTTTTTCATTTTGGTATTTTTTGTATTGAGAAATTTCCGTAAAATATAAGCAAAAAATATTAAAAAACGGATAACATGTGACCCAGATTAAAATAGTGCGACAGTTTTTAAGGACTAAAAACGAACAAAATTGTTACTTTTGGTACTTTTTGTTTTTTTTTCACAAATTTTTTTACATTAATATATATTGTACTTTCTAGGTAGTAAAATAAGGAAAATGTGCTACTTTGGGTACTATTTTACTTATGGTACTTTATTACTTTTGGTGCTTTTTTAATTGTGGTACATTTTGTATTGTGGAATTTCCGTTATAGATTAGCATAAAAGTTATGTAAACTGATAGCATGTGACCCTAATGGCTAAAAAGAAACGGGAGAAATTGGTACTTTTTTACGTTTTATTAATTTTTTTAACAATAATATGCAGCATACCTTATGGAGGGTAAAATAATGAAAACATTGTGCTTTTGGTACCGCACTTTATAAGCGATAAGATAAGGAAAAGTTTGTACTTTTGGTACCTCTCTTTTGCTTCGATAAATTTGGTATACATTCAGTTTATGCCTTCATTCGCTCATGTAGCATGAACGAAGTCCTAGGGTAAAAGCTAGTGAAACAATAAATAAAAGTGGACTCATTATCTTTGTGGAAAATTTAGTTGAAGATCATTTTAATCCATAAAAGAATTGGAATATTAAATTATTCGATGAAATTACTAAACAAGCTGTTGACACTTTGACTCAATTTTGAAGTTAATAAGTAACTCTTTGCTTACAACACCTTTAACTTACATATATTGCTATTGCTATTTCTAATCGGGAATGTTTTGCTGGTCATTTAAAAGAATGTAAACAAGATCTATACTAGCTTAAAACTTAAAGAATGATTATGGAACACACGCAAAGGACTTTAATAACAAAAGAGATCCTGTAAATTTTTTCTGATATATCTTCTTAAATTAACTCGAATTTGTACTTAAACAATAATATATTTTCCGTATGCTTCACATACACGCAAATGTACACTTTGTTATTTAAAAATATACATATAAACGAATAAAAAGCAGAACAATGTTAAGGGGGATTGAGAGTACATCCCCTTTAGGAGGCTGGTTGTTTATGGTGGGGGGTAGAAGCTGCTAAAAATGAATGTAATATAAAAATTGCATTCCATGCTGTCGCTTTTCATTTAGAACTTTGATATATGAGATGAACAAATGCAGAAGGTTACAAACAACATGTATCACACAAGATATGAAGAGAGTTGAACTGAACACAACGAAAGCCAAAGAAAAAATAAAATTAAACATGGAAGGAAATGAAAATATATATATTAAATAAAATAAAAGTAAGAAAATAAAGAAGAAGGGAAGAACGATGATATACGACAAATATATATACATATATGTGTGTACATAATGTATATATTTATCTTAAGTATGTACACAGTATTATAAATATATTTATTAATATGTTTGTAGTTGCGTTTTTTTGTTTTTGTTACAACAAGGATATGCTGGGGAAAATCTTACTTGAGAGATATTCCCAAACAACATTCATATGTTGTTGGCCTGTTTGATAAACGAGAAGCCACAGTAGCAAAGCTACTGGTTGCTTGTCGTACGTAAACGAAAACAAGACACTAAAAGTCCTTTAAGAAAAGTAGTGGCAGTACTGGTAGTAAATAGTAAATACGAGTAGATATTAAGAAATTGTTTTTGAATTTTGTGTTGTACATTTAACAAATTTTTGTGTTCGTTTTTTTTTTTTTTTTCATTCTTGTTATCCTTATAGTTGCTGTTTTTTTGTCCTCATTTCTGTCTTCTTAATGTTGTGTTGGCTTTTAAAGCAACAGTAGTGACATACGCGTGTATACGCCAACAAAAATGTTCATTTGCCAGTATGAAGAGGAAAACGTCAATGAATTTTTTTATTTTATTAATAATTATTATAATTTATATCCCTTTAAGGGAGATCAAGGACAAAGAGAAGAAGCGAAAAAAACTTGTTTCAAGGATAAAAGATTATTCAGAAGATGTATTTCATAAGAAAGGATTAAGTAGAATTTGTAAAAATATAATATATCTTTTAAAGAGGCGTGGCACTGCCCACTAATTTTATGAAAATGTCATATTATACCCTTTGCGTTCATTAGAATCTGTGAAGTAAAAGAACTTTAAATATAAAACGTACATATTTACTTTCAATGGGCGTGGCACAAAAAGGACATCCATTCGAAGCAAAGAAATCCGCAATTGATAAATCAAAGGTATAACTCTGAAGGATCACACATAACAGATAGATAGATAGATAAGTGGATAGATCTGGTCCAAGCACCGGCACTGCGACACACTGGATCTTTTGTGCCATGGATCTCTAAATTAAACCAAGCCCTGAATGACTCTCCTTATGAAAGTCAGCACAGAGCTTGGAGAAGCCTGCCTAATATCATCCTCACACACAAATTCAGAAAGAAAAACACGCCTTCTATTATTACATAAGACTATACATTCACAGAGAATGTGTGCCGTTGTCTCATCTTCTTCCATGCATAAACGGCACAAGGGTGAGCGAACTATATTACTTTTCCAAAGATGGTAGTTCAGTCCATAATGACCGGAGAGGAAACCAGTAACTAGCAGTAAGTCGTTCAGGATGCCACTGTATGAAAATGGCTGTAACAAAGATTTGGACTGCCTTAGACCGGAAGAAGCCACCCAAATTTTCTCAGCGGTCGACATGTCGTTTTCTCTGATTAGAGTTGTTACAGTCGACCAATTTACGCCACAAAAGGGCTCTGGGCCTATAAGAGGAGCGGCAGAGGCCCTCTTGGCCAATTCATCCGCTACCTCGTTACCCAGGTGACCGCTATGGCCAGGTATCCAGTAAATGGAAACCTTATTCCGTATCGATAGCTTCTGTAATGAATTAAAGCACTCTAAAACAAGCTTAGAACGGAATTCCCAGTAAAATAGGGACTTAAGGGCTGCCTGGAAAAGATATACATGCCTTTAATGCCTCTACTGAAATTAATATGAACACATTTGGTGATGTGAAATACCGTGGATCATTTACCCATGGGCACTGGGGTCCACAGACTCCAACGCACACGAAACAAATAAGAGATGAATTGATAATCATCTCCCATGCTTTTCAAAGACCTTTAAAAACAAATGAAAAAAAATTTGCATATTAAGTAAAAACGAAAACAGATCTTTTAACCCTGTTAATGGGTTAAAAACGTGACTCCCAGTTCTTTCCATAACATCAGCCAGCAAACATACATATGTATGACGGCACTTAAGCTTAATGCTGTAAGTAACTCTCTCAAGTACGTACAAGTATTTGCAAATGAAGTATGTGCATAAATTTCATCATTTTATTTGCTGTATTTGTATATTTATGAAATATGTACATCTTTTAAAGTCCAACAACAACAACCACACTAACAACAAAATGAATAAAGAACGCAAAAAAATATATCATAAATAAATATGGTAAAATATTTCCTGAAAACACTCCTTTCCACCAATTTTATTTATCCAGGGCATTGTAAAACATTTCTAAAGAAATAATTTAGAGAATTATACGTTTCATAATAATTTACTGTAGAAGGTTACAAACCCAGTAAAAGAAAACAAAAAAAAAAAAAAAAAAATACATAACGCTAAAGAAGAAGGAAGAGAGAGAGAGAGAGAAAGAGGGTAGCGTTACAAGAAGAGGACAATGTAGCAAAGGCAAGTCACAAACATTACAATATTTTATATTTTAGAAGTGGCATCATCTTTATAAGATGACAAACGATGAATTATAGTCAAGTAGTTGAGTGCTTGAGACTGGGAGAACGAGAACGAGAGCGAGAGCGAGTGTTGCGTTAAGCAGCAGTACAGCAAAACATTAACAACAATAGTTGAACAATAACGGAAGGATATGCTTTTTATTACAAAACACATACAATTGTTTGAGATTTAATACACATACTGGTTTTAAGTGTATTAAAATGTATGCAAAGAAAAAAAAGACTAATAGCATTTCAGATATGACGACGAAAAAAAAATGTCAGGATATTAAGACAAGTATTTTTAATTTACTTATTTGCAGAAGAAGCAGGAAAAAATATACACATGCCAAAAAAAAAGCAAAAAAAAAAAAAAATTCCTTGACAATAAATTTCAAACTTGCGAAGTAAAGCATTGATGGCAGTGGGGCAAAACAGGTTAATAGCCTGAGTTTGGTCATAAACGCAAAAAAAAGGAGGAAAATTATTTGAAATGTTCATAATAAAATGGATAATTTAGCTTTAACATTTTAGGATAATAATATTATTTGTCATATTACAAATGAAATCATGAAAAATGTTATGAAATGTAATGGAAATGAAATATTCGTAGGAGTAGATAATCTGATTTATTGGTTAGAAAAAACAAACATGAAGTTAGAATGAATTATTTTTACATTTATGAATGTATCGACATACAAATACAGTGTAGAACGGTTATAGCAAACAGGATCTTCGCCAATTTTATTCGCTACTATGCGAAATATGATGTAAGAGAAGCTGAAGTGGTTGGCGCGTTGATTACTAAGCAAACAACCACTTGGGGCCTGGGTTCAATCCCTGGCCAGAGCAAGAAAATCATTATTAATTTCTCTAGTGTACATTAGTGAGACATTGTATTAATTGTTGTCGGTCTATTTAAGTGATGAAGGCATAGCACTGGTCACTAAAAAAAACTACTCCGACAGCGATTGATGCTGTTCCAAACTAAAGTACACTACATCGCCCTCCTTCGTCGGTTAGCAGAAACATCGACGAAGTAAGACAATTAATAAAATGCCTGCTAATACAGCTTAACAAAGTTAATGCGACTACTTAACACCAGAGGCGCATCAACACTGCTATAAAAATTAACAGAACGCGGTTAGCTGTACGCAAATGATATACCACAACATCTTGCAGCCATACCTAAACAAGAGCGGAATGCGGAACGTTTTCTACCGCCTAGCGTTAACGCTGAAATACCATACCTAAACAAGAGCGTCAACGCTTTGTCATAAAAACAGGGTTATTACAAAATATATAGCAACCCTGATTATAATATTATACTCATAAACGAATAATACATGCATCTCTATAACAAACACAACAAAAAAATTCCTCGGAAGTCAAAAGTATAAATATGTATGTGTGTATGTTTCAAACTGTGACAAAAATATAAATAAAAATTATTCATTCAAATACGAAAAAATAAATACAAATCAAAATTTAACACTTGAAATAAAAAACAAGTAATTTACAAGAATTGTCAGTTGGGCTTGTAATTCTACCTTATAGACATTGTATCATGAGTGCTTATCTTTTGCAGCTAACTTCACTATTAAACGCGCTGTCAAAATCGGATTTTCCAATTTCAAAATGTTGCCGCCGCGTTACCGCCGCGTTATTTCGGGATGCTCCATACAAATTGTATGGGCATAAGAACTTTTGACAGCTAAAACACGCTTGCCGCTCTTGTTTAGGTATGGCTGTTAGATATTCTAGCATACAAATGTATGCTGAGGATATTCAAATTTACCTTAGTAGTCCTATGACTTCCATTAGCTCCAATGTTAGTAATCTTAATATTGATTTAAATAGCATTTTTCTTTGGGCATCAGCAAATGGCCTTCGTCTTAATCCTAAAAACTCCAAATGTTTAATAATTTGTAAAAAATCAGTCAAAATTTAATATGACATTGATATTTTCCTTGGAGGTACTAAAATTGATATAGTTAACTTCTTCAGAAACCCTGGTGTAATTTTCAACAGTACTTTAACCTGGTCCGATCATGTTAATCAGTCCTGTGGTAGGATATATAGCATGCTAAGGAGTTTATGGGCTACGCAGTATTTCACACAGTTGAAAATAAGGCTATTACTTGCTAAAACTTATATACTGCCAACTTTACTATATGCGTCTGAGGTTTTTTATGGTTGTAATTCGAAGGACACTTTGAAACTTAAAACAACTTTTAATAACGTTATACGCTACATTTATGGTCTAAAAAGGTTTTATCACATATCGCGTTACTCTAGTCGTATTTTTAATATTTAACTTAATTATTATCTAATGCTTAAAAACCTTGTCCTGCTACATAAAATTATCATGACGAAAAAGCCAAAATACCTTTATGACCGCTTACAGTTCACAAGATCATCGAGAGGAAATGGCATTATCCGATTTCGTCATAAGGACACGGCATCTAAGAGACAGTTTTATATATTAACGATTCGTCTCTAGAACCAACTTTCTACCAATTTGCAAAATACTTGCAACGCAATTAAATTTAAAAATTTACTGTGTCAATCGTTTCGTTAAACTAAATTTTGTTAATATCTTAACACATATTTAACTTGTTGATATTATTTATTTATTTTTTAGTTATTCTTTAGTTAATTTTCACTTTTTGTCACACACCTAATGTAACTTGTCTGACTCTAATACTGTTATTTATAAGATATTATGTCTTGTTGTATTAGAGAAGCATATATTTAATAAAAAATAAAAAAAAAAAAAAATACATACGTACATCTTTTATTTTTTCTTTTAACTTCGAGCATGAGTTAGAAGCAACTTTAACTGCTTAAAGTTTCTCTTCAGAAACGATTTCAGTCTGTCAAAAAATATATTTAAAAATTTGTTTAAGTGAATGATAAATTAATTCTCTTTGAAAGATTTATATTAAATATTTAATTGTACTCTGTTTTTATAATTTTTAGGTTTGTATTCAATTCAATGCTGAATAAAATATATTTTGTTCTAAGTTTCGAGTTTCATTAATTTACGGCAACACGATATCAAAGAAATATTCGCATAATATTAACAATAAAAATCGCCTAAAAGCAATTTTCAATTAAGCCATCAGCTTAAATTATTCTCACTAGCACGAAAAAGTTTTTCTCTTTTTTTCTTTCAATAATTTATATTTTCTTGCGTGCGGTTTTGTTGTCTCCCCACCCAACCAACGCAATTTTATATAATTTTATGTAAAAAAAGAATTAAAAAAAAAAATATTTTCAAAATATAACTGAAATAAACAATTGTTGTCTCTGTGTGGCCTCAAAAGAAGATTAGAAAGGAGTTGGGAAATTAAACATGGACTAGAACGATCACTGTGTGTGTGTGTGTGTGTCTGTCCAAAAACAATTTCGTGAAGGTTTATTATTTTATTTGCATTTATAAAACCAAATTTATGCTTTTCTACTAAACTGTAGTATTTTAATTTCAATATTTTTTGAAGTGAATAAATTTTTTTATTTTTTTTTTTGCCAGGAGTGGCGGCTGGAAAGTCCTTTTTGACCACGTTTGTTTTTTTTTTTATTTTTGTTATTGGTATGAAGAAAGGTAAATACGTAGTTAAGCAAAATCTTTGTAATTTTTTCTGTTGTTTTTTTTTTTTTTTTTTTTGTAAAAAATTTACATATAAATGAGCTGGCATTGGTGTTATTGTCGTGTCCGTCCATCCGTCTGTCCATCTGTCCATCTGTCCGTCTCGTTGTGGCAATTTCATATGAATATATAAATATAAATTTTCTATTTTATTTTTTCGTAAAAGGTTTTTAAGTTGTATTTGGAGCTTTATTAATAATTTTTGTTTTGGTGTGTGTATTTGTATGTTGGTTGCCTCTTGCCTCTTTCTTATATCTGTGGTTTTGTATTTCAACTGCTTATTATTTATTCCCTTGCAAATAGTACCTGGACAAAGTTGTGCTTTATTACTTTCATTTATATGAAAAAAATTCGAGTACAACAGAAAAAAAATTAAAAGCAAATATTAAAGGTCATTTCATATCAAGGATCGGTAAATAAAAGACATTTGATGTAACATTGTTGAAATTTATTTTAATTTTTTCTCCCCCCACTTGATATTAATGATGTCAGTGCCGACGGTTGATGTGTATGAATGTATTTGTTTGTTATTTTGTTTAGTTTTTAATTTGTTTGTTAGTGGAGGAGTCTTTTTTAATGTTTGCATATAAAGAGTAGCAAATTATTTACAACGAACAGAAATCTGTATAATTTTTTAGGCCCACATTAAAATTCTTCGAAAAACAAAAGAGAACAAAAGTCCTCAGTAATGGTTGTAATTCATAATCAAATGAAAATGTCTTGCAATGCTTAGAAGTTAAAAGAACGCAATACACTTTTTTTTTTAAATTTTATTTTTTTTTAAAAAGTTATTTATTTCGAAATGTATTTTGGGTAAAGTACTGTTTTAAAAGCTGCCTTTTGCATAAACTGATCTTTTTCAAACAGCAACATTTTTCAAAATCCACTTGTTTTTAAGATCATTTTTAAATTTTCTTGCCAAACTACTTTTTTTAAAGCTTTTTTGCAAACTGTAATTTTTCAAAACGAACGTTTTTAAGGGAGCTTTTTTCAAGAAGTACTTTTTTAAAATATGATAATTTTTAACGTACTTATTTTAGAAGGTACTTATTAAAAAGTACGTTCTAAACGGTACATTTTTCAAAAACCATTTTTTAAGTAACTTTTCTTAAAAGTGTAATTTCACTTTCAACTTGTACTTTTTTTTTAATTTACTATGCTTAAAGTACGTTATTTCAAAAGGCACTTTTTTAGAATGAACTTTAAGTAGTGATTCTTTTAAAAGCTATTTTTTCCCATAAGGGGCTGCGCATATATTACTTAACGCTCCCAAGGGGGTTACAGAGTTTTTCACTGAAAAATGTGTAAAAAGCGTTTTTAAAAGGGGGGCGGAGGGGTCATGAAATCTCCTAAAACAGCGTTATGTAATATGTGATTGGCCACTCAATATTTATTTTAAATGTTACTTTTTTTAAAATGTTAATTATCATAAGATTTTTTTTTTATATGTGTACTTTTTTGAAAAATACGCTTTATTTGATAGGAGTGGTTCAAAAGGTACTCTTCTTAAAAATAAAATTTCGTGAAAGTAATTTCAAAGATTTAATTTTTTTAGAGGGATCCTTTTTTCAAAAGTAATTTTTTTAAAAGGTACTTTTCTCATAAGGTACTTTTTTAAAAGGGTGTTTTTTTAAAATGATACATACTTTTCACAAAAGGTACTTTTTTTAATAATATATATAGTTTTTTCAAAAGAGTTTTTTTCAAAAGCATTTTTGAAAAGGACTTTTTCAGAACAGATATTGTTTGAAAATGTACTTGACAAAAATCATATTTTTTCTTAGTTAACTGTAAAAGTTCGTTTTTTCCAAATTTTCTTTTACAATACACCTTGAGTAAAAACTATTCAAAATTAATTTTCGAAAATTTACTTTTTTCAAAAGATAAAAGGTTGTCTTTAAAATATGCAGTTTTTCAGTCTACAAAATCTCTTAAGATGTTTTTTGTTTAAATTTACGATGTAAATTAAAGCCAATTTTCATCCAACATCCAATTTATCTTGTTGGTAGCAAACTTTTTCGAACTGTTTTTATTTAAAGGTATTTAAAGCGTGCACTCTTTCGCCCTATTGTTGGTTTTGTATCGTATCAACTTTTAAACATACATATGCACTGTTGCCCCCGATAATGCTGATGCCTCATAATGATGTTTCGCCAATGTTGTTGTATGCAATTTTTAATTTTTTTTCTGTTCTTCCATAATAATGACGACGTTGATGATGATGGCAAGTTAATTTTCCGCCGCTAAATAAACTACATTTTACCACATGCACACACATTCCAAAAAAAAAAAACAACAAATTTTTTTTACAGAAAATGACTCCAACAATAACAGCAACAAGACAAAATGCCAGAAACAATAATAAACAAATACACAACAACAGCAACAGCAACAGCAACATATTGTGGAATGATGAAGAAGAAGATGAAAAGTAAAAAATTTGTTAAATTTAACCAAGGCTCGCTCATTGCTGTTTTTATAATGATAAACACACACACACACACGTGTGCACACGCTTATGTTTTTGGCAAAAACCAAAAAATGTTAATTTTCTTCTACAATGAAAAAAAAAACCAAACGAATTTAAACAGAAATTCTTGTTGTTGTTGAATTTTTTTCTTTTAAAATTGTTTTACCCCCAAAAATATTTTTTGTATGAAAAATACATCGCCGAGTTTTTGCGTGGGACGAAGGACATGAGTAGAGAGCAGTTAACAACAATTTCCATTTGAGTCAAAATGAAAAATATAATGTATGAAAAACGTATACATTGTTACAACACAGTGCATGAATGAATGAATGACTGAACGAATGAATGAATTAAGGAAGGTACCTACCTACCGCTCGTACTCCGTCTGATGAAAATATGGCTAGAGGTTAAGCTTGTGTTAAAGTATGCATACGACCAAGGATATTTTGTTTTTCATATATGATTTTCATTATTTTAACATGTGCAAATACATCTGTGTGTCTACTTGTTGTGTGAGTGTGTGTGCGTATTTTTTCTCTGGGAGTTTCAATACAGCAGCTGAAAATTATGCAAATTATTTACACTGTAGGAATTTTTATGAAACAAAAATTATAACTTCTTGCCAATAAACAAATACACAAACCAACATTAACTACACCCAAAATTAAATAAACAAAAACAACAAAAAGAAAGTAAAGAAGAAAATAAAGCAAAATATTAAGCGTATGTAAATAACAACAGCAAAAATCATTTAAAGTTCAAATTGTCTGAAAATAAACTGACATTTTGCTAAAATGACAGCAAAAAAAAAAAAAGTGCACACAAAAGTTTCGTTTTTAATTTCACAAAATCTTTTGCAATAGCGAAAATTGTGTTTCAGTTGAGATGTGTGATAACGAAAAAGTTTTAAAGACGTTTTTTTTTTTATCTTATTAATTGCAATATTTTTCAAAGGATATTTGAAGCCTAACATATTATGGAAATTAAAGATATTTTTTCAAATCAATTGATAACTTAACATGTTAAAAACCTTCAAGGAAAAGAAAATTTTTTTAAATTATCTTTGCCAGATTAACTTTTTCTTATAAGATATGCTACGATTCATCTTATTTAAGACTTTTGTCTGAACAATGTTTTTAATAAAAAAAAATTATTTAAGAGAAATTAATTTTCAGCATTTTTTTTTCAATTTCTGTTTGTATTTTATTTTGCCCTTTTTTTAAAAGTACTTTTGTTAAACGTCACTTATTGAAAAGGAAACAAATTTATATATTAAAATTTTTTGTAAAAACAGGTTCTTCTAAAAGAGTTACACACATGAAAAAACAAATAAATTTTTATTCATTCCTAGCGTTAAAATGCATACCTTTTTATAAAACGAAAAGATGGTTTTTGAAAAACTACGATGCTCTTGACAATTTTTTAATTCAAATACTTTTTTCGAAAGGATGCTTTTTTTAATATAAAATTTTGAAACTACTCGTAAATGCTTTTTTAGTGAGTTTTTTTTTTTTAAATTGGAACTTTAAAAACATATGATATTAAAAAAAAGAACATTTTTTGAAAAGTGTTTTTAGCAACATGTACTTTTTTAAATAAGGTATTTTTTTGGAAAGGCCTATTTCAACAATGTACTTTATTAATATGGTACTTTTTTAAAACCATGTTTTTAAAGAAAGTCTTCTGTCCATATTTTAGTATATATTCACTGAATCACTGACTCACTCATCAATATTATTGGGCACTTCTAGTATAGCTAGAGAGCTGAAAATCGGTAAACACAGGTATGTCTTGGTGAGAAATTAACCAGAAAAATCTGAAAACGGGCACTTTCCACCCGGGGGGGGACTAGGGTGCCACTTCTTTGAATGGGGCACTTCCAATAAAGCTAGAAAGCTGAAATTTCGTACACAGGTAGGCCCAGATAAGCAATACATATAAATATTTATACAAAAACAACTTAGAAAAAAGAAGTGAGATCCGCACAAAAACACAAATGTGA
Source organism: Lypha dubia (assembly GCA_947311025.1). Classification (NCBI taxonomy): domain Eukaryota; kingdom Metazoa; phylum Arthropoda; class Insecta; order Diptera; family Tachinidae; genus Lypha; species Lypha dubia. The sequence continues at coordinate 26,432,341 of OX371263.1, read as the reverse complement.
AAATAAGGCCAAGTAACTATCCAAAATATTTCGGCCGTAAAAAGTACTGAGATCAAAATAAGGACCAAGTTCTTGATAGGTACAGCTCCATCTCATTTCTAGGCAACCTATTTTAAAAATGTACTTTTTTAATATACTCGTAGTACTTTACTTTTTGAAAAGATTTTTCTTCAACAATTAATTTTATGAAAACGTTCGTTTTACAAAAATTTACTTTTTGAAAAGGAACTGTTTTAAAAAATTTCATTTGAAAAGGTACTTTTTTAACAGTTTACTTTTTAAGACAATTTTTTAATAAGGTACACGATTTATTGAATTCATTTAAAAAATCACTATTATAAAAGAGTACTTTATCGAAAGCGATTGTGCAAAGTGTACAAAAAGCTTATTTTTCTTAAAGGTACTTTTTTTTTGAAGATTTCTTATTAGATACAGAGAAACTTCGATACAACGAATTCCAAGGGGATCCGAAAATACTTCGTTATATCTATTGCTTCGCTATAAATATAACCTGCAATGCCTTGATATAACGAAATTTGAAGAAATACGAAAAAAATTCGTTATAACTATAGTTTTCTTTATTCAAATCTATTTAACATGAGATTGCTAATAACGGCCTCAATTATAGAATTTTTTTCTCGAATAGATATTAATTTACGCTTTACTTTACTTATTTTGACAAGAATCAAGTCAATACTGATTACATACGATTACATTACATTTGCACACACATTTAGAATTCGTTCTTTTGATAACGGCACTTTACCATTTTGCATTAAATTTTATTCTTACTTTGTTGTATAGAGGCTTTTGTACGAGTACTTCGTTGTATAGAGGCCTTACAAATGCGCTTATAAATACAGTTAGACTTCGCTGTTTTTATAACGGGGTTTTACCATTTAGGATTTATTCTGATTTCGTTATATTGAGGCATTTGAATAATATTTCGCTATATAGAGGCTTTTTTGCTCAGAATTTATTCGTTATAGTTATAGTGCAATTTTGTATGAAAAACTTTGCAATAAAGAGGTTTTCTCAAGGGACTCAATAAAACATTCGTTGTATTGAGTTTTTCGTTATAACGAAGTTCGTTATATCGAAGTTTCACTGTATATATATTTTTATATTACTTACGTAGTCTATAAACTGTTTATCGCAAACACTTACCTAAAAAGAGAAGAAAAATATGTAAAAAGTTAGTAAATTTTAATAATTAAGTATTAAAAAAAGCATTTTTTTTCCTAATAAAATTCTTGAGAGTTCTATCTGCTTTTTTTTTTTGTGAATAAATATTCCAAAGTAATCTAATAAATATTGATTTTTTATATACTTAACACAATATGACAAGAATTTAAATATACGAGAAATGTTATATAAGAAGAAAACGTCACCATTATAATCATCATCAGCAATGTAGTCATCGTCATCATCATCATCAGAAGAATAATAAGAACGTGAGTAACCTGATAACAAGCAAACATGACCAGAGACAGTAGGACAAAATAATTTGTATTATGAGAATTTTACAAATATTATCATAAATCTTTCAGTAGGACTATTAATCCCCACTGTACTTTAAGCAACTACAAGTTACGTTTTTTTCTGGTGTAGTTACAAGATACAAAGTTAATACTTGAAATACATTTTTTAACTACATCTATACATCTTTCCTGGAATTTATTTGTGTTTTATTGTACGTGGTGTGGGCCGCCAGTAATTTGATATACTGTCATGACTGAAAAACATGAACTTTAACAAAGACCACACCAACATGTTCAACAGAGCTATGAGACCGGTCTAAAACAAAACCAAAAATATACGACAACAACAACAACAACGACAACAAACGAAAATTAAACCGACCCAAGAAACTTTTGTAGCACACAAGACATACGAAACACAAAAAAACCTAAATAAAAATACTATAAGAAAGAATGAAATTACTACAACCCAAAAGGGATGAAATCATGAGCTCATTCAATCATTCAAATGTCCTTTGAACTATAAAAATACATGACACTAATAAAGAAAATAAAAACAACCAAAAGAAAAGAAATACAAAAAAAAAAAAAATAAATAAACTTTGATAAAATGCAAGAGTATTGAAAAAATAAGATATGTTACCAATACTTTAACATAAAGTTATTGAGCTAGCACACATATACAGAAAAACAAACACTTACATAAGTTAAAGCAAAGTTGTATTTAATAGTTAAAGTTGCTGTTGTTATCCTTTAAACTATTATTTTGATGATATTTACGATAATTTTACTCAGTTACAGTTCTTTTTGGCCAGACATGGTGGACTCTAAATGTCCATTAACCTGTTTATTTTTTATTTTTATCAAGTTCTTTTATTATGGTTCACTTTTTGGTGTTTCTGTTTTTGTTGCAGCAAAACTCATCATTATTTTTTATTGAGTTTTTATGTTAAATAAACCACACGCAGTTTTTCATTTATTTGTATTACTTTAGCATTGAACACAAGATATATTGTCCCAAAAGAAAAGGGAAGAATTTCCAAAGAAAAAAGTCGAAAACAACAGGTTTACAAAAAAAAAAGGATATTTATTAGCTTTTTTGAACGTTTTGTAAGTAGTTAGTTAAATGTTTTCAGTAGGTCAATACTAAAATTGTATGTTTTAAATCAATTTGAATAAATTATTATTGAAATTAAAGGGAGTGAAATTGGGGGTGAAACTAGCAGCAGTGCAGAAATTTTTAAATTAGTTTTAAATCGTAATAAATGATTATCAAATTGTCAATTTCATGTAAAATTCATTACTTCAACCTCTTTAGCATTATAAAGCATATGTTAGTGTTTTATTTTATGTTTATTTGAAAGCTAAAATTATACTCCTAAACAAAATAGAATATTTAATTTCAAATCAATGCAAGGATCTGACAACCAATCAACATAGAAAAAAAATTTGCTACAAATAAGTTTTGAATTGAAAAAAAAAAAAAACGTGATAGCGACTTGTGCAATTGTAGTATTAAGCAGTGTGGTAAATTTCATTGAAATTACTTTAAGGACTTGCTACTCCCTTTCATGTCCTTTTAAATTGAAATTAAAAATTTAGTTCAAATAACAATTTAAATGTAGCAACTGATTTTTAAAAACATTATATTGGCCTTTATAAAACAAAATATCTTCAATAAGCTTAAGGACTTGCTTATAGCTCACATATCCTTAATTTTAAAAATACAATTTTCATTACAATTTCCGTCATATAACGATGAATATTAGCACAAATTCCATCCTCTCATATATCCTTTATTTTCAAAATTTCTTTTTGGCGACAGTTATAATCAGAATTAAAGTTATCAAACGTTTTTATTTCAATTCGAACTATACATTTTAATTTAATTCAGTCGCAAACATAAGAAAAATGGAATATCTCCATTTATAGCACACTTTTCGGGTATTTTAAGTAGAAATATATTTTATGCACCACATAAACAATTGAATCGTATTTTATGCGCCACAAATTTTCATTTCATATATTGTCTGAAAAAGATAGACAACGCCACAATAATTTTATGATTCACATAAAATTATTGCCATGCATAAGAGGTCCCAATAACTGAAAATAAAACCACCAACAAAAATATGTTGCTCATTTTATGGATTTAAGGAAAACCCAGTAAAATTAAAACAAATTTTATTAGCCGCCATTAAAATTATTTTTATAAAATTTTATGATTTAATATTCATACTCTTTTAAAGCAGGATAATGCACATATTTGAAAAACATAAAAAGTTATTTAGTGCAAAAACTTTAACACCTTGAGCTAACTTAAAACACAAAAATAAATTTTTTTTTTCTGTATGTATGTGTGCTTGTATGTGATTTGTTTTTTTAATATTTTATATGACTACATTTTGTTTAGGTGTTAAAACGGACTAAGGAAATTGTTAATTTTTATGGCATCATAAAATATTTTGCTACACTTTCGTGATAAAATGAAATTGGCTAAGTGTGAGTGCGTTTTGTTGGCGTCTACAGAAACAATGGTTTTACAGGAAGTAAAACACTACATTTAGGTCTTAAATCATTCTAACACTTTCCAACAATGTTGCATTCATTTTTATGGCCACAGATACATTTCATACAATTTCTTTTTTTGTATACCCTCAGATTAAAGGCCTAAAATTTGGCTGCAAAATGGTAATAAAATATTGGAATGCTTTTAAAATATAAATTAAAAAATTCGTAGCATACTTTAGGGATTTTTTAATGTATCTAAATAAAAGCACATTTTATGGGTTTTTTTTTCATTTACATAAAAGTTTTTTTATATTTTTGGGAAAGAAGTAAATCATACTTTTGGGCTGCATTTAATATTCTTCAACAATAACAATAGAATTTTAGATTCTGAATAATATTATTTATTTTCGGATACTTTAGTGGCTATTGAAAGAAAAAATTCAATTTAAAGTGTCCGAATGCCACTAATAAAAATAGCAATTTAATTTTAAGCTCAAATCTTAAAATAAAAAAAATGTTTGCATACTTTAAGGATTGCTTAAAATTAATTGCACATTTTGACACTGAATAAACTGATATATTCATAATATTCTAATTTTCCAGAATGCTTTTGCCTTTTTTAGGGCAAAATTTGCAGCATACTTTCAGGTTGACTATCTAGCTCTTAGCATAAAGATGCTGAATTCTTTTTATTACTGTTAGAAAAGTTTTTATAAAGATTTAAGTTGAAGTTAAAAAAAATTAAATAAGTTTTTCTTTCTCAATGCTTAAAACGTTATTGTAGTGAATTGCGAATAAAAATCCATTAAGTTTTTTTATATTGCAGTTATGAGGAGTTAAATGCTTGTCGATAACTGTTTGTTATATTTTGTGTGTTTTTTATTTTGTGGAAAAAATGAAACAGAACTAACAATTTAAGTTTTAACTTTTTTTTCTCTTTAAAACCCCTTCAACGATGATGAAGTCTCTGTATTTTGTAAGTGGCTGTTGTTGTTGTTAGAAGTGCTTCATACTTCGTTTTCCAAAGTGAGTTTATAGTGTGCTAACAAAATCAATCGATACTTAATGGAAAATCGTTATTAATGAAAAAGTTTTTGTTTTCTTGTTTTATTTTTTTTTAGCTCGCTCTCCACTTTTGTTGCAGTTATTGTACTTCTTTCTTTCATTCCGGTGAGGCAATGCCAACCAATAGCAACAACATTAACTACGTCTGTAAAAGCGGCAAGTGGCAAAATTGTGTGAAACTTTAAAGGAATACAATTGAAAATGCAGTCAGCCATGCGTTAGGAAACAATGATAAAGTGCAAAGCCAGTATTGTGAGTAAAAAAAAGTGCACGTAATTTTTTTTTTATTATTTTTTTCCTAACTCTAAGTAAAGTTTTTGTATTGTTGGCGAAAGAAAGCAAAAACGAAAAACAAAAACAACAAGTTTAAATAGAAAAGAACTTAAAAGTTTGCCAAAAACCCTTAACAACAATTTGTAATTATAATATAGGAAGTGTGAAATGTTGTACCATTAAGAGTGTTTTTATGCTAAAAGTTATACAAAAGGGATATTACTCAAAAAAATATTAAAGTTAAATAGGAAAACAAATAGAAATGTTAAATGATGAAAAGTAGACAAATAGAATGGGAATCCACTACATAAAATAATATAAATATATTCATTTTCTATAAAGTAAAAACTTTCTCTGGAAATCCTGAAGCATATACCACAAAAAATTTATTGAAAAATCATTAAAATTTATATGCAAAACCAAAAATCAACACAATGTACGCATACACACAAGTTATGGAAAATCTCTTCAAGTTAGTTATTTTTTTTCTGCAGCTCAAACCGCAAAACAATTTGGAAATTTTGTTATAAACCACAACAACCTCACGCAAAGTATGCTATGAAATGTTTAATTAAAAATAATTAAATACAAAGTCAAGCTGCTTGAAGAAATATGTTGTGTATGAGTAACAGATATTCGAATGGATAATAAATAAATAAAACAACATAAAATTATATGCAGGTAAAAAATATTTAAAACCCCAAAAAGTATGCAATTTTTTTTTTTGGAAAATTTAAATCTTGAAAGTGTCAATTAAAATTTAATTGAATTAAATTTCATTTAAAATTTCTTTTCGATAAGTTAAAAAATAAATGCAATTGGCTACAATAGTTAACAATTTCATTATTGTGGTTAAGACTTCTTTTGATAGCAAAAACTTTTACAATACTTTTAGGCTGTATTATTAAGAAATGAATAATGACCAAAATGTTTCTCCTTTCAATTTTCTTGCTTAACAGCAACATTATTTGCCTTTGAAATATTTTTTAGTACAAAAAATAAAACGCATTTTCGTTATTCATCATGAAAACTGCAAAATAAAGAGACTTCTTTACATAAATTGGGAACTTCTTGGAAGAAAAAACCAAAAAAACTTCAAATTTTTTCTGCAACCAAAATATTTGATATTCCTTTGCGTTCATACTTTTTTTTAACAATTTATTGTAACAAGAATACAATAGTGAATTGCATTGACAGGTTAAAAAGTTTTTGTGAAAAAAAAAATAAATATATGGGAAAAATGAATCTTTTTTAATACCTTTCAAAGGCAGGTAAAAAAAAATATATACAAGAAAGTTTTAGTACTTAGTTTCAACACAGACAATCAAATAGCATTTGTTTTGCTAGAATACATACACCAATACTTGGCAATAAAGATGAACGGCAAGACAAAAATTATATATAAAGTTTAATGACAGTTTAAAACCATGTTAAGGAAACGAAAAGACTTAAAATATCGTTAGCTTATAGAAAGAGAAAAGAAGAAAAGTTTTGAAAACGTTTAGGAAAGCAATTATCTAAACTTTGAAAATTTTTCACCTAAAAGAAGTTGCACAGAAAAAAATATTTAATTTTTTTTTTTTCAATTAACCCTTTAATTAAAAATAAAAAAAATTTGATTAAATATTTAATTTATTTAATTAAATTTTTAATTGATATTACAAATTTTTTAATTGAAATCAATTTTTATTTTTTCTGTGTGCAAATGATGTAAGAGTTTAAAATCTTCCAACTGCCTTAAAGTATGCTTTGAAGATAAAAGACAAAAATTTCACATCAGCTAATTTTTTAACAATTTTATAAAAATTAATTTTCAATTTTCGTAAAATAACCGTTTAAAAGCTTCTACCCTAAAAGTATACTTCAAGATATGTATATATATTTTTTTAAACTAATTTTCTTTTAAGTTCTTACAGATTTAATTGTGGAAGCCACTTTTAACGTTAAACATTTATATAAGACACATTTTCAGCTCAAAATTATGCAACAAAAAGTGTGCTTATTTTAAGCAATCAAAGGCACAACTTACAGCTTAACGTGTATGTAAGACTTTTATGTTTTTACATATCTCAAATTATTTTCGTTACTAACTTTTTGTAAAGAATTTCCCCTAAATTTGCAAAAAATTTCGCTTAACATTCTTAAGGCCAGCATTTTGCAATAATTATCTCTGTATTACTTCACATCAGCATATTGACTGACAGGCGTCTGGGGAGGACAGCTGGGCAAGTTTATCTTGAAATATTTCTTGATTATTTGGTTATAACCTTAAATCCCTTAAGAATAACCTTAATTACTAACAAAAGACTGACAAACTAAAAGGAGGTTTTTGCCAAAAATTTGTCACAACACATGTTAGTCAATATTGTTAAAGGTTTTGCTTGTTTCCGTTTACCAATACTACTTTAACTTTAAGAACAACTAACAGAAACTTGTAAAAATAAGTTGCTGTATACATTCAGGCGTGAGTGCTAGTATAAGACATTTTATAACTTTTTATAGTAGGTATGTATGGATGTGTGAGGTGGAGAAGAAGAAGGAGATGGAAAAAATCAAACTTATGCACACAGCATTTGCTAAAGAATTGACAACTATAACAAATAAAAAAGAAAAATTTACTCACCAAAAAACTTTTTAATGATGAACAACTACCCAGTGTTCAAACCAGCCAAAAAGAAAGAAAAAGAAAAGCTAAAGAAAAAGAAACCTTAGCAAACACTTGTATAAAAGACATATAAAAACTTTAGTTTCTTTTTTTTTTTTTTTGGTTTGTTTTTCCTCTTTATTTTCTGTTGGTTGTGTCTTTTAAACTGATGTTATTTAACAATAAACTTAATGTTAGTTTGAAAAGAAGCAAAGCAACCAAAAAAATGTGTTACAGTGTATAAAAAAGCAAAAACGAAAATAAAAGCAAGAACCAGCTAAATGTGGCTAACAATCAGCAAAGATTCAAAACATATTTTTGTTTACTTAGCAATGTTTTTCCTTGTCTGCTCCCCCTTCGATTTTTAATTTTCAACGTTTAGTTTAACAACTTTTATTCGGGTTTTGTGCTAAATGGAAAAATATTTCTTTGTATTTTTCTTTTTAGCGAAATCATTTTGCAAAAAAAAAAAAGAAAAGTTCTTTTAAGCCTAAGTTTGCAAATGATTTTAATAAATCTAAAACACATTTTTCCACCCCCATCGCAAGGCAGGAGTACATTTTAGGTTTAAATAAAAATTCCCAAATTTAAAATTTGTTTAGGAATTTAAAAAAAAAAATTAAAAATTTGAGTGCCAATACCTTTTTTTTAATTTCTTTTTATTACATCTTTATTTCTTTTATAATTTTATTGTTTATTCCGTTTAACATTCACATAAATCCTCTTTTTAATTGGCATTTTTCTTTATTCAGTAGGCTGAAAGTATGCTACAACTTTGCCATTCATATAAAATGTTTTGCATGATTAGATTATTCAACAATAAAATCAACGAAAATTTATTTTATTTCAAGTTCACGCTTCAAGTTCTCAAATACTTGGATTGAAGAAGACTTAAGTTGTATATGGATTATTTGCAATAACATGCCACCAAAAGTATTTTTAAATATTTTTATAGCATACTTAAGGGCTTGCTAATAAATAAAACGATAAAATGTATATAAAAGAAGATAAATAAAAAATAAACATAAAAGAATTTAAGGAACAACAAGCAAATATAAAATTTTATGTAAAATACATATGTGGAGACATTTTATGAACTAATAAAATCAATAATTTTTAAAAAGTATGTATTTGTTATAAGTGGAGACGAAAAGATCTTTTTAATATGGAATATATAAATATCACATGCATTAGAATTAGAATGGAACTTAAATTATTATAGTTGCCACATCGTAAGAGTATCATTCAAGTTTGTAGAAAAATTATAAGACCTTGCATACGATATATTCCCTAAGACTTTCTTGAAAACTATTAACCGGGATAGAGTATTGAACATGCGGGATAATGCGTTCAAAACTTTTAAAACGGGAATTTCCTTTATTGAAATCGGTTAGACGAAATCAAGTACACTAATAATTACTTTTTCGATTTAAAGTTTTGAATTATTCTAAGCCATGTAGAATCCTGATATCTTCAAATGTCTTTTCGATCAGGCCATAAACTAAAGCTTATTTTAATAAATTATTTTAATTAATAAATTCAAACCCGATTTCAATATATATTCTCGAAAAAATATTTACTATGAAAAATGGCGTGGCAATGCCCAGTTTTATAAGAATTTATTGTCCCGCTAACTTTATGAGTGTGCAAAGTTCCATCAAGATGTTTTTACACAAATGTAGTTGAAATAGAGTTGATTGTATATGGGCGTGGCACTGCCTACTTATGTTTCCATCAAATTCTTGTATTTTAACGAGAACTGCGTGGGTTTGCAAAGTTTTATTGCAGTCGATTTAGAAGAAGTATTTGAAAAATAAATTTTATTTAATGTGGGCATGGCACACGCATTTTTACCGATCATACTTTTGTATTTTATCGGGAACTTAATGCGCATATGCAAAGATTCATTCTAATTGATGCGTTAAAAGTGTATGGTTTCGAAATATTTATTTTCCATGGTCGTGGCTTTGCCCACTTTTTTAAGAACGATGTTGTATTTGTGCGATAATTAAAGGAGTGGTCAAAGATTTACAGGAGTGCATTATTTTAGTTTTCGAAATATATAATTACTACTTTAGGGAGTGGCACATCCCACTTTTGAAACTATAATGAATCATTTTCACACCAACTAAATGAAGGTGAAGTTTCACAAGTTGGCTTAATGTTTTTGTGCAAAAATATTTTTGTTAAGTAGGCGTGGCAATAACCAATTTTGAATCACAATGTACTAGTTTAACTTAATGCGTATATAAAATTTCTTAAGAATCGCTTTAAGTACAAGGATGCACTAGTAGAAAATGAATGTATTTAGCATGACGCTATCGACTTTTCGCCGTCATCAATCTTCAAATATCCTTTCAGATAAACAGCGATATTTAATGAAATGTGAAGCTCTCTTAAACATATATATTTTAACAAGTAAGAGTGCTATATTCGGCTGTGCCGGATCTCATATACCCTTCACCAAACCGTAAATGTATAATTCACTGAATGTAATACTGGATTTCCCTTCTAAGAAAATGAATGTGTTTAGCATGACGCTATCGACTTTTCGGCGTCATCAATCTTCAAATATCCTTACATACACACTTTTCGATAAATACATGTATAAAAAACATACTGTTTAAAATATTTTACAATTTTCCATCCATCAGTGAACAAAAAGGTGGTTTGTACGAAAAAAATACATAAAGTTATTATTAAGTTTATATACACTAGCAAGCATCAGTAGCACGATGGTTCATGTGTTGAATAATAATCGAAAGATTCCATATTGTATACTACGGCACCTCCTGTATTTATAAATTTACTAGCTGATCCCGGTGTGCTTCGCTACCCCCTCGTTACAAAATAAAATTGAAAGTATTTATATATCCTATTGTGAAAATTTAATGACGATCGGTCCAGTAGTTAAGACTATATTACGATTTTTAATTTTCCTAAAAAGGGGCGAGGGCCCACCCACTTTTCTCCTGGTACGTATTTCAAATTATTCCAATGCCATATTTACCAAAAATCATCGACGTAGGTCAAAAAATGTCCAAAATATGGCGATTTAAATTTTTGGGTTATATGGGCGGTGCCACGCCTCTTTGTCCAATCAAAACTTCATATAGCCTATTATTCCTTTCAGAGTCACAGTAACATGCTGTGAAAATTTCGGGACGATCGGTCCAAGGGTTTGGCCTCCTAAAAAGCACAAACAAACAAACAGACAGACAGACATTCATTTTTATATATGTATATATATATATATATATATATATATATATATATATATATATATATTTATATGTATAATCATTTATTAATATAATAATAATAATAATAATACGAATCATCTTAAGAAAAATACCTTCATTTTAGTCTAAGACCCAAGTCCTTAGCTCTTCTAGTGTCTTGGGAAAATCGATTTCATGTACATACATACGGATAGACGGACATGGCTAATTCAACTCCCCTATCTATAAGGATTCAGAATATATATATTATATGGCCCTCATATAAATATAGTCGAAATTACACACTTAGTGACAAGCCTATAAATACCCTTACCATTTTTGGTGAAGGGTAAAAATACAAAACTATTGTTAGAGATAAAATTTTATCATAATAATTAGCATTTGGTGATGCGACTTCTTTAGGTCTGATGACTATAAATTAATTGATCTTTCTCTTTTTACCATTTTCTTAAATCTGCAGTTAATTTCTTTAATTTTTATTGAGTTTTTTTCATAAATTTAACTCTAGTAAAAACACTTAACCTGTTGCATTGCAACAAAAAATAAAAAACAACAACTTACTATAAAGTGTATATTGCAAACACACACTACGTTTTTCTTTTTATCACGTACTCCTAAAAATATGCTTTGTATATACATTTTACATTTTACGCCTTGTCATTCATACAATACAAAAGGCGTGTTGGTATGTAAAGAAGAAAAAAAAAAACAGTAAATAAGTATAAACAATTGTTTTTGTTGTTGTTGGCTCATAAAAATTAAGAGAAGCACCGATGAGCAAGCAGCAGCTTCCATACATAGAAATAAAAGCCAACAAAAAGTGTATGAAAAATTGCAAAGCCTTCTTTTTGAATAAAAAATTGCATTGTCTACTTTTAGGATTAACGAAAACATAACGATTAAAAACAGATATGTCAGGCATAAAAATAGGGATGTTACAGCAACAGGATTTTGTGTGTCTGTGTGTGTGTTTTTTTAATGAAAACTTATACAACAATATTTCTAATATAAATAAAAAAAAAAATATGTTAGTACATATACGTATAGAGAAATTACTCAAGTACTAGTAGCATTTATAATAGTTGTTGCTTTTTCTTAGTAGCAGTAATTCTGGTTGTTTGCTGCTGATGATGATGATGGTGGTGGTGGTAGTTACATTCATACTTTTAGCATACTCTCTTTCTCTTATCCGCAAACACAAAAACCAAAAAAAAAATAAGAAAAGTATGCGCATGAAATATAGTTTTGCCTTTATTTGTTGGACAAAGTCTAAAGGGAAAAAAGGATACTGTATACAAAATTCTAAAATAAGTATGTTTGTATATGTATGAATTTCAATTTTTCTGGTCATGTGTTTATTTTCCTATTTTCTTTTATTTTTTAGTTTAGGTTCTTATCACTTTTGTTGTGCAAGGGTATGGGTGCCAGATTCGTTGTTTTTTAAAGGCGCTCCTCCTCTTTTTCTATTATTTTAATTTACTGTTTTTTTTTTGAACCCATTCTAACTTGTAAATTGAAATGAGTATCAGCAAGAAAAAAGTAAAAAAGTATAAATATTTATGTTTGGTTTTTTTTTTATTTATAAATTATTTTTAACCTTTAGTTTGAAACTTGAAATTAATTTGGAGAGGAGAACATATGCACAACTCGTTGAAGGATTAAAAAGGAAATAAAAGGCAGTGGCATAAAATATGCGAAAATTTTATTTGAATTATTTCAGACCTTAAAAGGAATCAAAAGAAATGAAAGCCAATTTAATAGGAAAATAGTTTTAAAAATATCTTCGTACGCAAATTACGAGTTTAATCATCAGTTCATTATAGATTTGACGCAGATGTAGATATATTTATAACATCGCCTTTATGAATCAAAAACCAATTACGCAAATTAATTTTCTTTCATATCTACAATTTTAAGATTTAAAATCGTATTGTTTTGTTGCATACGCTACGAAAAATAGATGCAACTAAGTTCCACGTCTGATTTGCTTTATTACCATAAAAATGAAAGGACTTTAAGGAAATGCTACATCAAATGAAGCACAAGTGCTGTAAGAAAAAATCATAGGTGACAGTTTAGCCAAAATCTCATCAATAATGTACTAAAAATAATATTCATATAATTTTTTATTTTAAATATACTTCAACTACACAACGAAAACAGATAAGTTGTGGTAATCGAAGTTGATGCTAACCGAATTTTGGAGGTTGCACCCACTATCATATAATTTGGTTGCTACAACTACAATTTTCGTGTAATACCACACTGAAGTTTCGGTTGCGACAATCGATAAAATTGGTTAACACCATGAAATTTTAAATGGAAGCTAATCGCAACTATTTATGCCCATTTTTGTCCTGGAACACAATTAAATTAATATTTATAATACTTTACTTAATTAAATTGTTTTACATACTCATTTGAATTTAAAATTTATTCATATTTATTCATCACATGTTTGAAATACATCGCCTTAGACAACTGAGCCACAAGAGAATTTTTAAAACAACAAATATTGAATTAGAACTTATTTTACTATAATTGGTTATGACAAGCGAATATTCGGTTAGGAGTATCAACGAAACCATATTCATTACCAATTATTCAGTTGTGCTCGACATATTGCCATTTAGTAGAAGCAATAGAATGCGTTCGGATGATCCAACCGATTTAAGAATTGTCACAACCGTATGTTGGTTTACAATTGTGGTATTATGGTTATGATCATGCAATAATGATTGAATCCATGGAATATTGGTATCGGGTAACTGATATATAGTCAGTGGAGTTAATGTTCTATTGACATAACCGATTTATAAAAAATTTTTTCTTGTGTAATTTAAGCGAAGGATCAACAGACTAACATTAAGCCAAGTGACTAGAATCTTTGCACTGTAAAGAGATACCGGCATCTTTTATCTCCACAACAAGTCACGCAATACACGGTAGTTACTATGCGTATGCAGCACATTAGGCTGATTTCATAAATGGCATATGCCTCATAAAACAATATTTTTTAATTTTTTATAAAAAAAAATATATTAACGATGAACTAAATTTCCAATTTTAAAGGAGTGGTGAAAAAATGCTATCCTTTTTCTTTATACTGACTGTTTGGGATATGTAAGCAAACTTATAAAGGACTAAAGAAATAATTTCTATTTTTTCCATTTAAAAATAGTACCTGCTTGTGGGCGAGTAATAATATTTCGTTTCCTGTAAATTGCCATGTACAGTGCAATAGAGAGAGCCAATGTATTTTTGATGAACCTGGATCACAACATTTAGGAAGTTTAAAAACCCAACATACAACACAATTTCATAGTTTTATATTTTTATAACTCTCGTTTACTCTTTAAGAGTTTCTCTGTAAACATAACGAGTTTTAAAAGTTTTTTTTTTAAATAATCCTTTAGGATTTTCTAATGAGTTTTCTGTAGTGCCAATGGAATACTTTAGCAATTAAAATATTTGCTCAATTCACAAGCCCAGTTGTATCGCTTATTTTTGTATATGAAAAGAAAATTTCAAACACAAATTTTGTCAACAAAAATAAATTGTTCTAAATTTTTTTTGTTTTAAGAAATTTTGTTTGAAATTGTGTTTTCATATACAAAAAATAAGCCATACAACTGGAGTTGTGAATTGGGCAATTATTTTTGAAAATATGTTTTGTACTAAAAACGATTTTAGTTCGAGTAATTCTTTAATTTTTATTTTTAAGTCCAGCCGTATTTTTAATGAACAGGTTTTGGTGTGATATACATTTTGTAAGCAAATTTCTCATAAGTTTTTACTTTTATAAAGAAGAATGGAAGCGCGGAACGTTGTCGTGTTCTGCCGGGTATCATGAAAACTAAACTGATGGTGACGTATTCTTATTTGTTTATTTTATTTTATTAAGAAAACAAATTTAGGGCATGAAAATATATTTTTGAGAGCAAATGAAATATGTACAAAGGACTCGTTGCAACACCTTTTGAAAAGTAGACTTTCCTTTTAATTGTTTGAAGATTGTAATTAAAATGCATTGCTGGGCTATCTGCTGTTATCTCTCACAAATGCATAGAATAATTGGCTAACACAAAATGCATTTACTTATTGCATATTATTTACAAAAACACTATGAGAACAGAAGAAGAAGATGAAAAAATTATGAAAAATACACATTAAAATGTATTTATATTCCTCCATAAAGAATTATATTTTTGTTGTGTTGTAAATAGTTGCTGTTCCAAAAATCAAACGCGAAATAGTCAGAAGTTGGTGGCGAGAAGGTAGAAGATTTTGTTGTTTTGCTGGAGTGTGCAAGTAGATTTAAAATTTCGTTTAAAAATTGTTTTTTTTTTATTTTACATACGCTTGCTTTATAGATAGATACGAATAAATATTATGGCAAACAAATATTTTGCACATAAAAAATAAATAAATACCCGACAAAATATTTTGCATATTTGAACACTTCTAACAATCGAACGAACGAACGAACGAACGAACACACTTGCATATGCAATGAGTCACTGAAACGCACAAACGCATACAGAATGCAGCCGTACGTACACACACGTTCATGACGCCCGCACACCCACTAAGATAAATAGAATAACAAAATAAATGTTGAGTGTAAATGTATGTGAAAATGCATTGCTAAGTGCAGTCGAATTTTTTCGTTTGCATTTTTTTTTTCCAAAGTATATTGACACTTAACAGTGGGCTGCAAGTGGGTAATAAAATAGCAAATAATAAAGAATAATTTTTAGAAAAAAATTTCCAGCTAGTTTTTGCGCTCTTCCTACCACTGTGTTTAGAACTTTATAAATTTCTAATCTATCACATGTATATAGAGAATTTCATAGTAGTTCAATTTCTATTCTCACAAAATCCAAAGAATGAATATTTGCACATATTTTATTTTTTCTGCTGCTGCTTCCTTTTTTTTTTTTTTTTTTTTTTTGCTATTTATTATTTATTTATTTATTTTCATCCATATGTTTTGTGAGCTAGAAATAATAAAAATGTACAAAAATATTTTTCCCTATTGATCTAAAGCATAATAAAACTAAAGTTCCATATGGTGTTGGCTGTGTACAGTACAGTTTGTGTTTTGTGAGTAAGTGTGAGTGCTTTATGTTTTAGTGTTAGTAAATATATTTGCTCACATATGTATGTTTATTTAAAGTTTTATATCCGAAACATAAACTTATAGAAAATTGTAAATTTATGTGTTAGTTTTGACTACAAATTTTATATAACAGCAAAAGCAATTTAAAAAATTTTAATAAAAGTTGTTCCATATCTATTGAATAAGAACAATAAAAAAAATCCTACATAAAAGATTATATAGATATGTACATACTGAAAGAAGGACTCTATCTGGGAATAACTCAAACTAATTTGATCTAACATTTCTACGTATATTTTTTATATTTCTATTTTTTATATTTACACGAAACCATTCGAGCTGTTTTACACCCCTCATAACTTTGCTCATATTGATCATAATATAATGAAACTTGAAACATAAGGTCTACCCAAAGAGGTGACCCTACAGGTTAAATTAAAAACCGTATTTTAATTAATTAATTTTAAACCGTAAAAGCTTCCTGAGATATTAAGTTGTGAAAAGTCCATATTTTAGTATATATTCACTCACTGACTCACTGACCCATCAATATTATTGCGCACTTCCAGTAAAGCTAGAGAGCGAAACTCGGTAAACAGGACATACCATGGGACACTTCCAGTAGAGCTGGAAAGCTTAAATTTCGTACACAGGTAGGTCCTGATGAGAAATTAACAAAAATAATTTTTAAGCGGCCACTTTTCACCTTTTTTGCCTTTATAATATGGGAAAGAATTCTTGGAAAAATATTGCCAAGCTTACATGTTGCCTAGAAATGAGATGGAATTGTACTTATCAAGAACATGGTCCTTATTTTGATCTCAGTACTTTTTACGGCCGATATATTTTGGATAAGAACTTAGCCTTATTTGCAAATTTGTTTTTTTGTGCGGATTTTATTCACAATAAAACAGAGTACGTAAAAACGCAGCGCAGCGCCGCTCTTTTTGCTCTTTACGCAAAGAGCGGAGCCAATTTATTATTGCGCTACGCATAAAAGGAGCAAGCGCAAAAAGGTCCAATTTCGTTTGCGCTTTTTTTTGAGCTGCCAAAAGAGCGAAAAGAGCAAGTAATACGCAAAGCGCATTTACAGTGGTAAAAAATGTTAGTAAAGGAAATAGTAGATTTTTGCATCACAAATAATCATCTTTCAAAATTACAACACCACCGCATCATCAAGGACAATATATATGTACACATCTATACATGTTTATAAATACCTAGATAATTGGCTTTTTACTTATAGGAAGATTTTGTAAAAAATTTCGTTTGTAAACGTTTTAAATTTGTATGAAAAATAACAAAAATTCGTTTCAAAACAAAATTTTTCCATACAAATTTCAAAACGAAAAAAACGTTTTAGTTTACAAAATCCGCCCTTTATACAATTGTATGTCTTTCAAAGTTATTTAAGAAAATCTTTTCTTGGATTTCAAAAAAATATATATGGATTAAGAATATATCCTTTAAGGACAAATATGATTGATATTTTACTCAAAAATAAAACACACCATTTTAATAAACATTTAAAAAATATTCTGGTTACTTTTATTCTTATTTGGTTACATTTTATAAAGATTTTGACTCCAGACTTTTTTTCGTGGCGAACCACTGTTGTCATAAAAAAGAGCATGCGTAATGCGCCGCTCAATATGCGCAATGTGCAGTGCAAAGAGCGGCGCTAATAAATAGAATGCGCTTGCGCTAGTATTGCTCCTTTTTTTCCCCGCTCTTTGCGCTTGTGCGCATTTTTAATACGCTTGTAAGAAGTGCGCAATGCGTAATGAGCAAAAGGAGTGCGCAAATCCGAACTCTGCAATAAAATAAATAAAAATAAAACACTTCGACCAGTTTCAGCACCTAGATAAAAAGCAAAATTTTCCAAATAATTTAAGAACTAAGGGTAACGTTAATTTTATTTATTATGATATTAAATACAATCGATTATGGAAACCATTTCAAGTAAAACAACAATAACTGATAAATTCATACAAGTGAACAAGTTATTTACAGCTAACGTTCAATACAATTTTTAGTAGAGTTCAAACATACGTTAAAATTTTATAAACAACATCATACTAGAGCTAAATTAAGCGTTTAATTTCAATAAAAAACTTTACAAAGTATACCTTAGAAATGTTTTTAATTGATTTTCGAAATTCTGTGTAACGTTCCATACATATATTAAAGGTTTTCCAATAGGGATGATATAATTTTTAAGTGACGTTTAGGCCATTTGTAATATGTATTGATCTGTCATTTGTTTTTCATTGTATTCAGTAGTGTTTATAATTTCATCATGGTGAGATATACGCAAGAACAACGTTTACAAATTATTCAGTTTAATATTATCAAAATAATCGTTCTCCAATTGCAAGTTTTGGTGCGCTTTTGCCATTTTATACTCGCAACAATCGTCCAAGTGTGCTCGCTATTCGTCCAATTGTTGAACATTTTTAGCTTATATTTTCTTTACTTAATTGTCAAGTGCCAATAAGACGAAAAACCGCTCGAAGTAATTCAAATATTAGTGCCGTTCAGGAAAGAGTTGCTGAAGACCGCAATTTGTCGATTCCAAGACGTTCTCAAAAATTAGGACTGTCTCAAATCAAAACCTGGCGGATTTTGAAAAGGGATTTGGGTTTGTAAAATTGTTCTCACCTAAGAACTGAAGCCATTGGACCACCGTAAACGTCGTGAATTTGCTGATTTTGCCTTGGAACAACTTTAAAAGTTTTGAGATTCGTTTATTTCAAGAAATTGTAATATTGAATGGGTTATTTGAAGTCATTGATCTTTCGAAATAAACTCTCTTCAAGCTTTACAAGTCAATATTGAACGTGCCATTCATGACATATGACTTGATTTAGTGGAAAAAGTGCGCGATAATTGGGTACTTCCTGCAGAAGACGTCGTGGAGGCCATATGAATGACGTTTTATTTACAACTTAATTGTTTCGATTATACTTCACATTAAATAAAAAACTTTTTAATTTTCATATTTTTTTATATTATTACGAATAAACGTAATTATTATTCGAACTTATATTGATGTACATATGAAAAGTAATATTATCAGCCTGAAGAGTTATTTTATGTTGAAAAATATTATTATTATATCCAATCCGTTTAGCAGAACATATCAGTATACCGATTACAAGGCCACTACACCTCTCATCAGCGTTCAATTGTCCACATTTACAATTTTCATAAAGTGGATACTAATTGGGTAGAATATCAACTATTTAACCAAGTTTTCAACAGAAGTAGAATACGAGACTTAATTTTATTTGTAGCAAATGCCTAAAAAAGGCCTAAATAAATCGTTTAATTGCAACAAAAATTTTGATGTAAATAAAACCCTTTTTTTAAATACTGAAAAAATTAAAATGTTTATAATAAATTCATTGATTCTCTAGGAAAATGACTGTCTTTTTTTATACAACTAACGTTTTACCCATAACACAAAAATACTCTTTACATTCTTTAATATTTAATAAAGCCAACACCAAGTGCCTTTAATCACAACTTCCACAGTAGTGTTGACTCAATAATGTCATTGACAATGTCATCCATTGAAAAGTATAGACAACGTGGAAAATGTTAACGAAAAAAAAATATATATATATATAAAATTTTATATAAATTTAATTCAAAGTTTTCAGTTATAAACTCACAGTACGAGTATCTACATATAAAATATTACTAATGTTTGAAGAATGACAGTAAATTTTGTTGTACTCACAACCAGGTGTTGTCTTCTCTTTACAAACACACACACACATACACACATACACACATTTAAACGAAAGAAGTTGGTTTTTTATTTTGTCTATTTGTCTGTCCCATCATTGTCTGATTGTTAGAGAAATTTTTAAAAGTCCCTTTTCTGACGTTGTTTCAAATAAACCAGAAGAGCGCGTGTATACTGTTCATTAAAACAACTTTGGGGTTTTATCTTCTAACCAGAAAAAAACCTAAAACAACAACTACAATAACGATTCCAATGTATATATTTTTCGTCAATTTTTTTATGACGACTTCTGCTGGTTGCGTAGTAGTGTTTTCGGTGGGAAATTTTGGAAGTGTTGTGTATGTATATTTTCTCCCCCTAATTTTACTTACACTTCATGCCGCATTTATTGACACTTTTCTCTTATCGTCAACTGTGATACTGAGTTTGTGCTAAACTTTTTTATTTTATAAAAAAGTATTTCATAAGCACGTGGTTTTGCTTCAATGATTGGGTTTTCTTTTATCAGTATTTTATTTATTGATTATATGACAAAAGTATATTAAGGTTTAGAATATTTATCGAATATACGAGTGTAAGGCGGTTTTTGGTGTTTTTGTACGGTAGGGTGGATTTTGTTTACAACGCTTTTGGCTGTTCTCTTTGAGGGAAAGGAATAGGGCTTCCTTTAATTACATTAAATCATTTAATGTTAATATAATTACTTTTTTTACGCCTCAACATTTGTGCAGGATAATACTCTAGAATGACACAAAAGGACTCAATGATATGAAAATATACATCAATTGTCTTAAATAAGCATTAATTGAGTGACTTGCTTCTATAGTGTCCGCATCATTTATTTTCTATTTTGTCAGCTACTGATCCTGACAGCATCCTTAGTTTGGATGCCAAAAAATCGTGCACTCGGACGGAGTTAAGAAGTGGCTAAAAATGTAAGCTTTTGTATAAATCCGATCTCTCATTTCAGCATATTCATAGAGATCCCTAAACATGAGTACATTTCAGCATCTTGTTTACCACACACACCTTGGTACTATTGTAAAGGATAGTTCAAGGATTTTAAATAACTGAAACTAAACATTCGATAAAAATTTTAATTAATTGCTGTGTTCTCTTAAGGCCTTACTATTGTCCTTTTACCGACAGGTATTGGTACAGGATTGCATGTTCGTTATGGAGCACTTTAATGTTAATTTACACTTAAAATAATTTGAAACTAAACATAAAAGCTGTCAAGTGTATCATAGAGTGTATTATGATTACGCTGAAGGACTTGCTTTGGCTTAGCTACAAGGTGATTCTGTAAACGTTTCTAATGCAGGTATCCTTCAGTAATACATGTCCTTAATGGTAGTAGATGGTTGCAAGTAGAACTAAAAGAACAGAAGATGTAGTCAGCTGACATAGAAGAGAACTATATATGTGGTTTATCCTTGTGCTATTATTCATGATTGCTCAATGTTCCCTGGAGGTCAAACAAGTGCCTTAACCGTGTTGTCAGGAATGGAGAATACCACAACTTTAAGAGACTTGCTTTTCTTAGTAACACTTTCTTCATGTGTGTAAAAGTGGTATTTCCGAAAGAATTTATCAACAACTTCCGTAGATTTAAAAAAAAAAATTCTAAACGAATTGATAATTCTTTTAATTGTTTATATTTATACTGCTAACAAGTCTTTAGTTGCAAACAATCAATCATAAAAACACCTTTACACTTCACTAACAAGTAAGTAAGTACATATTTTAATGTTTTATATTCTAGTTTTTTTTCTTGTTCTTTTTTACCTAATGAAACAAAAGTTTTAACACAAATTGCCCTGAAATTGTTTGTCGCACCTAATAATGCATTAAAAACTCTAATAAACCAAAAACATTTCCGTTTCTAATCAATCAAAATTACAACAAAGAGAATGAAATCCCTAAAAGTATACTTTATACAAAAAAAAAAAAAATAAATAAACCAAAAAAATATCTAGTAGTTAGTAGAAAAATATGCTTTTAAATAAAGCTGTTTGACAACTCATAAAATATAATGTTCAGCCACATTTACCTTTGCCGGCAAACACATTTCTAAATGAAAAAAAAAAAAAAAAAAAAACCAAAGAACAACAACACTCAATAGGCCAGGCTGCCTCAACCGGCATGAGTACTTCGAAAGGAAGTCAAAACAAAAGTAACACACTTACTTCCGTCACAGCTACTAAACATGTCATGTGACAGGAGGTAACAAATAATTTAAATATATTTTCATACACATTCTCTTTATCCTCATTCAGACACTCAGTCATACATCCAGTCTGCTTTTAATGAATTCTAGTGTACATTTTCGATATTATTTTCATATAGTTTCATTGAGTAGATTTTCTAGTTAGTCTAGAGAATTTACTACAAATGAAATGTTCCTTATAAATTGTTGTGACACACACAATTTGCATGTAACACTTAATTAATAGCACATTATCAAAAAGCATGTTACATGGCATATAATTCAGATCCCCAGTCTAACCCACCTCCCTTTGTTATGTTTTCTTATTTTTTTTTTTTTTTATTTTATACAAAAAAGAATCCAACTAAAAATAAAGAAAAGTACAATTATGGTTTCTATGAAACACTTTTATTAATTTGCAAAATGTTAGTATTTTATTTAATTTATTCAATTGTTCGAAATGTTCCTTCCTATTGCTTTTTATTTCATTTGTCGCCACTAGAAGTAAATAATTATTTTGGAATATGTTTTTTTTTTTTAAGCGCGAGGGACCATTTATTTATGGCATGAAGGACCATTTTGTTAAAAAGCTATTATTATTGTAACGCAAGTCTAGACTAAAGGAGAGAAAATATTAAGGGATAGCTAGTTTTCTCTCATTTCTTCCGCTTAAATTTCAATGAATATTTTGATTAAAACAACGTAACTGTATTTTGATTCAATGTATTGTACCAACGAATTAATGAATCAAGCTCAAAGTATGTAGAATATTTTGTTTAGTGCTTTAAATAACTTAAATCTGTTTTAAGCCGCCATTTTTAAATCCATTTCTACTACGGGTAAAAAGGGCTTTTCCTGTAGATACTAGTAGCACGTATTTTGTATTTTGGATTCGTAGTACGTTTCCCGATTTCCTATAATTATTATGCTCGAAAAATAATGTTTTTGGAAAAGGGAAGATATATAATGATTAAATAAATGGTCAGTGCCACGCCCACAATACTTTTCCCACTAGTACAAGATAAATTTCAATAAAATAGGCACTGCATCGTCTAAATGCCTGCTTTGTAGGTTTTTTTGTAAGAATTTGTGAAAACTTTTGTTAAATTTTCTATCAGCCATGTCACAAAATTTAATTAAAAAAGTTGAGTCTTTAGAAAACGAAAAATTAATATTTGGTTTGTACTCGTAGTCATATGCCGCCAAATTGAATCACCAATAACAGCTTATGGACGGAAACAAAACGACTGGCAGTTTAATTGAAATAAAAAGGCGAAGGTGGTAGTGGATCGGCAATATTATAAACAGACCGCGAAACTACAGCGTCAGAAATGCCATCGAATAGAATCGGCAGGGTAAACGTATAAACAGGAGATCTGCACATACATGGAGGCGCCAAATCGAAATTCTAGCCATGAACAGAAGTTGGAACGAAGTAAAAAAAACATGCATACCTTTAGGAGCGTCAGTAAAGTATTATTTGCATGTCAATAGAAAATCTCACTACAAGCTTTGCCAATAAAAACCAATTTAAAGTCGAAATACAAAACAAATGGAATCTGAAGACTGTAAATTAAAATCGATCGAAATACAATAATTGTAATTATTACGGAACTGAGACCAATCCGATTGAATGGTGTGACTTGTCCGTATATTTTGAAATCCTGTGTGAAAATGTGTGTTTGACTTCATGTCTGAGATATTTTTTTCACAAAATTTCAATTTGTTTCATTTCATGCCAATAGCTATTTCGTGTTAATTTGAAAAAAAAAAAAATCAGTAATTTTTTTGTTTTTAACAATGCCCTGAATATTCAAAAGCTTATGTGCGATTATTCATTCATCTGGCAAAAATATTAACAAAATAAATAAATCTTGGTCATTTTTCTTTATTTTGTTTATTCCACAAAAGATATTTTTGGAATTAAATATTCAAATTGTGTTTTGTGTGTGTCTGTGAGTACGAGTATGTGTATATTTTTGATATTTTGGAAAATATTATAAACAACGAAATAAATTTTTCCAAATTAAACAACATTGAATGCCATTGGAAGAAAAAACACTTGAAAATTTTGTTAAAATTATGCAGTTTGTTAATAAAAAATTTGATTAGCTTAAATAGAAAAACTAAGTGATGTATGAAAAATATTTAAATTTGGCATTTGGTTGAAAAACATTACAAGACTTTCAATGAAATTAAATGCAAGGCAGCAAAGCACTCAAACGATTAAATTGGAAATTGGGGTACCCTCCTCATGTATTTGCAAAAAAAAAAAAAAAAAAAAAACATGAACAAATTTTTGCCCATTTTTTTGTCTTTGAAATTTTTCTAAATAAAATAACCTTGAATTCTCTTAATTTTCTTTCCATTCTATTGTGAAAATTCAGAGCACAACAAAAAATTCATAAAACTACTTAAGCCCATAAATATTTAAGGGTGTTTTTTTGCAACTTTTATTTAAAGAAATACCAGCGACACCACCACCACCACCACCACCACACCATCAGTATGAGCATCACCATTATTGTTATTAAAATCCAAAGACCGCCAACCGCTGCTGTAGCAAACCTCACAACAATTATTGTATAAAATGTTTTTCTTCCTCGTTTTCTGTTTCTTTCCTTTTTGTTTGCTTTTAGCATTTTATTTCATTGGGAGCTAAATGCCGTTAGCAATGTAATAAAAATGTCAACTCTAATGTAAGATCCCTCTTGTATTTTCCGCTCAAAATATTATGCCTACAACGTAATTTTTGCACAAAGACCTGCTAAAATGGGACTCAAAGCAACGCATAGATACACGCACAGAGACACACACTCTTATGTATGTATGTTATTCCTTCCCAGCTAACAATTTTCGGAGCGCTCCTAAATATGACTCTTAAAAGACTCCTTTTTCTGAGGGTTTTATGATTACCCTCCTAATTTATGAGCATTTATGATTGATTTCGGAGCCTGCAGAATTCAGGACTCCGAAAAGACTCATTTTTATGAGCAATTTAGGAGCACACTCCTAGAAAACTTTTATTTATAAGGGTTTTCTGAGGGGCAACGGTAGTTTGTTTTCTTTTTACTTGATAATTTCAATATTTTGCGTTTGTCTGTCATTATTGTGATCATTTTGCGCTGTTCGGTTGTGCTTTTGATAAAATCTTTAAGAAATTGTGCAAAAAATAAGTTTATTTCTGTGTTTTTTAATAAGAAGAGAAAATGTATCCAACAACTGGCGAAAAGAGGCGTTCAGCCCAAATAATTAATGAAATAATTTAATAAATAAATAATAAATTAATGAGTGGGTTATCTACCATGTTGCAAAATGCAACAACAGTATTGCCGCAAAATTTAGTTCTACAAAGAAGTAATACAGGTAAAAAAGGGTTTTATTTAAAGCTTGATTAAGATTTTAAACTGGAAAATCATTTTACAGATCCAATTCAGCAAATTCTGGCACAAACCAATGAAATCGCAAAGGACGTAAAAGTATTAATGAATGAAAACCGAGTTAAGTAAAGCTGAATTCTCATTTCATGTCATCACACAAATAGAGTTTATTAATGGCTATTTTAATTATTTATTTTCAGAATTAAAAGAACGAGTTCTAGCATTGGAGGAGGAAAATATTTGAGTTTACACGTGTCTTTTATCCGAAATAACCTCGCAGCGAAGACTTTTCCAAGAGAACAAAACATTAACAATTCTACCTAAAAAAACATTTGAAACGATGTCGATGTCAAGTTTATATTTTTTCGTGTCGCATTTAAAACTAAAGAAATGTACAAATTTGGAAAAATAAATTATTTCGATGCACAAAACATATATTAATAAAACTTTTCCATTAAAAGCTAAAAAGCACAAATTTACAAATATGTAAAACGAATACCCTAATTTCAAGAAAAAGAAACACTCCTATATCACTCTTTTTTGGCTCCGGACTCTTTGGCTTTAATGACTCTTATTCATATTCAGTACAAAATTTTTTGACGGTTTCATATAGGAAAACACGCTCATATCTGAGGGTTTTAGGAGCTTTTTTCTGATGGTTTTGCTCATAACAAGGAGTCCTAAAAGACTTTTTAGGACTCATATTGTTTGCTGGGTTAACTTCATTTATTTTCCCAACACATTCTAATATTTGCCACATTTTTTAGAAAAGTGTGTGCGGTTGTGTAAGTGCGTTTTCATTAAAATAACATAATAAGGATGATGAAGAAACATGAAGGAACAAAACAAAAGTAAAAACTAAATATAAATTGCACAAAAAAAAAATAAAACAATGAAATGAACGTGTAACAGGAAAAATGTTATATTTATTAATAACATAACAGCACACGTGTGTGTATGTGAGTGTGTGTGCGAAAGTTAACGAAGGGAACGTGTTCCTGAAAGATTCTTAAGGAAAAGGCTTCATTGATGGGTTTTTAATAGCTGAAATCAACGTTATTCACACTGACGTAGATAGACCGGCTGTGAGAGAAGGGGGCCGAAGAACCTTAGGAAGTTTTTAGAACTCCAGAATTTTTTATTCGAACCCCTTAATTTTATACCAAAGCCTTTTTTTGGATCACAAACATTTCAAAAATTTCAAAAATCCTCGCAAAAGACAAAGTTATAATGAATGTGTTTTAGTTTCTTAGAAGCCCTCACCCAGGGTGGTTGTTTTTTTAAATTAAATAATTTAATTAAAATAATAATTATATTTAAATATAATCAAAAAATAACGAACCCTCGAACGTTGCTGGTATTTGAAGGACCAAAAACTGTGCTTTGGTGATATCAAAAAGACTTTAAACATCAAAATAATAGAAAATCCTTTGAAATCTGTAATTGGCACACAATGCTTCATATAAACATCCTATTGACAAAATTCTCTTAATTTTAATTAACTTTAATTTTGCAAAAAAAAAAAGGATATATGAAAGTCGGACATGTCCTTTCTCTGATCTGAATTAAATTTTTTTATACAATTTCCGAACACAATTTTACAAGTTGTTTCGAAGTTTCGTTGCGTTCTAAGTGTAATTATAATTGATATTTAAGTTTTATTATTAAGAATGTGTATTTTTTTAAACATTTGCCTTAAAATTAAAATAAAAATATAAAAATATTTAATAAAAATCAAACAGAAAATATTTTTCTGTTAACATTTGACTGATTTTATTGATTATTAATGTGTGTTTAATGAACTGTAAGCAATACTATACATTCATTATATAGTTACTTGTGAAAATAGGGAAGATAGGCAATCCTTTCAAACATTGTAAAGAAATTTAAAATAAAAAAAAAGTTAGAAATGTTTGCTGGATTTTGATTATATTTTAATATAAATATACATTAATTTTTTAAGTTGTAGATATCTTTATCCTTTCACGTATTAAAAAAAATTCAATTCAATACAAAAGTACACGCCTACGAATATATCAAGGATATGCTAAAATATTCATGAATGAATCAAAGAACTAAAGGTAGTGGTTGTCTTTCTTAAAGGACTGGTTAGTAAATTTTTAAATCTCTATTTTACGTTTCCAAATTTCGATCTGAGACATTTCTACAAACTCAGTCATGTCAATCTGTCACACGTTAAATTTTTGAATTATGTACAGTGTTTATTGTATACGCCACTTTTTCTTGATAGAAAACTTATTAAGAAAAAGTTTAGGACCTGGAATTTTTTACATGCCCTAAAAAGAAACGATTTTCTCATTAATTTTATTGATTTATTAAGAACAAAGAGTCTAGAGACGCCAAAGTCCCAAGTAAAAGAGCGTTTTAGTTGAATAACAAAACGCGAGAATGATTTTTATCATTAAAGAATATGTAACAAGTCTCTTAAACGACAGTTTTTGGCTTTGTTAGCTGGTTTGTGTCTGTACTAATAAAAGAGTACATACTAATAATAGACTAATTTTATATTTTATTTAATTAAAATATTTAATTTTATACATAAAAACAATAACAATAAGATTTCTTTAATTTTATTTACTATGCAATAATTCTCAATCATCCCAAAAAACATTTCATTGATATTTTTACATAAGAAGCTGTGTGGCGTATGATTGTTTTTAATTTTGCAACATAAGTTGGCAATACTTCCCTCTCTCTCTCTTGTTCTATTAATTTAATATGTACAAACGTGTACACACACATATACATATACATACATGCATGTATATGTATACTAATATTATGGCACATGTATTCATATATTAAGTTTGTAGCATTGTTAAGTGTATTTAGTTGATTGTAAAAATAAATTATATGTACAACTTTTAAGTATAAATATTTCTATGTGTTACAATAAACAAGGTACTTATACATACATATAAAATTATTAGCTATTAACAGCAGAGATTTGTTTTTTCAAAGCTTTCAACATTTAAGATTTAGTAGATATAAATGTTTATTGAAAGCGTGTACAGAGCAATCAGGGATTCGGAAGAAGAACTTTTTCAAAGAAATACTAATCAAATAAGAATACTTAAGGATATGGAAATACGTTTGTGCATAAATTGAAAGTTTTTCCCCTTAGGTGAAGTTTTGTTAGGTTTGAAAAAAAAATTTGTTAATGTTCAAGTTTATGTTTAAAAAATTTTTTCAAGGATGCTGTATAATTTTTTTTTTCAACATTTTTGAAAACAACTTTTCTAGGCGACAAATTGTAAGTCTAATTCAATTATGGCAACATCTGCTATCTTGTTATTAAAATGAATTTATTTATTCTGTCTATGTTGAATATTTATACATGCTTATAATTTGATGCCGAAAAATATGCAAATTTTGTTGCCTGCTTGATTAATAATCTAAGCTAAATTTAACTTTTTGATGCTTAAAAGCAATTTTTTGGGGTTTTGAATGGAAAAATCCAATCCTCTAGCCCTTAAAAAAAATACAAATAAAAAGGATGGTCTTTAATTTAACAAAAAAAAAAAAAAAAAAAAATTTCAAGGCCTTTACAATATTTTAAATAAAAATCAAAGGCATAACAACAAATGGCTATAAACCCTTGTTAATATACGTTAACGACTTTGCTTCAAATTGGGAGCACAAACAAAAAAAAAAAAAAAATAAAATAATAAAAAAACAGACTGCTTGCTACACACAACATTTTAAAATCTAGAAAAACTGACAACGACCCAATGTTGTGAAAACAAAACCAATACTGTTTCACATTAACAAATACACAAATAAAATTGTGAAAATCATGAAACAATTCTATATTTTCAACAGAACACACAAGAATGAAATAAAAAAAAAGAAGTCAAAGACCCGGCACCAGTTTGTGGGAAGTGGTGGGTGGATTTTTAATAAGATAAAATCCAAGAGTTCTAATAAAATATTTCCAACAAAGTGTGTCATCGATTTAGCAGGCAAGTGTAACAGCCAGCCAGCTAGCGAAACTAACACACACATAAATACATATATACCACTGTTTATGGAAATCGTGGAACATCATCCCTTAATAAATGAAGGAAAATCTAATGCTCACACCAACACTCATACACTTAAAGTGCTGACATACGCATAAAAACAACCAGAAAAAAAAATACACAGTAGAATAGAAAAAAAACCCTCTAAAAACATTTGTAGGATCTATTTTGGTTTAACTTTTTTGTTGTTATTTTGTCATGTGGCATTTAACACAATAGAAAACTTACAAGCGAAAAGAAAAAAATTAACAACCAAAATTAAATTGAAAAAAAAAACAAATAAATAAAAAATATACTGTTTACAACATGACCAATTTTTCTTTTTAAACTTACACTGAAAGGCTTTTTAAGCAACTAAGAATAGGCTTTAGTTTTTTTCTTCTTCTATTAATGTTTAATATATTTCACTATAATGAATAGAAGAGTAAATATAACAACAAAAAAAAAAAAAAAGGATACTTAAAATAACGGTCAGTCAATGTTGAGGAATGTATGTGTGGTGGAAAATCGATTGGTGATGGACTTTATTGGTAAAAAGAAAAAACTTATTGGAATTTTTAATGAGTATAAGATTTTAAGCAGCAATTGAGGCGCACAAGTCCCCAGTGTATATTTAGAATTTACAATGTTGAAAGAGGAATGTACGGACTTTGAATATAAAATTAAAATGAAAATTATAGTACTCGAAAGAATGTTATCGACATATATTTAAATTTGTTAGAAAAGATGAAAGAAACTTATAATTAAATAATACACTTTTATAGCATACTTTAAGGGCTGTTTTCTTTGCACTTTTTTTTTTTTTCTTTTTTTGTGGTATTGTGGTATTTTTTTTTTTTCTTGTAATTCTCGTATTTTAGATATAAAATGTTTTCATCATGATTTAAACCCAGTATCTGTTCGCTGTCTGCAAAAGCTTTCTTCAAAATAAAAAAAGAAATAGGAAGCAAATATTTTTTTAGCAGCGGAAATTTTTCACAAAAATATTTGCAATAGATCTGTAATATAACTACAAATTTTTAAGGACACTGAAAAATGTGTAAAGAATAAAACGAAACATTGATATTGAATTAAAATCGATTGGTTTTCACACACAATTAAGAACACGCACTTCATTGACAAAATTACAACTGTCACTAAGAGAACTAATGCAATCAACTTGCTAGCAAATAGTTTTTTACATAAATAGTCTAGTGGGTCCTGCAGAATTTGATCACAAAGCCTACTGAATATTATAGAAGTGATTGACATCTCTATGGACGAAAAAATTCTGCAAACTTTGCCAAAGTCTCTGATATAATTTTTTTTACAAAATTTTTAAAGACTTTTCCCACGAAATTGCAACCCATAAAAAAATTGTTTGAAATTTTTAAGTATATTAAATATTCATTAGATATCTAAGTCCTGTTAATAACGCAAAGGCGAAGACTACTTTGACGTTTTTGTGCCACCAATTTTTGATTTGTTATTTTAAGTGCTTAAAATTTTGGTAATTTAAACAGAAACGCTGAAGAGACAAAAAAAAAATTAAAATAGACAAAATATTCTATTAAAAGTTTCAAAGAAAATCAAATTTTTGGTCTAATAAAATGCACAGTAGTCTGCTTTAATTGTGTAATATTTCAGAAAATATGCAGAAACGTCATATCACAAAACTACCGATTAGTGTGATAAATATCTTAGGAAATTTCAAACAACTCCTTGGATTACTTGGCAAAGTCTCAGACTTCTTTTGACATCAGGCAAGTTGGCAAAAGGTTTTCACCTGCTGCCTAGCGACACTTGTTAGGGAATTCACTATTAACTTGGTCTGAAAATCTGGTACATAAGATGTAAAAAAATCATGTGAGTTGTGGTCACGTAAGCGAACCTCTAGAGAAAAGCTCTTGAGCAAATTTCGAAAACTTTAAGAAATTTTTAAATGTCTAAAGAATTTTCTAAAAAAATTTGCAAGAATTTTTGACAAGACTAACCAAACATTTATGCTAGTCTTCATAAAAAATAAAAGAGATTTCAAAAGTGTTTTAGTACATAATTTCAATAAAAAATTTTTTAAATTAAACGGGTAAAAAATTTTTTTTTTTATTTTTCCTAATACTGGGAATACGGCCTATGGTAGAAACAACATAGTGTTCCATTTAAGGTTTTATAAGAAATGCCCTATAAAAATCGGGCTAAGAATCTAAGGTTTAAAGTGTTCTTTGACTTCTTTTGCTCTATGAATTTTTTTGCTGCTTGTGGCAACGTATAAGAAACCATGTAAACAGACTTTCTAAATTTAAAAATTGCAATTATTTAAGCACAGGGTCAGCATTAGGTGTGGCATTTAGTGACAGGTCGGTTAAAGCTCCGATCCGTCACTACTATAGGGAACTCAGTAATTGGGTAATTAACCGAACTAACCATTCCTGGAGGAATAGAGAAGATTGTAGAGTCTCGAAGTCCACGTGGACAGAACTAGACTCAGGTAAATCTGATCTACTGCTGGGTCTTAGTAGGCACCTTGACTGGCCGTTGCTCGGTTAGAGCGACGACCACCATATGGGAAAATGGCACTCCGGATTTCTGTAGGTTGTGTGGGGATGAAGAGGAGCCAGAAACTATTGTGCATATCATATGTCATTGCCCAAGGCTGCAACGCCATAGGCAAAGATGGCTGAGCAGACGTTTCCATCCGAGTGGATGTGTATCTCACACTACCCTAACCTAACCTAACCTAACCTAAAATAATAAGCGCTTTAGTAATATTTGTAGATTAAGAAGGATTTTATACTGAAAAGTAAGCTTATGTTTTAAGGATATTTAAAGTATCTAAAATGATGTGGCTACTTACAAAATCTTAAGCAATTTAAATTATTTTCATTTCTATATTAAAGAAAACATCCTCCAAAATATTTAATAAATAAATTAAAACTAAGATAAAATTTTTCCTTTTTATTTCTCTTCTGCACTAATAAAACTTAAGCTAATTTTTATGAAAACACCGAAAAGAAAAATGCCAATTATTACTGTTGATAATTGTAGACTATGGTGTCAATTACTCGTACGTGTCCTAAGGAAAATTAAATTTACTTTCGATAAAGAGCAGACTGTTCTAATTTTTAATCTAATAAAATTTTGGGAAATTGTGAACAAACATCCTGTAAAAAATTTTCTAACTATTTTCCCTGAAGTTCTAAGAGAATTTGCTGATAAATCGCTTGATTGTCTGCTAAAGTAATAGAATTGTTTTTCTCTAATTACAAAATGTGTTCTGTTTATATGCTTTGAATTTAATTTAATAAATCTCTTGTAGAAAAATCAGTGTACGATATGCTTGTGATATTGTCAATTGTAGATTTTATCTTATACACAATTTCCTACTAATCTCTTTTTAATTACAATTTATTCATATCAGAAAAAAAAAACTACAAAAATCCCCTAAAATAGGCTTTATAATTCTCAATGAACTCTAACCGGTCTTAGTTTGTGGTTTAATAACTTAATTTCCGCCATGCTTGGATGATTATTACATATATTTCACTTTATTTAGCCAAATTTGGTGTTGTCATCCAAATATGAAATGATTAATTATCTACGGAAAGTAAAAAGACACACAAACCTACACATGATAAGAGCAGAAACGTATACACACATAGGACTATATCTCTATATGTTTTTTAATTATGTACATACATGAAATAAAATAGTTAAGAGTTTAAGAGAATAAATGCCAAATGTGATTCTTCTCACTTTCGATCTACCAAATTTGATGACGATGATAATGTTATATTATGATTTGTTTATAAACTGCTGTATTAACAAAAAAAAAAAAAAATATTTGTTTTTTTGTTTGTAGTTTTGTATTAGAGTTTGAGTTTGGATTTGACTTTGTTTACCCAAATTACCGAGAGATAAAAAGTCACATATTATGTTGTCATTACGTGACTACAAACACAAGATTTATTATGGAGCTTTTTTTGTAGTTTGTTTGCTGTGCTTCACTTTTCATATTTGGGATTTTGTTTTTCTATTTCTTTGTTTTTATTATACAATATTTTCCTCTAGATAGTTTCATAATATATTTTCATATTTTTTGTTTGTGTTTGTTTGTGTTTTTTTTACAACAAACAAAGTCTGCTTAGTATTAAATTCGTTTTGCTATATTTTAGATTATACTTTTAGATGAAAAATTATACTCACAGTAACTTGTTGAGCAAACTCAACCTTCGGCTGACCGACCAATTCAATAATATGAACCATATGGAATGATTTGTTGGTAAAACGTTTGCCAAAATAAACACTAACTTTTTTTCTTTGTTTTTTTTTTCTCTCGTTTATTGGTTGGGTTTTTTTTTAATTATTATGGTTTTAGAGTGGGATTTATCTTAATTTTCTGTTTTAATTTCGGTTTGCTTGTTTGATTTTAATCTTTTAGAAACTTGTACACTGGAAAAAGTTTTTTTTTCTTTCTTTTTTGCTTATATTTTTCCGAGTTTTAATTTGTTGTAATTTATTTTTAGTTTAGCACTTGTTTAATATTATACGCTTGGCCAACACTTGAAATTTTTCAATATACTTGCGGTATTTTTTTGATATTTAGTTCTTCAATTATTTAGTTGTTCTTTTTCTTTTTATTGGTTTTTGTGTTTGGCAAAAAAACAATACATATTTTTTTTCAACAATAAATTTCTTTGCGGTGTATTATTTTTGTTCTATAATTTAATAGAATTTTTATTCTTTTTTTTTTGTATAGATTATTGATTTTCTTTTGTTTAGTTAAATTTTTGGTGGCCTGCAGCTTTTGATGTCGATTTACACTTTGAAAATACAACCAGATGAAGAGGAAACAAATAGAGAGAAATAAATAAAAGCATTTTATTATGAACAAATTTCATTTTATGATATTCATTGATTGATTTAGAGTAACGAAAATAAATTTTAGCAAGTAGATAGATATACAAAAATAAATTGTTTAATTGTTGTACATTTTTTAGAAAAAAAAAAAAAATTAATATTATTTGAAAAATTGTAAAAGAAAATCTAAATAAAAATTATAAGAAAATAATAGCAGCAAATTAATTTTGTATTGATTTCAATTTCAATTCAATTAAATTTTATTGAAAAAGGAATTTTCCAAAGCAAATAGTACCTTAAATGTTTAAAGACAAATTCTTCACTTTATAAGATTCGAACTAAAGACAAAATTTAATTTCTAGATCAATCACAATTCATATTTGTAGGGAAAATAAGAAAAATCCTCTTTAAATTGTAATTTTTTAGGTATCGAGACAAGAACAACAACAAAAACTTAATTGATTTATGTTTCCACAAACAAAATTTATATAACATTTTCTTAAATAGGCAGCTAAGAACCTTAATTAAATTTTTCAAAATTTGATTAAAATAAATAAAATCAATTGTAACGGAAAGTAGAAATTCAAAATTCTTTATTGAAATTCGAAATGTTCAAATAAAAGCAGAAATTGCACAGTAAATACGTTATTAATATATTAACAGCCTTAACACAGGCAAAAGTTTTTAAAAAGAGGACAAAATACGGAACTTGTAGGCAAAGCGGACGTAAAAATTACTTGTATCTTTAATTTGCAAGAAATAAAATTATTTTACAATGCCTCAAAAGTAGGCAGCACTAAATAAAAAATTTAAAAGTATTGAAAAATTAAGATATAATTACCGATTTATTCATAAAATATATTATTCGTTTATAAGAGGTTTCTTAAACATCAAAATTAACAAAATATTTACAAAACCCATGTAACTCATAGCAACCTAAAAGTAGGCAACTAATCTGATTAAAATTAGGTAGCAAGCATAACTGAAAATTTCAGTCAACAAATTTGTATTAAAACTTGCTTAAATTATGACTACCAGAGTAAGTTTTATCGATTGCACGGCCATACTTCAGTAAATAACTTCAAGTCAAACACGATTTAATATTTAAAATTATCCACAATAAAATTCGAATGCCAAAATCTAAGAAAATTAAAAAAATTAGATGCTAAATTCTAAAACAAAAAAAAAAAAAAAAATTATTACAGCTTATACACAAAATTATCTCAACTTAAGCTTAATTACATGAAAGCCGGAAAATATGCAATAAATGTTGAATACAAAATTTTCGAATTTCGTAAAATAGGCAATAATTTTTAAAAATGTGATTTCCAAATTTTAAATGACAAACTTCTCAATTCTAAGATTAACAAATACTAAATTAAGGAAGAAATAAGATTTCAGCCTAAAAAGTAGGCAATCATTTGTAATCTATTAAAAATTTCTATTCGATTGAAGATTTTCCGTTTAGTAAAAACAATTGAATTTCTAGCTTAAGTTTAAAAAAGTTAAAACAAAGTTTTAGCTAAAATCTAATATATAAAATTGCAGCCTTAAAGTAGGCAATGATTTCTAAAATGTATTATTCTCATTTATATTCTATTTTATTTGACCTTTTCTTGCTTAAATAAACATTGTAATAAATTTATTATTCTCATTATAATATGACATCGCACACCAATAGTAGCCAAAATTTGTTAAACTTTTATGTGTTTCATTGTAGAGTATAATATTATTCCATATTAATTTTTAAAAATCTTTTTCTGTATTAATTAATATATATCGTAAAAATGAAATTGACTCCGGAAATTTCAACCCATTTTCAAAAATGCAGTTATTAACACGTTTTCGAATAAATGGCAAATCTTTAATAAATTTATTAGTTCTTGTGGGATTTAATTTCATCAATGAAATCGAAATAATTAAAAAGAATTTTATCACAAAAATGATGACAAAATTAAACTGAATATAGCAAAAATTTTTTTTTACCTAAACTGCTTGCTTTTAGATCTTTATAGACTAAATCCAGATTACAAAACTCTTATTAATATGTTACAAATATTGATTCCCAACAGTATATGGGATAGTACAAAGAATTATTTTGCTACCTTGAATAATTTTTAATGAAAATTTCGAATCTAATTCACACATAAATTATTAGGACTAACTGCAACTTATTTTTAAAATAAATTTAAAGAATTGTATCTGTTTCAAATAGTTAAAAAATATTAAAAGGATTTCTCAATATAATCATTTATTTATGAGAGCAAAAAATCTGATTCAAATTTAAAAAAAAAAACTTGGGAAAATTGTAGATGTAAAATCTACTAAATGAGTATAAATTTTCTAAATTAAAATTAAAATTTTTTTATATTATTGCTAAAATTAAATTATATTTTTGTGTGTGCTAAAGCCTTTTTATATCCAACAAATTTTTAAGGAATTGTAAGCAACAAAGTTCACATCGTTAGCATATGTTTAGTATAAAAATATTGTAATTATTAGAATTTTTCTTAAATCTAGCTTTACCACCTAAATGTAGGCAAGTTTTTGTTTTTTGCAAGTTATTGGTATTTAAGATATTCAATTAAATTTGTTTTTAGCTATATATTGTTGATATAATATATGGTTACATGTATACAAATGAAAATCGAGTCTTATGAAAATTGACGTAGTGTACTAATTTTGTAACACGGAACTGTATGACGAAAAATTTTTTAAAGTTTTTCCTTTCTTTAACTTAAAGTTATAAAGTGTAATATTTTACTTTAAATAAACAGAATAATCTACAATACGGCTTAAAATTCAGAAACTGCAAACTCTATTAACTTTCGTTGAAAATTATATATGTATGCACATATTCAGTAATCAAAAATAACATAAGCAATTAATTGATTCAATTAAATTGCAAAAAAAAAAAAATTTCGAGAGACATATTTTGTTTGTTTTTTTGAATAAGTTTTATAGGTCTTGAAATAAAATTCAATTTAATTCTAATTTTTATTAGTTTAGCCAAAAATGTTGCCTACTTTAAGGTGGTACTTATGTTTTTTTGTTTTTTTTTTGTTTTGTATGTTATAGTTCTAGTTTGATTTTTGAAAATTGTTTCAGAGTTTCCCTAAAACTATGCCACATGTTTTAGTGTTTGACCATTTACTTGATACTAGATCTTAGTGAATGCAATTAAAATTTTGTATTGTTATATATTGCTTCATCCTATACAGGAAATTAATATCAAATAAATTTTAAATCCTTTAATAAAATTTATTCAAACCTGAAAGTATGCAATATGTTTTGAATATATTTTTAAATTTCTAAATTATGTTTATTGCCCTTTTAGACTCTCTTTTTCATTCTGGCATGTTGAATAGAGCTCATAATGGATTGTTTTCAATTATAAAATCTCAAGCAAGCCTTAACATATGTTACCTTTTTTTTTCTAATGCCAAAAATATAATTTTTTCTAAATTTTCCATTACGTTTGTTGAATGAAATTAAACATTTACCTTGAATCCATTAACGAAAACATAAATTATTCAGTAGGATTTTTTTTTTAATTTGTAACCAAACAAAAATTCTTCAATTTAGAAAAATACTAAAATGTATACATACATATATATGTATGTATATATATATGTATGTAGAACTCAATGTAAACAATATTATTCTAATAGAAAAATTTCAAATTTTATCGAATTTAAACAGTCTTTTTGCAGTTTCTATTTCTAGTTTTCAAATCAAACGAAAAGCATGTTTTTGGTTTTCAAGATAATAAACAATTGAAAATTTAACACAAATTTTTCACAATATTGTATGATGATTATTTACACGTATGTACGTACATTCACACACTTTTTCACTTATACTTTTACATTGCAAGATTTCAGATACAAAACATCACACACATACACGCACATGCTTGAGCTAGAAAATTCTTAAAGATTTTGAGAGATGAAGAGAAATAAAAACCAAAAAATAACAAGATATTGAAAATCATTAATTTGAAAGCACTTGAAGTGAAAAACGAACAAACTATTGTTTATAATAAAAATTGTTTACGGTTGTTTTTGTTGCTGTTTCTGCTGCTGTATTTTTCTTTAATTGATTTGTTTATAATTTAGATAACTAAAACAATAAAATGTATGTAGAAATGGAATTGTTTTAAAAATACAAAATATGACGATAAGCTACAAGAAAATAAGAGATGCTGTAAAATCAAGTGTAACAAATTTGTAATTTTTGGAAAACTGAAAATTTATGCGAGATTCATGTGTTAGTTTGAGCTAAATACCGTTATTTATTTGAAAGCTTGTTGTTGTTGGTTTGTTTGGTTCATTTGTTGAGGTTTTAGTTAAAACTTTAATTTATTTTTATTTATACACTTATTTATGGTTATTAAATTATTATTTTTTTTTATTATTTTCACTATTTTATATATTTATTTAATAAATTGTTTGTTTTTCCTATAAACTTTTAGCTTCAATCACTAGGTAATTTTTTTTATTTTATTATAAAATATTGTTTGCAACTTAACTTTTTTGATTTGTTAAAAGAATTTATGTATGTAATAAATTTAAATAATAATAATCCATTATTTATATTTATATAATTTTAATACAGTAATTTTTGTGTTTCTCTTTCATAAATTTCAAAAAAAACTTTACTGTTTTAATAAATTTATGTTTAATTTTATTTTTGGTTCTTACACGTTTGTTAAAAATGTTTAAGAATTAATTATTATACGGAAAATTTTGCTGACTTAACTACACAAAACTCAATTTCATACTGAAAAAGGACGGCAAACTCTAACAAGAAAAACACTAGAAAAGCCATTCAGTCGTCCAGTTGTTGTTATACACAGCCAGCAAGCAGCAAGCACACGGCACAGCACAGAACAGTCAGCCAGCCAGTCATATAGAGTTAAAACCAAACACAACCCAACACAAAAATCCAACCAAAATCAAATCAAACAAACGAGCGAACGAACGAACGAACAAACTAACGAGCCTCTACTAACCGAAAGAAAAAAAAAATAAAAACATTTACAGCACCCAGCCAACAAGGCAATTAAACCATGGAGAAAAACGCCGAGAATAACGAACGATTATTTTATCTCAAGTAATATTTTACGAACGAATTGAAAGCAACGAGTTTGTTATACGAACACTAGTTTAATATACGTTGGTTTGCCTATTTTGTGTTAATAGAGTATCCTCTTAAACATGTTGCAAGCAACTTGTAATTCTTATTGCAACATGTGAATTTCAAACAGTTTCTTAATATTTACGACAACAGCACACGCCAAGTGATAATCAAGAGGACAACGGGGTGTACAAACAATAGACATGTAGTGAAAGTACTTTATTTAGTGGTACCATTCAATACATGAGAATTCATATTGATTTGATTGCAAACATTATATATAATTAATGAATAATTCTATAACTACGGTTACATATTCAAACAGATATTTAGTAAGAGCGTACATCTGCAACGAAGTTGCTTTCACTGTCCAAATATACATTGGGCTAAACATTTTTTTCAAACAAAACAAGACTAAATTAGATAAAAATATAATATTTTTTTTTGTTTTAAAAACAGGTATCCCACGTGCACGAATCGGGAAAGCTAAAAGGGTCAATTTTAATGCACGAAAGACTCAATGTTCTATGCTTACGCGCAGACATACATATGACCGGACATGCTGCTCCATCCGTTAATATTGGGGGTATAAATATTGAATAAATATTTAATGGAATGATCACATTTTTCATGGCATTTTCACAATTGCCTCGGTTTTTTAAGACGGTGCAAGATATACTTTACTCCATCTAATCTCCTTAATATTTAATCCACCAATATACGATCTAAAATGTAAAGGCCAGTGCTTCAAAGTCTATTTGGAAGTTACTAGATCGCTTACAAGATAGAGCGAAAAAGCTTATCGGTGACAGTAGGGTAGCCACTGGAGCATCGGCAGAATATAGGGTGTATTCTATCGCTACTACAACGGAATGTATTCTAATAAAATCAAGGAACCCGAAACCCGCCACTTTTAACGTTTAACACGCTCTTCAGTAAGATCACATCCCTTTGTGAGCCGATACGTCAGTGAACCGCACAGAGAAAATTCGTACTTTAGTCGAACTGTTCGTATGTGGAATAAACGGCTCGTAGAGGTGTTTCCTGTCACCTTCAGTGTTTTAAAGTTAAAATAAAATGTCCACAAAAACTACTTCCTTTATCCTCCTTCCCGCAACATATTTTCCTAGTTCAGGCACTGCATACATAGGGGTCATTATCTGAGTGCTGGTCCTAATTAAAAAATTAGAAAACAAAGAGCTGTAATCAACTCGTCCATTCGATTTTTTCAGACACAATCCAATGATCGACGTGATATTATATTATGTGTTGTTATTATAGTGTTTATACATACATATCTACTTACAATATGATTCTTAACACACGATTTATTGTAAAAATTACACAACATATTGGAAAACTCTTTATTTAATTATCGTTGAATAGATTTTCTTATTTGCCAATCTTGAATCCAAAAGAGCACTAGAGTTCTAAAATGTACCATTTCTTATGGTACTTTTACCAATTAGAAATCTCACTATTCATCCCTGGATTCACCAATAAGAAAAACGAGTATAGAAAAATATATGTAGTATGAAAATCAGCTGACAATCAAACAAACCCTTACTGCGGCACTATACAACTTGATAATCATACAACTAACTAATGATGTGAGGCCATAGTGTTTTTGTTGTTGTCTGTGCTCAAGCATTAAAAGAAAATGTTGGCAAATATTCGCTGATTCTCTCTCGGCATGACAAACAACACACAACATGTTACAGACAAACTAACTTGTAGAATTTCATTCAGAATACCAAATAAAAACAAAACGAAACATAATAAAATAACAACAAAAACAAGCAGCTCTAAAGAGATGAATTTCCCGTCTCTTATACATGTTAGCAGTTGTGTGTTGTATGTATGTTGTTTTGGGGGGAAACAAAAATTTTCATTGCAACCATCATTCGTTGGTGTCGTGGCCGTTCGTCGGGAGCTCGTTGTTGTTTTATTTAGTCGTAGTCGTTTTTTTTTCTTGTTATGTCGGTGGTGTTGTGAACCCCTAAAAATGAATCTCTGTTTGTTGTTGTATTCAAGTTTCCCTGTTGTTGTTGCCATTATAGTTGTAGTTGTTAATTTTGTATTTTTAGCATACTTTTTTTTCCCATATTATTGTTGTTTTTTTTTTCTTTCTGTTGTTTCTTCTTCTTCTGTTTTGATTGCTTCTTCGTTTTTGCATGAGTTCGGTCTTCTGCTTTTTATCAATGTTATTGTTGCTGTTTTTGTTATAATATTAAAAGAGTACCACGTGCATTTCGCATACGTTAGAAAGGAATGGCAATAGTTTTATTTTCCATTTCCATGTTTATTTTTTGCTGTTCCTCTTTTTTTGTGTCTTTTTTTTTATTTTGCTACCGTTCAAAAGAAAAACATTACGAATACAAATGAAATGAAACAACAACAAAAACGAAGAAGAAGAAGAATTTGCCACAAAAAGCAAAAACAAAAAAAAGTTAAAAAACAACAGCAACAACGTAAAGCCAAAAAGAAGGTTGGCATTACTAACATTTTTATTATATTGTTATTTAGAAAACAAAAATAAATTAAATTAAATAAAAAAAAAAAAATATAGAAAACTGTGTACTGGAACATATTGAATAAATCAAAACTTAAAAATCAATATGGATTGTAAAGTTTTTAGTAAAGAATACTTCGCAACATTTAGTTTAATAATAAAGATTTAAATTATATACTGTATGTATGTACATATGTATGTATTTATATGTACAAATGTATGTATGTATGTATGAATGTGTGTATGTATTTATGTACACGTTTGCTACAAAAACACATAAAACGTCGAAACATTAATAAGTTTGTATAAAACATAGTAAGCTTGGTTTAGTCCCATATAATCATAATACCATATTAAAATTATTATTATGTATGTACTTATATGATTATAACGATACATACATAACTATAAAATTATTGTATGGAATAATAATATAGTCAAACATGAGATTACCAGTTACTGTGTGTGGTACCAGTATCATTCTCCTACTTTTATAATAAATGCACCAAAATGTCAAAACTTACAAAAATTTCTAAACCATACAACTAGAAGATAATGAATGTGCCACGATAATATCAGAAGGTAGTGTGGCCCGT
Organism: Lypha dubia; assembly: GCA_947311025.1. Classification (NCBI taxonomy): domain Eukaryota; kingdom Metazoa; phylum Arthropoda; class Insecta; order Diptera; family Tachinidae; genus Lypha; species Lypha dubia. The sequence continues at coordinate 26,389,534 of OX371263.1, read as the reverse complement.
GTCATTGAAAGTTCTTACTCACTTACTTCCTTGTATGGCTCTTAACAACCGCATGGGTAGGTCTGTAGTCTGAATAGTTTTTCATGCACCTCCAGTTTCTAGCATCAAGTTTTGCTAGATTTTCTTCAACTTTCTCCTTTCACCTGAGTTTGGGTCTTCCCCTTCTACGTCTTTCTTAGTGCTCGAATTCGAATGAATTCACCGACGAAGCATTCTCATCCATACATATGACATGCCCAAGCCAGCACAACCTTTGTAGTTTAATGAGTTTTACTATGCTGATACAAAACTCAAATAGCTCGTGATTCGTTATATGGTACAACTCTCCATAGACACAGATTGATCCATATATTTTGCGAAAGATCTTTCAAGCAAACACCCCAAAACAACAGCTTCATCTACTTGGGGGAGTAGTTCTTCCTATTATTTCTAAACTTATGTTTTTTATTTTGGTTTATGGTGCTACCGAGATAGATAAAGTTGTTTACCACCTTGAAGTTAAAGTCACCAAATTTCACATATTGACTATGTCTTGTTGTTTCTTTGTTCGTTTATATCAGACCCACTTTTGCCGACTCCTTTCCTATGTTAAATAATTTTGCACTTATCGAGTAGCATGTGCATGTGCTTTGTATTGTAAATTATGCCTGCAGCATCACTCGTTATTTTATACAAATTTCAGCAATGACTTTAAATATCATTACACCAATCGGGCGTGCAAAATCAGCTTTGAATCTTCTATCCTGTAAAAGTATTCAGGACACGATACTAGCAACACCAAGAGGTGAGAACAACAAGTTCAAAGTAATTCCTTCTTGGTCCACAAAATATAATATTGCTAAGACTATATACGAGTATATCGTTTGAATTCAAATGTGAGAATCAAAAATGAGTAACACGTTGTCTACTCTCTAAGGCTAAAGAAATATTTATGGAAAATATTTCCTTTTTTGTCTGTGTAAATGGCTACGTAAGTAAAATAAATTTTCGAACATTTGAAGGATACCAATCTACATGAGATCCGAAAGCGTCAAATGCATCCCGAAAAAGTCACTTTTTGTTGTGGACTTTGCGCTGCTTGCGTCATCGGTTCATAGTTCTTCAAGAACGGCGTTGTGCGGGCATCACTGTCAATGACGATGATTACCAACTTCTTTTGGCCAGAATTGTTTTGTCTGGATACCAAAGAAATGTGGTTTCAACAGGCTTAGCACCGTCCTTAATATTCTGCATGAACGATTTGAGGGCATGGTAATCTCACTTGGAGCTAATTGGAACTGGCCACCAAGATCGTACGAGCTGACCCTGTTAGACGTTTTCTTGTGGGAATTTCTTAAAACGCAGGTGTATGCGAATAAGCCACAAACCACAGCCGTCCTTTAAGCCAATAAGGCCATGCCTTCGGTTAAATTTGATTTATCTGCAAGAGTCATTTAAAACTGGAGAGCGAACCCGTGGCGGACATCCATACATTATGACATCAATGGGTCTTTTAAACAAACAAAAAAATACGTTAATATCTCACACACACTTTATTTTATTTAAATTTAAAGATAGGAAACTCTAAAAGAAATACCCTTTGTATGCTAGTTTACAAAATTTCTATACGTTTGCGAAAAAATCAAAATTATGAGTTAGAAATGAAAAATTGATAAATTTTAATTGCGACCAAAGTGATTTAAAATAATTATAAAATATAAAACACTGACCACAACATATCACGTGGTATTGCCACTTTGCTGATCATATTGTTGTTTTGTCTAAGGAATGTGTGTCTGTGAGTAAAGTTTCGAAAGACCTAGTTTAGTGAATGTTTAGGTTTAGTGGTATTGAGTGCCGTCATAGGTTATGAAGTGATGCACTTGGATCCGTTGATTCGTTTTTTTTCTTCGTCTTTTCTTTTTCTGATACCCTATAGCAGACTTTATCCTATAGGTGTCCTGTCGCCGAGTCAAACCAACTTGATCGTGTTAAAAAGGACGATAGATCGACTAGACCTATATTTGGTCTGTCAGAGTGCTGGAGCACAGAATAGTAGACCTTGCGCAAGTAGGTGCAAAATAATATATCAGTATCATGGGCGTGGCACTACCCGCTTTACTAATCATAGTATTTTGTGGCAGCGGGTACTTAATGTATGTGAATAGTTCATACAAATCGCTTAAATAGAAGTGGTACTGTCTAATTTTCTCCCCATAATATTAAATTTTTACTTTCAAATTTATTATTTTTTTGTCTTAAGTTCATATTTGAATTAATATTAATTAATATTAAGAAAAACGAAACATTAGAATATCCCATTAGACTAATAAAGTATATCAGTATTAGTTTCGTAGCTGCCAGATTACGACCACAAAATTAGTACTGATACGTCCTGCTAGTTTTATTAGATATTCTAATTTTCTTCCTCTTTTAATAAGGGTTTTAATTTAATATCAATTTAGCACATAATAAAAAGGACTCCTTAAGTTGTTATTTTATATCTTAGCAAATATTTACTTACAACTTGTTATTAAAATTTATAAAAATTTAGTTCGCATCTTCAAATATTTAACAATGACTTCAGCATAAACTTACCTGAAAAGAGATTTTAAAAAAAGGGAATAAAATTAATTAGTAAAAATAATTTAATTCATACATATATATTTGCATATACTTAATAAAGTAAAAATTATGTCTTAGTATATAATATTTATATCGAATACCCAGTTATTTTTTAAGTACAACACTCAGGGGATACCCCTACTTATACCATGCATTGTGCCAGAACTAGAGAGAAAATAAAAGGGTAAAAAATTAGATGGTTAAAATGTAAAAGATACCTTAATTCTTTTACAAGTCTGCGAGTTTAGTTAATTTTCATAGATGCATTATTTATAAGATGCATTACCTTTCTTAAGCTGCATAAGCAGTTATTTTAATAATTGTTTCAATTCATCAATAATTTTGCTAAGCGTCAAATGGGAGGTCACGCTGCTCTGTACATTATCTTGGAACTGTATTAATCGCTATCTCAACAGTTTATTGTGACCAATGCTATGCTTTCATCACTTTAAACAGTCCAACCAAACCACTAAAAGCGGTTAGCGCCTTGAGCAAACAATTACTTAGGGCATTGAATTCAAACTGTGGCAAGTGCAAATCAAATCAACATCATTCAATTTCTCGAATGTACATTAGTGTGACATTCTATAAATTATTGTTGGACTGTTAAGGTGATGAAGGCATAGTACCGGCCCCTAAGAAACTTTTCCAAGCTATTGAACACAACATCGCTAACCTTAGTCGGTTAGCAGAACTGTCGGCGAAGTAAAACAATTGATAAAATGCCTGCTAATACAGCTTAACAAAAACTGCAAAACTGCGCTAAAAACTTAACAAAACGCGCAATAGCAGAGTTGTAAAAAAATTAAGCTTTCTTCTACCTTCTCTACTCTATTTCTCTCTCTCTGTAGTTCTGGCGCAATGCATTCCATAAGTTATTCTCTGACTGCTAGTCTCAAAAAGAAATGAAATGAACGCGATTACATAAAAATAAATTGCGTTACCTCAATATACAGAGGCCTTACGATATGTTTATAGGTATGTAAGTATGTTTAACCAATATAATATACAGTAGATCTCGATGTATGTATTCCTTTCATAGTTTCTACAAAACCAGACCATTAATATCTTATCTTAGTCCTTAAAACAAATCTTTGACAAATTTTTATCTAAAGGCAGATGTAAATACGGATTCATATGTACATAAATATGTACATATGTATATAAATATACGTAAGTATGTACTTATATGAATGTCTGGAGAAATCAAAGCTCAGTAGAGATTCGGTAAAGCACAAATATCTACTTATTATACAAATTTATAAACGTTTAACCCTTTTTTTGTTGCACTCTCGTTCCCATAGATTTTCGAAATTTGTCTCTATGCATGTACAATGTATGTACTATGTACATATGTACGTAAGTATGTACTTTTGATTGATTGCTTATATTTTTATTACAATGTGTGTTCGGGAAGCCATTTAAAATCTGATGGGATGTAATTTTATTTAATACTCACCAGATTCATTTACTACTTGTAGTTAATTTTTTGCCCATTCCATTCTATTAATTCCTTTTTTCAATTTTTCTTATTTTTCCATAATTCTATAGAAAACCATCACACGCACGCACCCGCGTTTAAATAATTTTTGCATTGAATTGTCTTTTTATTCACACACATTTGCTTTTATTTACTTATTTTATATCACTTTTCGAATTTAAGCCAAATTTTCGTTGATTTTCTTTTTCGATTAACAAAAAAATATAAACAAACAAACATTCGACGTTTAAGAGGAGAAATTTTACCGACTTGCCTTTAGAATCCAATTTAATTAATGTGAATGTGATCAATTTGCCGCTATTACTGAAGCCAAAAACACACAAAATGCAAAACACACAAACAAACAAATATAGAAATAGACAAGCAAGCAGCAGCATGCAAAACAAAATCAGAGTCCAAACAAAAACAAAACAAATTCATATAAAAACAAAAACATGTGATTTTTTCACGCTCTTGTGGGAAGTATTCTAAAGAGAGTAATAATTAAAGAGAATGCTTGTGATGAGTCTCTCTTTTTGCATTGCTTGCTGCTATTTTTTTTGGGGGAGAAGAAAGTAATATGGACATTAGAGAAAATGCGTAAATATATGGTGTGAAGCTATTTCACATTATAAATCAGGCAAGATTTAAACACAGTGGAGCAGTTTCTATAAATTTATAAATTTACTTTTAATACACGCATATGGAAATGTCAGTATATGTATATGTAAGTATCAACATACAGACATTATAAATAATATTAGATACCTCTTACTTTTTTATTGCAGTTTCATACCCGTCATTGCCAGAGTAGCCCGTTTTATGGTTGTGTGCACAAGGGGTGATAAAGGAAACCTATTAATATACATATCTATAATATATCAATAGTGAAATTCCAACATTTTATAAAACTGACGATGCTTTTAGCAAAACACAAGATTGCCAGATGGCACTAAAGAGCGATGTGCACAGGACAAAAATGGCTGCCCGTAGTCTAACCAGCCATGTATGTATTGACTTTGGTTTTGTGCGAACACTTTAGGTTCCTGTCCAGCTTCTCAAAAACGAAAATATGTATATCCCTGGAACAAATAAACAAAACAGTGTGTTAAAGCTGGATTCACCCATTGTTTCGGAAAAATATTTTTGTCGGAACAACATATTTTTTTTGTAGATGAAGTTTGACGTTTCTCGTGTTACGAGAGAGAGAGAGAGAGAGCAGAAGGGGACAAAGAATACTTGATGGGAACATTTTCATGTTGAATTGGTTTAATTTAAAATTTTGTCCAGACAAAGTTGATGTTCAGCCACAATTGAAATGAGCTGACACATAATATTATAAGTATGCATAAAGTGACCATATTTTTTTTACCTGAAAACGGGACATCGAATAATTCTGATGGGTTCGGTTATATGAAATAGAAATGCATAAATAATGTAATAATATTTTATTTGTCCATAGTAAATGGACACTAAAAAAACATTGTTTATACATTGTTATATTTTTCAGAGGCACAAATTTGTTTCAAAATTTTAGGTGACGATTTCAAATATTTGTGGAACTCTTGGCAGGATTTTTTAATATTAACTTTAATAATTAACATAGCCTTAAGCACTGATACCCTTAATTGAGTTTTATCTTCGGTCCACAACTTATTCATCAAGGAAAATACACGTTCAACCGGCGCATTTGTACCAGGCAAACATAAAATATATTCAACTATAATTTGCAAATTTGCATGGTTTAGGTAATTGCTTTCAAAATGTTTAAATACTTCCACCCAACGATTTTCCGTAGAAATATTTTGTTGATTCCATTCATCAATTTTCTGCGATGTTACGTATTTAGATACGAGTGAAAATTCATCGAATACTTCCGTATCTTTATTGCAATCGATATGTTCTTTTTCGATCAATATATCTAGAACTTTTTGAACATCTTCCCACTGTGGTACTTCTGTTAAATTTGCTCAATTAAGTTTTTCTAAATCTTTGTTATAAACAGTCCATTGCTCTAAATACTCTCGACTAGTTTCATAAAATTCTTTAGCCTTAATTTTCACGAAATTCTCGTCAATATCGGTGTAACCATCTTCTACATACATTTAAAAAATTTGTTTTTGTTTATCAAATAAATTTTACTGCTTTTCATAGAGAGAGAAACGCGTTAAAATTTCTCATGTATATTTAATTTAAGAAATGTATGAAAAGCAAAAACAATTCTTGAAATTTTGTTTTTGTTTCCATGTAAATATTCACTCCATCGACACGTTTTCTGGAATAGATATGAATGTTTTGTGGTAATTATACGACTACATAAAATTAACGATCAATTTTGTTTCACCCCGTCAATTTCACGGCCTGGGCCACGATATCGAACGATGTCGATCGCTGGATTTCTAGACGTAAAAAACTAACATGCGTTCCACTAATAACGGATTTTATTAAACTTATTATTTGTTTAGAGGCACATGAGCTAAACAAATAAATACGATGGGTTTTTAGAAGGTCGTAAATCAGTTGCTTTTCGCCTACAATTTCAGCATTATCGATCGTAGTACAATTTGTTTGTCTGGTTGATACAATAACAGAAAACAAATTTTCCATCCCTGGGAGGATAGTTGTTGTTTGTCTGTTTTATTTTGATTATTAGTTTGACGAGCGACGTACAAGTAAACGCACAGTATTCTTATTTTGAGAGGGGGTTAAATTTTTTTTTTTGCTTTTTAAGAACAGTAATTTAATGGCTCGATTATGGATAGCGACCGAACTTCAGTAGCCAGCCGGCAACTGAAAGTTGGTGGTTGCCGGAAAAGCACTAAATAGCAACTGAAACTGGAACTTTTAAGTTGGCAGTTGCCATCCGTAATACAATTGTCAGCAACTGACAACGCAACTGGAGTTCGGTCAATATTTTTTAGATGAAATTATCTTTCAGCTAGACTTGTGATGTATTTTAACATACATACATACATATGTACATTTTAAGATTTAAGATTTGAACAACTTATTGATGTTTCAATTTATAATTGAAGATTCAATAAATAAAAATTTATCAAAAAAAAAATGTACATAAGTATGTATCAATATTAAAAAATTATCTTTGCCGAATTTCTGAAAACGGGACATTTTTGCGTCCCCGAGTTGTTGTCGGGGACAACGGGACAAAGTAGCTGAAAACGGGACTGTCCCGTTCAAAACGGGACGTATGGTCACGTTAAGTATGCATAATAAAAGCACAGAGTGACTTTTATCCAATAAAATAAAAAAAAAATATAAAGCATATCTCAATTGCTAGTAAAAGAATTAACTGACTTTTATTCATTAGTTTTTAGCATAAAATTTTTTTTATTAAACAATTACAAATATGTGCTTTTGACAAATAAAGCCCCATATTGTAATCATCTGTCGCTGTGCTGCCACCTTGTTCAATTTCTAGGCATGCTTTAAATAAGTTTTTAATACGGAAGCTTTAATTTTTCATAAAAATTTTTCGAAATGGGAGAATCATGTTGCAAAAATGTTACATAACAAAACATTTTCTCCGGACGAAAATTTTGTTCCACCTAAACAGTTTGATTGTTAGTCATCTGGCCTCACTGTATTCGATTACTTAAAAGTAAAAGAGAGTAAGAGAGTGTGTTCCAGATATTTTTATTTTATTTTTAAGGTGCTCTGTTGTTATTGTTGTTCTCACAAGCGAAGCAACAATTTTCAATAAATAATAATAATAAAAAAATATGTAAGGAAAATAAGAAAAGCAATAACCGGCTTATGTACTGGACTGATTTAAAGCTTTATTGAAAAAAGATATACTGCCGCTTACAAAGCTTGTAAAAACATACACACATACATACTTTTGTATATACTTACATATGTAAGCAAGTAAATACATACATACATATGTATGTAGATACATAAATATGTATGTACTTAAGTAAGTACATATATACATACATACATATACATACATACATATGTATGTACATACATATTTATTTTAGATGCTTACACGTGTATTAAACAAAATTACTAAAAAATCAATAAAGTTTGTTAAATCAAATATTTACTAAAAGGACATTGAAGGAATGTACATATATAATTTCGTCCTTTTATTTAGAACAATTGAAATTTTTTCCTCGTCCCTTGTTTGGTTGGGTACCTATGTACATTAAAAAAAAAATAAATAAAATACACATGTTTCTTTGCAAAAAATAGTTTGAATTTTCAACTCCATTGCGAGTTTTAACCTATTTTTTTTAATTATCTCAATTTCTCTATCTTTGATGATTAAATCTTATCTTTTCTTATTGTTACCAAATGAATGTTGTTTTAGAAATTTCGTCTTCAAACTTCCGTCTGTATGTCTGTCTTAAACGTATGTACATAAGTACACACGAACAGTCAAAACGCACGACTGGACGTTAAATATAACGTGCCACCATCGTCGTCAATATGTTTGTTGCTTTCTTTTTGTGAACAACTAAAGAAACGCACCAGTTTCGCTGCTAAATACATATCCTTGTTAAAATGCGTTAAAATATCTATGTACGAATGTGTATGCCTGTATGTTCGAGTGTGTCAGTGTTACTTGCCAAACAGCACAATTTTATATTTTTTATTGCTTTTTCCCGTACTTTACGCATAGAAAGTTTGGATGAGCAACACAAACAAAAAAAAAAAACCAAAACAAGAAAAGCATGGATGTGAATACAAAAGGATGTGTGTCACTGGGATAGTTAACCTTTTGTTCTGTAAACGGAAGACAAAAGCAAAAAAACAAATAAGTAAAAAATAAAGCATTAAATGTATGTATGTATGTATGTATGTATGTATGTCAATAAAGAAATTAGAAATTAAATTTTACACCGAAAGAAAAAATTAAAGGCAAATTTTATCCAAGAAAATGAAAGCAATCAATAAATATGTACATATGTAATATGTACATATTCAATTTTGCTCGCATGATTTTAGGGTTTTAATAGTAATAAAAATATGTAATATGTAATAATAAAAATCGCAATACATATGAATCATATTATGATTTTTCGAAAAAAATAGAAATTTTTCAAAAGAAATAGTGTTGAGAAAAAATATTTTTTTAAGGTATAAAAATACATACATATTTTGTTTTGTTATACTCCTATAAATAATAAAAACAAAAATTGGAATCATTAATTAGCAAGCACAGACATGCAGCAATAAGTGCAGACACACACACACACAACTAGCAAAGACACAAAAAAAAACGGGTTGTTTATTATAATACTTAATTTGTTCATAATGATTAACAAAGAACTTCTTTTAACTGCAACTTTAAACTTAGTCTAGTTCTGAAGAAATAACGGAAACGCCCTTTGACACCAAAAGAGCATAAATGACAAATTCATATTTTTTACTAAAATCCAAATTTTATGAAACAACGGTTTCAAGATCACTTTAAATAAAAAAAAAAAAAGATGACTAATAAATTAATGAATGAAAATTTCTTTAAAACATCGAAAAAAATAAACAAACTTTAAACTTTATTTTGATTTATAGTTGTATGTTTATTTGTTAGGCCATCAGCCTTAATTTAACCCTCCTAAAAGTTATTCTGGAATATGTATATCTAATACTTTAAACTCCATTTTCCTTGTTATTTTCTGTATGTTTTTATTACATTATATCATATTTTAAACAAATTGTTTTTATATTTCTTACACAGCTACAGCAATGACTGCGAAACGATGTTAAGAAAAACAAAATTTAATGGGTATTTTATTAAATCCAATATAGTGACTAACAGTCAGTCAGCAGTCGTCAGTCAGACACAACAAATATAAACAGTGCAGAAAGGGATAAAGAAAAGTAGATACAAGAAATTTTTATTGAATGTTTGTATCTTTATATAGAATAAAAATATTTTTTTTATATTTATTATGTAGCTGGTATATAAAGCAACAGTTACGCCTAAATGTATACTCGTGTTTATACACATAAAAATATAAATTACGCAAAGAGTTTTAGCCGACATAAATTTAATATCAATGCCAATAAATTTGCTCAAAAGCCAACTTGTCAGCACATTAAGAACACAAGTTATTTACTCTTTTAGAAAATGTGAAGTAAAACGAAAAAAAAAAAAACACAGGAAGTAGAATCCTTTTAAAGCTCCCAGCAAGATACCTCCCACTACGTTTCCATTTTATTCGTTTATGTTTTGCTATCAGTATTACCAAAGTTTGCTAAAAGTCTTTAATTTGTGTATATCTTCCTAATGCACGCACCCTTTTTTTTGGTTATTTCTTTTAGAAAATTTATATTATTGTTAAAGCTAATTTGAATTTGTGGTTTTTGTGTTTTTAAGCTCAAAAACAAAAAACGAAAAAAAAAAACAAAAAACAAAACAAAATCCTTTTAAAGAAAATCCTTTTTGGAAAAATATTTTATAACGACTTTTCGTATGAATTTCTTGTAGTCATTTGCTGTCTAATGTCTAAAAAAAAAAATCGATAAATTATGTTTAACATTAACAAGGACCTTAACCAATATATAGACAAAAATAAAGCTACGGCAACGAGATACGTACATATATTGAAATATACTCTTTTGTAGAAAAACAAGTAGTTACTTGCAGTAACACGCTTGTTAATAGTGGCATCAAGATGATGAGGGTAGAGAAACAGAGGCAAAACGGATATTAAAACTTCATTCGGTGACGTTATTGTTGCTGTGCGTATAAAGAGATGAGTACGAACGGCCGGCCATCAAGTGAAAACGCAAGTAACAAATAGAAAATGGTGGTAAAATAAATTAATGAAAAAGTATCAAAGAAATTGTTTTTAACTTTTTTCATTATGAAAGTAAGATACACTCTACTACAATTAGATGCGACCAATTCGTTTTAGCAAGCAGTTTAGTGTTGGCCATGATCATTTTTCAATGTATAGAGAGAGAGAGAGATGGAAATTTTTTATTGATATCATTGACTGAACTTATTTTCTTTACATCCGTCTGTGATCAACAATTCTTCCTTGCTTTTCTATTCATTAGTTTTCTTTTATTGGCCATTTTACCATAATTTTTGATAAGAAATAAATTTGTTAACAAAAGAAAAAAAATTTTTCATACTAATTTTCCTCCTCTCTTTTCTATTTTATTCTCTTCTCTTCTTTCGTTTTCCGTTTCCTACTATTATCTATTTTCCTTTCATCTGATCCTATCTAACATCCTGCCTTCTCTTCTGCTCCTTTCCTCACTCTTTTCCCAACACTTTTCTCAACTATCTTACCATCTTTTTCTCTATGTTTGCGTTCTTTCTTTTTTCGTCTGCGCTTTTTAAATATTTTTTTAATTTATGCTTATCTTGTGACTTTTTTCTCTTCTCCTGTTTTCTCGTCTATTCTCTTATCTTCTCTATTCTTTAATTCTTTTCTTATTTGTTTTCTTCTTTCACTATACTTTCCTTTTATTATCATATCTTCACTTCTTTTAATATTTGGTTTTGCTTTTGTTTTAATTTCATCTATTCTTTTTTCTTCTCACCTCATCTGTTATTTTAGCTTCTTTTCTTTACAATTATTTCCCTTTTCTCTTCTTTTTTATCTATTATGTTCATGGTCTCCCGCTTGATTAGGGTTTAAAAATTAAAGTTTTCTGCCTGAAGTTTTCTCGAATTCTCATTTAAACTTTGGTTCGTGTTAACAAATTTTTGCTATGAAATTCAGGATTTTTACTTACTCTTTACTGTTTAATTTTATTTTATTTGCCAACACAAAGAACATGAAATAGTGCACTGGATCCCTTTCTTCTTTCTCCTCTCACCAACAAATTAAAACTTTCAGAAAGAAAACTTTCATAGCATGTACCAGGCCTTATTTATTGAGTTCCGGCGATAAAACAACTTTAAATAAAATAAAAGGGGCGGTTACACGCCCATAAAAAGTAAACATTATTTTGAAAAGAATTGAATTTGATATCAGCCTGTTTATCAAATTTGCGCTGCTCTACGTTCCGATCAATAGATTAATTTTGTTTTTGAATGTCTAGTTCAGTCATACTTTTGTTCTTAGACTAAACACAGACCAAAGTATATTGCTTATTGTTTAGACCAAACTTAGTTATTTTACCTTGAGAATTTTCCATTTAATAAATATTTTACCTCAAGTTTAAGTCTTTTTAAAATGTTGTATCACAATTTAAATGCCACACTTGATTAAGGCCTCTTAAATCCTTTATACTCACTCACTCTTCCACACCCAATCACACACATTTTTGTTTCATTCAGTTCGATGACATATTCAATTTCTTGATATAGTCTTTGTTTGCAGGACATAAGATAATTTCATGTAGTTGTATCCTTTTCTTTACGCAATTAGTGCACAATTTCTTAATTTATATGCTGTCGCCAATTTATCAACATTGTTGTAGAAAATACAAAAAGCCACCACCACACACAATAACAATAGCACGCAATAATAAAGACGTGTGTGTTTGTGTGTGCGTGTGAGTGTGTTTATGTTTGAATAAGGCAGTATAAAAATATAAGGCCATGAAGTAGTGGTAGTAAAATAAGTAGAACAATACCAATACGAATTCAATCTATGACAACCAGTTTATAAATGAACGGGTGGTAGGGATGGGTTAAGAAAATGAAAAAAATTTATATTTTCAAAAGTAGAATGTTGTTGATGACAATTTGCACAATACTGACAGTTCTGGAAATAACATCAGTAAAAGTGTCCTTTCTTTAACTTTTTATATACAGAATGAATATCTATATTTTTATTTGTTACTGTTTAAAGAAAATAATAGAAATTCGAAAGGAATATAAGTTACTGTGACGCATCCCTTAAGATTTATTGCAAAAAACTATATGGCTTTAAGTACTACTAATATAAGCACCCATACACACAAACACACACGTATGTACATGTAAATACATAGATATCAATGAAAATAACTTACAAAAATATAGTTACAGATATAAAATATGTATAAGTTTCCAATAGCTTCATGTATGTTAAAATCTAAAAAGTATGTTAAACTAGTCGTACATTGCAAGAAGAAATAAAAGGAAATCTATTTCAAATCCCTTAAAGAATACCAAAAAACAAAAGTTTGAACTAACAAATGTGAACATTGTCTATGCGTATGTAAACGTGCGTCAAGGAAGAAAGGGTTGTGGTTATTTTTCCCATACGTTTCATCATATTTTCATTAATTTTTTATATTGTGGTCAAATAACACAATCCACAACTATCTATAAATTTAAAGTTGTAACTTTTTTCAACAGGCACGAACACAACTGTTATTTCTTTTATTGTTTTCTGTTAGGCTCACTTTTATATTCTTGATGGAAATGATAAAGTTTTGTAAAACAAAATAATAAAAAAAAAACTAGAGATAATAATTAAGTTATTTTCAACCTCAATATTCGCATAACTTTAGAAGGCTCATATGTGATTGCTTTAGTTAAACTGAATTTGTATATTTTTTTGGTGAAAGTTAGAGAGGAAATGCGAACATGAGTTCATAATTTTTTTTTTTTGCAAGTTTATGAAATTTTCATTAATTTCAACCTCAAGAGATTTTTTGATGACATTTTACCCAAAATCATAATGCCAGGATAATAATAAACAATGTATGTATGTTGTTCGCCTACGTAACAGACTAACTGAATGGTTTGACACAAAATCCCAAACATTCCTTAGAGGGTTTCAACAAATTTCATATGTTTATACATATACAAAATTACACATAAACATACACACGTAGAAAAAAAAAAGTAATTTTGAAATAAACCTAGAGATGTGCAAATGTCTTGAATTTTTCGTGTCACGCGTGATTACAAATCGATAAAATCACGCGTTCGTGCGTGATCGTGATTCAAAAATATAATACCATGCGTGATCGTGCGTGATGTTTTATATTAAGTTTATCCTTTGTATTGTAATTTTTCGACCTTTTCCACAATTTTTTTTTTATTTAATTGATGATCTTGAAGTAAATAAAGAAATTAATTACAAAATAAAATTTTTTAGCATATGCTAAATCTTTTATTGCAAAATTTGTATTTCACCGTGAGCGTGCGTGCAAAATTATTTCCGTCGTGCGTGAAAGTACGTGATTAAACATATTGCGTTCGTGAGCGTTCGTGATCGTGAAAGTTTTAAATCATGCCGTGCGCGAGCGTGCGTGAAAAATATTTATGTTTCGTGATCGTGCGTGATCGTGAGCGTAATTTTACTCACGCGCACATCTTTAAATAAGCCAACAAATATTTTAGTTTGGAAAAAAATTAATTGATGTACCATAAATTTCTATAAAAAAAACAGCTCTGTATACAAATTTCCACCAACGCTGTTTTTATAAAACTATCTACCATCGAGATCTATACTCGTATATGTATATAAAAATAAGTTGTATGTTCGAGATTTTATAACTCGAGAACCACTCAACCGATTTTCAAACGAGTTCATGCGTTGGAAAGGTCTACTTTCACGGATGTGATGTTTGCAGTGGTTCCGGAGATATGGCATTTAGATTTTCCTATATATTTCCATACAAATATCAATACATATACATATTCGTATACATATTCATATCCCGTGCGACGCCGCACACTGGGGATTTTGCGGAAAAAAGTCAAATTGTCAACATACTCTTTATGTAATATGCAGTGATATTTCGAAATTTTAGACAAAATAGTACAATCAAATCAAAAAGAATTACTCCGATCTGACTGCTAGTGTTTTTTATAGCGTCTCAAAGTCAGTACTTGTATGTTTTACCGAAAAAACTTAATTTAAACCTAAGAGTTTCAAGACGAATATTATTTTATTATGTGAGCTAACGTTTTTCTTTTTATTTTTTATTTAAAGTAGGATATTTCAGTATACTAAAATTGAAAAAATAAACTCTGCAGAGACTTAAGTTTTTTTTTTTGTTGTTTATTTTTATGAACATATAACGAAAATCCATTTTTTCTCCAAACATTTGGACCTGCAATTTTAGCCATACTTTCCCACAGTTCGAAATCACTTCTAATACATTGTCTCATATCTGTTTTTACATTTTTAATCAATTTCAAGTGCCACCAGGTGCCTGCCACCTGTCAATTTGTTTAACATAACTCAAGAACCAATAGTCGGATTTTGCTTAAACAAATTTAGAAAAATCAAGAATTACAATTACTTTCATCTGTTT
Organism: Lypha dubia; assembly: GCA_947311025.1. NCBI lineage: Eukaryota > Metazoa > Arthropoda > Insecta > Diptera > Tachinidae > Lypha > Lypha dubia. The sequence continues at coordinate 26,374,260 of OX371263.1, read as the reverse complement.
TTTATTTTGATGAAACTTTATATTTTTCTTATGAAAAGTAATATTATCAGGCTCAAGTTTAGTTTTATTGAATTAATGAAAATTAAAAATTACTAAGAGTTTTTTTATGTTGGAAAATATTATTATTTATATCCAATCAGTTTTTAGCAGAACGTATCAGTACTGATTTCAAGGCCGCTACACCTCTCATCAGCGTTCAATTGTCCATCTTTACAATTTTCGTAAAGTGGATACTAATTGAGAAGAATATCAACTATTTAACCAGTTTTCAAGAGAAATAGAATATGAGAACTAATTTTTAATTCATGTTTTATTCTACCTTGAAACAGTGCTGGTTAGTACGAAATTCCCTCATTACTGTTTGGAACTAATAATCAACACAAACTCATAGTCCGTTATCATCAAAATATTCTACTTTGTATTTTAACGTTTTTGTTGTTTTTACTCTATATTAGGGACATTCACATATTACTGTGACCCCTGTTATTAGGGTATTTATAGCTCGTGCCCAAGCGGAATTAATATTTTTATATTATTATTATTATTACGAATAAACGTAATTATTTTTTGAACTTATATTGATTTACATATGAAAAGTAATATTATCAGGCTCCTAATTACAGGCTAATAATTACGTTTATTCGTAATAATAATAATATAAAAATACTTTATATTTTTCTTAATTAAGGTAATAAATTCTCTGTGCCAAATTTCAAAAAGTTTGGGCCAAAAATAAATTTTGGGTTCTATGGGCGGTGGGAGGTGGGCGTGGCCAATTTTGATGAAACTTTATATTTTTTTTTTAATTAAGGTAATATAATGCTCTGTGCCAAATTTCAAAAAGTTTGGGCCAAAAATAAATTTCGGGTTCTATGGGCGGTGGGAGGTGGGCGTGGCCAATTTTGATGAAACTTTATATTTTTCTTAGTTGACCTAACCAAAGGGTCAGAGAAAAATTTCAACATTCTACGAGCACTCCTTATAGTTTTTTCCAAGCTTGTATGAATAAATCCCCACTGTGCGGCGGGGCGTTCAACTATTATTCTATAAAAATTGGCACTAGCGAAAATTTTTATAGAAATTTCCAAAATGGAATTTGTTTTATAAAAAATTATTACCAAGCCCCAAAATAATCTTAGAAATTTTCAACAAAAAAATTGTCCATAAAAGTTTTCACCAATGAAATTTCTATTAATGACATTTTATACTAACAAAATTTTCTATAACAAACAGACTTGGGAATTACAAAGCATTTAAAAAGTTTCAAAGATCATCTATTTCGATAGGCTATATTTATGCTTTATAATTCGCAAATCTGTTTGTGAATTTATGTATACATAAATAGATGAGCTTTGGAACTTTTTAAACGTAATTGGTAAACATCTACTGATGAGTTGGTATGGAATCCAACGGAATATATATTTAGATATTGCTAACCCGCAACAAATAAATTAAGTTTTTATAAATATATATTAACAGATGTTTTCTATGCAAAATTCGTACAAACAATGAAAGTTTTTACAAATTGTTTAAAATTGAATTTGTCGCTGGGTTAATAGCATTTTTTCTTTTTGCATATATTTCCTTTTGTGAAATCAAACGACAATGATAATACAAGATATTATATAAAATTTTTTGATAGATGATGACAAATATCATAAAACAACTCGACAAAACTGAAACAGATCTTTTTTTTGCAAGTTATTGACAAATGAGTAGAGAATAAAGTTCATTTATGTAATTATTTTATAATCAAACACACTAAAAATTTCATTTTGATTTTAACAGAAAAAAAAAAAAAACAACACATCTACGAATACTCGTACAACAATAGCAATTCGTTTATCAACAAATAACTAAATATGAGTAAGTGTACATGTACAATGTATATCAATGTTTGTGTTCTGTATTGGAGAATGTACATATGTATGCTTGTTTATGTTTGTTCAGTTGATTATTGAAATTGATAGTTAATTAATATAGATGACGTCCATACAACAATGTATGGTATTATTGTATGTGTGTTTTTGAGCGCGTGTGTATTGTATGCACTAACACGTATGTATGTATTTGTGTATCATATCATCTATGCTTGTTTAAATGCCTAAAGGTATGCTATATAATTTCATTTTGTTGTCAAAACAAAAACTTTTCTCTGAAAATGCAATTTATTATTGTCTTTGTTGTTATTATTGTTGCTGTGCCATTATTACATTTTTTTTATCTCTCTGTGAATTCTCGCAAAAACGTAATATAACACAATATTTTGCAACGCAACAATAAAACAAAAATAGAATTGATATACCAAAACTTTTTACATAATGTTATTAATTTGACAGGAAAATTTAATATCATCAGCTTACATAGGCTACAAATACACAAACACACACCTATAATAGATACCCTGCAGTAAACTCGGGGCCAATGGTCTTCAAGTCACCACTTTTGTCTACATGTTTGGTGACTTCTTTCTGGGCTTATTATTGACAGGTCACCAATTTTACGACTAGTGCTGACTTCTTGACGACATTGTCAATGATACATCTACACTTTTTAGTTTGTTTTAACAGCTAGACCCAAATTATATAAATGTACTAGTAACATTCTGGTTTGAATGTCTCCTCTTGGTCCCATTAGAACTACGTAATCACTACCTAGTAAACACTCTTAATGTTACTAGCATATTTTCAATGACAATCACATGCTAAATGTCTATAGCACAAAGCATTGTATTGGGGGTAATAGAGAGTAGTACTGGTGACAAAGTCAAAAGCGAGTCAGTATAATTTCACTAACTACATTTCCTGCAGGGTAGCTCTCTATCATACACATGTCATCAATAATAATAGATGTATGTGTATGTGTGTGTGTTCATGTGTATTAATATTTTAGGTAAAGTAGGAGTTCCTGCCTGCTACGGCACGAATAAGAAAGTTTGAAAAAAATAAATGATATTGAATGAGAAAAGGATTAATTAAATTTAGATGCTTGAATTATACAATATATTGGTTAATTACATAAATTTAATATAATAAATCGAACAACGACCATTTTTATAATATTATTAAATTAAAAACACTATAAGTTACAAGGTGTGCCTATATTTGAAGATTATTGAAGACAGTGGTTAACAAAAGTTTTTACACTAAACATGAAAGTGCAAAATTTTATATATTTTTTTTGTTTATAAAATTTTTTATTTACAAAAATTAAAAAAATGGAAAAGTGTAGACATAGAGCATAGGACTGTGCTCTTCACAAACTTAGCAACCATTCCTTCCAGAGAAATTATACAAGAAGTGTGACCTAAAAGATTCCACTTGGAACTCTTTCCCAAAATTAATATTTCATTTAATTTTTTTTTTTTTTTTATACAAAATAATTGTTTAATTATTCAGAATTCTTTTAAATATGCGTAAATATGGTGTTACCTTTCGTTGACAGAAAAAAAAATACACTATTCATTTAAAAAAATATTATTAAATAAATTGTTTAACATTTTTGTAGAACATTTTTGTTAAACAACTTTTGATGTTGAAAATTTCTAAAGAAAATTTCTTTGTTGAAAATTTCTATAGAAAATTTATCGTTGATGAAAATTTCGTTGTTGAAAATTTCTAAAAAAAATTTCGTTGTTCAGAATTTCTTTAAAAAATTTTGTTGTTGAAAATTTCTATAAAAAATTTCGTTGTTGAAAATTTCTATAAAAAATTTATCATTGATGAAAAATGCGTTGTTAAAAATTTCGTTGTTGAAAATTTCTATTAAATTTTTTTTTTTTGTTTGGTAGTTTTATTATTTATTGAATCTTCAATTATAAATTGAAACATCAATAAGTTATTCAAATCTTAATCTAAAAATGTTAAATACATATAAGTACATACATATGTACATATGTTTAGCCAATGCAAAACAAAATTTTTAATTCCAACTGTTGATTTTTTTTGTTTTACATCTCTCGTGTACGGCTGAGAGAAAGCCGGGTGTGGCCTCTATAATTTAGAACATTGTGCGCAAGTGAATTTGGGTGCACCTCAAATTTTTTTTATATATTTTTTAGCGTTTTTTGAAAATACTGTCTTCACCAACGGAACATCAAGATCTTTGTGAATTCGCTGATTTCGGATATACCATGGGGCAGCTGTTATAGTACGTAGAATTTTGTTTTGTCGCCTTTGAATTTTTTCTACACTTGATGCTGAGGCAGTGCCCCACAACTGGATTCCATAGGACCATATTGGTTTCAGGATCGCGTTGTATAATAAAAGTTTACAGTCAAGACTTACTGCCGATTTTACGATGTCGAAATAATTTTGAATTTTATTTTTATCCGTACAAATAAATTTGATACAAAAACAAAGTTTTAGAATTTGTTTTTTCTTCAAATGTAATTATACCAATGAAAACATATGGACAATTTCTTTCGACATAGTGAAGTAGACAGTTAGTATATAATTTTTTCCAATAAGCCAATTCATTTAGGCTGCTTTTGATTTCATTTGTGTCAACTTTGCGTCTATATGCGATTTCCATGTTAAACGACGATCAAGATGAACGCCTAGATATTTGACTACAGTGTGTTGCGGTATAGTCTCGGTATTGATTTGTATAGGCGGGCATGTTTCCCTGCGCAACGTAAAAGTGACGTGTACACATTTCTGCTCATTAACTCTTATCCGCCATTGTTTAAGCCATGTTTCCAGTTTTGAGATGTACCCTTGTAGATTCCAGGAATCTTCTACAAGATTTTAATGAACGCTTAGAAAAGCCGTATCATCAGCAAATGTTGACGTGTGAATGACGGAAAGTTAGAGGCATATATTAAATAAAGTAAAGGACCGAAGATACTGTCTTGAGGGACTCCGGCTTCAATCGACTGCGCAGGGCTAACTACAAATTTTCGTTCCTTTAGATAGCCTGCCTACCAAAAACTACTGCTTCGGCCGAAGCAGGCTTTTAAGGGAGAGATGCTTGTTGTTGTTGTGCCTCCTGCTGCGAAAAGCGCTTCGAACATGCATGATTTTTGTTCGCGATGTCCCACTTTAGAGCTCTTGTTTTTTACATAAAAGAGCGCTTTTTTCTAATCATCCAAAATGCGCTAAAATTATGTTTGAATTATCTGAATTATGCCTCCGTTTTAGTGCGTCATCTACTAACATACATAATTCATCTGCAGGCAAATACACAAGTTTAACTAAAAAAGAGAGAGAGAGAGGCAGAGAGTATCTAAATGAAATTGTATCTTCCATTCGCTCTTTACTCTATTATTCGTGTCTATTAAATGTAAATAGCCGACCAACTTCAACGTGCTTAAAAATAAGTTGAGCGATCTCTCTGCCTTCTTTTTGTGCAGCCTCGGAGGCGCTTCAAAAATGCGCATCTCGAAAGCATGATATTTTGTTACTGCTTCCAGAAACATAATAATTTTTTGCTGGGTATTTTCATGAGCTACCTGAATTTTTGTTTCATTGATTTTTCCACGCTTAATTGGAGTTACATAAAACTCATTTTCTCCAATTAATGAGATAAGGCTTTTAACCAGCAAACTGGAATTCTGTTCTCTTAAATATATGGGTGGGGGCTTACTCGACCTTGTTGTAGTTGTATCTTCATCGCCTTGTTCAGATAAAATCGCGAAACGATTTTCCGAATTTTTTATATGGTTTTTTTCCATCTCTGGGAACTTTCGCTGTTCAAGCTATTTGAGATGATTTTGGAATTCTTCCCATTTTTAACACGGTTATATGTATATCTGTCCATACCTATTCAAAATTTTGTTGTTGAAAATTTCTATTCAAAATTGTATTGTTGAAAATTTCTATACAAATGTTTGTTGATAATGAAATATCAGCATAAATGTTTGTTAAAAACGTCTCTATAGCAAAGAAAATTTATTTCATTGTAGAAAATTTAGAATTTGAACAAAATTTCCGGTGGGTAAATTTTGTACGTTTTCTATTTTGTTTAATTCCAGTCATATGATATTCAGCAGATTTTAAATTTAAAGACATCTATTTGATTCTTGTTATTGTTTCTCTTGCTGTTTAATAATAAGAAAACGTCTTTGACTTTAAAAGTACTTAAGCGATTTTCTTTTTTGTCAAAAACTTTTGCTTCTTTATGTTTTTTTTTTTTTTTTTTTTTTTTTTTTATACAAATGTACGAAATAACAAGGCCTTTGAGAACATTAAGCAAAATTGTCACAAGTCATTGTCCCATAGAAAAACAAAACAAAAAATTATCATAAATTATCACTGCTTAAGTTTTTATTATTGTTTTCTAAGCAAACAAGAGCAAATCCTTAATTATCCTTCAAATTTGCTTTATTGAAAGATGGATAGACGGTTTTGTTAGTTTTCTTAAGATGAGAATTTTCTTAAATTTGTTTTTCTTTTTCTATAAAATGAATATCTACAACAACTGTGCCAACTTAAATTAAATGTGAATATTATTTTGATTTTCTTTTTTGATGTCCTTAAGCTAACGCCATCTTCTCAAACTAAAACTTTATTGCTATCTCTGTTTGCCGTTTATACAATTTGAAATAGATTACAACTACACGAATAAACATACATACATAAAGACGTACTAGCAACGTGATGACAGGCTTGTGGCTTGTCATCATAATCATTTTGTCATCAATATGTCTGGGGGTATAATGCCAGCGAAAATGACGAAATGTCTTTGTTTTATTTTAGCGAGAGTTTTTTTTCGGTTTTTTTGTTTTTTGTAATAAATGTAGATAACAATGTGTCTGTGTCTGTGTCTGAATTTTATGTAACTGTCTAGTAAACAAACTCATAGATATTGATGGTGTTAGGAAGTATTCCCAACTGCTAAATGAAAATAAAAAAAAAAATAACAAACAAAAAAAACGACAAAAACGACAACTTTATTCAAGGAAAATGACAAACGATAATGAGTCTAATCCTGTAAGGAGTAAAGAGGAAAATAAAAACAAAACGATATACATATATGTACATGCAAACATACATACATATGTATGTATGTATGTATGTATTATATGTACATCTGTATATTCATTGTATATAAAATACATGCACACATTCTCGTAAAAAATACTCATAAAAATTGACGTTAAGTTCAACAGCTTTCAATACTTTATAATTCTGCGTGCATAAATTACTGAAATTATTTTGAAAATCCTTATCTTAAAACATTTCTTGATTCTCACATTTTATATATGTATGTACATATGTAAATTTCTCAATGAAATAAATACCACATTTGCTACAATTTTCCACCGCTGGTATTTAAAACCTCCTAAAACTGCAAAAACACACAAATATGTATGTATGTATGTATATAAAAAAAATTTTTTGTTTGTGTGGGTGTGTGAGTGTATTACTAAGAGGAGCTCCCTACGAGTATTTCTTCGTGTATGTATGTATGTTTATAATTTCTTACGTATTTGTGGTGAAAATCATTTGGGCGGTACCCGTGGTATCCACATGGATACCGTCTATATACTTTAACACATACACCGCAAAATATCCATACTTATAAACACATATACTATATAAACTACTTTTTTTGTTTGTTTGTTTTTGTAGCAAAACTTTTATGTATGTACAACAATATTATATATCTGTGTGTGTGTGTGTGTGAATTTGAGCACTCGTACTCATCATATCCTAAGATATTTTATGACATACTTATAATATTAGATACATTTTCTCACAGATTTGTTACAGTTTTTTTTTCTGCTTCGGCATGTGTTTTTTTTTCTACTTCTATATTTTCTGGTTGTTATTTTTTTATTTTATTGTGCGACTCCCTACTCTGAAAAGCATAAATTGCTCTTAAATTTAACGAAATCGCCATTTGATGAAGAGTTTTTGTTTGCAAATGCAAAGCTCTTTTATTTTAAATAAAATAAATTCCCTACAATTGAATGTGAATGCGGCGAAAAACTCACGTGTTTTTCCCATAAGAGGGGAAAGTTTTTCCACTTCCATTGTGGAATAAAAACAAATTCCATTGTGGAAGGAAATTGTTGGTGAAATTTGAAAATTTTCCCCTTCTTTTAAGTTTGTAGTATTTTATTATATTCCTTTTCGAATATTATATTCTATTCCACATTCTATTATAAGGACATTTTGCCAACATTGTTCAAACAGTTTCCAATGGAAATATACTGCTTTGTTGATGCTTAGGGAAACTCTACAATACAGGAAAGGAAATTTTCTCTCTAGAAAGTTAATAACATGTGAAAGAGTATTTGATGTTGTTTTATTATTTGTAACTCTGATGAATTGAAATAATTGAAGAAGCGTCTATAAGTTAAGATATTGAAGCAAAAGGAAGAATATAAGATATGATAGAGAAGAATACTACTAAAGGTATTTTAATGTAAAGCATATATTAAGGGGGCATTTTAAGTTATCCCCTCGTTTAATGAGCGCATCACTTATTAATTATTAATTTGTCATTTTAAACAGTAAAAATTATATTTTTATAATCTTTCTTTTAAAGAAAAATTTTTTTTTAGTATTTTTCCGACAAAAAATGCGTTTTAGTAGATTTCAAGTGTAGGAGTATACCAACAACATAGATATTTAAAAAAAAAACTGTTTGATTTTTCTGAATTTATGGATTCTAAAGGAACTGTGGCCTTAAGTTTATTTAACAAAAAATATTTACTTTTTTAATGTCCTCGAGCTCTATAAAAAATTAATCGATATCATATTCTCACAGGGAAAATTTTATATGAAACAACACATATATGTACTTACTGAAGATACATAAGTATTTCAAAAGATACATTAAAAACCAGAGCAATATATTTCCAGGTACTTTTCCAAAAGTACTTTTTAATGTAAGTACTTTTATTTTATATTATTATTACGAATAAACGTAATTATTATTTGAACTGTAATAATGTATAAATGAGAAATTATTTTAAGCTTAAGTTCAGTTTTATTGAATTAATGAAAATTCAAATTTCTAAGAGTTTTTATTATGAAAAACATTAGTATACCCAATCAGACTAAAAGAACGTATCAGTTTAACAATTTCAATTCGGCTACACCTCTCATCAGCGTTCGTTTGTCCATTTTTACAATTGATGTAAAGTGGATACTAATTGATAAATAATATCAACTATTTAACCAAGTTTTCAAATGAAATATAATACGAGAATTAATTTAATTAATTGTTATTCTATTTTTACATATTGAAACAATTTTGGTTAGAACGAAATACCCCATGTCTGATAAATGGTGTCCCTATTTTACAAGATCAATTTTTGTAAAGATTACGATAAAGCACCCTGAGTGTTAAGCCTAATAAAAAAAAAATTGTTAACAGTTCTTTTAAGGAACGTTCTTTAAATAAAAAAACACCTTTTTTAAAAATAATTTTAAAACAGAAATTTTTTTCAGAAACACCTTTTTGTAATAAAATGTACTGTAATAGGTACTTTTTTTAACATGTATTTTTTTACAGATTATGTTAAAGGTATATACCAGAGATCGGCAACGAGTGCTTAATTTTCGAATATACTTGATCATGCACATTGATTTTTATGATCTAATCGTTTTCGCTCAAAAGCAAAAAACACTTTTTTACCCAACCGCTCGTTTCAAACATTCAGTTTTATTCTCTTGTAGTTTTATCCAACAAGCATGATCGACCCTAATTATTCCCTAACGTACAATTTTAAGAACAATACAAACATGTATTATTCAATTTTATACTCGTTCGCTTTTTATGCACAAGCAGAAAATTCATCAACAAGTATAACACATTTCGATCATTTGATGATGTACATGATCTGATTGCATGATACAATGAACATAAGGTATATGCAGAAACACATAGAACAACTAGTGTAAATCATTTCGATCATTTGATGCGAATGTACATGATTTATACTTGTTGATGAATTTTCTGCTTGTGCATAAAAAGCGAACTAGTATAAAATTGAATAATACATGTTTGAGTTGTTCTGAAAATTCAATGTTAGGGAATAAGTAGGCTCGATCATGATTGTTGCAGTTCTCTGGTATGTACCTTTAAAAAATAAATAGTTTTTGAAAGATACCTTTTGAAAAATGAATTTTTTAACTGATACTATTTCAAAAGGTATTTTTTGTAAGTGCCTTTTTCATAGTTTTGTCTTTTTAATAGTTACTTATATAAAAAGTTTCAGTTTTAATGAAAGTAGTATCGAAAAGTACCTTTTTAAATTGAATATGTTTCATAAAGATTTTTTTTTAAAGGTAATTTATTAAAAGTTAATTTCTTAAAATTCACTTATTTTAAAACAAATTTCTTTCAAAATGTCCATTTTTAAAAGTACCTTTTAAAAAAGTACTTGTTTTGTAAAGGTACTTTTTTTAAAAGCACCTTTTGCAAAGGTACTCTTTTTTAAATGTAGTATTTTAAAAAGATACTACTTAAAAAGGGTATTTTTTCCTTTTTTAAAAGGTACTTTTAGAAAAGGTACTTCTTTTAAAAATGTATTTTGTTAAAAGTAGTTTTTCAAAAAACAATTCTTTTTAAGAAGGCTTTTAATAAGTCTTTTTAAGGTTTTTTTTTAAAAGGTATTACATATGTATTTTGAAATTTGGTTTTTCAAAGGTACTTTTCGTTTAAAATTGTTTTCGTTAAAAAAAAGTACTGTTTTAAAAGATTTGCAATCAAAAGGTAGCATTTTCAAGTGATTTTCAAAAGTTGAAAATTTGCCCAACTATTTAAATTATATTTACACTCTATTGTATTTCCAGGCAGTCTTAAGTCACTATAACGGCCCTGCATATCGATGGCTTAGTATAGAGAGGTCGTATCTCAACTTTTTGCTACTTTACAGGAGAAGGAAAAAACTTAAAATAATGTTTAGTTAGTTTGTTATTCGTCAACATAGGAAACTGAATTTTTTTTATGGGAGGTGTATTTGAGTTTTGTCTACCAGAATATGTAAAAAACGATTTTGAAAAAAAAACGAGATATGACCTTTCTATATTAAGCCATCGATATGTAGCAAAAGTACGCAAAGGCAGCAGGCAATGATAAACAAATATGAACCTACAATAAAAAATAATTATCTATTTTTAAAAACTAAACAAACTTTTTTCTTGTGGTATGCATCAGCAAACATACAAATCATTTCATTTACCAGAAGCATCATCTGAACAACAGCAACAATAATAAATTATGTATTTTCAAATCAAGTGTAAACAGTACAAATACATATAATACATATTTACAAGTACATTTAACATGTGTAAATATCTAAATACTACGTGTAGGTATCTATGTGTGTACAATATGCAGAAGTAAATAAAGAACTAGAAAAATGGCGAGTTATACAAACAAACAAAATCTCCCTTGAAATAGAAATAATAAACAAGTGAGTACACATGTAACAACAACAACAAGAAGAAAAAAATCACAATAAAAATTAGGAAACAACAATCATCGATAAATGAATGAATGCAGATGTGTATGAATGCATGTAAAATGCATCATCAATATTATTTACACACACTTGTACATACGAGTACATATACACACAAAAAAAACCTTGTACTCAATTTAAGTATTTTAGGACTACTTGGAGTACAAGTTGTGATTAAGGAAACTTTTTAATCCGAACATTCCTGAAATGGGATTGAGTCAAACCTAAAAAGGATTAAACAGTTTTTAAGCTGACTCTGCTCAATACAAAAAACAAACTTTTTTTTCCTGACTTATTTGGTCGATTTTGATTTGGCCGAGTTTTAAATTAAGCCGAACGATTTTATTTTTTACTAATCTTTTTCTAGGATAGAAATTTAAGTAATCAAGGATTAAATAGTACGTACTAGAATCAATCATATTAATATTATTAATGTGAATGTAAGTTTGTTTGTAGCGCTTTCAAGCAAAAACTACTAAGCCGATCATCATGAAACTTTGTACACATATTCTTGGAGCTATTAGAAGTAACATAGGATACTTTTTATTAAAAAAAAAAAAAAATTATTTCTTACGAAAGATAAAAAAACTGTTTTTCAATGATCTTATTTACACTAGAACAATTTTTAAGCCGCACAATTTTTGTTCTTTCCAAATTACACTAGACCAATTCATCTGGCATATAATGTTACGTGTACTCAGCTTTGTGTGTGTTAGTCTTTTTTTATTCATTTGAAGTTTGGCTTTGGTTTTGCACATTACGGAACATAGTTGGCAGAAATATGGCGAGAATAATAAGTGATGATGTATTGGCAATTATTTTAGGGGGAATTTCAAGTATAAGAAGCGAATATACTGAATATTTTTGCAATGATGGAAAATTTTAAACATCAATATAAAAAATTTTTAAATTGCTTCACATCTTCTATACCTACTAATGCAACTTAATGATTCTCTTTTGTAGTTTTTTAAGTAAATTGTGAGAATTTTTATAATTAATCGTTAAAAAATTTTAAGTTTTTTAAAACATTTATTGAGAAATTTAATCAATTAACAATTAATAAACATTTTCTGCTTATAAATAAAATAAAAATATTATTATTACGAATAAACGTAATTATTATTTGAACTTATATTGATGTATATATGAAAAGTAATATTATCAGGCTCAAGTTCAGTTTTATTGAATTAATGAAAATTCAAAATTACTAAGAGTTTTTTTATGTTGGAAAATATTATTATTTATATCCAATCAGTTTTTAGCAGAACGTATCAGTACTGATTTCAAGGCCGCTACACCTCTCATCAGCGTTCAATTGTCCATCCTTACAATTTTCGTAAAGTGGATACTAATTGAGAAGAATATCAACTATTTAACCAGTTTTCAAGAGAAATAGAATATGAGAACTAATTTTTAATTCATGTTTTATTCTACCTTGAAACAGTGCTGGTTAGTACGAAATTCCCTCATTACTGTTTGGAAAGTACTAATAATCAACACAAACTCATAGTCCATTATAATCAAAGTATTCTACTTTGTATTCTAACGTTTTTGTTATTTATACTCTATATTTAGGGAAATTCACATATTACTGTGACCCTTGTTATTAGGACAATTGAACGCTGATGAGAGGTGTAGCGGCCTTGAAATCAGTACTGATACGTTCTGCTAAAAACTGATTGGATATAAATAATAATATTTTCCAACATAAAAAAAACTCTTAGTAATTTTGAATTTTCATTAATTCAATAAAACTGAACTTGAGCCTGATAATATTACTTTTCATATATATGTACATAAAATAAAAAAATATAAAATACCTATAGAAAAAATTAAAAATTAATTGAGAATGTTTCATACTGCTTTATTAAAAAATAAATGAATAAAGTTTGTTGGCGCGACCAACCCACTTCTTCTTTGAAATTCATGTTCACTCGACGATAGCTAACCAACGACTAAATACGGTCTGTAAAAAAGAAAACACAGAACCTGTGTATTCGTAAGTGTGTATGTATTAGTTTTGTGCTGTTTTTTTTTTTTTTTTTTTTTTTTTTTTAATTAGGACCAGCACTCAGGGGATGACCCCTACGTATGCAAAGCATTGAGCCGGAACTAGGAAAATAGGTTTTGGGAAGGAGGATAAAGGGAGTAGTGTTTGTGGACATTCGATTTGAACTCTGACACACTGAAAGTGGCAGGAAAGACCTCTGCGGGGAGTTTATTCCACATACGAACAGTACGGCCAAAGTACGAATTCTCTCTGTAATGCGTGGTGCGGTTCACTGACATATCGACCACAAAGGGATGCGCTCCTGATGAAGAGCGTGTTATACGTGAAAAGTGGCGGGTTTCAGGAACAAGTTCCCTGATTTCATCAGAGCACACTCCGTTGTAGTAGCGATAGAACAGCGAAACACACCCAACATTGCGTCGATGCTCCAATGAGTCAATAGAGTTGGCTACCCTACTGTCACCGATAAGCTTCTTCGCCCTATCCTGTACGCGGTCGAGTAACTTCAAAATAGATTTTGAAGCACCGGCCCATACATGAGAGTTGTATTCCATTTTCGGTCGGATAAAGGTGGTATAAATATTAAGGAGATCAGATGGAGTGAAGTATGTCCTACACCGTCTTAGAAAGCCGAGGCACTTGAATGCTTCTTTTGAGACATGAAAAATGTGATCATTCCATCGAACATCACAGTGAATTTTCATGCCAAGAACATCAAGAGCTTCTGAGTCCTCAATATCTATACCATCCATGTTTACAGATGGAGCAGCATGTCCGGTCATACGTCTATGTGTGAGCATAGCACATTGGGTCTTTCGTGCGTTAAAATTTACCCTATTAGCATGACCCCAATTTGAAATTAACAGGAGATCGCGATTTAGCGTATCATTCATATTTTGCCGCATTGCCCGGATCTCCGACGGTTGTGGCCTGTTGCTGAATGAATACGAATGAACTAAGCTGCTGTCATCTGCAAAAGAGTAGATAGGGTTGGAAGTTTGACGTAGAAGGTCATTAAGAAAAATAAGAAAAAGGGTAGGAGAAAGAACGGAGCCTTGCGGTACCCCTGAATTTAACTTGAACTCGTTTGATGAGACCCCATCTACAACAACTCGTATAGTGCGATCTCTGAGAAAGCTCGATACAAATCGAGTGAAGCCATCACCGACACCAAAAGCAATCAGTTTTGACAAAGTGCTCCATGCCACACTCTGTCAAATGCCTTGGAAATATCTAGAGCCACCACTTTACTTTCGCCAAAGTGATGTATGCTATTACACCACTTCTCCGAAAGGAAAGCAAGTAGGTCCCCCGTAGAGCGGCCCCTACGAAAGCCGTACTGCCGGTCGCTAAGTAAACTGTTGAGCTCCAAATACTTCACAAGATGGAAATTCAACATACTTTCCATAACTTTGGAAAGCGCAGAACAAATTGCAATTGGGCGGTAATTTTCAGGGTTGTTGGCCTCCCCCTTTTTAGGGATCGGCGTTACATTGGCAACCTTCCAACACTTTGGAAATTCACCAGCATGGTACAAAGTGCTAAACAGGCGTGCCAATGGACGTGCTAACGTCGAAAAGCACTGCTTCAAGACCAGTGCTGAGATACCATCCGGCCCAGGAGACTTGTTTACGTTAAGCTTCGCTGTTAATGCGTGTTTGAGGCTGGTTGAAAAATTGTGCCAACGAAAAACCGCTCTCTTCACCCCTCTCGCCAAAAACTGTCATGTTATGCCAGCATAATTAATCCAGTGTAAAATAGCTCAATGTAATGAAGCTCCAACTCTGAGTGCTGTAATACCGGCGCACTGTATTACCGACAGTCACGTCAATATCCAATCCAATTTACTATAGTATGGCTTCAAGGCGAGCGAAGCCGCGGGAAAAAGCTAGTCTTTTTATAATTGCTTAAAAACAATCCGTTATTAATGCATTTTTTATACCACTTGGGATTGATTTAAGTTCTTTTGGGATAATATTTTGGCATGTGTACATAAGTACATATGAAGAACATTCATACGTATAAACTTATGAAGGCTTTTTTGCAATTAAGCCCTGGTTTTATACAAAAAAAAAAAAAAAAAAAAGAAGAGAGCAAGTTGTTAGTCAATTCAGCTATTGTTAGTGGTATAACACTGTAAGTCGATATTGTTAAGGATGCAACTGCAATTCTAAAACATGATTGCTCTTTATATACATATACAACAACAAGCAAAATAATAAAAAAGTTACACAAAAAATTTTGTAACAGAAATCATAAAGACTAATTAAGCAAGTACAAGTATGTGTGCAGTTACTCAGCCGTAAAGGCAGACAGACAAGGAAGCAAGCAAAGTTATGCCAGTGTACTATAAATACACTTATACATTTAATAGAGCACACAATTATGTTTGAAATCCAGCTCACTGACCCCTAACAACAGCAAGTGCAACAAACATAAAATAAACAGAAGTAAAAAAATAAAAAAAATTCTAAATAATGTATTTGTTGATTTGCTCTTATATACATGTTTGTTAGGGTAGAGTGGTGGTGTGTGTGTGTGTATAAGTGAAGCGGGTAATTAGAAAAATTTATAAAATATCTGTCTCCGCAGCAGAAGCAACAGCACGAGCTACATTAATAATAATACTATGTTTGATGCCTCACATGAAATTAATCTAATTGTGTTGTAACAAAAACCAATCTAGAAAGTTTTATAATTATGTATTAACATATGAAATCTAAACATTATTGAAGCATATCTAAAGCAAATTCTAGGAGTATAAAAATTTTTTTAACACAGAAAATATGATACACAAAATATATATTATAAAAAATATATATTATATTGATTATAAAATATTTTCCATAAAAAAAAATCCCTGCATAGTTGAAAAAGGATTGTATAGGTCAGATATCATTGGATTCAAAAATTGAGGATATACATACTTACATAGATTTTATACATATGTATATTATCTGCATATGTTCATATATGACTACAATTACTTTTAACCATTTTTTCCTTCACGATACATGCATAGACTTGCTGTATACCACATTTATCGAGCAAAGAAACACGTACTAAAAGCAGAATATGTTGATATAAAAAAAAAAATAAAAAGCAAATTGTACCAGAAGTACCAACTTGTCCCATTTTTACCCTATATTTTAATTTGGGACACTTCTGTCGTCTATCGAATTTCACCCACATACGTTAAGAGAATTTTTCAGTAACAAAAGTATATATTTTTTTTTATTTCAGCCCACTGGAAACTATGTTAATTTATTAAAAAAATTTTAAATATTATTATGCAGAAAACCTTAAGTACCAAAACTATAAATTTTTCCCTTTTTTATTTTAAAAAGTCTTCTATATTTTATTATGGATCCCATGCTATGCGTCTACCAAATTTAATCCATACCCATTCAGAGAATTTTTCAAGGGAAAAACTAACAAAATTCAGAAAGCTCCAAAGGTAAAAGAAAGTACCATAACTAAAAAGTGCCAAAATTACAAAATTTTTTCTTATTTCAGCCACCAAATCTTTTGAGTACATTTAAAGGACAGAAGTGACCCAAATTAAAATATAGGGTAAAAATGGGACAAGTTGGTACTTCTGGTACAATTTGCTTCTTATTTTTTTTTTTTTAATTTATAAAAAAATTTGTTAGATATTATTAGGCCAAAAATAAAAAGTACCAAAACTACAAATTTGTTTCTTGTCTTAAAAAAGTTTCCTGGTTACCATACTATTCATCTACGAATTTTCATTCAAATCTTTTGAGTAAAATGTCTAACATATAAAAAAAGCACCAAAAGAAATAAAGTACCATTAGTAAAAGAGTACCAAAAGTACAAGTTTTTTTTTTCATTTCATTATGAAATTAAAAAATTTATTAAATATTTTTAGGCCAAAAATAATAAGTACGAAAACTACAAATTAGTCCCTTTTTCTACCTTTAAAAATTTTCCTATATTTTAATCTGGTTCCATGTTATCCGTCTGCAAGACATTATGCAAATCCTTAAGACAATTTCTTATGCAAACAAAGTGCCACAATTAAAAAAGCACCAAAAGCAATAAAGTACCATAAGAAAAACAGTACTAAAAGTACGACTTTTTACCATTTCGGACAGTTTAAAATATAAAGTACTTTTTAAGGGGTAAAACAGGAAAAATTGGTATCTTGGGTAGTTTTTATTTTTTTTTTACTAACATTTTGTAATATTTTATGAAAAATAATAGACATACTTTATATTTATATAAAAAATATTATAAAATATTAGTAAAAAAATAAAAAGTTTAAAACTACGAATTTGTCCCATTTTGTATCCTTTAAAAATATCGAATATTTTAAAATGTGTCCCAAGCTATTCGTCTACCAAATTGCATACAAATCCATTAAGCGGTTTTCGCATTATATTGAAACAAACATCCAAACATACTCTCTTGTACATAAGTATGTAATATTATAGTAGGAGATGAAAATATAAACGAGTACATATACATATGTATGATGCATACGTGAAATATGATTCGGTCCATTGATTGATAAATAATCCATACAAAAGTGTATTAGCTGGATGTTTAAGTTAAGAAACTCAAATATATATAAAATAATAATTCTACATCATAACTATAGAAATATTAGCCTGAAAATATACAAATATATTTACAGGTTAACTAAAAATATTCTGTATTTGCAGAACACTTAATATAGTTAAAGGCATACAAAGCAAAAATATGCCCACAACAAATATTTTTAATCGTAATTAATAATCAATTTTGGTTCAGTTATTTTCTGGTTATTGCAATATATGAGAAATATGGAAACCAAAAAGTACCCAAATATATATTAACAAAAAATTACTATTTTCGAAAAATATGTACAGAAATATTGGCGTTGAGAAATATTTCTAAGAATAATTTTAAGAAATATATCGTCGGTCAGAGGTTGACAATTCTTAACATTTTTTTTTCTACTTTTCAGGAGACAAAAAAAAAAACGTTATTATTCCGTTACTAAACCGTTTTGGAAGTAAATAAAAAAACCAAAATTAGTAGTAGATATTTATTATTATTATTTTTAAAAATATAAATGAAGCGTACTAACATGCAGATGGACAAATACAGTCTTTTGGAATCAAAAATCCGATCTTTTGGAATCAAAAATCCGGTTCGATTTGTTTGCGAGTAGTTGTCAACTTGTGACCGACGATATATCCGCACAAAAATACAAATGTGAAAATAAGGCCAATATCCTATCCAAAATATTTCGGCCGTAAAAAGTACTGAGATCAAAATAAGGACCAAGTTCTTGATAGGTACAATTCCATCTCATTTCTTTCCCAATTCAATTCTTTCCCATACCAGAAAAGCAGATTTTTCTGTTTAATTTCCCACCAAGACCTACCTGTACCGAGTTTCAGCTCTCTAGCTATACTGGAAGTGCCCAATAATATTGATGAGTGAGTCAGTGAATATGTACTAAAATATGGACTTTTCAAACTCTAATATCTCGGGAAGCTTTTACGGTAGAACTTTCAAGTTTAACCTGTGAGGTCACCTCTGTGGGGAGACCTTATGTTTCAAGTTTCATTTTATTATGATCAAGAGGAACAAAGTTATGAGGGGGTGTGAAAACAGCTCGAATGGTTTCGTGTAAATATACACACTGTGAGGCCGAACTTGGCCTGGCGCACTACCGACCGCCTAGATGTATATAATTTTTTTTCAATGAAAACCGAAAAAACCTTTACGATTAAATATTCGAATAGGTATTTTAGAGTGTGTGTGTGTATTTACATATTTAGCGACTGTAATTTAAAAATATTAAGAAGAATTTCTTTGTTTTCGAGACTAGTTATACGACTAATAGAAGGTGTGTAAGTGCTAGTTTTTCCAGTAACTGTCCGCTGTATTGAAGATTTTCATTTCTGCAGCCAATAAACTTTAAACCGAATTTACATATTTGACTATATGGACGCATACAAATATTCTTGCATACAACTTTTCTTTCGTAAATATTTTTACTAACTAAAATAAATTTCTATTAAAGTATTAAAGTATGTTCTAAATTAAGACAAAAAAAGTATGTGAAACGTTTCAAAACAATACACTCCATGGAATATGAGCTAAAAAGTTTAAAAGATAAAAATCAATTTTTATAGCTAGAATTTTTAGTTTTTGCGTGCTTCATGCGTAACTTCCGCATAAACATATGTAAACTATAAAATATTCACTACACAATTGTTTAAAAATAGTTTTCGTTTAATAGAAATATGAATTGTTGCTAAACATTAAAGTGATGCACACACACCACGAGCAGATTATTTTGAAATATGAGTGATGGAAAGACAAGCAGGCAGGCAGGCAGATAGGCGGGCATAATATACGTTCGACGGACAAGTGACTTGCCTCACATTGTTGCAGCATATTCACCAACAAGTGTGTGTGTGTGTGTGTTTTTTAAATTTCTGACAGTTTTTATTGAAAAAACCATACGGACAAATTGGTGGTGGTGATGGTACAGCTTGTTAATGCACAGCGCTGTTAATGGTCTTTCACCAGCCGAGAAAAACAAAACTTACACCGAAATCTGAACATTGATGTTCATTAGTTTTATTAAATTTTGATTTTTTTTGTGGTTTTTAAAATGCTAATTATAATATGAAATTAGTCAGTATATTAGATTTAAATTGTTTTAAATATCTTTGAAAAACTAGTATACGATCAATTTGTGTTTAAAAAGGCGTGAAATTGGAAGATAAAATTACATAAAAATTTAAAAATGAATTTAACTACAGCACGAATGCCTACGTATATAATAGTAAGTACTGCAGGTCTATTAGTGTGGAGGTTGCGTTTTCGATTCCGATCTAATAACCTGGCAGTTTTTTGCAGACAAGCGGAGTGTGTTTGTTAGAAAAAATGTGTATATTTAACCATAAATTCAGGACAAAAAATTATTTTTATAATATATTTACCAGTTGTATTAGTTAATTAAATCACAGAACGAGCTATTTCATCAAATCAAGGAACTATTTCATTAAATCAATGGACTAATTCATTAAATCAAGGGAATAGTTTATTAAATTAATGAACTACTTCATCAGATCAATGAACTACTTCACTAAATAAAAAAAATATTTCACTATATAAAAGAACTATTTTATAAAACCAGTGAATTATTTTATAAAATAAAAGAACTATTTCATAAAATCAATGAACTATCTAATTAATTAAATCAATGAACTATTTCATTACATCAAAGAACTATTTCATAAAATCAATAACCTATTTCAATAAATCAATGAACTATTTCACTAGATAAAAGAAATATTTTAGTATATGAAAGAACTATTTTATAAAACCAATGAAATATTTTATTAAATCAATGAATTACTTCAAAATCAATGAAATATATACTTCATTATATCAATGAAATAAATACTTCATTAAATCAATGAACTATTTCACTATATATAAGAAATATTCCATTTAATCAAAGAAATATATCATTTAATCAAATAACTATTTTATCAATTCAATGAACTTGCTCATTAAGTCAATGAAATATTTCATTAAATCAATAAACTAGTAAATTAATTTTATTAATGTCAACAGCGGATTATATTACTTAACCATTGTAAATAGAAATTATTTAAATATTTGTATTGAAATAATGTATGAATACATTTAATTGATGCATATTTTAATAAACTGTGTTGGCAATTTCTTAAAACTAACACTATATAATTACAATTGATATCTCACGCTTGCCTGCTACTTTATAGTAAAAAAGATTATGAAACTGTTTCACCCTAAAAGTATTAGCACAACCTGGAGAATCTTTAGAAAACTATGAATATATAGTTTGCCAGCAATGTTTTATATTTCCAACTTTTAAAAAATATGTATGACTTATTTCGATAGAATCCTTTCTTAATATTTTTTTTAATAGAAAATATAATACAAACAAAAGTTTAATTTTTCTTTTCTTTCAAATTAAGTTTCTAGCACTTGAAGCATGAAAAACAGCAAAGAAAAGTATTAAGAAAATTTTCTCGGTGTCATATGTAAAATATTAATTTATATTTATAACGTTATAAAATGTAGAGTGGCAGGAATATACGAGTCTAAGGAGACAACTACATTAACCTTTAGCAGCGGCTAAATCTCGAGCAACACATTTGTCGTAGAAGAATAAAATAGAAACAAAAATTTTGCAAAAAAACAGGAAAAAATAAAACTAATAAATAACAATATTTATGGTGATACCAGTTGACTTTATGGCTAAGACGAAGCGTGCGTCTAAAAGCACACACGCTCATTTACAAACATACAAAAAACCCACACACTTTCTTCCAGAAATAAAAAAAAAAATATATAAAAAAACTATTTGCAAAAGTGTAAAATGAATAAACATACGAAATACAAAACTTCGAACACAAAACAATGTATCAATAACACCATATGATGCTGAAAGATCCTAACTTGTATGCTAAAAATATATACATATATGTATAGCATACTTTAGGGGTGCGTGTGATTATTGTTAATTTGTAGCATATGTTTCAACTACGACGAGTACAATATTTATGTGTAGTATATTGGTTGGCTACTTGATTTGTTGCTGTGAAAAATGAGAATAAAAAAACTAAACAAAACAAACAAAAGACAGTACACGAAACCAAATGAAACTAAATTTAATAAAATGTTTATACAACAAATAGTGATTAATGATTTTTTAAGCTCCATTACATTTATTCAATCAATTTGTTTAGTAGGATGTGTTCTTCCTTTTAGTTTTTGGCAAAAACAATGAAAACATTTTGGCAAAGCGTCGTATGCTGTTGGAAAACAAAATCAACCATTAAAAAAACACCAACAACAACAATTTGTTATCGGTTTTGTTTACACAATTTTTCGGTAGAATTTTGTAAACAATCCACAAGTGTCATTAAATACTCCTAACATACACTGTCACATACAAACAGACACACACTAACACACACACACACACACACGCACGAAACCTTTTGCATTCATTTACAGATTTTTATAGATTCATACATGTGTGTATTTGTGTTTGTATATACTGAAATATTTTGCTGCCAAATAAATTTTTCGTTTAAGCAATTTTCGATTTATTTCTGAAGGTTTTGTTATTTTTGTTATTTGGGTTTTTTTTCCATGATGGCTGGTTTAAAATTTTAAAACCACATTTTGTCAATAATGTTCTTGCGAATTATTTGTGAAAAATTGTGCTCTCGTTTTGTAACAGTCTGGCGGCGGCAACAATGTGTGCTAATGAAGTTTGGTTTTGTTGGTAAAGAGTGCAAGGCATTTCGTTATACAAACTAGACGATTTAAGTTGATTGAATATCGCAAGATTTCATAGAAAAATCTAGGAGAAAGGAAGCTAATAATTACAATTAATCTGTAAAGAAATTTTTCAGATTGGCTGTATCAATGATTTGGCCTGCTTTGATTTGACCTGCTTTAAAACGGAAGAAGCCACCCAAACTTTCTTACTTTCTTCTTCGACATGTCGTTCGCTCTGATTAGAGTTGTTACAGTCGACCAATTTACGTCACAAAAGGGCTCTGGGCCTATGAGAGGAGCGGCAGGGGCCCTCTTGGCCAATTTATCCGCTACCTCGTTACCTGGATGACTGTTATGGCCAGGTATACAGTAAATGGAAACCATGTTCCGTATCGATAGCTTCTGTAGTGAGTCAAAGCACTCTAAAACAAGCTTAGAATGGAATTCCCATGAACCTAGGTACTAAAGGGATGCCTGACTATCGGAAAAGATAGCTATATGCGCGCCTTTAATGCCTCTGCTCAAATTAATATGAACACATTTGGTGATTGCCTGTATTTCCGCCTGAAATACCGTGGGCCATTTACCCATGGGCACTGAGATTTTCACGTTGGGTCCATAGACTCCAGCGCCTACTCCATCTAAAGTTTTGAATCCATCCGTATACCAACATAAACTTCTGGAATCCACAGAAGGACCTCTGACACGTGGCCCTAAGCGGAATTGTGATATTGAATCTCCTGATCTCACAGATTATCCTGTCGCTAGGCATCCCTAACAGCTTTCTGCAGGACAATGTATTCCGGATCGATGAATGCCCGTTGCCAACACAGCGAGCAGAGTTACCGATACCCATCCGATTAGCGACCATTGCCGCAAAGGATCTTATAAAGATTTGTATAGGTGGTAACCCAATCAAGGCCTCAATGGCCAAAGTTGGACATGACCTCATTGCACCTGTAGCAAGAAGACACGCCATTCTCTGAGCCTTGCAGAGTTCGTTCTTCGCCGTTGTCTGGAGAGTCTTCTGCCACCATACAATTGCTCCGTAAGTAATGATTGGTCTGACAATCATTTTATAGATCCACATGATCATTTTTGGGCTCAAGCCCCAGGTGCACCCAGCACAACTCTTCAGCGCCCAGATCGCCCTAGTGGCTTTCAGTGTAACGCATTCGTAAGGATTCCTTACGAATGTTAAAAATTTAATTTTAAAATCTTTGATATTGTTTTAATTATATTTTGCTTTTACCGATCTGTTTTAGTTATTAATTAATTTTTTGTTTTAGAGCTTTTTTCGTTTTAACATTTCTTAACTTTGGCGATCTTGTTCTTTTTGAATGGTTTAGTATTGAATTTTTTTTTTTCTGTTTTCGTTTTTTTTTCGTTTTGTTTATTTTTATTCTATGACAGTTTTGAGGGAATTTTTATTCGTTTAATAAAGTTTTTTTCGTTTTAGCGTTTATAGCCTTTGCGTTTTTTCTTTTGAGCGATTTTTTTTTGTTAGTTTTGATTGTTTTCTTTTTTGGCCTCTTTTAAGTTTGGTAATTTTTTTTCGTTTGCCGTTTTTTTTATTTCAGCGGTTTTTAGCTAAGACGATTTTTTCGTTTTAACGCTTTTTTCTTTGAGTGATTTTTAAACTGTTTTTTTTTAAATTTTTTTATTTTTTTAGCATTTAGTTTTTATATAATTGGACTATACTTTTAGGTTTAGCGTTTTTTTCGTTTTGGCAACTTTCTTTTCTAGTATAGAATGTGAAATGCTTTATTTGCATTTATGTTCCAGTTTTTTAAAAAATACATAAATTTTATAAATTCCGTGTTCATAATTATGACCGACAGCTTAATCCACAAATAACATTATTTTCTATAAAACCTTTTAATTATCAATTTGTTTGGTCCTAAGTAGTCTCTACTGGATCCTTTTGTATTGCCTTCTAGCAGCGAAAACTTGTACGAGACAGCTTTTGTACAATTTGTACAACGTTGCTAAATTACATTAACTGATAGAATACCCTATAATGTTGTAGATTGCATATTGAGAACCAGACTGTGGAAGTACTAAGCATATTTTGTATTTTTAGAATTGTTTTTTTTTTGTAATTTATATCGTCCTGTAAGAGGAAGGCCTTTTTTAAATAAGAAAGTTATCTTTCTATGCTATAAAAATAATATTTGTGTTTAAACATTTTCCACGGTTTTTGAAAATTTCGACTGTCTTAGTTCACCTTAATTCTAAAATATCGTTCTCAAAGAAATCAAGCACATGGCTTTATTTGAGAAGAGCTGTGCATTCAGTTTATTTCAAAGAAATGAATGGTATCAATATCTTTTACAAGCTTCTCTGTGTGTGTTTTTTTATTTCGTTATTGAACATACGTTGATTTTACCGAAATCGGTTAATATTTTATGTTTTCTTTTCATACTGATTTCATTTCTGTTGGGGTAACATTTTTTGTATCGATCTGTTTTTTTGTTTTTAGCTCATCGTTAGTTTGTCAGCAGATGTTGCATGCAATTCATCAATATCATTTTATCAATTTGCACGGCATATTGATATACTGCTTCAACTATGACAAAAATAAAAACAGCAGCTAAGGCTGGTTGTTGCCTACTATATGCTACAGAAAGCATGAAAAAAAGACAATTTGAATTAACAACAAACAAAGTAAAAAGAAAAAAAAAATAAACGCAATAAGAAAATAACGATTGTATGCATTCATTCATGTATGCAGCAGTTTCACATATTTATTTGTTTCGCATATATTCCTACTCAAATGGAAAGCACAATATGCAAACTTGCACCGCAAACGAGGTAAGAAAGAGGGTGCGAGAGGGGTCAAGAGAGAGAGAGAGAGAGAGAGAGAGAGAGAGATAGATAGTGAATATATATGCATAAACTAGTGATATACTACACTTGTTTGGTTGTTTGATTTTAACAAACTGCTTGTGTTCTGGCTACAGCTAAAGCTGTTGTTGGTTGATTGTATTAATTAATGCCAGGATATCATGTCATTTGTATATGTGTGCATACTTTTAGGCTGTGTGATGATGCTTTTGCTTGTTCAACATTGATTTTGATTTTTATGTGGTTTTGATGTGTTTTATAAAATGCAGCCTCTTTGGTTGCACACACCATTTTTTTCTTCTCAATTTGTTTTTTTTTTTTTTTGCTGATGTAATACGAATAACATTTTTTTTTCTTTTGCATATTTTATTTGCTCTATACCTCAAACTCTTACGTTACAACATAGTTCGTGTTTACTGCAACCATACAGTCAGTCGTATGTTGTTTTTTTGCTTTTTTTTTAATATGTTTGTATCTTTGAGTCTCTTAGGAATATGAATTGCGACAGTAATTCAATTTTAACAATTTTTCAACTGTTATTGACATGACGGTGATTTGTTACCATTTCAATGAGTTTTTCTTTGATATTGGTTTATTTATGAGAGTGTGTGTGTGTGTTTGTGTACATGTGCAGTGTTTCATTTTATTCCTGTGATTTTTTTTCTCTGGCACATTTGCTGTAGTGTTGTTAGCTTATATTGCCGGCCCATGTAGATTTTTCAGTGTCCTGTTTTTTTTATTTATTTCTATTTTCAGTTACACTGACTTTCACATCGATTCCCAATATTTACTTATGAACGTTTGTTGTTTGATGCCTGATAAACATGGTGGAATCAAAATCAAAGCACAACCAAAAACAAAAATATATAAAAAATATATATGGAAAAAATGGTATCAGAATAAATTGGAAGGTGTCGTTATTTTACAAGGCAAAATAACGAATTGTGTTGAAAAACTATTTGTTTTAATTAAATTCAGTTTATATGAATTATTGCAGCCAAGTATTTTCTTATTAAGCATCTTTACGAAAGGGAGAATTCGTTCAGATTTCATTTCTCAATTCTAGGTTAGTGTCATTGAAGAGAGGGCAGCGGCCCGGCCCGACTTCTTCAAATGATTCTACTTAACAGATTTTGAAAATATTTTTTGTAAGTTTCCGCCTACAATAACATAGTGCCACGCCCAAACACAGTACACTTAGATACTTTTGTCGCCGCATTAAATTCCTACAGCGATACAGAATTATGATCCAAAAGGTGGACGGTACAACGCCCAAACAATATATATATGTATATGAGCCTTTTTTTTTTGAAAGTGGCATCAGTCACTTTTTCAAAAAAATCGAGTTAATGACAACACTAAATAAAATTGAACGATATCTTTTCATTTGTAAAAAAATTGCAATCAACAAAAAAAGTGACTTATGCCACTTTCAAAATAAACGGCTCACATATATAATATTTTTATTAATTTGTATTAATCTATTTTAAAAATATTAGTTTGCAGTTTAAGTCTTTGTTTAAATGCAAATTTATAATTTAAAAGTGGGCAGTGCCACGCCCACAGCGCAAAACATATTATTTTCCAATTGTTCACTTCAACTTAAACAATTTTTATAAAAGTTCGCACACTTTTTTATTTCTCGCAACAGAATATAAGATCATAACCCAAAAAGTGGGCGGTGCCATGCCCAAACAAAATACAATTTTTCAACTAATTTAATTATTTCAATTAAAAAAAAATTAACTTACAGTTTAAGTCCTTGATCAAATGAAAATTTATAATATATAAAAGTGGGCAGTGCCACTCCCGAACACAATATACATACATATGTATATTACTCTTCATTTTTACACGATTTTGTTTTAAATTTAACAAACACCTTTGGTTCTTGTAAAAATACATTATTGTAAAAATTGTGGGCTGTGCCACGCCCAAATGATATACAACATATTATAATTCAACTTTGCTATTTTTATAAAAATTCGTAAGCATAAACATTTAGTTATTCTAAAATTACAAAATAATAATTAAAAAAGTGGGCAGTGCCACTTAATTAACTAACTTGTAAGACATTTCGCACACGAATTAAGTTTCCGGTACAGTACATAATAATGATAAGAAAAGAAGGCAGCGCCACGCCTGTTTTATACATGATTTTTTTCGCTAGAATTATGTTCACAAAACTTCGAACAATATGAAATGTGTTATTAAAAGTTCGATTGCTGTATCAAAGTTGCTAAGCTGATTTGTCTGTTTGAAATTTTTTCCTTATGAAGTTCCACTTTTATTCCAGCCCTTATGAAATAAAACATTTTTTTTTACAGTGAAAACTATTATGCTTAATTTGTAAATGACTTTATTTATCTACTCTAAAATGAATTGTCAAATTTTAAAAAGCTATTCGTAATACTAAACGAGCTTATTTATGCATATTTGCCAAAGAACAGAAAAACTTATTTCAAAAATTAAGAACAAAAAAAAAAAAAAAAGAAAAGAATAATTTTAAATCTGTTTGTGTTTTTGACATATGGCTAAATGTAAAAAGTTTTTCTGCCAAATAAATAATAAACAAAAGCGAACACGAAAAAATCTTAACAATATTAATTTTTTCTGCTTTACACGAATAGAAAAAAGCAACCCGAGTAAATTGCAAATACTTTATAAGTTCAAGGATTTAAAGAAAAAAGGTACATTTAAAAGCCCATTATCACAAAACGTTTATGAGCACAACAACAACTAAAAAAGAAAACATAAGTAGCAATTTTAGACAGTTGGACATATAACCAAGATCATATTCGTTAAAAATCCAAAGCAAAAAAAAAAAAAAAAAAAAAAATACATCAAGAAAACATCCTGGCAAATACAAGCAAGTCAGTGGCCTGGGACTTCTCAAAATTACCACAAATTTTTTAAATTGAGGCGCTGTAAATACAAATTTCTCGTTGTTGTTGTTATTTATATGCTCTTGTGCTAGACTTGCTATTATCTTTTGGACACAAAGTCTTAGTTACTCCTAAACGTCACTCATACTTAAAATTTTTCATTCGTTCAAAAAACACACCCTGACTGACTGACGCATTATTATTATTATTATTTTGTATTTTTGGTTTAAAAAAATAATATGTATATATATTTATTTTTTTTGAAAGAAGCAACTAAAACACCAACAAGAAAAAGCTAAAAACTAATTCCTTTGAGAATTATTAGATTCGTTTTTTATTTTTTTTTTATTTTACTTTTATATTCTATGCTCTAAATGGCATTAAGAAAACAACTTGAAAATGATTTACGTTCAAAAGGGAAAAGTAAGTTGAAAAATACCTATTTTAAGGCACTTTGGACATGTTTATCTGAAATGAAAGTCATTTATTTTAATGTTTGATGAGAAATTCTTTAAGAAGAAACAGTTTTTTTTTTAGAAATTAAGTGCTCTTCCTTTAATAAAGAAATATTTGAAGTTTTCTTAACAAAATTATTAATAAAAAATGTAAAAAAATATAACTTTTAGATTTTTTAATATTATTACTATTTTTGTCTTATCATCGAAAGTGATTAGAGCTTTAGAAAAGCTTAGCTAGCTGAATGTGAATATGAATGTAGTCTGATTCGCTCAAGGAAGGCAGACAGAGAGGGAGGGAGAAAGAGAGTGAGAACAGAAGCTCCCTCCAACAATTAGACTGGGTTTTTTAAATTTTGATCCTTTTAAATATTATTCTTTTTTTCCATATCTTTCAAATATTCAGTCCTTACTACTGCAACTTTTAGTACTCTTATCTTGTTTACTTACAAACTAAAGGTGAAATTTACTAAACAAATACCTCTTCCACAAATTCATATTTTCCAAAAATCATCTCTTTTTCAAAACAAAACATTTCAATACAGAAAAATTTGCAAAAATGTAACTTAACAAAATTGATTTTCTAAATTATTAAAAAGTTTTCAACAATCCTCATTCTAGGCAATAACTGTTGTAAAAAAAACAGCTTCTTCAGAAGCTTCTCTGTATCAGATGATTGTCTTAGAAGAACAGAGGAGTGAAATGTTTAGCAAGATTAACAACCACATAGCAAGGAAATGAACCACAACACCACTACGCATGAAAAAATTGGTCCTAGACACGGCAGATGGCGTTTTTGATGAAATTTTTATGAACTTTTGGATAAACACTGAACTAGTTTTAAGTAAAAATATTTCCTAACATCAACAATACCTTTTTAAATGCATCACTTGCGCGAATGTCTTATAAATATTCGCTTAAATGATTCCCCAGTTAAAGGCTTAAAAAAATTTTTGCAGTTAGGCGGGGACGACTGTAATAATCAAAAAAAAATTAAATACACCCACAAAATTTACTATAATGACTTCAATTTGATCCTTAAGATACTAAATAAAAACACCATTGCAATAACAAAAGAGCTAAACGATGCTGTCGTGTATTTAGCCTAAATGTAGTCTATATAATTTATTCTTTTACCTTAAAGCTTTTACTTCCCATATGGGGAATGTTGTGGGAGATGTGGGCAGGGGTTGAGAAACTCTTAAGATATTTAATTCAATTTACTAAATGACCCTTGCATTAAAAACAATCTTTCGTTTTCGTTGTTTTTTTTTTTTTTTTATTTAAAGGTAAAACGTTTGTTTTTTAATGCTTAAACCATCCACATTAACTTTTATGGTATACTTTGAGGCTTTTTATAAGTGGATAAAATGTAATATGTATTTGATTATTATTAAATTGTTATTTTATTGCGGCCGACTGAATGGCTGGCTGTGCAGCCTGGCATACCTTAAGGTGAATTGTTTTCTTAAAGGATATTTCAATGTCGAAACACGTATTTGAAGGCTACATTTTATTCTTATGATTGCTGTCATCTGGTTAGATGTAAATAATAAGAAGCTTAAATTTATGATGTTGATAATAAATATTGATAAACTATCAAGCCGGGATAATATGCAAGTAATGAAAATATATCTATTTAATGTTATTATCGATTTTGAAAGGAAGTAGGAAAATTATAAAAATATATATGTAAAGGGTGTTTTTTTATAGAGTGACACAAATTTAAATTATAATAAAACAAGGAAATATATTTTTAATATCAATGTAACGGGCTTTAATGGAAAGAAAATTTTATGAAATTAATGTTTAAATATAAATTCTGCCATGTGGCTGGCGCGTAGAAGGCGCAATCTGGAACACCAATTTTCAACAACTTTTCGCAGCATTTACGGCCGTATTTTGCCAATAACTCTTCGAATGTTGATTTCCAGATGTTCAATTGTTTTTGGTTTATCGACTTAGACAAGTGACTTACCATAACCCAAAGAAAATACTCTTATGGAGTTTAATCACACGATCTTGGTGGCCAATTACTTGGGTCATTACGTGAAATTATTTTTTAATGAAAAGTTTCTTTGAGTATATCAATTGTAGCGTCCGCTGCACGATGAGTTTGACGAATAGAACAATTATTTTTATTAAAAAATGTCTACAATTTCCACGCGTTGCTCTGGTGTAAGTCGATTCATAATGAAGTTTCAAAGCAAATTAAACAAAAAGCAGCTATCAGCTGATAAATGGGTGCTCAAATAAAGCAGTGATGTCAACTTGAAGTTGTAACACCCTTTATTTAAATTATTATGTGTGTTTGTGTGAGTGTGTGTAGAAACTTTAAACGTTCATAGTTTCTAACATCCGCAACCGATTTTAAGCAAATAACGATTGTGCTCATCTACAAGAAAATAGCTTTTACTACTAATAAGATTCATGAAAATCGCCTGTATAAGGACATAGTAAAAGCGTATAGTGGACCTGCCTATCCTGTATACAGATTATTCAATAGAAATCATTCTTTTTTTATAATATCACTCAAAACAGACCTCATGTCATTGAAGGTGTGCTGACGGATGATTTCTTCTTAAAATTTTATTTCATACATAAAATTTTTTAAAACTTTTCAAGAAATTTAAGCAAACTATTTTATATAAATTGAAATTTCATGTTAATAAATATTTTTCACCGAAATTTATATTAAAAGTTAAAATCTCCCACAAATTGCCAAGAATCATTATTGTTTTAAGGTATCAAAAAAGAAGAAGAAAAAAAACTTTTATTTGTTTTTAGAAAAGCTATTATTGTTTTTGTTGTTCTTGTTGTTGTGGTTGTTTGTTTTTTTTTCTCACAAAATAGATACCCAAAATTTATGAACATTTATAAACATAAATTCCAAATATTTTTGCTACTTTAATAGCAAATATTTGATTAGTAACTCAATATATGCAGTCAACAAACAGTGCACAAAACATACAGAGCCTTAAATGGAAACTGTTTGAAGAAAAAAAAAAAACAAGGAAAAATTATTAGAAAAATTTTCAACAAACTTTTGCCAACATTTGCAATATAATATATATAGATATTTATACATAACAAGTAAATTGAGTAGTAGACCAATTTAAGCAAAAAAAAAAAAAAAAAAGTTCATGTTTTTAAGCTCCACATGCCAACTTAATAAATTACTTGATTGCAAAAGTTTTTTTTTTTGTTGGTGTTTTTGCAGCTAAGTAGGAGTATGTTTCAGTCAATACAATACATGTTTTACTAAAAAATTCTTATTAACTTTGAATGAGTAAATCTGAAATGTTACAAACACCCACCGCACAGAAGAAGGAATATACGGGAGTATTCATAGACAGTACAAACAAACAAATTACTTCTATTAAAATTATACAGCATGTGCGTAAATTTTTTTGCAAGTATGTGTCGAAGAGCCTTGTATTTTACACCATCTCCACTTAACAATTTTATTTTTCAAAAACTTTCAACAAAAAAAACAGCCATCATAACAACAATCTTTAGCAACTCGATATTATCGCAGCCGGAGTTGTCGTTCTCATCATCATCATCATCATCACCATCATCGTCATCATCATTATTATTATGCTTCTTCTGAGAACACCATACAACATTTTTGTTGGTTTTGTTTTTATTGACTGTTGCCATTGCGCTGCTTTTTGCGGCACGCATTTATTTGATATCAGTGATGGAAAATGCAGTACTTTTGTACTATTTTCGGTACTTTTTCACAACAAAAATACCACAGTACCCCCACGTCAAATTAAGTACTACTTTTTTGTTTTGCTTTGTTCCCTGTTTAGAAATCTGCGTTATTTTTATAATAATTGATAACATTGGCTTCAAAACAAGAACTAAGGAATGCACAAATTCGTTATTCATGTTGTTGTTAGTATGTGTTTTTTGCAAAAGTTGTTAAGGGCACTATACACTGTAATTGACATCAAGCGCATGTACGTATGCTTGATATCAAGCATACCCAATATCTAAATTTTTTGATTTTTCATCAAGCGTCGTCGGTGCCACACATACAGACAAATTTTTACTGTTGCAACCTTAAATGCTTGATGTGATTTTGGCGAATGTATAGTGCCCTTTAATGTTATTGGTCCAATTTACCCGAGATTAATTTTTAGTTCGCATAACTTTTGTTCTTTCGAAAACACACGAGACTAAATAATCTGGCATAAAATTGTAAAAATATACATATATGTGTGTAGTTAGTGTATTTTGCACACAGGTTTTGTTCTGCTAATACGGGATTGAACCTGGTTGAAAAATTATGCCAACCAAGCTGCATTGTTTTCTTCATTTAATATTTTTTTTATTATAAAATGGATTTCTAATTTTATTTTTGAATGAAAATATATGTTTCACAAAAGTACCACAATGTTGAAAAAAGTACTCTTTTTGTTGTCGGACAGTACCATTTCAATTTTTCATTTTTCCATCATTGTTTGATATCCATTGCTGTTGTGCTGTTGTATGTACAACAACCAACAACAACTGAAAATTTTACTTTCGAATGTTTTGCCATAAAACTGTAAAAGTATAATTTAGTTGTTGCTGTTATTACACCTTGAAAGCTTTATTATATGAGAAGGCTAATCGCCACCCTATAGTACATATACTAAGTTTCTTAAGCCGTATGATATGCTGAAGTGATATGTATGATATTTTCTAGTTTTCTTTTGTTATTTATTTAGTATTAAAAAAAACTACCTTACATGGAAGCAGATTTTGATTTGGACACTGCTTACATGTGTTTGATTTTAATATATGGTGGGAGGGAGTTCGACTTGGCAACACTGGAAGGAAAAATAATAATTTTATTAATTTACTTATTTTATTATTACTTAAAGAGCGACACGTTGGTAATGGGCTGAAATCTGAGAATCATATACCGTATGCAGTTATATAATAACTTACTAACAATGTTTTATATAAGTACATATATATATTTTTTTAAGAAAATTTACTGTAATCTCAAGTGCATCAAATATCTTATAGGCATACATACACGCACTCACACACAAACTCACTCTTGAAACAATACCAACCCTTTGTTGCAAATATGGCCATTGGCCATCCAGACCAAAACTAACACAATCTCTGAAAAGAGTTACTAAGAAGACACACACTAAATCCCTGCAGCAAACCCCCCAAAAATAACACATAAAAAATGTATGAAAATAATTTGTGCCAAATATTTTTAAAACTTATTGGCCCTTGCAAAGTGCAGGGAAAAAGAGAGTGAAAGAGCGAGGGAGATAGCTAGCAACATACCAATATAAAATATATTTTGTTGTAACAATACAAATACTTTTGTTACAAATAAAACAAAAAAAAAAAAAAACAAAAACAGTTTTCATTTTGAAAAGTATTCATATTTTCATTCATATAAAAGTGTTGATAAACCCCATAATTTATTTATATACGAATGTTTGTTATAACATTTACGAGAGTTTGTACTTGTAGTATTTCTATAAAGTAAAAGTTTTCATTTATATCCAGATGCCTGGCCGCAATACTGTTCAATCAACAACTTATGTTCGAGGTCAAAAATGTTTAGCATTCTTCTCTGCCAACGTAATAAAAACAAAAAAAAAAAAAAAAAAAGGAGGGAATTGGGTAAGAAATTTTGATATGAAGTTGATGGATGGAGTTCTACCGAAGAGCTTTATAATAATACCCTGTTGTAAACTTTTTGCCCATTTTGGAATTTATTGAAAACTTTATGTTTTTGTATTTAATTTTGTATACATTTCTTTTTTTATTTGTTAAGTTTTACGTCTTTCGCCTAAAAAGTTTGCAATTTTTATTAAGCTGAATTCGATTTGTCAAGTTAACCATGTGGAAGAAGACAAATAAATAACTTTGATTTTGGAAAGGAACATAAATTGCGGTGTGAGTAAAAATTAAATTATTTTATAGTTTGAGGCAGTTTTGTGGTTTTTTTAGATTAAGATTTTTTTTTTTCAAGCGCCGAAAGTTAAGGGCCAGAGTCTAAATATATTCAAATGAGATTTTTTCATATGCAAATATACAAAAACATTATGAATCACATAAAATTTCTTATGTCATGACAAATATATAATTTGCATTTTTGAAAAATAATATTTTCTAATTGGGAAGGAATATCAACTATTTAATCAAGTTTTCAACAAAAATATAATACGAGAATTATTATAATTCCAAAAATTGTTTTCAATATGTAGAAATTAAATAAAAAGAATTTAAAATAATTCTCGTATTCTATTTCTGTTGAAAACTTGATTAAATAGTTGATATTCCTTCCCAATTAGTATCCACTTTATATAAATTGCAAAAATGGACAAATGAAATCTGATGAGAGGTATAGCGGCCTTGAAATCGTCAAACTGATACGTTCTGTTGTAAGACAGAAATATGCAGAAAAAATGAAAACTAACGCGAACGTTTTCTGTGAAAAAGTTATGTCTGGACATAGGAAATTTTAGTGTAACAACTTTTATGTGATAACAGAAAAATATTAAAATCTTGTTTTGAGATTTAAAATTTTATATCATGTAGATTTTCCTAGACTAGGAATGTTCAACAGGAGCCACTTATGCTGCGAAACAATAATGTTAAAAAAAAAATTAAAAAAAATATATATAAAAAATTTTATAAAAATATATTAAAAATAATTAAAAATTTATTTTGTCATGACATATTTTTTTTCTGTATATAAACATTTTATTAATAAAGTGTTTAGTAAAAAATGTACATACATGTCATAAAAGAAAAAATTAATATAGTTTAATATTTTTAAAGAAGTTATAAGAATTTTATGTCATAACATATACTATATTTCTTGAGACAGTAATATTATGTCATGACATAATTTTATTTTTTCTTCAATTTATATTGAATATTTTTGCCTATTACAATTTAATCATTACGAAAGTGTTATATTGCTGTTGCATACAATTTTTTCATAACTGCACGTTTATTTCATGACATAAATACATATAATTTTTTTTTTTTTGGTGCACAGGACATTAAATTAATTTTGGTACATGCAGTTACCAAGTATTTGTGGATAAACCTTATATATTCAATATAAGATTTAGAAAGAGATAATTTTTGTTATGTCAGAAATATGTATATGTTATGGCATGATATACGCGTATATGTTTATTAAGACAGCTGTATTAGCAAATTAGGATTAATATATTGTAGTAAAGAAAAAAGAGTGATCAAAAGTGAAACAAATAAATAATTGGGGTATTTACACTGTACTCATAAGTCATATGTCATAAAATAATAGCACACCAAAGTATGACAAGTGTGAACACCCCGTCGTAAATAAGTGTACTATGTCATAATTGTGACAGCTGATAAACATTTAACAACACTTCATTTTTGTAGCATTATTGCGCAAACGTTTGCATTTTGGCTTATATGTAAATGTTTTTTAATTGTTAAGTAAGAAAACAATAAATTTTAAGTAAATTTTTTTAAATGTCCATTATCAATTAAAATTTTCAAATTTTTTTTTGATCTATACGAACTTACTGAAATAAATATAATCAAAAGCAGCTGTTGCCGGTAACATGAGTTGAATTTTTTTTTTTTTGGACGGCGGCAAAAACATTCACAAGCTGCCTCAGTTACACAAACACATATTTCCATTCAAGGCGAATTAATTATAAGGTGGATGCAGTGGCGAATTCACGCGAATTCATACATGACCTACACTGTAAAATTTATTGCATATTTTCCCGCGCCATTTTAATATAATTTTAAGGCATGGAGAATTTTGACAGCGTAGGTAATGAATTCACCGTTTACACAAACAAAATTCCTGTTGTTTGCTTTGTTGTTGAATTATTGTAGTCGTAATGAATTTGCCTTTTGCACGAAAATTACATTAAAATGGCGCGGGAAAATATGTAAAAAATTTGACTGTGTAGGTAATGTATAAATTCCCTTGGTCGTGCATATACCTAGTAAAGAATTTGCCTTGTTTTCATTCTTGTGTTATTTAAAAGTAGCGGCGGCTTATAAATATTATCGCCGGCTCGAATATGGAGTTGCACCTGCTCGACTAAGATTTCTACTGTTATTTTATGACAAACCATAAACATACCTCAAAATGTCTTATTATTATATGACTTTTTTGTTTGAAGCACGCACAACAACAATTTTTTTAAACTATTGTAAAATAATAAGACATTATGACAATATGACTGATAGGACAACAGTGGAAACACCCCAAATGAGTTTCCGTAGAGCTCCGCCATTAGTAGAAAAGACAATTTGTATTTTATTTCTGTTGTTTAATGAAAGGATGCTTTACAAGTTTGACTGGTTGAACGCATGGTGGCATAAAGAAGTATTAATTAATTTAATTGTTTTTGCTTTCCTTTTTCTATTTTTACACAGACATGATGTACTTCAATTTCTTTTTATATGATCCTCATTTTTTTAATCTTGTGCTTGTCTGTTGTCTTGACTAGAATCGATTGTTTTCTTAATAATCCTTATTTGATATTTCAAATAGAAAATGAAAGTATGCATTACTGCATACTTGGCAGCCAAGGTTAATCTTTTTGGTCTTTGGAAGAATACTCGTCGCATATCCAATTATGTCATGTAATGTTTATACACTTAAGCCTTATAAATGTCAAATAATTTTATTTGTTTTATATTGAACCCATATACTGGAATGTACTTGAATATTTTACTCCTTGCTTTTGTCACTGGAAATGGAATTGCAGAGCAAGCGTATTTAATATAGGGATCAAACAAAATAAGTTTTGTTTTAATAATATGAAATAAAAGTACAAAAATGTTTTTATAACTAAATCCTTATAGCTTTAGGACTTTTTCTAATTAACAATATATTCATTAAAATTATTTGGATCTACCTACCATTTTACTTTCGCTTCGCACACATACATATATCGGTGTAACTAATTTGAAAGTGTAGACACGTGTATGTGTATGTGTATATAAAAATAAATATCAAATAGATGAAATTTATTAGAAATTTTGTATAAAACTTAATAAATTTCCATGGTTTGGTCAGATGTCCTGCGTATTTCTATTTGGTTTCATTGTACGAGTATACATTTGCGTGTGTGAGTATATGTGCGACTGAGTTTGTCCCAGTGTATTTGTGCAGTAATCACACTTGAGCCCTGTGGCTTAAGAAGAAAAAAGTAAAGATTCCTTTTCTTCCGCGCAACGCTTGCATAACATTTCATTTACATTTATGAATTAAGGTGTTTTGTATGCTTGAGTATCCTGACAACTGTTGCTATGACAAATATTTATATTGCTTTGATATCTTCATCATATTGTTTTCTTTCTCTTCGTTTATTATTTACCCTTGGCTGGATTGTAATTAAAATTATATCCAAAACCAATTGATTATGCCAGAGGTATATTTGGCCAGCAATATTGTGCAACGTGTCCTGACATTGGTTTTCAGTTTTAAATCACTGTTATTTAGAAAAGGGTTTCTTTGTCGTAGATTGGCATAGATTGATTGAATAATTTTCCAAGAATACTAAAATTCTTGAGAAAGAAATTCTTTGTTTTCCAAAATTTTAATTACAGTGAAAATTTGGAACAGAAAGGATATCACATTAAACTGATTACGCTAACCGAAATGAGCTAACAAATTAGCGCCATAAAATCGAAATTTCTAGGATATTTAAAGAATAATTTAGAATAAGAACGACATTAAGCCTTAAACACATTTCAAGTATTGAATGATTGCTAACCCTCTCGTTCAAAACTTTGAAATATATTAGGACTTCAAGTGAAATTTTTTTAAAAAATATTTTTTTAGAATTTATCGCTGTTTAATCGATTTTTTGAGGCATTTTTAAGAAATCAATAGAAATATCACTCCATCAAACAGCTGGATAATGAAATTGTGTTCCGCAAAAATAGTCCTTGTAATCCTTATTTTCCTTAGCACGGCAAACTGGTGTCCTTAACAAGAAATCCAAAATGAGTTAGTACACCCAGTGTACCATGTACTCCCTCAGAAAAAAAAAAGCTGATTTTAAAAAGGTAAATTCTAATTAATCTATTTCAGTACTCATATGACTTTATGATTTAAATAAATTGAAATCGAAATAAAATAACAAAAAATACATTCGTTAAAATAATTAGTGGCATATAAACGAAATTTTAACAATTATGCCTGAGACAAATACTTAAAACACATGCTAACTTTAATATGCAGAATAAAGCCAACAAATAACTTGACTCACACATCCTCAAGGATATTTTATTCTAAGTATCAACTAGAATATTAATGCTAGACAAATGCATAAATTGTTTCAGATTGCTGTTGTAGATATTTATGGAACGCATGAGTTGTTAGTGAAATTATTACAAAGTAAAATAGTTTATACACATATGTAGTTGTAAGTAGGCGTAAGTATGCGTTAATATCTTTGAGTGTATGTGTATGTGTTTGAGTCTGACTACAAAATACAAATGACTATGACACATGTAATCAGATGGCATTCATTAGATGGCGCGAGGTATTTATTTGCGCTTCACTAATTACAACAGCAACAACTATAGGCCGCACAAAAGCAACACACATTAAGAAACAACAAATTATGACAAACGCCAAATATGTATTCAGTCTATATAAAAAACAAATATGAATAACAAGGAGTTTTAGCAGCAATAGCAAACAATTTAGGCTACAAATGCTTGTTAATACATAAAAACATTCATAAATTTCATAAAGCATACATATAGAAAGTAACACAAAAAAAAAAAATAAAGGACATAACTTTTTTTGTCCTACAAACTCTTGTACAAGTACTTTTACACGCACACTTGCACAACAAACAAACAATAAAACTAATTGCAACAGTTAACTTGTATACAAACAAACAAACAAACAAACAAATAGAAAAAGGAAATTCAAAAATTCTTATTTCCAACATACACACACTCTCTCACACTTATATACAGATAAAAATTCAAAAGAAGTCATTAAAAAACAAACCCCTCACTCTTTTGTGCTTACAAATGAACACATCTGTATATGTAAAAATATAAATAAAATTATTTATTGCTTTACACAAAAAATAAAGGACATACAAAGTGCTCGAAAATCAGAACTTATGTGAGGAGCTGTATTGTAGCAAAATAATTTAAAAATTATGTTTTTTTACTTTTTATTTAGGAATACAATAATTTACGAAATTAAATTAAAATTGACTAAAGCTTGTAAAATAATTTAAAAGCAAAATGAGAAGGTATCCCCAGCACACACAGCAGCAGCAATCAAGATTATTATTTAATTTTTTTAATCAACAAAAATATTTTAATTCCTACGAATGTGATTTTTATTTTAAACTCCTACTAAGTTTCGACTAAATAATAAAAAGTTAATTGGAAGCATCATATTGCCGGCTAACTGAACGTCATACAACATCTGGTGGGTAAAATGTTCTATTAAGTGGAGCTAGAGTTGTCGAAAAAATTGGGTGCAAATCCACTCTAGGAGATCCTTAAAACGTACTAATTAAAACGTATTATATTCGATGCTTCTTGCTTTGCTCTTAATTCCCAGTGAAGCATAGATGTTGTCATGGTATGATGATTTCGGTGCAGCCGTGGCTGATAGATAGCAATGCTAGCTTAGTAGTACGGATGCTGTCAGTTCGTTTCCAGCCATTTTTTCTGCACACAAGCTAATCGCTTTGCGGGTTGAATTTCTTAAAAAAAAAGAGTTCAGTTGTACAAGGTTTTCCAATAGGGATGATATAATTTTGAAGTGACGTTTGTAAAATGTCGTGATCTCTTATTTGTTTTTCATTGTATTCAGTAGTGTTTACAATTTCATCATGGAGAGATATACGCAAGAACAACGTTTACAAATTATTCAGTTTAATATTATCAAAATAATCGTTCTCCAATTGCAACTTTTCGTATGCTTTTGCCATTTTATGGTCGTAATAATCGTCCAAGTGTGCTCGCTGTTCGTCGAATTGTTGAAAATTTTGAGCTTACATTTTCTTTACATAATCTTCAAGTGCCAATAAGACAAAGAAGCGCTCGTAGCACAGAAAAAAATACAAATTGATTTCAATTAAAAAATTTGTGATATCAATTAAAAATTTAATTAAATTTGCACCAGTAAACAAATTAATAGTATCAATTAAATTTGTATACATTTATTAACTAAAATTATTTATTACAATTAAAAATTTCATTAAATAAATTAAATATTTAATAAAATTTTTTATATTTTTAATTAAAGGGTTAACTGAAAAATAAATTAAATATTTTTTTTGTGAGTAATGCAAATATTGCTGCCGTTCAGGTAAGTGTTGCTGTTCCGTACTTCTTTTGAAATGAAGCTGGTAACACCATTACTGTCAATGGAGAGCGGTATAGATCGATGATAACCAACTTTTTATGGCGCTACGTGCCAGGCAGAAAATGCAACAATTGAATTATTGCGAGAAAAGTTTTGAGATTCGATTATTTAAAGAAATTGTGATATTGAATGGCCTCCAAGAAGTTGAACGTGTCATTCATGACATACGACTTGATTTAGTGGAAAAAGTGCTCGAAAATTGGGTTCATCGAATTCGTTCCTGCAGAAGATGTCGTGGAGGCCATTTGAATGACGATTTATTTAGTACTTAATTGTATCGATTGTTCTTCACATTAAATAAAAAACTTTTCAATTTCCTTAACTATAATTGTGTTTTATTTTAAAGAAATCATATCACTCTTATTGGACAACCTTGTAGTTTAATTTTATTAAGTTTGGAAATAAGCAGCGAAAATGTTATTTAGCATTTAAATGTTAAATGTGTAATGTTTTCAAAGGCCTCAACTTTACGATATTTTATTGAATTACTATATTTCTATAAATATTATTTAATTACTTTGCCCCCAAAAGGACACTTCCCACCCCACAACTAAACACCAAATAATGGGAAAATAAAACAAATTCTAAAATTATTAGCGTAGCTAACCTTAGAATTATCCTGTTAATATCTATTTTAGAAAAATGTCACATTATTTTAAATAAACTTACTCCTAATTTTATTTCTATTTTCTTTTCTAGTTTTATTATTTTTTACTTTTCTATAAGTAATCTATTTTCCTGTTAAAGTTATTTTTGCTGTTAGTAAATATTTTCAATGTTTTCTACATACACGCTTTTATCTACACAACAAGTGAACAAATTAGTAGCAAAAGTGGTGTTGTTGTTAAACTGTATTGTCCTCTAAATGCGGGCGCTAGAGAGAGAGAGAGAGTAAGAGAGATACAGGGAGCCTTCCAGGGTAAGCAAAAGCAAGCAATTTACTTAATGACCATAATATTTGTTAAATCAACAAACAAATAGACACAACTACCAATCTACAAACAAGCATAAGCACACAAATATACGCACACATATGTCTGTATGTATGTTTACCATTACTCATACAGACAAATGCAATAACAAACAAGAACATAATAAACTAAGTGGAACAAACACTTATAAACCC
This sequence comes from Lypha dubia, assembly GCA_947311025.1. Taxonomy (NCBI): domain Eukaryota; kingdom Metazoa; phylum Arthropoda; class Insecta; order Diptera; family Tachinidae; genus Lypha; species Lypha dubia. The sequence goes on along the minus strand of OX371263.1, from coordinate 26,331,802 downwards.
ACAACACACACACATAAATAAATAATATTTATATACGAGTATGTAGGACTCGTATCAAAAAGCATAAAGAAGAGAAACAAATGCTTGCAAACACACTTAAACTCGTTTAGCTTTTGAAGCGGACACATGGACAGACAAATGAGCAAACAAATAATATTCATTTAAAAAAACCCAAAACTGCAACAAACCATTCATTCGTTCGTTCATTCATTCATTCATTAAGTCAGCCATTCAAACAACTTAAACCAGTAGATAGCAATAACAATAACAACAAGAACAGGAAAATACTAGATGCGACCACAGAAAATTATGTTTTTTTTTTGTTGTTTCATATCCAAAATTAAAGTTGTTGCTGGTATAAACTTCCTTTTTTTTAAAGTTTTTTTCAATACATATGAAAAATTATTTTAAACTATTTTAATATTTTATAAAGAAAACATTTAATAGTTCACACAAACTAACTTATTTAGTAACAAAGTCCTTTCTATGGTAATTACTTTTAAGATTTTGTTAATATCAATTAAAGAAAATGCCTGAATAAATGGGTGTTAGGACAGCATTTGTTTTTTTTTTTTGTCGGGAACGCCAAACTTTTGTTCGATTAATTTTTATACGAAAAATCTTTGTTCGTCAAATTTTTATTCGAATAACTTTTAATAATTTTTTTTTCAAATAATTAATTCAATTGAACAATTTAAATAAAAACTTTTAAATTCTAAGATTTTATTACAATAATTTTTAGATTTATTTATTCGATGAATTTGGATTCGTTTGATTTTTATTCGAATATTTTCGGTTAGACTAAAATAATCTATATATCCTCAAAACATCTAAATAGAATTTAATGAGAGTTGGGGGTCGGATTTGGGGCACATTTAGATATATAACACCATTCAAATTTTTTTGGGATTTATCTGGGTGGCCATTAGTAAATATTATATATCCATGAACAATTTATATATACCGATTTCTCAAAAACTGGAGCCAATCTGACACTTCCAAATGTACTTTCGCACTCAGGGGACTCCCCCCTAATAGTTCGAAAAGGATTCAACGAAGTTAATGTTTTTTCGGGTCAAAAACTATCACAGTGTAATTGGTCAAGCGAAATCAGTGGGCCAAGAAAATCATAAATAATTTAAGTGGTTGGTAAATCATCATCAGGGTTTACCCTTAAACAAAAAATTTCAAGGCAAAGCCATTTGATTCAGGCACACAAATTTGTATCGCATTAAAATAGTGATCGTATATAAACTTGTTCAGTTAAAATAGAACAAATCAAATTTTTCCCGTTCACATATTTACAATCATTCAGTTTCAACTCTCGTAGTGAACAGACGCGTTTTTATAATCGTCGCAACTGAATATAAAAAAAATATAAAAGAAAAAAATTTTCAAGTCAGAAAAAATATAAAAAAAAACAAAACATTTATTGAACAGTTATTTTACTGGTTTTATTTTATTTTTTGCTTGTGTGCAATACACATAAATATTTGCATACACAAACTAATATACATAAGCGAAAATACAAAAAAGGGAACTCTAAATGAGTTCTCCTTCTAACAACAACAATAAACCTACAAGCAGTAGGAATGTACAATATATAACTTTGGTTGCTAACGACGACAAAAAAAATGAAGTAAACACAAACCTGAATACTACACAAAACACAAATACTCGTGCGCGATCATTATCTTTGAACATGTTAAATATCGATCAAGAAGCAACAACAATTGCACCTATTAGCAAACTTGTCAGCTTAGCTGTACAATCAAACAAACAAACAATAAATACCCAGGTGACCAACGTGCACAAAATTGTAAATGCAGTGAGTGAAAATAGTGATAATAAAATCCAAACTGGTATGGACAGATACATAACCGTGCTAAAAAGGGGAAGAAGTCCCAAATCAGCTGAAATAGCGTCAACGGCGAAAATGCCCAAAGATGGGAAAAATAATATTAAACATTCTGAAAATCGTTTTGCGATTTTGAATGAAAAAGTCGATGAAGACACAAGTACAACAAGGTCCACTAAACCACCGCTGATATATTTAAGAGAACAGAACTCCAACCTTTTGGTAAAAAGCCTTATCTCATTAACTGGAGAAAATGAGTTCTATGTAACTCCAATTAAGCGCGGCAAAATCAACGAAACTAAAATTCAGGTAACACAAGAAAATAATTATAGAAAAATTGTCTCAGATTTTGAGACTAAAAACAAAAACTTTTATACATATCAACTGAAGAGTGCTAAAGACCTAACAGTAGTTATAAAAGGAATAGATTCAAGCGTGGATCCGGAAGAGGTAAAGTCTGGCCTTGAAAATAGTGGCTTCAAAGTCAAAAATGTTTCAAACATTAAAAACAGGGAAAAAATCCCCCAACCTATTTTTAGAGTCGAGCGACTTGAAAATTAAAAAAAAAAATGAATCGCACCCAATCTACAGCTTAAAATACTTGTTGCATCGAAGAGTTACCGTTGAGATGCCACATAAAAAAACTGGACCTATCCAATGCATGAACTGTCAAGAATTTGGCCATACCAAAACTTATTGCAAGTTGCGTACCGTTTGCGTTGTATGTGGCGAGTTACACAGTACCGCTAACTGTGACAAAATAAAAGGTGATACCAAAGCAAAAAAATGTGGTAATTGCGGCGGAAACCACACTGCCAACTATAGGGGCTGCCCTCTTTATTCTCTTTTTAAAAATTCGTCGAACAGAAAAACTAATGCTACTCCCGCTCAGCCCAACACTCATTTAAACTACCCACAGTTACCTCAACCGTCGTCTAGCCATAATCAATACTCAAATGTTTTAAAGTCTAACACGACTCTTACTCAACAAAAACCTAATAGTCAATCTTCATACGCTAATATTTTAAAGAGTAACCAGATTCCGGCGCAAAAAACTGTACCAGTAAATGAAGAATCAGGGCATAATTTTAGTCGTATTGAAGCCTCGATAGAGATCCTAATACAAACAGTAAATACATTTACTCTCAACATGTCCTGTATGATGCAGGAAATGTTGAAAATGCAGTCTACCTTGTTGCAGGCTGTATTGAAAAAACCATGAACTTAAGAATCTGTTTTTGGAACGCAAACGGCATCTGCCAACATAAAAATGAAATAGAATATTTTCTTCTGGATAAACAAATCGATGTTATGCTTATCTCAGAAACTCATTTGACGTCTCGAAGCTATTTTCGAATTATCGGATATAATTTCTACGACACCAAGGATCCTCAAGGTAGAGCTTGTGGTGGCTCTGGAATCCTAATAAAAACTCGAATAAAACACTACTTACTAAACGACCTTCGTGAAGAATATCTTCAAGCAACGAACATCTGCATTGAAAATTTTTATCAAAAGCTTGTGATATCATCTGTTTACTCTCCTCCCAGGTTTTCAATTTCAGAGAGTCAATATACCGCATTTTATACAACACTGGGGTCCCGTTTTCTAGCAGCTGGCGACTACAATGCTAAACACACATTTTGGGGCTCACGTTTAATCAGTCCTAAGGGTCGTGTTTTGTTTGACACAATTTCAAAAATGGGTTTGAATGTAGTTTCAAGTGGTCAGCCAACATATTGGCCAACGGATCGTCAAAAAATTCCTGATGTTATCGACTTTGGGATTATGAAAGGCGTCCCCAGCGAAATGATTGAAGTAGAAGCATCTTTGGATTTGTCTTCAGATCACTCGCCTACTATTATCACTATTTACTCACACACAACATGTGATTTATCGATGACATCTGCACGTATTAACTGGCTGAAATACAGAAAATATCTGAGTGCTCATTGCTCGGAAAAAATGCCGCTGAGAACACCTTCAGACATAGACGATTCTCTCAGGTTGTTTGAAGCTCATGTTAAACAAGCAGCTTTTAATGCTACTTCAAATGAAATAAACCAACCAGTGAGATTTAACAATATTTTTTCTGTAGATATAGAAAGGCTATTGACTGAAAAACGGAGAGCTCGACGAGAATGGCAGCGCTACAGATCGCCCCAGCTAAAATTAAGGCTTAAGGAGTGTACCAAGCAGCTTAGGAAAGTTTTGCAAACTCAAAAAACAGCTTCCATTCAAAAATTCCTTCAAGAGCTAGATGCAACACCACAAACAGATTATTCACTGTGGCGTGCAGCCAGAGGACTAAAAAGGCCGGTGATATGCAAACCCCCAAATGGTGACTGGGCAAAAACTGATGCTGAAAAAGGTGCATTTTTTGTTAAACACTTAGAAAAAGTTTTCACTCCGAACATTTCTGCTGATATTGTTGAACTGCCACCAGTCGTCTCTTTACCAGAAATATCGCTCAAATTCAACATTGTGGAGATTGAAAAGGCTATTACTAGTCTTAACACCAGAAAAGCCCCAGGTGTCGACAAAATAAGCAACAAAATGCTTCAAGAATTGCCTTACACTGCAAAAAGAATAATACTATTCATTTTTAACAGTATTCTACGCCTAGAACGCTATCCTAAAGAATGGAAGGTTTCGCTAATTACTATGATACCAAAGCCCGGCAAGGATCATACAAAGGTTGAATCCTATCGGCCTATTAGTTTACTGTCTAACATTTCAAAACTATTTGAAAAGCTGTATATGAGCAAGCTGATGCCTATAGTGACTAGAAGTGGATGCATTCCAGATCATCAATTCGGTTTTCGCAGACAACACAGCACTATTGAACAAACTCACAGACTTGTGAATGTCGTTAGAGACACTTTTGAAAAAAAGAAATACTGCTCTGCGCTCTTTATTGATGTCTCACAAGCTTTCGATAAAGTATGGCACGAAGGTCTTTTCAACAAATTAACACAAAATCTACCAGAAAACATCGTAAAGCTTTTAAAAAGCTATTTAATGGAACGTAAATTTGTAGTTAGGGAAGGCAATTTTTTAAGCCCTCCGCAGTCGATTGAAGCCGGAGTCCCTCAAGGCAGTATCATCGGTCCCTTACTTTATTTAATATATGCCTCTGACTTACCGTTAAACAGTAACATTCATGCATCAACATTTGCGGATGATACAGCCTTTCTAAGCGTTCACGAAAATCCTGTAGAAGCTTCGCGCAACTTACAAGAATATATATCCAAACTGGAAAAATGGCTCAAACAATGGCGTATAAAAGTTAACGAGCAGAAATGTACACACGTCACTTTTACGTTGCGCAGGGAAACATGCCCGCCTATAAAAATTAACACCGAGACTATACCGCAACATACTGTAGTCAAATATCTATGCGTTCATCTTGATCGTCGTTTAACATGGAAATCGCATATAGACGCAAAGTTAATACAAATGAAATTAAAAGCAGCCCAAATGAATTGGCTTATTGGAAGAAATTCTATACTAAGCCTAGACTGTAAACTACTATTATACAACGCGATCCTGAAACCAATATGGTTCTATGGAATCCAGTTATGGGGCACTGTCTCAGCATCGAATGTCGAAAGAATTCAAAGGCGACAGAATAAAATCCAACGTACAATAACAGCAGCCCCCTGGTATGTCAGAAACCATCGAATTCATAAAGACCTAGACGTTCCGTTGGTAAAGACAGTATTTTCAAAACACGCGAAAAAATATATAAAAAAACTTGAGTTGCACCCAAATCCACTTGCGCGCAATATTCTTCATTATAGAGGCCACACCCGGCTGAAAAGAAGGGATACTCTTTTTCTCAGCCGTTCACGAGAGATGTAAAACAACAAAAATTAACCGTTGAAATTAAAAATTTTGTTTAGCATTGGCTAAACTTATATGTAATATTTTTTAGGTTTAAGATTTGAAAAACTTATTGATAATTCAATTTAAATAATTAAAGATTCAATAAATAATAAAATTTATCAAAAAAAAAAAAAAAAAAAAAAAAAAAAAAAAAAAAACATATTTACAAGAAATTGATTGTGAGCAGCGGATTCAGGAGATCATCTACAACGGAGTCCTTTTTTTAAGACCTTCCTAGGAAATTTTCTGTGTAAAATGTATGCAACTTAAAGCTGACTTTGTCTAGTTTCCTTTGTGGTTCATTATTACAATAAATTTATTATGGAAAAAAAGGTCACCTTAAATTAGATCTATTTTAAATAATTACTATATTTTCGTTATGAAAATCATTATAATGATACATAATTAGTACGAAAACATTTAAGTATTCTACGACGACATAAGAAACTAAAATATAATTTTTATGCTTAAAAAATAATTGTAAACAAAATCAAATTATCCCGACAGCAATACAATATTAATTAAGGATATTTTTTCAATCCCTTCATTTGAATACAAATTAATGAGAAATGTTAATAATCAAAATACGAGTGGAAAAAATAGTACTTTATTAATAATTTACTGAGAATTACTTTATTAATGATTAAATATTTCCTTTATTGACTTAATTTCACAGGAAAAAAGTATTTCATGGCTTTTTATATAAAAGCTATCTGTGTAGTATAAAGTACAAAGTAAATTGTTGTTTGTCTAACTACTCGTATGTATAAATGTGTGTACATATGAGTGTGATAAAATAAAAGTTTTTTTTTTTCTATTTAAATACTCTTTTCATACTCGTGTTTTTAATTGTGCAGCCAGACCATGTAATTAGTATAAAATTGTTTGTACACTTGTTTGTTTATCAAGTCGGCATGATAAAATATTTCTTTTTTTCTTCTTTATTTTATTAATAAAACAAAACTAATAAATTAAAGAAAATATTTTTCTTTCTTCGTTATGAAAAAGGATTTTGCTGTATTTTCAAATTTCTATTTGAATCAAGTTGATTTTCAAATATGCTTTTGATGAGTTTCTTTCAGTTTGTTTTGCAAAAAAAAAAAAAAAAAAAAATATTAATAATTTACAGAATGTCCCTCCCTACTGATTGCCGTTGCTTTTTTAAAATAATGTTGACTTTAGGGTAAAGGAAAATGAGTAGAGAGATAAATTGTGTATTCTTCTTCAATTACTTTAAAGGAGCAACTTAGCGAAACATTTGACTTTTGGTCCACGTACTGTTCAGAATGAAGTCTCTCCTTAGTAGTTTGCACCTGCTGGGGGTCCTAAAGAAACGAAACGCAAATCAATGTATCAATGTGCCTAAACAATAAACTTAAAAAAGCGATACCGAATGCTCATATCATGTAGGCGAAAAGTATGTAAAATATGAAAGAAATTTATTAAAACATGCCGAAAGTATTTCTTATTCTTATTAAAACGAATTTATAATATCATGGCAATTTGTCGTTCGGTCTAATATATCGTGTTTAGAAGAAATTTTTTTTCTAAATAGTCACTTAAAAAAGTTTGTCCTATATCCTTTTTTTTAATAAGCACTCAGGTTTTTTATTGCAGTCTTAGAGAAATAGTTTAAACACTTTTATTTCTATTGAAACAAGAAAAATATATCATCTATTGATATTAAGACATTATAGTTTCATACGATTTTATTTAAAAGTTGGCTACATATCCATTTTTTTTAATAGAAACTAACACTAGTAAACACTACTAATAATTTTAAAAGATCGTGTACAAAATTTTATTTCAATCCTAGATATTTTGAAAACAATAAAAAAATAATTAAATAAATACATACTTAAACTTGCTGCATAATTGTTCCTTTCGTTTAGTTTAAGCTAAAATGTTCATAGCAACTCGTCATATAGTCTCACAATTATTTACCACATTAAATTTTTGTTACAAATGTTTTCTTTTAGTAGTTGGCCGTATATTCTTTTTTCAATTACCCACTAAAATTAATGAAAGACCAAACGTTATTTTGATATATTTAGTGCACAACTTTCGTAGTATTTTTTTTTTTTTTAATATGCTAAAATTTATATAAAAACATGCTAAACAATATTATCATTCTTAGCTCATCCCACTAACAGGATAATAGTTACTCGCGATTCATTGTGTAAGTGCTTAGGCAAAAAAAAAATGTTTTTGTTGTAAATGGTTATTCTTCAAAGCTCGCATTGCGTCCTATGTCAATGATATCTAACTAAGAACATACGAAAGCTTAAAGTGGCAAGAGTATTTTTTAATATCATGAATTAAATATATTGCATATTGTTTGTACACGATATAGAATTGCCTACAGAGCAAAAGAATGCAATAAACAACTAATTTCTTAGGCTAAAATATTTCATAATTTTATAATGGAATATTTTACTTAAAGGATACGTTTTGAAAGTCAGTTAAAGTGCAAATTTACTTAAGACATATTTTTAATACAGGTTTGCCTTACCAAATTTCGATTTTGCTGGCTAATGAAGCATTCATTGTGCATTAATACGATATGAACTTTTAAAAATATACTAATTTTTGGCTTATTTGCGAACGCAGTCTAAAATTTACTATTTTGTTAAAAAATTCAAGTATTTTCAAAGTGGGAAAAAAGTCTGTAGTGTTTATTAAATCGATCTCAAAGTTACCTAGCGACACGTAAAAGCATACAAAGATTCTGATGCAAAAGAAAGTTTTGTTTTAAAGTATCGGGTTTAAAAGCCCTCTATATATCCTTTTTTAATTACATAGTAAAAGTAGCAAAAATTTGCCAATTTGGGTAGTATATATTTTATAAAATAGTGTTTTTGCTTGTAGCCCTGCATATGAATTGAGCCTTGAATTTATTTATTTAATGAAACCATCACTTTGCATCATGATTTGATTCAGACTACAAATTCATTGCATGTAATTAAAGGTACTTGTTTCAAATACAATTATGAATTTGAAATGTTGTTTATTTAACAACTTTAATAACTTTATTTATTATTTGTTAAAAATTAATAGCAACCATTTATTTTTTAATTAAGTTATGTGAATTATATTTAAATAACAAGCAATTGTTTTTTTAAATAAATACAAAACGAAATCAACACAAAAAAAAACAGTCTGTAATAAGTTTAATGTAGCGTATGAGTGATATATCAAATTTTTTTTTAAAACAATATTATTTATTAGTACTAGAATACAATACAAGCAATTATTTAAAATCTACTCAAACAATCCCCCAAGCAGACAAATATAAATCACTTTTAATGATGATTTTTTTTGCATCCTTCATAATAATCAATTCTATAAAATTAAATTAAAATAAATTCAAAATATATATATAATTCATTTTGCCAATAATAATTAATAACTTTATTTAATTTTGGAAAATTTAAATCGTAAATACGTATTTATTTATGAGTTTATTTTTATACACGTTTTTTCTTTTATTGGTCTCCCTAACAAACATTAATTATTGTTATATTAAATAGTAATTAAATATTAATTTATAATGTAAGTGTGTATGTGTGTGTGTTTTTTTCCAAAACATTTCCTTTTTAATATAAAAAGGTATGCATGTTTATGGCAAGCCACTGCATACATAGTTGCTTAATAAAACCCAAAATATTTGCTTAACATGAAATAGAGAGAAAGTGAGAGAATAACACTCATACACGGCTATATAATATCATATATCACATACACCCACACACGTATTCACTGGTAAAACAAAATTGTCAAAAGCCACTTAATTAACAACTCAATGTGGTTTTATTGGCTTCATTTCATATGTACACGCTTCAATAATTAGTTTTTATGAATATTTACTTAACAACTAAACTACAAATATAAAATCTAAATGAATATCAAAATGCATAAACACAAATACACACATGCACAGGTACACACAGCTACAGGTTAATATGCAAATATATATAAAATTTCATATTTATTTATTAAATATTTATTTGTAGGTATTTTATGGGTTCTTTAACAGAAGAATGATTAATTTCGTGCATACATTCATATATTTAAATTGACATCTGTATGTATATATATATAAGGTTAATTAAATACAATTGTGGTTAGTCCTATCCTGATGCTATAAAAACTTTAGTGATCAAAATTAAGAAATATTTCTTGATTGATTTAGTTATTAATTATATTTCATATTGGACAGCAACTTTAAATAGGCAAAGTTTAAATTTTATAACATTTTAATAAGTTTGTAGTGGAAAATCTGGTCATAGAATAAAAAGGATATATGAAGAAGTTCTCTTAACGAAAGATTTAATCGAAAAAATTTTTTGCCTATAAATCTACACACTAAACAATAAGTAGTAATGATATTTTCATGGCGATCAGACAACACTAGGCAACAGTAATTTTTACATTAACAAAAGATATATTATACACATACTGCGTTTTGCATTTCAAATAACTTTAAATAAAAAATGAATTAATTTTAATAAATGTACAACGATTTATAGAGTGACACAAGTTCAAATGATAATAAAACAAGGAAATATATTTTTAATATCAATGAAAAGGGCATTATTTTATGAAAAATTTTATGTAATTAATGTTTAAATATGATTTCTGCCATGTGGCCGCCACGGCCAGAAGGCAAAGAAGGCGCAATTTGTTACATAAATTTTCAACAACTTTTCGCAGCATTTGTGGCCGTATTTCGCCGATAACTCTTCGAATGTTGTGTTCAATTGTTTGTGGTTTATCGACGTAGACTAGTGACTCAACATAACCCCAAAGAAGATAATCTAATGGAGTTAAATCACACGATCTTGGTGGCCAATTATTTTTTCATCAAAAGTTTCTTTGAGTCAATCAATTGTAGCGCCCGCAGCACGATGAGTTTAACGAATAGAACAATTATTTTGATTGAAAATTTCAGCAATTTGCACACGTTGCTCTGGTGTTAGTCGATTCATAATGATATTTCAAAGCAAACTAAACAAAAAGCAACTATCAGCTATTAAATGGGTGCTCAAATAAAGCAGTGATGCCAACTCAAAGTTGTGACACACCATAAAAAACAATCTTTATATAACCTGCCTTGCATAATTAAAATATACTCAAACATCTCTTACAGGCAACTTTTCCCATAATTTTAAAAGTTATTTATAGAGTTTGATTTCAAATCTTATTTTCACTAAGTGGCTGACAGGTGGCTGTGCAAAGAAAATAGATTCCAGCCCACTTAATTCATGTTGTGGTCCCATTGTGCGTTATTGCTACTAAGATTATTTAAACTTTAAATAAACATTAATGGCATAATTTTTTAAATTTTGCATTATAAATAAATTCGTCTTTGCAATAGACTAGAATTTAAATTTTAGTGATGGTCTTTTCTATTTGATTAAAGATTTGCTTATTTATATTTAATAGTAAACAAAAATCACATCAATATTTTAATTAATTTTCTATACAATATTATGAGCATACACTGACAGACATCAACAAAAAGTAACTAGATATAAAATGATTTATAATTTTCATAATAAATGTACAGCCGCTAGGAAATTGTGGTAAGAAATGATGAGAAAAAATTAAGATGTTTTATGGCCTGTTAAGACAGTAAGTGTGCTTCTGGATTGGATATACTACTTGCAATTCTAGTACAAATTTCCTACCGGTCATGTTTAGATATATTTAATGGTGTTTGATTGGGATGGAAAAAATAGACATAAGTAGAATTTTAATAAACAAAAATATATATGAAAGGCCTTAGCACGTTCACACACAATATTTATAGTAGAAATTTAAACATACATGTCTGAATATTTGTGTGTTGCTGGAATAATATAATTTGTATGCAAGTGTGTATTTAGAATGAAATTCATTTATTTTTCTTTGCCTTTAAGGCATCAAATGCACACTGTAATTAAAAATCCTTTAATATCAGAAACATAAAATCTCCCAAACTACATAAAGAAAAAAAGTACAGGATAAATAAATACAAATTCATGTACACTTAAACGTATACATACATACTCAAAAACAAATAAACTAATACAGCCAGGTGCTCGTAAATAATCTAAACAATATAATCTGGCTTTCAAAAGGTTCATAAACAACTCATACATACATACGTAAGTACTTTTAATGTTTGTATTTAAAGCTGAAAGGCAGGGAGACAGATAGATAGATAGAGAAAGAGAAAAAAAAGAAAGATAAGCTGGCAAGAGGTACATATAAGTAAATAATAATTTTCAATAAAATTCATATTAACAATTACATTCAATATAAGCTGAAAACCAACAGCTCTAACACACATACACATAAAAGCACAAAGTTTTAATTAAAAATAAAAATAATCACATATAAATTAAAAATTTTTAAGTATATTTCATAGCAATCGCATACAACAACAAAACAAAACAAAATATGTATGTACATTTAAAAACCTTGAAGGCATAAATTTATTTGTTTGAAATTGCATTTTATATTCTATCTCTCTTTACTAATGGAACTCGATTTACTCCATGTACAAACTAAACACATTAATACATACTGGATATTTATAAATGTACATTTTCAACCTTTTGCTACAAATTGGTGTTATTGTCATTATTTTCTTGACACACAACACGACAATAGCAAAAAAAAAAAAAAAAAAAAACAAAAAAAAAAACTTCATAATAAAACAATTAAAGAATTTTAATTAATATTGTGTTTTGGTAGCATTTCATGGCCAACAGCAAATACAATGAAACATTGTAGTGGAAATAATTTTGAATCATGGGAAGTGTATAACATTCATAAAACATATATTGCATGTACAGAAATTAATTTCTTTGAAATAAGTTGAAAATTCTTCTTAAAATTAATTTTTTTTCAATTTTCAAAACTTTAAAAAGTTTTATTTAAAGCTAAATATTTTACAAATTTTATTTATAACAATACTGCAACTAGTGGTTTTTATGCTTTATTCTTTCAAAAAAATAATTTCTTTAAAATCTCTAAAGTGGTAGAGGCAGCCCATATATCCTTTTTTTGGGAATTTGTTGAACAAATGTATAATTGATTAATTTATTTTCAAGTACATTTTTAAACGTGTTTGCTTTGATAATTAAATTGTTTAAAGCGATATTGTTTTCTTTATTTATTACTTTTATATATATATGTATATCCTTTTCTTGTAACTCCTTTTTGCAAGAACAAACAAAGTCATCAAAATTATGATTCTATGAATGTAATGACAAATTTTTAATTTGAAAAAAAAAACACAATTTACTTGATAAGAAATTAAAACATTATTTTGTAGAAAGGCATAAAAGGATTATAAACACAGCAAGCTGTTTCAAATCTTAAATGTTAAGCATTATTAAATTCAATGTAAGTATGTAAATTATTTTTTGTTTTTTTCCATTGAAATTCAAAAGAAAATCATAACAAAATGTAATAATTTTTAAAAAGGACATATGAAAAATAATATAATATACAACTAAAAAAAAGTTTTATTAAAAATATTTGGTATTTGCTTAAATTCCTACAAAATATATTAATTCTTATAGAATCCAGTGGCCAAATTATTAAAATTAAAATTGTTAGAAAAATTTTCTAAAAAAAGGATATATGCAAAAGTTTTTTGGTTGTAATAGTACAATAAAAACAGTTCATTCTATTGAAATTAGAGACACAACAACAGGTAGTATGGTAAAAAATTTTAAAAAACAGATTCATAGAAAAGTTTTGTTCTTTTCTAAAGTTGTAAAAAAATAATAATTTTTGTGTATTTTGTAAAATTTTCTAAAACAAGATATATGAGAAACTTTTTCGGTTTTAGCAAAACTATAATAATAATAATAAGTTTGTATGTACAAAACAATATTATAATTAGTAAATTGTAAGGTAAACAGTTTTGTTTTTCGGAAATGTATCTTTTTAAGTTAAGGTTATGTGTATTATTGTACTGAAGGCGTATGATTTATATTAATTTTCTGTTTCATATAATATAATAAAATATCACCCTTTTGCTAGAGTGGATTCAATGTGTTAAGGATTTTAGTGATGCTCATAAAAAAATCTTTTAGATAAGTTAACAATTTCTATGAAAATAGTTTTAATTTTGTTGCTTTTAAAAACATTTGCTTAAATAAATATGTATGTATTGTAATAAAACAATTATATTTTTTCTATCCTTTTTGTATCTTTTGTATAAATATTTGCACTAATAATGTAAGAGTGTGTGTTACTACTCTCTTTGTATAAAAAAATTCAATGTTATTATCAGTTTATTTCATTATTATCATTTATTTATTTATATGTTTTTGTGTTTTTTTTATTTATTTTTTCACAATCCATTTTTGTTTCCTTTTTTACGTACACAAGCGCAATTATTGCGTCTAAATACTAAAGATTACGTTAAAAGCACGTTCGTTGGATAAAATCATTATTGTTGTCGTCATCATAATCATCATTATCGTCACTAAACCAAACATCATGAGTTCATTTTTAATGCATAAAAAGCTTTAGTTTTAATATGTAAGTGTGTATCATTTCCCAATAAAAACATCTAGTGTAGAAGTGTATGGTTATGTTTGTGAGTATAAAATTTTTTATTTTTCATTGTTTGTATTTTAATTTATTTTATTTCCCCTTTTTATTACTGTAAAATTTTATATATATTATGTTGTTAAAGTTTATAAACATTTTCTGTTTAGAATTATCTTGTATTGAAAATTTCTATATTGTTTCCATTAACGCTGTTTAGTTGAAAGTCAAAGACAGAAGTAAATTTTGAATTCCAATTAGAGCTAAGTAAAAAGTTGTGTTTCTGTTTTAAGAAGAGGCTAGAAAACTTGTTAAAATAACAAGGTTTTTAGATTATTTGTAAATTTTATAAAAAAGGATATATGGCGAAAATTTTTATTATTATTATTATTATTATTATTAATTTATTTGTTTAAAAATCTTCTTAAATTTATTAGGTAAAATGTATGAGATTTTACTTAAAAGTACTACAAGACTTAGAGTCTATCAATTGAATATAAGAACTAATAATAAAGCACAGTGTAAAGGAAAATTGTTCAAAAACCTCATACGTTCATTAGAGATGTATAATAAAATTTGTAAAGCCATCACTGAATGTATTCTTTTGTTTAAAAAGGAATCTCAGTGATGTCTTATTAAATTTCTTATTGTTTCGTAATTAGACGACCTGCATTGTTCATTAAATGAAAGCGTCAGATCCCTGTTAAACGTACTTATCATTTTGTATCTGAAATTGCTATGTAGTAATTCGGTGGGGTATCTACGAGGTAGATTGTGTATTATTTTCAGATTTTTGTTATGAATAATTTGGAGCTTTTTTGTATGTGTCTTAGCAGTTTTGTGATACCATACTTGGCAACCGTAGGTCATTATTGGTCTAATGCACATTTTATATAATAGAATCTTGTTCTTAACATTAAGCTTTGATCTACGGTTAAGGACAGGAAACAGTGCACGGCCACATCTTATTGCTTTATTACAAGCGTATTCAACGTGTTGTTTGAAATTTAGCTTTTTATCTAGAATAATCCCTAAATATTTAATCTGATCCTCTATATGTATAATATTTCCACCGCAATGCAGAATTTTAGATGGGTCACGTTTAGGAGACTTATTATATGGGAATAAAATAGCTTTAGTTTTTGCGTCGTTGACCTTAATTTTCCATTTGTCAAAGTACTTTTGGATTGAAAGAAGGATACTTTGCATTCGCTTCACTATTGCGTTAGAAACTTTGCCGCAACATATAAAGACGCTATCATCAGCATAAAATGCCGCTTCTTGATTTCTGCCGACTGTAATATCCGAGGTATATAAAGAATACAGTTTAGGCGACAAAACCGACCCCTGGGGTAAACCTGCAGGTATACTTTTTTCAGTAGATAATCTGTTGTCAACGCAAACGACAAATGTACGATTATATAAAAAACTTTTAATAATTTTTGTTATATACATTGGAAAGTCAAACGAGCTGAGTTTGAACAGTAATCCATCATGCCAAATGGTATCGAATGCTTTTTCTATGTCGAGAAATATAACGCCGGTGCTTTTACGATTGCTTTTGTTGTTTTCGATAAAGTTAACAACCCGTTTTAGTTGGTGTACGGTGGAGTGTTCTTTTCGAAACCCAAACTGTTGGTCGATAATGAGATTTTTCTGATTGGCGACATTGACTATTCTATTGTGGATAATCTTTTCAAAGATCTTAGCCAAAATACTTAAAATACTGATTGGTCTATAACTGGAAGGAAATTTTGGATCCTTTCCAGTTTTAGGGATTGGAACTACTTTTACTTTTTTAAAACTAGACGGAAAGTGAAAATTATTCATACAAAAATTGAATAATTTACTTAGTGTTTCATAAAAGAAATCTGACATATTTTTAAGGATAACACTGTTTATTCCATCCAGACCCGGAGCTTTTCCATTTTTCAATAAGAAAATAGACGATTTTACCTCTTCGATGTCTGTAAGTTCAATTCTACTGTCCTGGTGAGTTTCGTCTAGGCTTTCAACAAAATTTGTTACCCTAGCATTAAAAGGTGACGTATTGTTGATCGTAATAGTATGCGCATTACCAAATGCGTCAGCAAGAGCATTTGCTTTTTCTTCAACGGTTTTCAACACATCGTCATTTACGAGTAAATCTGAGATATATGTATTCTTACCCTTCAATGCCCTTGTTAGTTTCCAGAACTTTTTCGAGCCAGAGGGCAGTTTATATAAAAATTTTGACCAAGCTTCATTCCTATCTTTATTCAAGTGAAACTCAATTAGCCTGTTTAGCTGCTTTAAGATACAGTTATACTGTAATCTAAGATTTTGATCCCTACACCTCTGAAATTTGCGCTTGTATTTATTTCTCTGAGCAATTAGCATTTTTGATGTGTTCGAGATTTCTCTCTGCCAGACTTCTCTTTGTACAGACGGTATTTTATTGAAAGCCTCAGTAACAATAGCCGTCAATTTATAAAAGACAAATCGACGTCGTTGGGGGTGCTCTCTATTTGCCCAATGCCATGGTACCTGATTTCGTTGTCAGCCCAGTCTCTTATTGCAGGCCAGTTTGCACGGTTGTAAAGCGGAACCAGATTCAATCTTGCATGGCATTGACCATAAATAGTACACGAAATTGGGGCATGGTCTGACCGTAATATACCCTCATGAGATTCCAATGTCGAAAAAGAAATACTAGAGTTAGATAACAGAATGTCTACTGTGGACGGTTGTACCGGGATTAAGTTCTGGCCAAACCGAGTAAATGAATTTGGATAGTAAATATAATAATTATTTGAGAGGCTATGCATATACAGCTCTTTACCAGCAGAGTTTTTAGATACACAGTTCCAATAAGTACGAAGAGCGTTCAGATCCCCAAATAAAAAGAAGTCTTCTGAAAATTGAGTAAGCCTATCTAGGTCCGTTTTAAAGCATGAGCTGTAACCACGGTTGTACGCAGATATAAAGGTTACCGGGCGTCTATTAATCATGACCTGTATAGAGATATTCTCAATACACTGCGTTTTAATTTTAGGTAATAACTTATGAACTAAATTAATTTTTACCGCTATTAATACTCCACCACCATGGGATTGACGATCTTCTCGATATACTTTGTATCCACCAAATTGGAGTTTGTGATGGGGTTTTAAGAACGTCTCGTTTAGTAAAAGGATATCAATCTTTTTATCGCGAAGAACTTGCTCGAGCTGAGAAGCTGCTGAAACATTTGTTATGCCTTGGGCATTCCAGTGCATAACCTGAACATTGTGTATACTAGTGGTATTATATGGCATGTCTAAGCATATTACCTAGCACTCGTAATTTGTCATACTTATTCTGACATCTTTGCAGGGCGTCGACTGCATCAAAAAATATTTGCAGCAGTGTCTCATTCGATATATCATTTGAGCTGTCAAGGTTGTTGTTTTTAATAACCTCTGAATACTGGGAATCACCATAAGGGCGAGCATCCCGAGCTTTAGTTACACGTGGCTGACTAGGCAATTGTGAAAGTTTGGCTTCTGTGGCGTTGAAATACGACACATTGGGACGTTTGTTTTGCATTTTCGGCTTAGAGTTTATTCGTTGCCGAATATTTAAATATTCCTGTCGACATGGGCATTTGGGATCGTCAGCTTTATGATTGACCTGTTTGAGGCCTTTCGTGGCACAGTTGAAACACTTGTAAACAACTCCGGTACCTTGGGTTGTTTTATTTAATTTGCAATCAACAACTTCATGATTACCCGCGCAGACTGAGCACACTGTCAATCTGTGGCAGTTTTTAGCACCATGACCATACATGGAGCATTTGACACATTGAGTCGGTCCCCTGTTGCTTTTGAGGGGCCTTCTCCAGTACACCGAGATGTTACTAAACCATCTTACTTGTAAGATTTCTCTTTTAGATACGTGTTCACGGTTGAATTCTATCATATATATAGCATCGTCCACAGTCGACCTTTTGGTTTTTGTTTCTGTAACACTGACAGGTGTTATATTGTGCCCTTCTATAAATTCCTTTTTAATTACATCTACGGTAAATTGAGGCAGACCGAATAGAACCATTTTAAAATTTTTGACATTTTTAACCTCGTGTGTGTAGAATTTATAATCATTCTTTTGAAGAATTTTTATTGCGTCGTCATACAGCTTCATCGTAATGGACAGTATCTTTATCCCCACAGACAATTCGCTTGAAGGTATATTCCTCGCCTAAAAGCCCGATTACGTCCCAAAATTTATGGGCAGAGTCCACAATTATAGGTGGTACTTTTTC
Source organism: Lypha dubia (assembly GCA_947311025.1). NCBI lineage: Eukaryota > Metazoa > Arthropoda > Insecta > Diptera > Tachinidae > Lypha > Lypha dubia. Next base: position 26,313,221 of record OX371263.1, on the reverse strand, counting down.
TTTTATGACAATATCGTCATCATCGTCATCAGTCGCTAGTCGATCGAATCTATTTGCACTCGTGTTGGGTGCATCCAAGGTTTTTGCAACTTTAAATTTGGGTTTATTACCCCTATCCTTCTTCCTCTTTGTTGTAGACATTGGAAAAACGTATTCCAAGTTTTATATTCGTTTTTTACTTTTTTCTTTTATCTTTTTATATTAAATTATTTTGCAAAACTCCCGCTGAAAATTTACACGTTGTTTACGCTTGAAGGCGAAAATTTTTTTACTTCGTGCAATATTAAAAAAATGTTTTGCTTTATAAGCAATGGTGTAAATAGTAAGTTGTAATGCTAAAAATTTTGAATTAATGCAAAAGTATCCTATAAAAAATTTTAGGTTAATATATGTACATATACAATTACTATAACAATAAACCAATATATTGAAAAGTTGGTTTGTTATAAAATTTATGATAGGTGGTAAATAAAATATTAGATTGCTTTGAATATCTTCAAGAAATATTTTGTATATCCTTGAAGGGTTCATAAGCCATAATCAGGAAAAAGAATATGAATGAACTAATTTTAAAAGCAAATTCAACCATAATATTATAGATTTTGGTCCAGCGGCAAAAATACTTTAGCAGACCCAAATATTATAGTACTTTAAATAAGTATTTTAAAAAAGGATATATGAAAACCTTTTTTCAATTTGAAAATAAAATAAAATTTACATTTGCTTATGAAGCTACAGCGTAAACAACAAGTTGTGGCATAATATTTTTTTTTTATTGAAGCAAGGAACTATTGAAATATTAAGATTTTTTTTTTTTAAATATATATATATTTTTATAAATAATTTTGCCTTTGTAATTTTTATATGGTATAAATTAACTTTGTTAACACATACATTATAAAAATAAAAAAAGGATATATGAAAAACTTTTTCTATATTAAAAATAATTGAAAAATTATTGTTTATGATAAAACTAGTCCAAAAACATCAAGTTGTGGCATAATTCGATTATTTATTAACACAACGATATTCAGAAATATATTGGTTTTTAAAATAAATATAATTATTATTTTCATAATATTTTACTTTACTTATTATATAGCATAATATAACTGTGCTCAAGGATATCTGAAGAAATAGATTTCCTTAAAGATTTTCATACTTTGATTTCGTATTTTCAAATTCAGGATAATATTAATATGTTACCCAGCAGTAGGTAATCATTTTCTAGTAATTTTTAAATAATATACCGCTTAAAATAAATTAAATATTCGTCCTCAAATATTTTGCATTCATTTACAGCTTTAAGAAAATTCATTTCTTTTTCAAATTACAATCTACCACATTCATTGCATAAGTAAAAGGTTAAACTGGTTTTGTTAACGGGTATGAGTGAGTGTGTGTTTGTGAATTGCATTTCATTAGGTTGAAAACCAAAGACAATGTAAAACCACATGTATAACTAACTTATAACATTTCAAATGCATTTTGCAAAAAGCATTTGTCATAAACACACCAATACACACATGCATGCATACATACGCGTACAAGCAAAGCATAAAATACATAAACACAATAAGATAAGTCACAAATATAAAATACACCAACAAACATTTGTATCTTTATAAATCTAAAGAGAAAAAGATTTTAAGCAAAGGTAGAAACCAAGTTTTAATGTTAACCAATAAAACCAGTTTGCTTTGGCAGTTACTTCTATTGTATAATGTATGTATGGGTGTGTTGTGTCTGTATGTTTGTTGTTATCTTATGACTATGGTAGTACTGGTTTACTAAGAACTGCTAGTGTGAGTTTGTGTTTATGTTTATAGATAATAAAGTAAAACCAAACATCAGCAACACAAAAATAAGTAATAGCTTTATTAACAAGCAACGAAAGCCGAAGAAAATTTACAAACATATTCGCCTAAATGCACACATACATACATGAGCAATAATCATCCTTGTATTTACCTTTGCAGAAAGTATATCTATGAAAATTTTAGGCCCAAAAGTAAAATATAACATTTTAACCACAAACTGAGATTATAACCACTAGATTTTATAAAACTGACAAACAAACTAATGAAGGTAACAAAACCGTATTAGTTCTAGAGTATACATACAAACACACAGCCATACATACATAAATCTGTAACATTGTATATACTCATACTCATATAATAACAAGGGCCAATGTATTTGCTTTTTGGTATTTATAAATTTTACTTGTTTGTTAGTAATGCATTTAGTCAAGTTGTCTTGTTGGTGTTGACTGTCGTCATTTGGTTGTAGTTGCAGTTGTTTTTGTTTTGTTATTATTGTTAAATGTCCTTTTGCACCTTGTAATGTATGAATGTTGTTGTGTTTTTAAAGGAAAGAAAGATAAAAGGTAACATTAACCACAATAGTAAAACATTTGCAAAACTTGATTAAAACTTAGGACTGCAATTAGTATGAAAGATGACATAAACAAAATATGAATAAACAAAAAGGGACCAACTAAATTAATCTGCGTTTGCAAATAGAGAGCCTAAGAATAATTTTCAGCTCTTAAGCTCAATAATTTTGAAGCACGGCTAGTGAACAAATTTATATACATGTTTTTTAGAAGTTACTAAAAATATCACACCTACAAATGCGTCGAAAATCCTTAATTCTGTAACAACACTATGGTTGGTTGGTTTACGTAGCTGCCTGCTACGCACATGCATTCAAGTGGAATCAATAAGATTCCGTTTTGCCAGACCACTCCACTCGTCAGCATCAACCTGATTTAGGTCCGAATGCAGTCCTCAGATTCGGGGTAAGATACTAGATCCATCCCGTCGAATTTAGGTATCTAATTAGGTCACCTAGACCTATCCTTGATACGTCCGAGAGATCGTCTAATATGCTGTTCCCTAAGATTTTGTGTCTCGAGAGGTGCAAGGCCGGGCTTTCGCAAGGAAGGTGGAACACTGTTCCTCTTTGCTGTGATCCCGGCAACTACGGCAGAACACATTGTATTAAAGGCCTATCCTGCTAGCGTGACTCCCGATTACCCAGTGCCCCGTGCGACGAGCCTCGAGATGTCCCTGTGTCCACGTGCCTAACCTGCGCCACCTATCTTCAGCTTTCTGCTGGTAATAATTGAGAATGAGATTTCTAATATTGCCAAACGGCATAGCTACCGATTCAGCAGTGGAGACGTCCATGGCAGATCTTGCCCTGGCCAGTTCATCCGCCTGTTCGTTGCCGTGGAAGTTGCTGTGTGCGGGAACCCAGATGAGGGTAACGTCAGTCTGACAACCTAGTCTGGATAACGCGTCTTTGCACTGGCTAACTAATGTAGAGACAGAAGCGCCGCTTGGCTATCGACAAAGATGCCGACTCTTCCTTGGGCACTCCTGTCAATCAAAACCTTACACGCCTCCCTTATGGCCAATATTTCCGCCTGAAATTCACTGGCTCCATCAGGAAGACGGAATGAGAGCTTTATTCCAAGGTCCTTCGAGAGTACTCCAGAGCACACACCGCAGATCATTCTTGATCCGTCAGTATACGCGTTAAAGTTGAAGTCATTTTCTATGTTTTCCCCCTTCCAATCCCGTCTTGAGATGCAATAAGGACTTTGAACGTACTGTCAAAGTCCAGATGAGGTACCATGTAATCGGTGGGCTTCCTCAGTGTCGGTGGTAACTGATCTAGGATTCTGGCATGGCCATACGTCCTTGATCACCACTTCCGATGCCGCTAGTCTTGCCACACTGCTTGAGGATGCAGCCGATACATGAAGGTCGATCGGAATCAGGTTTAGCAAAGCATTCAGAGCCTCTGAAGGACAGGTCTCTGTATCCTTCATAGCTGATCTACCACATATTTTTTAATTGTGGCGGGCCACCACACTACCGATCCGTAAGTTAATATGGGACGTTCAATTGCTGTGTACATCCATTTAAGCATGTTAGGGGTTAAGCCCCATTTGGAACCAAACATCCTCCGACAGGAGTAATAGGCAACTGTGGCCTTTTTGACCCTGTGTTCCACATTTTGTTTCCACAATAGTTTTGTGTCCAGGATGACTCCTAGATATTTTGCATTGTCCGATAGAGACAGTTCCAGATTATGCAGCTCTTGACTTTGGTCTTTGTATTAAACAGCTCCGTTTTGCTAGGGTTCACTCCTAGACCACAACCTGTAGCCTATTTGCTGAGTGTACCCAAGGAGCTGGACATGATATCGCTTATCACGTCCGTGAACATCTCTGATACCATTATTACTACATCGTCCGCATAAGCCACAGCTTTCACTCCCGCAGCGTCCAGTCTGAGAAGAATTGTGTTAACAACGAGAAGCCAAAGCAGGGGAGAGATCACCGCACTCTGTGGTGTTCCTCTGCATAAGAACAACACTATACTAATGGAAAATATCTTAATTTTGCTGCTACTGGGCAGTATTTGTTAATGTGGGCACCAAATAAAATCTTGTGGAAGCAAGTTCTTAACCATTCAACAGTTTTTTATTGCAAACTTCTACAATTTTCTTATGAGAGAATTTGAAACTAAATAAATATTTTTGGATATGAATTTGTATAAAATTTCTGCTGCGTTCTAAAGATGGAAATAAGGTTAAGTAACAATAAAAAACTCTCCATTACAAAAAAAGGATATATGAAAAACTCTTCCATTTTCAATCAAATAAAAAAATCTTCTAAACAGAAACATAACGCATTCAACATATTGTGGCAAAATTATATTTTTTCTAGCCCCATTAATACAATATTTTTTTTTTAAACTTTAACAACTTTAGTCCTGTATAACTTTTATAGAAGTTTCATTTGTTTTTCATTAAATTTCTGAAATATTTCTTTTAAAAATCTTCTAAGATAAAAAAAGGATATATGACAAACTTTATCATTTACAAACAATTAGAAAATTGTATATCCGTAAATAAAAGCCTACTGATTTCTATATGTTGTAGCTTTATTAGATTTTTGTTAATATGATATAATACTAATATTTTTTTACACTTCACAATTGTGAAAAATTTTATTTGCTTTCCTTTTTTTTGCTTATTAGTTTACATAATTTATACTTAAACTATTATAAACACTCAAAATGCTACAGAAATAATTTTAAACCGTTTAAAAATTTTCATCGTAAGAATTAAATGAAAATTTAACTCATATTTGTAGAATGTTCTATGCTACTTCTTTAAAGCATATATAAAAAAACTTTTTTATTTTTAATTTTTAATGATTGATTTGACATTTTTTTTTTTAATTTTGAGTTATTTCGTTATAACTCTTTAAAATTTATTTAATTACGTAAAAAAGGATATAAGAACAGGTTTTTTATTTGCAATATTTTACGAAATATTCTGCTTACGTTCAAATCCGTACAAGGTCCTACGAGTTGTAATGCTACTTATTTTTTTTTTAACTTAAAATTAAGCCGAAATTTTTAAATCTTATTTTATAGTTTTTAGGGCATTTAAGAAGAATAAAGAATTTGTATGTATATATGAGTTTTAATCGAGCAATAATTAGGCAAGGTAATATTCCAAATAAAACTTCATTTTACGTGTTTGCCAAAAAAAGGATATATGGCGAACTTTTTTATTACCAATTTGATAAGAAAAAATTTCTGTACTATTTTATTTGGTAGCAACATTGACGTGTTGTGGTATAATATTTACATCACTGCAATAAAATATTACTTAAAATTTTTTATATTTAATAAGTGCAGGACTTTTATATAGTTGGTTCCCTTAGTTTATGTACATATGTCTTATAAGCAATTTCCAGACTTTCATCAAATTGGCAAATAGCCTTAAATCAAAATTAATTTGGTAAATAATATTTCTTTAGCAATTGTGCTCAAAGAAAACCCAGATTTCTGTTCTCAATTTGCAAAAAGCCATTTGAAAAACCAATAGAAATTATTTAACGGCTATTGCCCACCCAACCCTGTAAAACAATTAATTGTTTCCTTTAGCATTCTTATGTTTTTCATAAATCTATCTTTGTAAATTCTTTATATAGAGTTTCACCTTGGTCTTATTAATTAACTTATAGCATTTTCATAACTTTTAGTTTATAAAATAAATCGTTTTTTTTCATGTTTTCTTTTGCTTTTATTAAATAACAGCCAGCCTTATGTGATAGGCAAATATGTTTAAACTAGGACTGTGTTGCAGTGTGTAAAGTTGATAATAATTTATCATTTCTAACCTAATACCTTGCCTCTGGCTCTGGAAATTCAATAAATTAATTAACAAGAATTTTATCTAAATAAACAGAGTATATTAAGTTGGTTTAAGAATTTAAATTTCATAAAATATTGAAATAACAAAAAAGCATAATTTTATAAATTAATTAAAAACTGTGTATGAATATTTAAATTGAAAAGTTGTAAATATGAAAAGGGAGAAACGAGCTGATGTTGACAAGGATATAAATGAAAATGTTATTTTTTTAAATAATTAAATTTTGCAGGCATTTTAAAAGCCTAAGCTAAAATAGCTTAATTAATATAGAGTGCTTAAAAGCAAAAGTAACAACGCTTTAAGTTATGTTTGTTTTTTTTTTAACTACACAAGTTAATTAAATTATTTGCTGTAACAAGGATTGTATGATTAATATTAAAACATATAAAATTTGTATTGGCCATTATTTTAAATAGTTTATTTTTTCGTTCTTTTTATGTAAAGGACCATTAATTTAATTGAGTTAAACTACAAGTTGTATGATAATGTAAAAATAATTTAAAAAAAAATTCCGCTACTAAAATTTACACTGAATGGAAAATTCAAGGAAAAAGTTCATTGCCTTAAATAATTTCTCATTAATGTTAGCCGACTGTTTTAAAACGTTGAATTTTTAATAATGCTTCCTTAATTTTGCCTTTAGCAAAATAACAACGAAGATTTTCAATGTTTTGATATTTTCGTTGAAACAATGAAAGCTTACATTAAATCAATATATATTTTCCTTAAAACACTGAATCTAAGTAAATTTCCTTCATCGAAATTATTCAATAATATCCTTGCATGCTTTATTCTGTCGGATAATCATTCAAATCTTTAATGCCTAAAGAGTAACACAAAACAAAACCGAAATTATTCAATATCCTTCCCATGGGCAGCCTTGAAAAGAAACCCTTTCTTTTATCTCTTTAAAAATATTATAAAAAAAATTATATTTGTAAATATTTTTAATTATGAATGTGTTTACTTTTCTACACCTATACAATTTTTTAAACATAAAGGGTAAAACATCTACTGATGAGTTGGTATGGCTACTAACGAAATATATATCTAGATATTGCTAACCTGTAACAAATAAATAAAATTTAAAACATAAATACTTGTGTAAATATTTTTAACATTTAAAAAAAAATACAGATTCCCTTTTAATAACAAACTACTGCCATCCGGCTATCCACCAACAAGACGCAACATTGGCTGTCCATTTTGCTTTGGCCAAAAACCAAAGGACCAATAAACAGCATAAATATCTGATACACAGTGTGTGTGTCTCGATAAAAGTAAGTATAAACGAATGTTTTTAAATAAAACGAATGAACATTAATGAAATTGTAATGAAAATATTTTAGTTGTTGTTGTTGTTGGTGTTGGTGTTGTATTTTTACTGATTTTTACCTTTTTTCCATTTTTTTTTAAGTTTGTCTAGAAGTAAATTCGCAAGCAAACCATTTTACACGGACTTGTTTAAGTTAAAACACTTATACTCATATGTGCAGTATATGTGAGAGACTATGAAATGTGTACAGGAGCAGATGTCGTTAATGTATTTGTCTATTTGTATATTTAGCAAGAGAGAAGACTTAAAGGCATTTAAAAATTAATCTATTTAAATAACATGTAGTTGGGATATTAAAAATTCATATAACGAAAATTTATATGAACAGCGAAAATGTTAAGAGCAGAAGTAGAAAAAAAAAGCATTTGATGTAGGAGAGTTTTAAAAAGTATCAGTTAGGTTGGTAATTGTACTTGCAAAGTTTCTATAATGATGATTTTCTGTTACAAGGACCTTCAAAGTGACATTTTATTTGGGTTTGGGATTAAGTTTGTTTAAAAAATTGTTTTTTTTTTTTATTTTAATTTCTTAACTTAATCAATCAAATGGCTCTAGAGGGCTACAGAATCCCCTCGATCCTTTTCATAAATAATTTTAATATTCTATTGGCTTTTGTTGCCAGGTATTCATCACATGAAAGCCTTTTATCCTGGAATTGAACATTATTATGTTTTTCGATTGGAATTTGACTGGGCGTTTTTTTACCTACGTCGATGATATTTGGTACATATGCAATCGGCCTAATTAGGAATACGTACCAGAAGAAAAGTGGGTGGGAGCACGCCCCGCTTTTTAGGAAAATTAAAAATCGTAATATAGTCTTAACTACTGGACCGATAGTCATTCAATTTTCACAATAGCATATTCTTACGAAATAATAAATTCTTGACTATAACGAGTGGGGTAGCGAAGCACACTGGGTTCAGCTAGTCTTATATGAAATTAAAAATATCTATTGCTAGAAGTGAACAAGGTATTGTGGGTTATTGTGTAATGCTGTAACTTGAGTAGTTTTAAATATTTAACTTCTTCATTAAAATCTAGTATTCTAGTCCATTATATTTCTAACACTTAATAATAAATAAATTTAGCATTTTGCGATACTTCGCAATCGAACCAATTGTTGTTGTCTTAAAATATTACGCTTTACCTGCTGATATTTTTAGTATTTTTTTTAATTGATTCTAATCGAGCTTAAAAAAATTTCTCTACAATAAATAGTTTTACAACATGAGAATCACACTGACTTGAGTGTCCTTCAGACTAAGCAAGAAAGAAAGGAAGGGAGGAAGCATGTATAAAACCATGCAGGAAAAAGTAGTCCTGTCCTGCATTGTGACTGTACATTAAAAATTGATTATACCTACTTGACCATGCCACACTAGTCTTGCATACAGCACTCTTCTGCTAGTACAGCACAATTATCAACATTTTCATATTTAGCTTATGAACTGAACTAAACAATAAATGTCAATTTAAAGGACAACATAAAATCTTTAATAAAGCGCACTTAAGCAAATAAAAATGTACGGGTTTTTTTTTTTGTTTTTTTTTGTCGAACAGTTGTCTGTAACCAAATTAGTAAAACCCTTGAAGGTTTATTAACAGAAAATGGTTTGCAGCAAAAATAGGAAATAAAAATCAAAGGAAAAAATAAAATAAACAAGATCTGATTTTTAAACAACAGCATCTAAAAGCTATTGAGGCATTGCCAAATAGTCCTTGTTACTCAAGCAATGTTATTAGTTTTTCGCAGGATTTTTATTTTACTCTGCACATTTTTTTGGAAACACTTAAGGGTATTTTTCATTGGTCCCACTGAATTTAATGAACACAAAAAAAAAATAAAACCCAAACAAAAAATTGGACAAAAGTTAAACTACAACAAAAAAACCAAAAAAATATTAACAAGAAAAATTGAATCGAACTCATAACGTTTGGCAATCCAATTAAAGTCATAGTAGTTGACTTTTAGAGGGGTACTTTGCTGCACATTGAGCATAAAGAGCAAAAAAAAAAAATATATATGAATACAAAAAGAAATGTATGTGTAAATTTCAAATATGTTTTTTTTTTAAAGTACCCATGTAGTATATGTGACACAATATGACTGAGTATGTGTGTGTGTGTGTGTGTGTGTGGGAATATATTTTATATATATTTTTACAATAAAATCAAAGGTTAAAAGCATACTCAATATTCATTTTGCGAAACTCCCTGTGATATTTATTTTTCTTTTCTTTTTAATATTTTAACATCATCGCAGTTTTATTTTTAGTTCGTTTGCTAAAAGAGTCACATGAATTTCTGTCTTGTCATGTGTATGTTAAACATTGTGCCGTTGTTTGCAGCCAATATCCTTTAGCTAAGGAAATCTAATTTCTGTGCCATTTGACAACACTTTTACACAATTTTTATTTGATTATATTGTCACTGATGCAGTGATTGTTAAAAGATATCGTTTGTCGTATTTTTTTACTATTTGTTTTTTTTTCTTTTAACAACTCCTGTTGGTAGTTAAAAGTAGTCTCATGCAGGCGTCTATCTGCCTCACTCTCTCTATTTCCGTCTATGTGTATGGACAGGGAAGAAATATAGAAAAGGGAGTAAATGTAGAAACAAATGCTTTTTACTTTTATTATAAAAACTAATGTTGGTGGTGTCACAACATTAACTGGTATCTACGATTGCCACGAGTGAAATTGTTAGGGATTTATTTAAATGACAATTAAATGTGTAATTTTGTATAACATTTAACTGCTCTGTAGATTTTCTTTTTTCTCTTGTTATTTAATAACACCTTATTGTTGTGCTGTAAGGAAAATGTTTTTTTTTTTAAATCGGTGCTCAATAGTAAAATAAACTAGAGATTGCACGCAGTGGTATTGTAAAAGTTTTTTTGAATTATACAACCGTAGCGTATGATTAATATTTATTTATTTTAATTATAAGATAAAAGAATTTGAATGGGTCAATAAAAGTTACTGGTTTACTTATAAGCTCAATGGCCGATACTCCTCGACGGTATTCTACATGTAAATATTATTCATGTTTATAAAGAAATTATCAATCTTTAATTCAGCTCCTATTCTATCGGTTAAGCAAGGACTATATAAATAAGATTTGTTTTAACAGCCATAACATTTCAGCAAAATCTATGCTTTAAAACAGATGTCTCAGTAATTTTATTCGACTTTGCTTGTGCTTTCTACAATTTCGTGACTAAACGAATCATTTGTGTGCGTGAGCTCAGAAAGCAAAATAAATGTGACTATTTTCTGTTTTTCTCTCTCGAACTCTTTAAATTTACACTCGTTATACATGTTGACCACACAACAGATTTTTTTTTTTTTTTTAAATACAAAAATATTACAAAAAGAAAAAACATTGGAAAATAAACTGAAATAAATTGGGAACCCATACTATACTGAAGCCATGTGCACACATAATTGAGATCAAATGCATAAATATGCGAGAGTAGTTTTGAAAGAATTTTGAATTTAATGGACAAATTTTAAGCTATTTGGGCAGAAAAAATTGACGATGATCATTCAAACTCAAAGAGAGAATTTTACAAATTTCAGTATAAGATTCCACATAAATGCGAGAGGAGTTTCAACAGTACTCTTAGATTAAAGGAAAAGTTTAAAAAACTACAGAAGGAATTGATACTCGTCAAAACTCAATAACGACAACGTTTCATATGATTACAATGATGATACAATTTCACAATATAATGAGAAATCGTCGTCTGATGACGAAGTGCAGCATGATGACAAAGTGTCCCATAATGACAACATTTCATATGATGGCAATGATGATACAATATCACAATATGATGAGAAAGCGTCATATGATGACAAAGTGTAGCATAATGACAAAGTGTCCTATGATGACAACGTTTCATATGATGGCAATGATGATAAAATTTCACACTATGATGAGAAAGCGTCATATGATGACAAAGTGTAGCATAATGACAAAGTGACCTATGATGACAACGTTTCATATGATAGAAAAGATGATAAAATGTCACACTATGATGAGAAAGCGTCGCTTGATGACAAGGTATATCATGATGACAAAGTGTTCCATAATGACAACGTTTGATATGATGACAATGATGATACAATATCACAATATGATGAGAAAGCGTCATATGATGACAAAGTGTAGCATAATGACAAAGTGTCCTATGATGACAACGTTTCATATGATGGCAATGATGATAAAATTTCACAATATAATGAGAAATCGTCGTCTGATGACGAAGTGCAGCATGATGACAAAGTGTCCCATAATGACAACATTTCATATGATGGCAATGATGATAAAATTTTACACTATGATGAGAAAGCGTCGCATGATGACAAAGTATATATGATGACAAAGTGTCCCATAATGACAACGTTTGATATGATGACAATGATGATACAATATCACAATATGATGAGAAAGCGTCATATGATGACAAAGTGTAGCATAATGACAAAGTGTCCTATGATGACAACGTTTCATATGATGGCAATGATGATAAAATTTCACACTATGATGAGAAAGCGTCGTATGGTGACAACGTATATCACAATGACAAAGTGTCCCATGATGACAACGTTTCATATGATAGCAATGATGATGAAATTTCACACTATGATAAAGTTTCGTATTGTTATAAAGTGTCGCATGATGAAAAAGCGTCTTATAATGACAAAGTGTTGCGTGATAACAACGTTTCATTTGATGACAATTAAGGATAGTAGTTTCAATTTCAAAATCCAAGTTAGTGTTGCAGGCAAAAAAAATTCTTTTTGTTAAATTAGATTTTGTAAACGAAATCTAATTTAATAATATTTTTTCAATGCCTTTCACAAAAAAAAAAAAAAAATACACTTAGCAATTGACCATATACATGCAAGCAATTTCATATCATACCAATACGTACATATAAGTACTGCACTATTGATGAGAGTATGGGTGTCAGTGTGTGAGTAGATAACTATGCAACAACACGAGTAGGTGTATCAAAGTACGTAGGACTCTACATACGTATATTTGTAGATTTTATTTCGAGTGCTATAAATCTGTCTCTGTAGCTCGTTAGATTTTTTTATAACATACTAGATAATGCTGTTGTTGTTGTTGTCATGTCACGTTTATCACTTGACACATGCATCTTTTACAACTATAACAAGGCTTGTTAGTGTCAGTAACAACAACAGCATAATCATCACTATCATTAACATCAGCTACAGCCAAATGAACAATTTTTACCATCATTATTATTTTAGTAAAGTGCGTTGGTAGCTCTACTTGTGTTTATTGCTGTTTTGTTTTTTTTCTATTTTTGTTTTTCCAAAATCATGTATCTTCTATACCTTCAACCTGGATACTGTTAATTGAGTTTATTTTTGTTCAGCAACAGAATTGATGTCTTTGATGGAAATTGTTGCACGACAACAAATAAGAGAACAAAGAAAATAATTGGTACCCTAGAATCATTTTGTAACATTTTTAATTGGTAAAATTTAAAATGTTTAGTACAGACACCTATTTTTTTGTTTGTTTGATTAAATATCGCCTTAAAGTTGACTTTGATTGAAATATTTAATTCATCTAGTGGGATGCTTAAAGTTGTTAACAGAAAAAAAAAACCTTTGGAAAGGATATTTCAAATGGTATAACGGTGAAATCATAAACTTATTGCGCTCACCGAATAAATTTTAACATCTTGTAGTTTAAGAAAATATTTTTGATGACTTACCTGAAAAGAAACAGAAAAAATAGTGATTAATAAAAAATATCATGAGAAATTAATCAAAAAATTTGATCTATATAGTACCTCAGAATAAAAGTTCAATAAACTGATACTTGTTTGTCACATGACATGTATAAAACAGTAATTTCAATAGAAACTATCCCTCTTGTTGAACAAACTCAAAATTACATCATTGCAATGATGACAACATTCTAATAATGACATCAGCTGACGGCTTTGTCATCAAACGAAATTATATGACAGTTTTTTTATCAACTGAATAAAAAAAAATTTACATTTTTCAGAATTAATTTCAGCTTTACTTGTAATGATTTTATTTATTATCACGTTGCTCTTGGACTTGCTCATGGGCTTCTCAGCTCATCTCATATTTATAAGATAAGGCATTTAGTAACTTAGTCACATCGTCATTCAATATATAAGCAGTACATAGTCCACAGAAATTGCCATCATTCTTATTTATATATAAAATTTGACTAATGTCATATGACGACAACGAGCCATATGATGAAAAATATTCTCATGACAACATTCATTTGATGACAATGATGATAAAATTTCACACTATGACAAAGCTTTGTATGATTACAATGTGTCACATGATAGGAAAGCGTCGTATGATGACAAAGTGTCGTATATTGAGAAAGCGTCATACGATAACCAAAAATCCTAAAATGACAACTAAGTGTCGCATGATAACAACGTTTCATATGATGACAACGTACCATATGATGACTATGATGATAAAATTTCACATTATTACAAAGTTTCGTATGATTACAATGTGTCACATGATAGGAAAGCGTCGTATGATGACAAAGTGTCGTATGTTGAGAAAGCGTCATACGATAACCAAAAATCCTAAAATGACAACTAAGTGTCGCATGATAACAACGTTTCATATGATGACAACGTACCATATGATGACTTTTATGACAAAATTGTACAATATTACAAAGTTTCGTATGATGAAAATGTGTCATATAATGACAAAGTTTTGTATGATGACAAAGTGTCACATGATGATTAAGTCTCACTTGATGAAAAAGTGTCACTATTATCTAAACGAGCCATTAAATTAATGTACTCTGTTCGAGAGTTCGCTTTTTTTTTTTGATGAACAGAAAATTTTTAAAATTCGTTTAAGTCAAACGTCATTAATTAAAGAGTAGATACTAGTTGGATATATCGAACCAATATTTATAAATGATATCATTGCCAGCAGGCCTTAGATGACACATCTTATATTACAAAATTATACGATTACGTTTATCATTAGATTGAATTCAGATTTTGGTTTTTATTAATTGAACTCTCAAAGCATCCAGGGCATCATAAATGCAAAACATAAATTTGTTTACCAGGATGTCATCTTTAACATGACTAAATTAATGTCAGGTTTTTTTTTCATCTAGGCCAGTGGCATCTGGTATATATATTAGTTTTTATTTTTTCGTATGGTTTTAAAGAGCAAGTGCAGGATGACAATAATCAATTAGTAAAATTGTCAGTTTTTTTTGTATTCGATTATTTCCTCAACAAGATTTTCTTAGCTCCCATCATCAAATTGAAAATTGTATGGATTACGGACATTATATAGTAAAAATTAAAATTCCTAAATTCAATATAAATCCTTTCTCAAAAATATTATCTTTTTCATACATAAAAAGAATTTAATTTTATATTTATTAAAAACTAAACGAAAACACAGTTTAATACAACTTCTTTTATTCCTTCGCTTGCTGTACTAACTGCACACTGTATTAAACCCACACTGACGAAGAGAGCATCAATTATAGTACTTAATTCTTTTCAATTATGTTAAAGGATTTATTTGCTTTAATAGCAAATAAAAATTAACAATTAACACGTCAAAGTTAAAGAAATGTCAAAAGCAGACAATAAAATCTAGTGATCTCACACACGAATTTACAAAATAAGTCAAAGTAAAATATTTAGAGTTACTCTTGTACAAAAGAAGTGCGTGTATTCGTCTGTATGCATTTGTAAGCTTTATGTTTAAAAGGGAAAACAGTTTTATGATATCCTTTTTTGCCGCAACTTTTATTGTAAAATCAAAGCAGCAAGCTAAACTATACAATTACAAAGAGGGATTTATTAACTCAGCGACAGCAACACAAACGCCAAAAAAAACACAAAAAAAAAAAACAAATAACATAAAAGAAATGAAAATCCTTTAACGGAAAACATTTTTTAAAAAGAACAACACAAAAGACTATTTGTTGCAGCAGAAAGCATCGTCAAGATCTCTGCATGCATGCATGCCTGACAAACAACTCTGACTTGATGATTTTATTGTTGTATTTGTTGCGTTGCCCAGGGCAACCCGTTTTAACTTTTGATTATATTGGGTAATAAAGCACATCGCATGCAGACATAAACTAACATTCATACAGAAAAACACACAAACACACACTACATCTCAAATACCTGTGATACGAGTAAATAATTTCTTTGTGTAGTAATAATGATAAAGCAAAAATAAGAGAAAAATAATCTTAAATAATCTAAAAGTGGAAGGTTTTGCTTCATATTACTTCTATAATATCAAAAAAGGCAAAAATATTTTTAATCAAAAGCACCCTACAAGAGGCAGAGAGGTATTGCAAAGAGCTGCGAACTGTTTGTAATACAAAAAACAAATCAAGAATTTATAATATACAAATTTGTAAATATATGAACTCTTTACAAACAAAGTAGATTTTATATAATTTTTTTTTCTTTTAGAATGATATTAAATCAAGTTTAAAGAATTGAAAATTTTTATCTAAAATTTTAGTATCAAATTTTTAGTACTAAATTTTAGTGCTAATTTTTTTTAGTATTTTTTTTGCAAAATTTTTAGTTTATATTGCATATTGAGTAATAATTTTTTAGAGGTTATCCTTGGAAAACCCATTATCAATTTAGTACTAAGAATATATGCAATTCTGTTAATATGGCAGGCCACTCCTGGACTAGCGCGTTAACTTCACGCTTAATATGCTAAAGAAACCGATATAGCAGAATTATTTATCATCACACATTTTATTACCCTCGGCTATAAAACTAATCAATAGACATGAGAGACCAAAGCACATCGAGATGTATGTATGTATTTGCAAAATTCATAATTTCAAAAATTAAATATCGAAATCAGTAACTTAGATTAGATGTAAACTTCAATATCTTCTAAGTTGATTACAAATATGGATTCTCTCTTGTTTAGTATTAAATTTCTTCCCATATTTTACATTTTAGTACCGATATTATAATAATATACATATGTATGTATATGTATATTTTTTTTATAAAAAAACATTTACTATTTCAAAACGTTTATGTAAGCTACGCATTTAAAAAGGAATTTTATAAAACAATTATTTAGTACTAACTTTTTTACAATTTGGTACTAAATTTTTAGTACTAAAATTTATTTGCTAATTGCTAAAATCTTTGAGTACGAAACCTTAGTACTAAGACTTATGTATTAAAACTTTAGTTTTTAGCACTCGAATTTAAGGAAGGCTGATTTTTTTTTGCACCGATATTTTTAATACATGATTTCATTGTAAATCCTAGCTAGCGATTTGTCTATTCGTTTATTTCCTTACTTGTTATCATCTTTATTATTTGAATAGAATCAGGAGGTAATTTTATGCAGCTGCACTGCTGCTGTTTATTTGTTATTGTCAGTTTTGATTAAAATTGTTTTCCTTTCGCCAGTTTATGTTGCCATGACAAATTATCCACACTTGTAATAAACAACATTAAAAACAGCAGCATAATAAAATAAAATATTTTAAAATTGTTTTTCTCATATTCTATTTAATTTTTTTTTTTTTTTTTTTGTTTTCCTAAGCAAATGGTTTATTCTTGTTTTTTTAAGTAATAAGGACTTAACTGTCAAGTCATTAAAAAAAGATTTCAAAAGCTAAAAGAAAGTAAACAAGAGCTTGTTGTGAATCCTTATACGAATATGTGAATGGGATTGGACAGCTACACGTGTTTATTTTATGAAAAAAAGTTTCTGAAAATTTTCTATTCTAAGAGATTTGTATGTCTTCTTCTTATTCATGGTAACCATAGAGCTATAAGCAATTACCAAAATTAAGTTTGACCCCAGTTCTTTGACATATAAAAAGTCAATGACTTGCAGGATTTCTTGCAGCATCAGCAACAGGATATTTTTTATAATAAGAAATATATAAAAATGACAAATATATATGAGATTTTTATTTTTAGAGGTAGTTTTCATTATTAAGAAATATTTTCTTATTATTTTGATTGTTTGTTTTGTGGATGTGGTAATAATATTTTAGTCATTGTTATTAAAGAAAATTGCCATTTATCTTTATTTCATATATTTTTCGTCATTTTATTGGATTAGAAGAGTGACAATAATTTTTTGCTTGTTAATATGACGCAGATATATTAATTTTGAATCTTGAAAGCTTTTGCTATATATAACATAATAACCAAAGTAATATTAATAATCTAACACGATTTTTTTATGAAGTAAGAACTAAAAGCTTCCACATAGTTTTATTACACGCCACTAAGAACTTAAACTGCAATCAGTATTGCATTAGTGTTTTCTGTTAAAAATAAACTGTCAAAATTTTAGTACTAAATAATGAAGAAATAAAATCTTTTTGTAAACATTTAAAAAGTATTATTTTGTTTTAAGAAGTTAAAGGGATTTCGAAAGATTTTTTAAAATTGTAGTACTAAATATTTTTTTGGTACTAAAAAGTTTTTATGCTAAAAGTTTTTAAAAAATTAGTTACAAGATAAGAAAATTGCAGTAGACAGAAGTATAAATACTTTTGTCTTAAAAAAAAACTTAAAAATTAGTACATTTTAGTACTTCATACATTAGTAACAAAATGCAATTATTATTTTTATTAATTTTCATATAATCACCACGGTATAGCAGCTTGGGGAGGAGTGAAATATAACACAACACTACAAAAAACTCAAAACTGAATATTTAAAATTTTATGGAAAAAATTCCAAGTAACATGTCGGGAAACCAACAGAAATGGTTATATAGAACAACAGACCAACGACACAATGATACAACGTTTCAACACGGATCGTAATACAAATAGCAACAATTTGAACAACAACAATAGTATCAGCAAACACAGAAACCCTTCGAATAACAACATCAGCAACAACGATAGAGTCTACAATACTACACGTAACATTACGAGTATTTTAATTAACAACAACAACAGCAACAGTGTCAGCAATACCAACAACATCAACGCAAGTACCATCAACAACAATGTAAGCAGCAACAATATGAATGTCAGCAACAACAGCGTCAACACCAACAATAGTCAAACTGTCAGCAACGTTAATACAAACGTCAACAATCAAAACAATTTTACCAACATCAGCAATATTAACAACAACTTCAGTTATATGAACAACAACATGATTAACGACAACAATATTATTCACCAGAACAGCATTAGCAATTGCTAAAACTTTACAGGTGCTAAACGTAAAATAACATCTACTACACAACGATCGCGAAAGAATTTTTACAAGACAGCAGATTCTTGCAGCCAATCAACCACACCTACAACACAAGAAGACGTGCACAGGGCAGATTTAAAGTAAACTGAATATGGCAAAAGAACACTACCTGTAATCTTGCCCACAACACTAAATAGACTACCTACTCGTACCACCTATAATCAACACAGCTAATTTAAAAAGAAGAACACAGTTAATCAAACAACACTTAATAAGTTTGCAATAAATTAATCTAGAAATATTTAAAATTATGCGGTTCAAAAAATTTTTTCTGAAACATGAATTTTTCTTCGAAAATTACCATGTATGTACAATGTAAATGTATATATACTGTATATATATTGTTTTTTTCTTTTTTATATCACTTTTTCTAAATACATTTTTTCTTTTCTGTATCACTTTTATTAATAAGTTGTTAAATAACAATTTAATTTTTGGTCTTAATTAGTAATTTTTCTTAAATGCTAATTTTATGTAATATGAATTTTTGAAAAATTTTTCTTAAGTCAATAAGTAAACACTATTTTAGTGATACATGTGCAATACAATGCATATCAGCAACTCTGCAGACAAGCTTTAACGCTTTGCGGAAAACACTGTAACATGAATTGTTAAACGTAAGTAAGGAAAAAAAAAAAATTAGAAAAATACAATATACTTGCTAGTGTATTACTATCACTGGAACTATAAATTTATCAAACAAATTTTATTAAAAAAATTTGTAGTACTAAAAAGACAACTCGATTGTTTAAATGTATATTTCTAAGTTAAGGTTTAAAATTTTCACTTTTAACCATTCTTTAAAACTTTTATGCATAAGTTTAGTTTTAAATAGCGCTGAAAAATACATTTGTGTATATCGAAGAAATTTAGTACTAATAATTTTTTGGTGCTCAGAATTCTGTCAAAAGCAGCAAATTAACTAAATTATTTAAGACTTATTATAGCGCTGCACTGACACTGACAGTTAAAATTTTTCTAGTACTAAAATTATATGCGCTATGAAATTTGTCAGATGAAGCTATGAGGCGAAATATTTTTCTGACTGTTTGGCTAAAAATTCATAACTTATGTACGGTTTCCATAATACAAATAATTGGTTTGTGTTGAAAATTTGTAAAAAAAAACCCACTCAGAAACTCGTATAAAATATTTCTACTGAAGTCATTTGTCGATATTGTGGAAACAGAATCTTAATTGTTATAAAATAAGTAAAAAATATACCGTATATATTTATTTTTTTAAATGTGTTGTAAAAATTTTGGGAATAAAAAAATTTTAGTACTAAAAAAATTTTGTACTAAAAATTAAAAAAAAATGTTAAAATTTTTTTGAAACAAACTTAATACTGAATAAAGTTTTATATGCAGTTTTTAGTACTACTGGAAAAATTGCTGCTAATAACTGAAATGGTGAGAATTTTTTTAATTAATTGTAAACAAATTTATAATAAACTTTACATATTTGATAAAGAATAGGATCGAAAAATATTTATATACATTAATTTTTTTTTAAATTTATTTAATTCACCTGAAAGTTTTTTTTAAAAAAAAAAACTGTTATTTTTTCTTTGAAAATAAATTATACAATTCCATATGAGACGAGACACTATTTTGACAACAACAACTACATCATAAACTTTAAGCAATTTATCAGATTCAACACTGTCATGCCACCTTCTATTTTCCCCCTTGACGTTTCTTTTCAAAACTAAAGTGCATACTTGTGTATGCATGTGGAAAGTGGAAAAATTGCTGTCTGTTTTTTGTTTTTGTTGTTGCATCTTTACTGTAGTTTTCTTTTTATGAATTATACCAACATCATTTGAGCAACCAATCTCATTTGTTTAATACACATTAGTGAGTGGTTGTTGTAGTAGTAGTAGTAGTAGACATCTTAGTGGAACAGGCTTTAGTATTTGGTGGCGTGTATTATGGGTGTAGACGAGGGCAGGGAAATAGTACATTTGGAAAATATATTGCTTGTTAGAGTTTTGGATAGGGTATCACAAATGGACCGAATTAACGGACCCAAGTGCGTCAAGTCTCAGATGTGACGGCCCTCGAAACCTAACCGAAACCTTACCTAGAGTTTTGGATGAAAAGCACAAAAATTGATTTTGTGGTTTAAATTATTGCAGGCAAACATTTTATTTTCTTGTTCTGTTTGAGTTGAAATTTCATTTTTTCTTTTGTGCTATTAATTTCCTCTCATGTGTTGCTCTAGCTGTACATATTTTACCTTTAATAAATACGCGATTTTGCATAATGAATGTGATGTTGATGCAGTTGTTGCTATTTCTAGTTGTTTTGCATTTTTGTAGCATAAATGAAGGCGCCATTGGCTGAAGTATGAAAAAATTTATGCATTTTTGAATTATGAATTTGAGTTAAGTTTTCTTTTTTTTTTTTTTTTTTTTTCTTTGTCGAAGTGGCATCAGCTTCTACTACTAGAAACAAATGGAGGTATTAAAACAACAACTACAAAAATTTATTATTAGACTAGATTACGTGCAGGGATTTATTTTGCTTATTGTGTACCGACTTACAATTCACGTATATTTACAAATACATACTCACACACACACACACAAGAACATAGTCTTTTAAGCTGGAGCATTGTAGAATGTATATACACAAACAAACAAAATGCAACGTTAATTCAAAAATATTAGATTTTGTTGCTGTTATTGTATTTGTATTATTGTGAGATTCCCAGAAGTATGCTGTACCGTTAGTTCAGTTATCAAAAAAAGATATATTTAGTTACAGTCCAAAATCATCTTTATTTATAAAAGTTGTTTAAACTTTAAATTAACTATAAGGAGACAATTGACATGATTACCATAACTATAGTATGTGTATGATAAACAATGAATAGTTGTAGCCACCAAATTATTATTCTTTATAATAATACTATAACTATAGCTTTAGTAACGGTAAAATAGAGCTTTTCTTCTTGCTACCATTAGCTAGAAATTTTTAAACATTTTTGAACTACAACCATAGTTTGGTATTTTAATAATAGTGTATTTTTGGTTTACTGTCATTGAAATATAATCAAAAAGAAAGCAAATTTTTATTCAATATTCATAAATTTAAAGCTAGAAAATATTATGTATAAGGTTTTCCAATAAGAGTGATATGATTTCTTTAGAAAGAAACACAATTATTGTTAAGGAAATTCAAAAGTTTTTTATTTAATGTGAAGTACAATCGATACAATTAAGTTGTAAATAAAACGTCATTCAAATGGCCTACACGACTTCTTCTGCAGGAACAAATTCGATGAACCCAATTTTCCAGCACTTTTTCCACTAAATCAAGTCGTATGTCATGAATGGCACTTTCAATATTAACTTGTAAAGCTTGAAGAGAGTATGGTTTATTTCGAAAGACCAATGATTTCAAATAACTCCACAAGAAATAGTCTAATGGTGTTAAATCACAACTTCTTGGAGGCCATTCAATATCACAATTTCTTTAAATAATCGAATCTCCAAACTTTTCCCGCAATAATTCAATTGTTGCATTTGCTGTGTGGCAAAATCAACAAATTCACGACGTTTACGTTGGTTCAATGACTTCAGTTCTTGAGTGAGAACAATTTTTTGCGGATGCAAACCCGAATCCTTTCTCAAAACCCGCCAGGTTGTGGTCTGAGACATTTCCAATTGCTGAGAACATCTTGGAATCGACAAATTGCGGCCTTCAGCAACAGTTGCTTGAATGGCAGCAATATTTGCTTTACATCGAGCGGTTCTTTGTCAAGAGCCAATAGAACATTATGTAAAGAAAATGTAAGCTAAAAATTTACAACAATTCGACAAATAGTGAGCACACTGGGACGATTATTACGACCATAAAATGGCAAAAGCGCGCGAAAAGTTGCAATTGGAGAACGATTATTTTCATAATAAAACTGAATAATTTGTAAAAGTTTTTCTTGCGTATATCTCTTCATGATGATATTGTAAACACTACTGAATACAATGGGCGCGTTCAGCAGAAAAACCTGCTACTAAACAGTTCAGATGTAGCAGCTTTTGATTTGATTAATTTTTCTGAACGAACTGCTCACTTTTTTGTCAAAAATATCAAAAAATTTGACTTTTCAATTTAAATTATTGAATTTTATTTTGTAAAAAGATTTTATTATATTTATTTCTGAATTTAAATAAATTAAAATTTAAAAATATATTATGAAATTTGATTCAAAAGTCAAACTGAACTGAAATATCGTAATTTGATGACATGTATCGTACTTTTTCCTTGTTACCTAAAGCAGTGAGCGCTCACTCAACATGTTCGCTCATCGCTCACTAATCGAAGCATTCAGCAGATTGTTGAGCAACAGTTGTGTAGCAAACTGTGTCTGCTGAACGCGCCCAAGAAAAAACAAATGAAAGATCATGAAATATTACAAATGGCCGAAACGTCACTTCAACATCATATCATCTCTATTGGAAAACCTTTTATTATCTACACTTTATATAATTGCGTGTGCAACAATTCTCATTTTGTTGATATTAAAATCAACATAAATATTTTGGCCTGCCAAACAGCTACGAAACCCTGAATCTTAAATTTCAATTATCAGTTATAGCATTTCGTTCGATAAGATCAATTTAACATCCGAACTACAGGACATTATTTAAATATTTGCCTATCACCCCTCTGCCAAGAGATGAAACAACAAGAACAACATTAAAACATGCTTACAGACAATGAATGATGTGGCATAACTAATATCTAAATGTATAAGTGTGCAGCAAATATACATGTGCAACATGTACTTGCTACCTGGGCCACAAAAATTTCACCAAACTGTACATGAAACAGCAGAGGAGCAACATCATCATCAGCATCCAGCTAAAAA
Source organism: Lypha dubia (assembly GCA_947311025.1). Lineage (NCBI taxonomy): Eukaryota > Metazoa > Arthropoda > Insecta > Diptera > Tachinidae > Lypha > Lypha dubia. Next base: position 26,289,435 of record OX371263.1, on the reverse strand, counting down.
TAAATTTTCGCTTATATGGGAATGAGTAATAAATACAAGAACATTTTACTGAATTTTTATTCGTATTTGTATGCATGAGCATTGAAAAGCTTTTGCTGAGATTCATCAAAATTTATGTATTTTCCTATAACTATGTATTATTATTGTTCTTGCTACAATGCTTTCAGCATAATGTTGTTGCTGCAGAGAAACAACCGAAAAAATAAGCAGTAGTAGTAGTAGTCATCTTCGTTGTTCTCCTTGTTTTGTATTGTATTGTAGTGGATTTTTTCCTTTTTTTTTGTTTTATTTCCTTTTTTTTTATGTGTATATTGTGGAATCCTTGTAATATTTATAATTTGATATGCGTTGTTTTGTTGTTTTTCTTTCGACTTATTTGTCATAAATTTAAACCGTCTGTCTTTTAAGATTTCCTTTTTTTTCCCCGTATTTATCTTTTGGTATTTATGCAATTTAAATAATAAAATTTTTATAGTGAAACATGCAGGTAAATAATAAGTATGGTTTAGTTAGAGGAAATAAGCAATTGAAGGACTAATAAGCTTAGCATAATTTAAAATCGATCAATTGAAGGAGATATTAAGGATATATCTATCAGGTATTTATTTTCTTAAACGTAATGAAAAATTTAAATTAATGTTGATATGAATGCCAAAGAAAATGGGTGGTGTTGGCTGAAGTGGTTAGCGCGTTGACTACAATGACTTGGGGCCTGGGTTCAAACCCTGGCCAGAGCAAGTCAATCAACATCATTAATTTCTCTAATGTACATTAGTGAAACATTGTATTAATTGTTGTCGGACTATTTTATTTAAGTGATGAAGGCATAGCACTGGTCACTAAAAAACTGTTCCGAGAGCGATTGATGCTATCGAAGCTAATGTACACAACATCGTCCTCCCTCGTGGGTTAGCAGAAACATCGGATATTTCCTACTAAATTTTCCTACTCACACTTTTAAATAAACTTAGCGAAAACTCCTTAATATTCCCAAAATATCAATTAAACTTTAGCAAAAAAAAAAATCTGCCAAATAATTTGTCACTAAATTAAAAATATGTGTACTAACGAAAATTAAGAAAAACTAAAACAAAAACAACTTTATTAAATGCTTTAAAAACTTTCAAGTCCTGTGAGAGTGTTATATTGTGTCTGGGAAGAAGGAGCGCCAACAGACACACACTTACACACACATTTCCATTTTTATTACCAACCAGAAACCACAGCCAAGTTTTTAAACTATTTTTTTTAACTCTTTTTTTTCCCCTTAAAAATAAAACGGATATAAACTAAAATTGCATTTCATATTGTTTAAATGCGTGTCATTGTATGTTTGTATGGGTGCCACTAGTATGTCGACGTCTTGTAAGTATTTTACGCTTTTTTTGTGCTAAACTAAGAAAGTGAGGTATAGAGCGCATGAGAGGGGGGGGGGGAGACAGGGAGCGAAACGGTAGCAAAAAAGAAAAGTAATGGCGGGAAATTTGTATTCGTGTCACGTTAAGCATGTAGAGACCGTTACTCAAGCTACTATACTTTAAGGATTATTATATAGTTGGTTGCTTATATTATTATTGTTGTTGTTGTTGTTTTTGCTGTCTTTGCATTTATTTTTTCTAGCATAGTTGTTGTATATTTTTAACACTTTTTAGCTGTAAAATTAAAAATAGAAAACAACATTTCATTTCCTATTTTTTTTTTTTTTTTTTTTGTAGTGCTCGGGTGTGAAGAAATATATAAATGGTCATAAATTTGAATGTGTTGCCGTACGTTGTTCGTTCATATGTGTTTTTTGCACTCGTAAATGGCTGTGTTTGTGTGTGTGTGTGTGTGTGTGTGCGTGTTGGAGTAATGGTTCTTATGCCTGTTCAGAGGTTGATATGTATGTGTGTGTGTGGCTTTAAATGTTTTTATTATTATTATAAGTTTTTTTAATTTTATGCGTAAGTTTATGTGCATTTCATTTTCCATATTTAATACTTGATTAAATTTTGTGATAAGTTTTCTTTTACTATTAACAAAACATTTTAAATGCTATAAAGTATTTTTTCACGACATTTTTATTTTTTTGATTTGAGCGAAAATTATATCTCTCATGCATACACACACACACAAGGATTTTAATGCAATTTTAAATGGGAAATATGTACATATGTGATTTTGGTTTGCTTCGTTTTTTTTAATGTACATAAAAAGCAAAACAAAAATTTATATATCAATACGGTATTGCTTTAAAGGGAAGGAGGGTAAGTATAGAATTTCTTGAAGCATTTTATTGTTTCAAATAACGAAGGATTTTTTAAGAATATAAAGCATATTTTTTTTATTCGATACAAAGGTTTTCTTAAATTTCATGTCTTAAAGTTTTTATATATAAAAACTTAAAAAATAGTCAAAAGTTTTTTAAACTGTTTAATTATTTCCAAGATTTATTTGCCTTCTTTACAACATTAGAGAGGCATCTGGGGCATGACCTGTAACAGCTCTCTTATTCTAAATGAATGGAATATACGCTGATTCTATGTGCGATTGAGATGTCATTAAATAAAATTAGTATACTAAGCGAAGGGCTCAAAATTAAATTTTAAAGATCATATATGCACCGTGACAGCTTCTTTTATATTACAGAAATTACTAATATGTAAAATTTTTAGGTCGCAGTTTTCACAATACAGACAAATGAGTTGTGTAGAAATTTTTTATATAGAAATAACTAAAAAAACTGAGTGGTTTTCATACAAATTTTCTAATCAAAACAATTGCTTTTATTATAGATACCGCACATTAAAAATTTTCAAGAATTTATGTATTCAAAATTCAAACTACTACGTGTTGGTTGGCATTAATACCAAACAAAAATTAGGCATGTAAATAAGATAACCGAACAAATACTGGCTACAGATTGAGTTTGGTAGAGTAAAAATTTGAGTAGCCTAGAAAATTAAGTAGTGTAGAGAGTTGAGTAAATAAGAAAAATGAGATGAGAAGAAATTAAGGTAGATTGAAAAATGAGTAGAGTATAAAGTTGAGTTAATTGAGAGTAGAGTGGAAAGTTTAGCTTAGCTTTAGCTTTGAGCAACCGGACTTACATAGTCTATAAGTATGGACCCCTGGCTTTAATTTCCCATTGGTCCAAATGAGTGACAAACGAAAATGTGCCCACGAATGGCCAAATTCCCGTAGAGATCATACAAAATTAACTTACTGCCTGGTCCACGATGTCGATCGACAACTTAAGCGAGCGACAGCAAGTCACTCACTATCGATCGCTTAAGCGCCCCACTAAATATCGACTTGTCGGTCGTCTGGCTTTACGTGTTTAACGTAATCATTGTCAAATGACTATATTGCCACATCAAATATTCCATGTTAGTTGAGCTTTAAATATGGCCATTTGAACGTGGCACAACTACCAGGTATGCACACTTCGATAACAAGTACAACAAACAAAAAACAACTAGTATATTGATGGTATAAAATACTCGCTTTTTTATTGAAACAATCAAATAAATTTAACAATTTCTTAAAAATGCTTTACAAACTGTAACAATTATTTGTGTATGCAGTAAAACTGTATCAGTTAGTATGCAAATTTGATCTAAAGCTATCTGAGTCTGCTGTGCTAGTCAGCTCACCTCTTGAATATGCCTTGCTTCAAATGTAAACACAAAACATATGTTTTCAATACGATTAAATCAATTTTGTGAAGAATAACTTATAGCAAAATAACTCTTTGATATTGTGTATATTTTACAAATTCAACTAGAACCTGCATCTGCTTCAGATCTGCCTTTTAAAGGCTGAAAAATGTTGTTGGTAATAAATAATTATTAGCTGTACAAGAACATTTTTATCAAAATACATATTTATATACATGAATACCAACATATCAATTTTCCATCATGAAATTTCTAAAATTATTTATAAAATAACCAATTTTTTATATATTTTGTCAAATTAATTTCTCAGTCGACAACCAAAAAGCAAGTGACTGATTTTGACAGTTGTTGTCGTACAATATTTCTTAGTGGGGCGCAAATTTTTACAAGTATGCTTACGTTATCGCTCGCTTTGATTGTCGATCGACTTGTCGTGCTGAAAACTATTAGTGGGGCGCAAATCAGCTGGTTGTCGTCACAAAAGCAAGCGAGCGATAGCGGTCGACATCGTGGACCAGGCAGTTAGTTAAGATACATTTATATCAACTAGCAAAGATGTAAACCAAAAAGTTCAATCGAGCTATGTTGGCAAGGTCCCGACTAAACATATTTAACTTAAAGGCCAGATATGTCATGACGTAAGCTCTTACGTAAAACATATTTTACTGAAGTATGAAGTTAAGTAGAGTAGAAAGTTAAGTGAAGGAGAAAATTGAGTAGAGTAAAAACAATATTAGATTATGAAATTGAATAGAGTAGAAAGTTGAGTAGAATTAGTAAAATGAGTAGAGTAAAAAGTTGAGTAGAGCAAAAAAATTAGTAGAGTATGAAGTTGAGTAGAGTAGAAAGTTGAATAAAGTAGAGACTAGACTGGATTAGAAAGTTGAGATGAGTAGAAAGTTGACTAGACCAGAAAGTTGAATATAGTAGAATAGCGTAACGCCGGCAGTAGTAGAACAAATTGGGGTAAAGTGTAGTCTAGAGTGAAGCAAATTAAAAAAATTGTAAAGTACAAAATAAGAAGAAACACACGCTATATAGAACATCCTTGATTTGATAGTAATATGATCAGACATTAACCACATTGTTTAAACTTTCGAAATTTTGCGTTAATCAGCAATTCCCATAACAAGTTTTATATGAAAGCACTTTACTTTTATTTTTCTTTTTTGTTATTGCCATTGTGGTCGCCATAACTATACTTTTATATTCATTAGATTTCTAAATATGAACATAAACTTGTTAGAAGTATGTGAGTATTCACACTCAAGTTGTGTACAAAAAAAAAAAAAAAAAACTCATAGAAATACATAGAATGATACATAGTCGTACATTGATGTGTGTATTATAAGTTTCAACTCCCATAAAGTATGTTCACACAATCATAAAACGTGCCAAGTTTATTAAACTGATAGATGCTTTTAGCACTTGTTATAAATATTATGAGCACACCAATACAAAGGTATTATTAAAGTATTGTGTGCGTGTGTGTGTATGCTAAATTGCTACAGCAAACACTAACAAAATGTATATTATATATTGATGGCAACTATAAAATAAAATTAACTAAAACATTTCAGCCAAAGTAAAGTCATATAAGATTATGGCCAGTATAGAAAAAAACAGAGAAAAACAATGAATGTATCAACAAAAAAGGTGTTCGAAAGCGATGTAAATATTTATGGCCTGGTTGTAATGAAGGTGCCTTTTTTCAAACCTGCATATACGTGGGTAGATATTTATGTTTTTATTATTGCGAAAAAGAAATCTTATCAAAGGTAATAAAAATAATATTTTTGTGTGATTGCAAGTGAAAGAAGGTGGTTATTAAACATTTTTTAAGTTTTTAATTCTGTAAGGATTTCTTTTTGTGTAAAGCACACTATCAATTTTAAAACTCAAAATTATTTTGCATTTCTTATTTTTGTCATAATGTCTTTTAAGTTTCAAAACTTTAACCATCCAACCAAAACTATGCAAAATGAGTTAATTTCTTTTGACAGTCCCACCAAAAAAGAATTAACAAAAAAAAAAAATGAGTGTACTTTAAAACAAATATTAACAATAAAAATGTTGTTGGTATCCTTCGGAAACAGCAAACAAACGTTTATGAAGCTTCAACCGACCGACCGACAGACAGGCAGACTGACAGCAAACAACTATGCCAACAATGTGGCGCAAAAAATTAAGAAAAAAGTTTTTGCGAGGAAATCTAAAAACAACAGCAACAAGAAAAGCCAATTAAAAGCAGTTGACATTTTTCAACAATAATGGCATTTTAACACTTTTCAGTATTTCCGCTGTTGTGAGTTTGAATAAAATAACAAAAGCAGTGAAAACCGAAAACAGCAACAGCAATATCAACAACACGAACACATAAATACTTTATAAACACCAACACTAACTCATTGGCATTTAAATAGACAGACGACAAATTTACAAACAAAATAACGGCGATTATACTTAGTTGTGTGACAATGGTGTGTCATTCATGAGCTCGGTCGCCTAAAGTTATGCTAAGCAAAAATATTTAAACAAAGTATGGCTAAAAATGAGCCCCTACCCAATAAACATTATCGTGCTGCAAAAGATATCGATACCAGCAAACAATACGGGTTTAAAATGCGATTTTTAAACTCAAGTCCAAGAAATTTAATTAAAAATTTTAGTTAAAATTACAGCTGGAATTTATTGTCAAGTTTTGAAAAATAATGCATTCCAACACAAACCATAGAAACGCTTTTTCTTATATTTACTGGGTTATTATGATGCACACCACAAATATAAGCAAAATCTGTTGAATGAATGACAAAGAGGTTTTATGACTTGTCATTAAAAAAACTCACCAGACTTTTTGCATTAGAATGTAAATAAAAATTAAGTTATTTTAAGTGTATTTGTATAAATTTCAGATTAAAAAAAATCTTTGAAAAGGAAACAAAGTATTCTTTTTAATTCCCCCATGTTTGTCCTTTAAAAATATTATTTTATTCTAAAATATCATAAATTTTTTATTTTTTCCTGGTCTGAAAGAGTTATTATTTTTTTTTCTGTAAGGATTTCTATTAAAGATCGAAAGAACGAAGAGAGCCTAGACTCCTCATGCGCAAATCGTCATGTCCTTTGGACATTAAAATATTTAAAATTAATTATGTATATGTAAAATATGAAAGCCATCAGCAAAACAGCTGCTATTTTACGTTGTACTTTTGTATTGAACGTTACTTTTTTGTTTATTAGAAATGAAGCATATCCATTTTCGTTGCAACAAAGCAACGGATTCGGATTAAAAGATTTAAAAAATTTTCTAAAATAATCACTTAAAGATATGTATGGAACGTTACCTTTAGTTGTTCCTTAATGACATTGAATTTTTTCTGTGTATTGAAAAAGTTTTTTAAATTGATTTCGGTGCAATTTGTAGCATATGCATTTTCGTTGCTAAAAAGTACTTTTTATATTTCGGATTCAAGGAACTTAAAAATTGTCTGAAATAATCACTTAAAGATATGTATTGAACGTTACCTTTAGTTGTTCCTTAATGAGTTTGAATTTTTTCTGTGTATTGAATAAGTTTTTTAAATTGATTTCGGTGCAATTTGTAGCATATGCATTTTCGTTGCTAAAAAGTACTTTTTATATTTCGGATTCAAGGAACTTAAAAATTGTCTGAAATAATCACTTAAAGATATGTATTGAACGTTACCTTTAGTTGTTCCTTAATGAGTTTGAATTTTTTCTGTGTATTGAATAAGTTTTTTATTGATTTCGATGCTATGTGTAGCTTGCGTTCTGACTCCAAACTTCTGAGAGTGATTTTGAGCATCACAATTTTTTTTCCCTTTTTAAAATTGTTATAAAATCGATTTTGTGAATTAATGAATAGGAAAATTATTGTTGTAAACTTTTGTGAATTTTTCAAATACATACTTTTATATTTAAAAAGATTTAATCAATCAATCAATTATTGTTTGTATACTAAATAGTGTATTGAACGTTACTCGGCATTTTTAAAAGTAAAAGAAATTGTATTTTATATTGAATTTCATGCCTCAGAGCGTAACTTTTGAATGTCTCAACCGATCTCAAAGAAACTCGAGGCATTCTAAAAAAAAAAATTGTCTAAACATTTTGGCCGACTTTGGAAATTATAATTTTCCATAAAATCTTTACAAATTAATTGCAAATAAAATTTAAAGAATATCGCTGTTGAAAATTTTCAAAAAGACTGCCATTTCATAATTACAACAAAAATGCTTCCAAGGCCATATTTAACACTCAACCACTTTTTGATCTAAATAAATTAAATACTTCGAGAGAAGTATGAAAATTGCAGCTTAAAATTGTGGCAAGAAAAATTTTGTTAAATTTTTCAAATTTTTATAGATTTGAAATTATTTAAAACAAAAAATCGGAAGTTCAAATGTCAGCCTGCAAGTTTAATTGAATTTAAGTAAGTTTGAATATTGTATTGAACGTTACCCATATTTGTTTGAAATTATTTGAAATTTTTTGAATGTTTTTTTAACAACTTTCCAAATACTATTTATCACAATTACCTAATAATTTTTAATAGTGTATTTTAAGATTGTATTGAATGTTACTTTAATAATACTGGTAAAATAAGCTAAATATTATAGAAAATAAAATGTAAATATATTAAAAAATGGGTATTTAAAAGTATTTTCGCTTAAAATCAAGAGACATTCATTAGTTTAAACCTTGAGTTTATTTAATTATGCCTAAAGGTAGGCAACATAGCTGTTACTGACACTGATCTGAAAAGCCTGTATAAGAAGAATAATTATGGAATAAATTAATGAATACACTTGTCTTCTTGGAGTGAAACACTACTGCATACTTTTATGTTTCCGCTTATTACTTTAAGCAATCATTTTCTTAATTAAATCCTTTTTTTTTTGTTCTTTTGGCAATAACTAAATGTTTGGTCTTGCATTTCATTTGTGCGTTCCCAGAAATTTATATTAAACTCTATAGAGCTGATGATATCTCATATGTTGTCTCGGTGTTTGTATGTTTGCACAACTTGAGTTTAATGTTAAATCTTTTACATTATTTCGCACTTTGTATTTATGTTTGAACTTAACCAGCCTGAGGTGTTATTTAGCATAAATGCCTGCATGAGAGCTGACAGAAAACAAAAAAAAAAAAAAGATAAAAGATAAAAAATAAAATGGTATGTATTAAAAGAAACTGCGATGACACAAAACGAAAGAATGGAATGAGACATAAAGGAAAAGGCATTGTTGTTCACTTGTGACTTAACAAGTGGTGTCATTAAACATAAAACGCCTCTAGTATTTGTGCAGCAAAAAAAGGAGAATTGTTTGTATGTGTGTGCATACCAACTAATAAAGGGAAATGGAATAAGACCTCAAGAGAAAATTAAAAATTTAATAAAGCTGCAAAAAGGACAATATAGAAAAAAAAAAGAATGCTGTGGTTAAAATTTTTATAGCATACATGTAGGCTGCTGAAAAGAATTGCTTTACCTACAAGCGTCATAGTTGTACGAAAAAGAAGCTGAAATGAAAATATTGAAAAGGATATTTTAAGATTTATTTAAAATTAGTTTCTAATGAAACTCTGTTATTTTTCACCGTAAAATTTGTAACTTCCTTTAATAGAAATTACTTATTTTATTTTATTGCAAGTCTGTTATTAGAAAGATTTTGCTTCATAATTTCCAAAGAATATTTTCCAAAATTTTATTTGCTCTTTTATTTATATACTCTAAATCATATATGTGTGTGTGTGTGTGTTTGTAAGGAAAATGATTGCTTAACTCAATTGTTAACCATATTGCCAAGCATATGGTTATGTTAGTACTTTTAAAATGCAATTTTCAACGGAAACACAGATGTATCCGGCTTCCTCGACAAAGAAAAAAAAAAAAACAAAAAACAAAATACATTTCAACAAAATTTATTCCGCAAACAACGAAAGCAAAAAATATTTTGAACGCAAAATTATAAAAACCTTTGCAACCACATAAAACTCATTTAAAATGCAGCAAATATCTAAATGAGAGATGTAAAAAAAAATATAATTTAATTTATTTTTCAAAATTTTAAGAGCCACAAATTTAATATTAAAGAGTTATTATTTGTCTAGTTTTTTTTTTTTTTTTGCTCATACAATTGACCATTGTTTTTAGCATTTGTTGTTGCATTATCTCAGATGGGAATATTAAATGCAGCAGCAACAACCAACAATAAAACCATACAAATTCTAAAATCCGCCGGAAACAAGCATTTTAAATAAAACAGTCAAACAAGTTGACAAAAGAAAGCAAAGCAAAGCAAAAAAATATTTAAACAAAAAGTGTTTGCTCAAGCAACAGGCAGGCAGGCAGGCAGGCAGGCAGGCAGGCAGGCAGGCAGGCAGGCAGGCAGGCAGGCAGGCAGGCAGGCAGGCAGGCAGGCAGGCAGGCTGGCGTTAATGTGGCGGTTTATTATATTTATAATTTCTCTGTTTGAAATCATTTCCTTGCTATTCAGTGGTGTTGTAGCGTTGTATAAGATAACAGCTTTGCCAGGGTTTGTGTTGAAAATAAAAGAAGAACAAAAAAACCAAAAAAAAAAAAAAAAAAACTGAATACAAATTCCCTTAGGCCAAATTTTATTATACTTTAGCCAAAGAATTCTAAAGTATAAAATTGTTTTTATAAGCTGCAGCATAATAAGGCAAAATGGCTATTAAGGCACAATTAAATACTTAAAAACTGAAGCATAGCTAAAAGATGAGAGAGAACAACAAAAACTGTTGCCTAAAATGGGGGATATTTGAAATAATAATAAAGAAAAAATCAATAATTCAATACATTGGTGATTTTTATAACTCTATTCCAATTTGGGTTTAATTTAATTTACTTGTGATTTTTAGTGTTTCTAATTACAAGTGCGAACTTTACTATATTTTGAAATGTATTGAACGTTACTTTGAAAAATTCTTTTAAATTGTGTATTGATATCAAAACTACTTTAAAATTTAATACAATATTATATTCAATAATCATTCATCATTAGATCAGTATTTATATTATTCAAAATGTACAGAACGTTACCTAAATCTTTTAAAATAATTACCATTTTCCTTTTTAGTGCCTTAAAATGAAAAGTTTAAAACAAATACACACATACACACAGCAATAATGAAAGCTTTTTAATTAAAAAATCTTTATAAAGTTTCCTTTTAGTTTAGGCCGAAGAAGATTCCATTAATATTTTCACCCACGCGATTAAGGACAATAATAAATTCAAGCTAGTGTTATTTGGTTTACCTCAACTAAGCATTGCGACCATGATGGACGATTTTAAATATAATTTTAACATCGAACCAGTTAGCATAAAAGAAATAAACACCTCCCGCTCAAATCCGGACGATGCGCTGTACATGTTGGAATTTAACCGCGAGCAGATTACTAAAAAAGAGGTAATTAAAATTAAGTTTGTAAATGGTATCGCTGTGCACTGGAGAAACCCTCTTCGGCGCTCAAGAGGCCCAATGCAATGCTCCAACTGTTCGATGTATGGTCACGGAGCATCAAATTGCCACAGATCAGCAGTGTGCTTAGGATGTGGTGGCTCACATGACTACTCAACATGCCAACTAAATAAGATTCCTGAAAAAGGCCCTGTAATCAACAAGTGTTTCAACTGCATCAAGAGAAACATGAAAAACGTGAATCATCGTGCGGATGACCCACAGTGTCCTTCACGAAAAGAATATTTGGAGATTCGACAAAAAGTGACTATCAAGAGGCGTCCAACAATAATAAAACAACGCAACGATGTACATCCTTTTTCTTCGACTGAAGATTTGCATGAGATAAGACCTGAACTGAATCCCGTTTTGAATGAAAATCCAGGTAAAGATACTGGCAGATTATCATATGCTAAAATAGCTAGCTCAAACCACAAAACTGTGGAGAGTGATAATCTGTCAAATGAACGACTACTAGATATTTACTTCGAAGCTATTAATGCTTTGGAAAAATGTAAGACTAAATACGACAAATTGAGAGTTCTCGGTAACATGCTTAGGCATGTTATATAAACCCCTGTTAACATGATGAATTTTTTACATCTAATGCATTGGAATGCTCAAGGTCTGACAACCTCCACTGCTATTATAGAATTAGAACAAGTTCTACAACAAAAACAAATAGATATAGTTTTCATAAATGAAACATTTCTTAAACAGCAACTTGTATTTAAACTTAGAAATTTTAAAGTACATAGAGAGGACCGTAACACACATGGTGGTGGCGTTCTAATCGCAGTTAGAAATAATATTCCACACGAACGTATTTCAAAACTCCCAACATCCTCAATGGAAAACGTTTCCATTATAATTAATATACACAATAGGCCAATAAGATTTACGTCTATTTACTGTCCAAAATACACAAATGATTTTATGAACGATATGGACACAATAACCAGATCTGCTTCAGATTTCTTCATCTTTGGGGATTTCAACGCCCAGCATACGAGCTGGAATTGCCACCACAGTAATACAGCTGGTAACAGTCTTTATAACCACCAACTAAACGGTCAATATTACATTTTTTCGCCCAACACTTTTACTCGATTCAGTCAAACTGCTGCTCCTAGTCAATCATCTTGCATAGATCTACTATTATCAAACTCCAATTTACAATTTTCGACACTTAAAACTCATCCTACATTACTTAATTCGGACCACACGCCGATCACTTGTGAAATAGAGTGCTCATTATATGAGGATAGGACTCAAATACCTCAATATAAACTGGCAAACTGGAAAGAAATAGGAAAATGGGTTGAAAATGAGTTAAGAGATAATAATTTACAATCTACTGTTTTGACACATGCAAACATTGAAGAGGTTTTGTCCAAAATTACTCACATTTTGCAAGAAGCCTCGAGGCAAATACCTGTTGCAACAAAATATTGTTGGCAAAGAAAACTATCACGAAAAACTTTATTATTAATTGGTCAAAGAAATAAATACAGACGTAAATTACAAAGAAGCAATAATATTACAGAAAGAAACTTTATATTGAACTTGATTAAACAACTGACCTCTCTAATAAATAAAAACATTAGCATTGACAGAAATAATAGCTGGCATGAGTTTATAAGGAAGTTGCCAGTAGGTAGCAAAAAATTTTGGTTGCTGACGAAAGCAATGAAGGGAAAAAATAACACATTGAGCTACTTAACGGTAAATGGCGTGCATGTACACAATTGTAAAGAAAAGGCAAACATAATCGCCAACAGTTTCGAAAGCTATCACAAAACAACATATAATATGCCGTCTAGAAAAGATAAAGCTGTAAGAACCCATGTTGAGTGGTTAAATAGCCAAACAATACCTCGAAACACAGAGCAGTATCTAACAACAAATACTGAAGTAATAATGCTTATTAAAACGTTGAAAAACTCCAAATCACCTGGTTTGGACGGAATAAATGCCATTATGTTAAAAAATATGACAGATAAGTTTTACACCGTAATTACAAAAGTTTTTAACTGGTGTTTAGTAAATGGATACTTTCCAAAGCATTTTAAAACAGCAAAAGTAGTGCCGATACTTAAGCCAAAGAAGGATGCCAGTTTGCCAAATAACTACCGGCCTATAAGTATGCTAAGTGGCCTTGATAAAGTATTTGAGAAAATCATACTGAACAGACTGAACGAGTTCACAGAGGATAATAATATAATACTAGATGAACAATTTGGTTTTAGAAAACAGCATTCGACAGTACACCAAGTAGAACGAATCGTAAAACTTATATTAAGTAATAAAAACCAGCGTAGAAGTACAGGAATTGTTTTTCTGGACATAGAAAAAGCTTTTGATTCTATATGGCATGATGGGCTAGTATATAAACTTAATATGTTTGGATACCCAGTCTATTTGCAAAAGAGTATACAAAGTTTTTTGAACGAAAGAACATTCGTTGTAAATGTAGAGAATGAACTTTCTTCCCCGAGGTTCATTCCTGCAGGACTACCACAAGGATCAGTTTTATCGCCTACACTATACTCAATTTTCATCTCGGATTTCAAAATATTAAGAGAACAGTCAGCTGCATTATACGCAGATGACACGCAATAATAACAACGGGGAAAGTCTCCAATGCTATTATCAAAAAGATAAAAAATGGGCTGTTACACGCTGAAAAATACTTCTCTAAGTGGAAAATTAAGACTAATGAAGCAAAGACGCAAGCTATAATTTTTCCGTTCAACAAATCACCTAAAAGAACACCTACTTTCGCTTTATCTCTTGGTGCAACAGAAATACCTCTCAGAGAAACTGTGAAATATTTGGGAATAGAGCTCGATAAAAAGTTAACGTTTAAACATCATATTCTTCAAACGTGTGAAAAAGCTGTCCGATGTGGAAGAGCTCTGTTTCCTTTACTAAACCGAAGGTCAACTCTAAATAGGAAAAACAAAATATTGCTCTACAAAATGTGTATACGGCCAATTATGACATATGGATGTCAAGTGTGGTCAAAAAGATGTGCCAAAACATATTTGAAAAAGCTCCAGGTCATACAAAACAAGAATCTGAAAATTATATTCAACCTACCGAGACGATACTCAACAAATAGATTACATAGAATATACCAACAGGAAATGTTTGTAACAGTGATTAATAATATCACACAAAGATTTGAAACCCGCAACAGGATTTCAAATTCTGCCTTGATAAGAAATTTGTAATATTATTTGATTCTCCAACTTTATATAAAGTTGACAGAAGACTTAATGTAAAAATTTCTCTTAATTCCTATTAGGTTTTTTATCTATCTTTTTCCTTATAATGTAAATAAAATCTTTTAAATGTCTATTTTAAGTTAATTCTGAATCATTTATATTTGTTGTAATACTAATATAGTAATAACTCAAAATGGGTGTATAAGAAATCTGTATATATTTTTACCTGTGATGATGATAGATTAATAAAATATAATAATAATAATAATAATAAAGATTCCATTAAAATTCTTTAAAAATAAATACTCACAATAATCATTTACATCCTCAAGATGTGCTTTGAAAACTTTCCTTAATCAATATAATTTTAATTGAATTTTAATTTTCAATAAAATTAAAAAAAAACTTGACTCCCGCTATGAAAGTTTCTTTTGTTTTTCCTGTTGTAATTTATCAAATATTTTGCATTATTTTTCATTTTTGCTTCCTTCGCGAAATATATAATTTTACGCTTAATTAATTCTTTGTTCAAAGCTCTTCTGGTGCCTTCTTATTTTGTAAAGTAAATACAGCCATGTGATCACACACACACGACCGTACATATAAGAAGCTTTTTAGCTTTTAGTAAATTTTCATTTAGGCATCTTTTATTTTTTGTAGGTTAATAATTAAATAGTAATCAATTACTGAAAATGTAAAATACAAAAGATATTTATTAAAAATCTCTTTCCCTTCAGGAAAAATTTGCCTTTTCGCTTGTGTATTATCCTCCCACCCAATGAAAGTGGATTTGACATGTGGGTGTAATTATTTTTTTTTTTTTATTTTTTTTTTTTTTTGTTAAACAAAACAATTTAATTTATTTTCTTTAACGCCTCTTACAATCGATTTTCTTACAAAAGCTTTTCTATTCCTTTCGAAAATTGTTGATTTTTTCTGTTTCTTTACATACATTTCATTACATTTCCATTAAATAAAATGGCAAATTACACGCATAATTTGTTATCGAATACATACAAGATTTGCAAAATCAGAAACACATACATACATAAAGAACCAAGAGAGATTTATCAATTCTTTTAAGCCCTTTCGAATGCCGGCACCCTTAATTTCTTTAACACCAACCAAATTTCTTAACATCAACAAAAATTAATGAAGGAAAAATCAATCTGTGCTAAAAGGGGGAAATATGAGAAAGTGTGTGTGTGTGTATGTATGTATGTATGTGTATATGTGTATGTGTATTAATTTTCTTTATTAAATCTCTGAAAGCAACAGTTAATCTAAGCAAGTGTGTTTCGGTGTTTATCGGGCCATGCTTGAATACACTGACGTCAGTTGATTTAAATCAATGAATATATTTTTTTTTTGTAAACAAAAACAGGAAGGACTCCCCATAAAACTAGAAATTTGTCTTTAACCAGCAGTTAGGTTTCTATTTGCAAAATTTTCGCTATTATTTCCCACTTGCCACAAAATTGTAAAGATCTATTTGCATTTACAACTTTCATTAAATAACCTAACCTAAGATCTAGTCATACTTCCTTTCTATTGTATTGGCTTTTAATGATTTTTTTTTTTTTGTTTAATTATTTACTTTATTTTCTTTCTACAAAATGATAAATAATTTAGAAAAAAATCTTTGAGAAGAAGAAAATTGTTACACTTTGTTTCCTATGCGCCTTCAAAAGAATTTCTCGTCCCTTTAACCTTAAATGAGGAAACGATAATTATGAAATTAATAATGTGATGTGAATTTGAACAAAAGAAAAAACTCTAAACGAATTACTTTAATCATTAACTTTAAGTTTAATGGCAGGCATTCGAAATTTTCCAGTCTAAAAATTTACTTTACTGTTGTAAAAATCGTTTTTTATAAGAACTTTATTTATGAAATTTAAAAAAGAAATCAAATTTTTTTTAAACAAACACATCTCGGCAAAGCGATTAGCTTGTATGCGGAAAACACCCAGGATCTCTGGCCGAAATCGAAGCGAAACCCTCCGGACTACTAGTCTAGCATTGCTACCTATCAGCCACGGCGACACCATTTAACAGCTATTTCTTATAACGAAAGTTTACCTTATATTCGTATTGTCCTTAAAAGAAATATTTTTTATTTAATATTGTAGCATGTGACCAACAGAGTGTAGTATGCATTGCGATTCAACAGTACCGCAACATGCAATCGTTGACAAACTGCAAGCAAGATATTTTGTGTGACAGTAATTTGACACTTGTACGGTTAATCAAGTGCAGCAGCACAATGCACTTAAATGAATCACATTTATTAACTGCATTTGTTTGATTGTAAATATAAGCAACACAAAGTATCTGTTTGCAGTTTGTCAACGCTTGCATGTTGCGGTACTATTGAATCGCAATGCATACTACACACTGTTGATCACATGCTACAATATGTACTTTTTTTTGTGAAAACGTATGTTTTCAACAGGCCCTTATTTAACTTGCAACTTCTTTGTAAAGACACCATCTTGAAAGAGTATTTTTTTTTTTTTAGAAGATACATTTTTTTAAATTACTTCTTTTGAATGGAAAAGTACTTTTTTGTAAGGAAATTTTTTAAAGATTGTTTTTCTCAAAGGTACTTTTTTTAAAGGGTATTTTTTTAAAAGAAAATTGCATTTTCTGAAAATTAATTTTCTTAATTGTACCTTTGTAAAAGGTTACTCATTTAGAAAGGTACTTTTCTTATAAAGTACTTTTTTTTATTATTCATATTATGTATCTATTATTATTGTAGTTTTATTTTTAGGAAAATATACTTTCTAATCAGAATGGCACAACATATCAATATACCGACTTCAAGGCCGCTAAGTTTCTCAGTAGCGTTTGTTTACTCGTTTTTAGGGGTTATGAAAAAGGATACAACTTAGTTTATAATATCAAAAATTTAAGTAATTTTTCAAAAGAAATTCTTGAAATTAATATAGAATATAAACTGAACTTAAACCTAAATAATATTAAATTTTCAAATAAGGTACTTTTTTTTCGAAAGGCACTTTAGTTTTGTAACAAGGTACTTTTGTAAAGAGATGCATTATTTAAAATTTTCTTATGGTACCCTATTTGAATTTACTATTTTTAAAAGAAACTTTTTTATAACTAAAATGTTACATATTAAATAAATTAAAAATTTCAAATAAGATCCTTTTTTAGGTTAGGTTAGGAAGGGTAGTGTGAAATACACATCCACTCGGAGACCCAATTGGATCCATTGTGATTCCTTTCATTTTTAATTTATTAAATAATAATTCTCCTTACTGTCCAAAGATAAACAAAGAGCCATTATCATAAATCATTCAGCCACTTAATTCCCATGATAAAGCCCCTGATATCCTCAATTTTGCACTTCCCGAAATCACTAATGCCCTCATGGAAACGTCTGCTCAGCCATCTTTGCCTATGGCGTTGCAGCCTTGGGCAATGACAGATGATATGCTCAATAGTTTCTGGCTCCTCTTCATGCCCACACATCCTACAGAAATCCGGAGTGCCATTTTCCCATACGCTGGTCCTCGCTCTGACCGAGTAATGGACAGTCAAGGCGCCTACTAAGACTCTCAAAACATTTCTATTCATACCCATCAGTAGATCAGATTTACCTGAGTCTAGTTCTGTCCACGTGGACCTCGAGACTCTACAATCTTCTCTATTCTTCCAGGAATGGCTAGTTCGCTAATTACCCAATTACTGAGTTCCCTATAGTATTGACTGAGTGGAGGTTTAACCGACCTGTCATTAACTGCCACATCTAATGCTGAACCTATTCTTGCCAGCTCATCAGCAATTTCGTTTCCCTCAATATTGCAATGTCCTGGTACCCAACATAGCCTAACGCTAAATTTGTCCATAAGCAAGTTGAGAGATAGCCTCCACTTGCTGACCAGCTTCGATTTGACACAATGCCCCTTCAAAGCTTTCAGCGCCGCCTGACTGTCAACGTAGAATGTTACCTCCACGCCTACAGTTTCGTGTTCTGTCACTAGTTCCGTGGCCCTGGGGATCGTTAGGATCTCAGCCTGAAATACACTACATTCGTTTGGTAGCCTTAAAGACATACGAAAGTCCGTTCCTAAGAAATAGACGCCAGCACCCGTCCTATTGCCATTTTCGATCCATCTGTAAAGACCGCGCAGCCCTCGTACAGTCTATCAGATTTGACCCAAAGATTCCTATGCGGAATGGCTAGTGAAGGCGTTCTAATAAAATTATTCTTGGAGTCCGTAAAACCAGGGGATATTGTCTCCCGTCTGCTAAAACTAATCTTTTTCAAGAGTGAAGTCTGACGCTTAAACCCTGTTCTTACAAAGCCCGCTTCCGTAAGCCTGAGCAAACTTCTTCAATGGGAAATAGGTGAATGATGAAGTCCAAGGCAGCCTGAGTGGTGCTCCTCTGGGCCCCAGTATTACCCAGCGAAGCACACCTCTGGACCTTAGCAAGCAGCTTCCTATGACTTTCTTTCCCCAACGCCTCCCACCATACGACACTTCCATAAGAAATCACCGGCCTGACAACCGATGTAAAAATCCAATTTACCACCTTCGGTTGCAGATCATTTTTTAGTTAAGAACTTTTTTTGAAAAGGTTGTTTTTTTAAAAGGTACCTCTTTTAAATAGTCTTTTATAAAAACGAGATTTTTGTAGGTACATTTATTTTTGAAAGCTTATTATTTTAAAGTAAATTTTTTTAAAAATACTTTTTCATATTTTATAAGAGATAATTTTAGTAACAGAACTTTTCATAAAACACACTTTTTAAAAGTTACTGAAAAAAGCTACTATTTAAAAAGAACTCTTTTAAAATGTAGTTTTACTTTAAAATACCTTTTTCAAAAAAAGGTTTTAAAATAATTTTTTTATAAAGGAATTTACTGTAAAATGTACTTTTTTAAGGGTCCTCTATTTAAAAATGTTTTTTTTTTTATTATTAAAACTATTTCTAGGTAGTGAATAAATGAAGTATTTAGTATACTTCTATTATTATAAACGAAACATTTTTTAAAGTAAAATAGGAAAATTTAACCCCTTCCTCGTCCCTTTAATGAAAAATAACAGGTAATAGGAACTTAGGACTAAAAAGTAATATCCTAATTAAAAGAAATTGTAAACAGTAACATACTTATATTAATTTGTTATCAATAACTAATGATTTTAAAATTATACAGAAAAATTACGTCCTTGATCCCAAGACTTAACCTCTTTCAAGAGGGTACATTTGTGGAAGATAGCATCAGTTTTTAATAAAAGGGAAGCTAAAAGTTATCAAAATTAAATTTAAGTAAATTTTTGAGTTTCCAGCAAAATTTGTAATGAAAGCTTTTGAAAGCTCCTTTTTTAAAGGCAACATTACAACGATTTTTAGTTATTAGAACTTTCATTTTATTAACCTTATTAATTTTTCTTTTGCTTATCTGTATTACGGAAATCTACTCACTTTTGTTTTTGTCCTGCTTTTAAGACTATTCGGAATTTTTCCTCGCTTAACTTTATTCTCAAATTAATTTTTAATCGTTGCACTTTAACCAAATGCCATTTCATTCTCCCTCGAAACCCTAAGAGTTCACAAGAAAAGCTTTCATTTTAATAATTTCTTAACCTTTGACACATACAACAACAACAACCGCAACAACTTTTAATGGCAACTGAAATAAAAATCCTTTTTCAGCATATTCAGTATTAATTGAATGAAAAATAAGCGTTTACAAGTGCATGTATAATTTACTGGTGTGCGTGTGTGTGTGGTGTATGAGCTTGAGTATACATATTCGTATTCATTAATATTTTTCTCAACTTTTATGAGATTTCTTAAACATTTTCCGGTCATTTTGATTGCGAGTCTTTAATTTAATTTGGCAAAAATTTGTAGTAGAACAACAAAAAGAAATCGTACAATTATTATTGAAACATTTCATATAAATACCACTACTACTACTACATAGCCAAGATAGTACGCGCGTGTGTATGTGTATTCATGTTTTTTTTTTTTTTTCTTCTTCTCCCTTCTGCTACCTTCATGCTACAAATAACAAATTAAATTCCAATTCCTTTTAACATTCTTGATGATGCTGGAAAATGTATATATTTTGCCTGCTACCGCCATCATCATTGAGAGGAGAATGGCTGATTGGAGTTCAGATGATTTTACAAGATGTTATGGTCTTTGGTGTATGTTTGCATGCATGTATGTAGGATTGTATGTGGGATTGTAACTCTGGACTTTTTGTAGGTTGAAAAAAAAAAAAAAAAAGAAAACGGGATTGTATTTGTGTACGTGTGTTTCGTTGTAACAAGTATTTGAGTTTTATATAATTTTGTATTAAATGTTTTTTTTTTTTCAATTTTATTTTATTTGCCATTACAGGCCAGCATAGCAACTGTTTGGAGTGTGTTTGTGTGCGCGTGTGTTTGTCCGTTTTCCTATAAGTCTTTGTAAAACTTTCAAGTTTCGCTCTGCTTGAACAAGAGCCAATACAGTTTGCTTTTTGTTTTTTTTTGTTTCTTCTTATTTTTGCAAGCGATTTACTTGTTCGTTTCAGTATTTGTTAAATGAAAATAAAAATATTCCTTGAAATGAAATAAGTTCAATTTCTTTTTAGTTGCCTTGATTGTTCTACATATTGTATGTCAGTCACGTGTTGCTTTAAGCGCTTCGTTTGCTGCCTGTTCTATAAGTTTTATTTTTTTTTTTTTTTTTTTTTTAGCTCTCCTCCCATCTCTTTGGCCTTCTTACTACTTTCCGTTTTCTTATTGCGTGCTTTTAGTTAAGTAAATGTATTTTTATTCTTTAATTTTTTTTTTTCGTTCGTTTTGTTATTAAAAGACAGGAGCTCAAAGTTGCGTTCACCCAACTACTCGATTTTAATGCCACTTTCGTTACATTTGTCTATCTACTTGTTGTTGGTGATTGTCATTCCTTGACATTTAAACAAAATACTTTGACACATACACACACACACACACACACGTTCACAGTTTTATACTTATGTTGCGAAAAAAAAACTTCAAGTTATTTTTCATCAATTTCTACATAAAATTTTTATTTTTCTTCTTGTTTGCTATTCGAAAGGTCATTGTAATACTTTAAGAGGATTTTATACTTATGATTGTTTCCTTAAACAAAAATTGAAATTATTTCTTTTGTTATTAAATATATATATATATATATATATATAGAATTGTATTTGTATGTTGTATTATTGTAATAATAAAAAAAAAAAAAAAAAAACAATAGAAGTCATACTATTGAAAGGAATTAGAGAACAACAGGCGAAAGAAAAAATATCAGTTATTAAAAAAAATATCCTTTAAGAATTCTACTATTATCATGTTAAACTTAACTATCAATTATATCTTTCAAATTTGAAAATATTTTTATAAAAACTGTATTAAAGGGAAGTCAGGTGCTGTTTCCACAGTTCGTACAAATAACTTGTGTAGAAAATTACTTGTATGTGAATCACTCAAAAAAACTGAGTGTTTTTATACAAATCATTTACTCAAACCAATTGTTTGTAATAAAAAAATCGATCATAACTTTGGAACAAATTAAGTCACGTAATTAATTTTCAATGGCCGAATGCGAATGTTTCTAAGAAACCTGTTACTTTTCAGTTCTAATATTTTTCATTCGCTTTGCAGTCAGTGTTTGAAAAACATTTTTCTTTATATATACGGCTTCGTCCGGGAGCTATTTTCTTATATGAGCGAACCATTCTCCCCACTCACCAACCCATTTTTCCAATTTTGATAGGCCGACGTAGCACCATCTGTCCTTTAACAACAAAAATAATTTTGTTTTGCTTGAAATACGAACGATGACACTTATCGAGAATGAGGCGGATGTAGCGCCATCTGTCATTCAACAACAAAAATAATTTTGTTCTGTTTGAAATGTGAATTTGGTTAATAGTTTAGTAAATATAGGAATTGCCCCCCCCCCCCTCCCCTCATCGTGCGCCCAGCGGCTTAAAATATAATTTAAAACCAAATCTAATACCTACCAAATATGCACAAAAAATTTCATTAAAATCGGTCGAGCCGTTTCGGAGTTCGATAACAAACATCGTGACACGATATTTTTATATATTAGAAGATGTATTGAGTGTTACTCTGAGTATCTTCTAAAATAACATTAATCGTTAATTCTTAATATTCTCAATTCTAATATGTTTATTTCACTTAGCATTACGTGTTTGAAAAAACTGTTTTCTTTTCTATAAACATGTATTGAGCGTTACTTTGATAACCTCCTAAAATGAAAATGTTTCTTAACTGTTAGTATTTTTAAAATATAACAGAATAACATTCTACGGGGAAAATATATCAAGCGATAGTCTTTTGTATCAAAGAAAAACATTAAATGAACGTTACTTAAGCTACGTTCACATTTATCATATATTTGCTCAAAAAAACCTAACCAATATTTTTGCTTAGGTATAGTGTCATTTAACACGATTTTTATATTACAAAATAAAATTAATTCTTCTCCAAAAGAGTATTTTTATACAGTTTTTAAAAAATTCGAACCCAAAATTAAAAAAATATTGGAATTAAAGGAAATAAATTATTAGTTTTTCTCTTGGTTACGTTTTTTTCGCCAAATATTTGATAAATGTGAACGTAGCTTTAGGGTTTTTTATATTTTATAACAGTTTTTTTTATTGTTATAATAAATATAATTTTTAAAATAAACTTTGAAACAAAAGAATTTATAGCAAATTCTATTGAACGTTACTTTGAAAAACTTAATATATATCATTAGGTTAAATTTTTATATAATTAAAATTTTAAAACATATATTGTTCTATTAAAACAGTCATTAAAACATTGAAAGAGTTGTGTCCTAAAAGAATTTTTGGGTATAATTAATAAGTTTTCAATTAAATTTATAGTTTTAGGTTTTCAAAGTTATTTTATATAAAGTGGAATTGAACGTTACTTTTAATACGAATCCTTAAAGTGATTCAGTACAGGGATCTTAATCGCATAAATTTTATAGAATAATCCATATCATTTCATTGTGATGTGAAAAAGGTATTGATTGTTACCCAATGTGTATTTTTTTTTAATTAATAAATTTCTTTTAATGTAGCAAAAGAGTTTTTTTAAAAAAATGTTTTAACTCCAATCTTTTAAAAATTATAAAAATATATTGAATTTTACTTTGTTGAAATAACTGATATTTAATATTTAGAATGCTAAAAACATTAGGGAATCATACTAGATATGAAAAACACTGCACACCTTCATCAGGTTTTATATCCTTGAATTGAACGTTACCAACAGCATTTTACATGAGATCACAGTTTATTATGCATAATTTAGTAGTTATTGAAAAAGCTCACTGCGGGCATTCCATATTAATTGCAGGCATTCATTATTAATTGTTCTATTGTGAATTCACAAAATATTGGTATTTATTTACGGTTTATGTTTTCAAGTTAAGATTTTAGATATTGCAAAACCTGCACGGAACGTTACTCATGCCTTTTGTTTTCAACTAACTTGAAAATTTTTCTATTAAAAGATTAATTACCCATCTGAATGTTTCATATAAATTTGCTGACAACAATTCCATTATAATTTACTAAGTATTGCTTTGTAATAGATTTGATTCTAAAATTTTGATAAGCTAACACCAGTCTAAAAGCACAAAGGATATAGAAAAGATTTAAAATTAAAAAAAAAAAAATATCAAAGTCGATTTTAAGTTAAAGAAACTTTATATTTTTAAACCGAAATCGATTATAACTAATGCCTAAAAAGACAAGTACAAATTCGTTCAAGTAAAAGCAGGTCACGTTCAAGACACAGGTAAAGTTTCCTTTTACAATTAACGAAAAAAAATATACACTTTTACAACTTATTCCTTTTGAAATTCTGTATGTATATATATAATTTTTTCATATAATTTTAATTTAAGAAAGCAGCAAAATTAAATTTTTAAAAAAAGCTACCATTTGTGGCGACTTAAATTAGATTTTGTTGTCAAAACTTAGTTTTTGAACTAGATAAACACTATTGCACTATTGCTTTTCGACGACTGTTGTGGTGTTTTATTTTAGAAAAAAGGAAACAAAATATATAATTCACTAGTTTTATTTTATTTACCTTTTATTAAGACAACAGTGCTGAAATATAACGAGCGAAATAGAGAGAGAGCGAGAAAGAAAGAGTAAAGGAAGTGAAAAAAGTAACATTTTAAGTTAAAACCAAAAGCCATCCAACCCAACACCTGTGGTCAACACTACTTTTTTAACCAAACTTAAGTAGCTTTTGTATTTTTTTCTGTTGTTTTTTTATTTTTGTTTTCTGTATCTTTGTATTTTGGTGTTCATAAAGCCTTAAATGTACGACTAGTTATAATTGCTTTAAAATAGGGTGAGTGGAAACGGGTTGGCGTGTTTTTTTTTTTTTTTTTTTTAATAAAATAATATAACAAAATTAATTAAAAAAAAAAATTTGGTTGGTTTACGTGGCTGCCCGTTACGCACAAGCATTCAAGTAGAAGAATTCTTAATGTCCTTTGTTTTATTGCGCTCTATGTTGCCAAGTTGATACACTCTGAGTAGCACGTATCGAAATCATTAGGTTTTGCATCGAAAGAAACAATTTAGGAAGATCAATTTAATTTTCGCGATTTTAATAATTTTTAATTAATTATGATTTTTAGAAATTTATGAAAAAATATTTTTTAAATTAAAATTGCTTTTTTTTCGTGTGCTAAAGCACATAATCGTAATAATTGGTTAGGACTACATGCTTCTATTCGCTTTGTATCTGGGTGTGTATGATTATTATGAATTTTTCCTTGTCATTTTTAACAGCACCAGTCCAAAAAAACTCACCCTTTACATTTTTGCCTTCCGGTTTTAATTTCATATGATGATTTTTCTATATTTTTGTATATTTATTTCATACTTTTTTCCTCCTTCCTTTTATTTATGGAGGATGTAAGGCTCTTGTTGGCTGTTGCTGTTGCTGCTGCTCCTGCTGCTACTCTTGTATATTTGGCACATATGATTTATGACTTCCGTTTCTGTTTTGGCACCACCATTACCATTTCATAGCAGTTGTGAAAAAAGTTTGCGGAAACTAAAAAAAAATCTTCTACACCACTTGTATATAATTTTTCTTTATTTTTTTTTAACAAATTCTGCTTTTCTATATTTATTTCTTTTTATTTACTTTAATGTTTTTAGTTCTTTGTGACGACGTTGGCTAAAAGTATTAGCATGCTTGTAAATTTTATATGTGCTTGTCTCAAAACCACTTTAACCACTTTACCAACATGCTTTACATGATTCTTACAACTATGGATTTTAGTTTTTTCCACATGCTTCCTATTTGGTTTTTTTTTATTTTATTTTTAATTTTTTTACTTATTCTTTTTGTTGGTCTTAGTTGCTTTCCTTTGGTTATTTCTGCTTTTCGTTTTGGTATTTATCTTTTTATTTTGAAACGTAATAAAAGTAAATACAATTTTTTTTAATTCAAAAATTGAGAATTTCTGGGAAATATTTAAAGATTCTTTTTTTTTTCTTCACAAGGATCTGCACTAAAAGTGCATTTTAATGGGTTTATGGGAGAGATTTTTTTATTTTGTGTCCTGGTGCGTATGATTGTTATTAATTAAATAACACTTTTTTTTTTTTAGAGGCCATTGATTTTAGCGGATTTTTATTTTGAAATTTTTCAATTTTAATTAGTGAAATAGTATAGAAAAGAATTGAGACATATTTCTATGGTTACAAGCCATAACCGCTTAAGTCGTTTTAGAGGTTCTTAGTAGAGCAATTTAGAGTTTGAACAAATTGGCTGTAGTCAAGGAATATTTTAAATTGTTACAGATAATAAATATTTTAAAACAATTGGAAATAAAGAAAATTAATTTTAAAATTATTTAGAGATCTAGGACACCAATCTGAGTCATCACCATAAGTTGTTGAGTTCTTGAAGCAAAGATTTGAAACCTAACACCATTTGCGAAAAAATTTATGAGCCATTTTGTTAAATTCTCTTGAGTTATTCTGTATGTTGGGAGTCTTGTCGTGTGACAGCTTTTACTGACACGTCAACAATAACGATTCAAATATTTTTAACATTCGCATTTTCAAAGTATGATTAAGATATTGAACAGTGAGCCACACTCATGCAAGCAAAATAAATATTATTGTCTTAATACAAGCAATAAACTTTGTTTGTAAAACTTTTCTTTAAGAAATTCCTTTCATTTTAGTTTAAAACTAAATAATATTGGAAATTTGTATGTTTTATTTAATGTTTGTATGAAAATTTACATAAATATCATCATTAACATTCAACACATTTGAAATTGAATTGGTGTTTTGTTTCAAACCAAATTTCACTCACATTTGCGTCAAGGGATGCATAATGTGGCGATATAACAGGCAAGTTAAGAAAAATAGCAGTAGAAGTCGAGAAAAGTTTAAAGAAACCAATCCAAAAATAATACAAAGGAGATGAGAAATGTTTTCTTTAAACTTAATTTACTGCTTAGATTTTTTTTTTTTTTTTTTTTGATAAATTTTATTATTTATTGAATCTTTAATTATTTAAATTGAATTATCAATAAGTTTTTCAAATCTTAAACCTAAAAAATATTACATATAAGTTTAGCCAATGCTAAACAAAATTTTTAATTTCAACGGTTAATTTATGTTGTTTTACATCTCTCGTGTACGGCTGAGAAAAACAGTATCCCTCCTTTTCAGCCGGGTGTGGCCTCTATAATTTAAAATATTGCGCGCAAGTACATTTGGGTGCACCTCAAGTTTTTTTATATATTTTTTTGCGTTTATTGAAAATACTGTCTTCACCAACGGAACATCTAGATCTTTATGAATCCGATGATTTCTGACATACCAGGGGGCTGCAGTTATTGTACGTAGAATTTTATTTTGTCGCCTTTGAATTTTTTCGACATTTGATGCTGAGGCAGTGCCCCATAACTGGATTCCATAGAACCATATTGGTTTCAGGATCGCGTTGTATAATAGTAGTTTACAGTCTAGGCTTAGTATAGAATTTCTTCCAATAAGCCAATTCATTTGGGCTGCTTTTAATTTCATTTGTATTAACTTTGCGTCTATATGCGATTTCCATGTTAAACGACGATCAAGATGAACGCCTAGATATTTGACAACAGTGTGTTGCGGTATGGTCTCGGTGTTAATTTTTATAGGCGGGCATGTTTCCTTGCGCAACGTAAAAGTTACGTGCACACATTTCTGCTCGTTAACTTTAATACGCCATTGTTTGAGCCATTTTTCCAGTTGGATATATATTCTTGTAAGTTGCGCGAAGCTTCTACAGGATTTTCGTGAACGCTTAGAAAGGCTGTATCATCCGCAAATGTTGATGTATGAATATTACTGTTTAACGGTAAGTCAGAGGCATATATTAAATAAAGTAAGGGTCCGAAGATACTGCCTTGAGGGACTCCGGCTTCAATCGACTGCGGAGGGCTTAAAAAATTGCCTTCCCTAACTACAAATTTACGTTCCATCAAATAGCTTTTTAAAAGCTTTACGATGTTTGCTGGTAGATTTTGTGTTAATTTATTGAAAAGACCTTCGTGCCATACTTTATCGAAAGCTTGTGAGACATCAATAAAGAGCGCAGAGCAGTATTTCTTTTTTTCAAAAGTGTCTCTAACGACATTCACAAGTCTGTGAGTTTGTTCAATAGTGCTGTGTTGTCTGCGAAAACCGAATTGATGATCTGGAATGCATCCACTTTTAGTCACTATAGGCATCAGCTTGCTCATATACAGCTTTTCAAATAGTTTTGAAATGTTGGGCAATAAACTAATAGGCCGATAGGATTCAACCTTCGTATGATCCTTGGCGGGCTTTGGTATCATAATAATCATCGAAACCTTCCATTCTGCAGGATAGTATTGCAGCCGTAGAATACTATTAAAAATGAATAGTATAATTCTTTTTGCAATATAAGGCAGTTGTTGAAGCATTTTGTTGCTTATTTTGTCGACACCTGGGGCTTTTTTGGTGTTAAGACTAGTGATGGCCTTTTCAATCTCCACAATGTTAAATCTTAACGGTATTTCTGGTAAAGAGATGACTGGTGGCAGTTCAACAATATCAGCAGAAATATTTGGAGTAAATACTTTTTCTAAGTGTTTAACAAAAAGAGCACCTTTTTCAGCATCAGTTCTTGCCCAGTCACCATTCGAATCTCGTAACGGAGGTTTGCAAATCACTGGCCTTTTAAGTCCTCTGGCTGCACGCCATAGCGAATAATCTGTTTGTGGTGTTGCATCGAGTTCTTGAAGAAATTTTTGCAGCGAAGCTGTTTTTTGTGTTTGTAAAACTTTTCTGAGCTGTTTGGTGCATTCCTTTAGCCTTAACTTTTGCTGGGGGGATCTGTAACGTTGCCATTCTCGTCGCGCTCTCCGTTTTTCAGCCAATAGCCTTTCTATATCTACAGAAGAAATGTTGTTAAATCTCACTGGTTGGTTTATTTCATTTGAAGTAGCATTAAAAGCTGCTTGTTTAACATGCGCTTCAAACAACCTGAGAGAATCGTCTATGTCTGAAGGTGTTCTCAGCGGCATTTTTTCCGAGCAATGAGCACTCAGATATTTTCTGTATTTCAGCCAGTTAATACGTGCAGATGTCATCGATAAAACACATGTTGTGTGTGAGTAAATAGTGATAATAGTAGGCGAGTGATCTGAAGACAAATCCAAAGATGCTTCTACTTCAATCATTTCGCTGGCGACGCCTTTCATAATCCCAAAGTCGATAACATCAGGAATTTTTTGACGATCCGTTGGCCAATATGTTGGCTGACCACTTGAAACTACATTCAAACCCATTTTTGAAATTGTGTCAAACAAAACACGACCCTTAGGACTGATTAAACGTGAGCCCCAAAATGCGTGTTTAGCATTGTAGTCGCCAGCTGCTAGAAAACGGGACCCCAGTGTTGTATAAAATGCGGTATATTGACTCTCTGAAATTGAAAACCTGGGAGGAGAGTAAACAGATGATATCACAAGCTTTTGATAAAAATTTTCAATGCAGATGTTCGTTGCTTGAAGATATTCTTCACGAAGGTCGTTTAGTAAGTAGTGTTTTATTAGAGTTTTTATTAGGATTCCAGAGCCACCACAAGCTCTACCTTGAGGATCCTTGGTGTCGTAGAAATTATATCCGATAATTCGAAAATAGCTTCGAGACGTCAAATGAGTTTCTGAGATAAGCATAACATCGATTTGTTTATCCAGAAGAAAATATTCTATTTCATTTTTATGTTGGCAGATGCCGTTTGCGTTCCAAAAACAGATTCTTAAGTTCATGGTTTTTTCAATACAGCCTGCAACAAGGTAGACTGCATTTTCAACATTTCCTGCATCATACAGGACATGTTGAGAGTAAATGTATTTACTGTTTGTATTAGGATCTCTATCGAGGCTTCAATACGACTAAAATTATGCCCTGATTTTTCATTTACTGGTACAGTTTTTTGCGCCGGAATCTGGTTACTCTTTAAAATATTAGCGTATGAAGATTGACTATTAGGTTTTTGTTGAGTAAGAGTCGTGTTAGACTTTAAAATATTTGAGTATTGATTATGGCTAGACGACGGTTGAGGTACCCAGCGGAAAATGTTAACTAACTTGAGCGCAGTACTTCGGTAGCCACCGATTACACATTGCTTATTGTGTTAGCGAACATCTAAGCACTTTGAATGTAATGTGTGTCTAAGCGATAGTGTCATGCTAAGATAGATAGATGATCCCGTTACCCTTGTCTTTTTTGTTTTCGTTATTTGTTATTTTTTTAAATATTTTGTTAGTTGAAATTTCATAGTGTAAAAGAAAGGTTATTTAAAAAGGTCGATTTTAAAGTTATGGAAGGATTTTCTTCAAGAAATTTAAGGCGGATGGCAAACAATTTAAAAATAATTAAAGTTGCTAATAATAGTAAAGTGGAAAACCCTAACAACAGTGATATAGACATAGCGCAGATAGATATTGAAAACAGAGATTTAGACTGTAATACTGAAGTTATTACTGAAAATATTCATATTGAAAATGAAAATGAAACTATAAATGAAAAATTGAGTGCCTGGTATATGAAATACAATCCAGGTAGAAGGTGTTGTGATGATTTACTAAAAATTCTAAGATCAGAAAATATCGCTGTACCCCTTTCAACGATTACGTTAATTGCAAGACGTAAAGAAATAATCGTACGGAGTGTGAGTCCAGGGGAATATTTTCATTTAGGTGTAAGAAACTACCTGGAAATCAATAAATCTAAAATTATTGGACACACAGAACTACATTTAGACATTGGCATTGATGGTTTGCCATTATTTAAGAGCTCAAGGAAAGGTTTGTGGCCGATTATGGGTAATCTACACAACGTTAAGGACTCTGAAGTGTTTTTAATTGGGTCTTATTTTGGTGAAAAAAAACCGCGAGATCTTAACGTATTTTTACATGATTTCTTTTATGAAATGTTGGATTTAAAAGATAATGGCTTTATAATAAACGACGTTGCCGTGAAAATCAATATACGGGCATTTATATGTGACTCACCTGCACGATCATATTTATGTGGAACGGTTGGGCATAATGCATTTAAAGGTTGTTCCAAATGCACTCAAATTAGAAGACGTGTCTCCAATGTTACGGTCTATAGTGATCATGTAGACGTTTTAAGAACCGATGAAGATTTTTCAAACCGAAAAGATCTGGAATATCACATTGATTCATATAAAGAAGAAAAGGCTGCTTTGGAGAAACTCAACGTAAAAATGGTCACTCAATTTCCCATTGACGTGATGCATTTAATAGACATTGGAGTAACACAAAAGCTATTAAATTGTCTGATTCGTGGGGAGGGGTTGCACATTAAGCTTAAGAAGGATGAAGTAAATTTGATTTCACTAAAGTTGGTTTCTCTACAGTCTTCTGTTCCCATGGAGTTCGCTAGGAAGCCGAGAAGTTTAGACGAACTACCAAGATGGAAAGCCATAGAATTCAGGCAATTCATTTTATACACATCTATTGTGGTTTTAAAAGATGTTTTAAACAATGATTACTATTACCACTGGATGTTACTGCACTGTGCATATAGACTTCTTTTATCAGATGCAAATCATATGAAACAAATAGACATTTCCGAAAGCATGCTTCAAGACTTTGTGACAAATTTCAGATTGTTATACCCCGAAAAGAGATTAACTCAAAACATCCACAATTTACTACATATTTCGCAATGCGTCCGTGACTTGGGACAACCTCAAACATTTTCCGCATATAAATTTGAGAATTTTTTGCAAATTATAAAGAAAAAAGTAAAAAGTCCAACATACGTATTACAACAGCTACACAATCAATTTTATGAACATAAATATCCCCAAAAGAGGAAAACCATTGGAGTCCAAAAAAAACCGAAAAGGTTTCATAAAATCTTATTCCAACGATTTGTTTACTTTTACTACAAGAAAGCCCAATAATATCTGCTCTATATCACCAGGAGTTCCATTCTTAATAAACTCGTTTGTAGAAGAAAACTCACAATTTTTTGCTATTGGCAAAAAGTTTCACAGTCTTGAAAATTTTTTTGAAATGCCATTAAAATCAGGCCCTAATATGGGAATATACATAACATCGCCATCCGCTTTAAATGCAGAGGAAAAATGTCTGCTAAAAGACATCTTATTTAAAAACATACTATTACCATACGATAATAGTGTTGTTTTGGTACCAATAATTCATACCAATGATATTTATTAGATATATTTCGAAAAATGTCGATTATAATACCAAAAAACTTTGAAAACAACAACAAGGAAAATGAAAATATAAAGTCCATGCTCCAAAAAATTTTGGAAAATCAAACTATTTTGTTAGAAAAAGTTAATAACATCGAAAATGATATGAAGATACTGAAAGGTAATCAACTTAATTTTTATTAATATTTTATGGCCATGGAGCATAAAAAAGATTAACAACATTTTTTTAACTATTTCAGCTGAGCAAAGTCAAACACAGAACGTAATTAAACAATTACTAAAGCGGAACGTGCATGTGGGATATAATCCAGATTTCCCTATTACTAATTTCGACGACATGGAACGGGTTAACAACTTAATATTAAAAGATCAGGAGACATTCGTAAGTTGTTAATACATTTAATGCATTCATTCCTTCTTCATACACAGCTCTTTTTTCGGCGGCATGAAATAAGTCCCCAAGAAATAAGTCCCCAAAAACAAAATGAAATAAGTCCCCAATTATTTGGGACTTATTTCATATAAAATAAGTCCTCAATTTCGAAAATGAAACAAATCCCTAACGAAATCAAATAATGCCCCAAATAGAAATGAAATAAGACCCTATTTTTTGGGGTATTATTTCATATGAAATAATACCCCAATTTTTAAAATGAAATAATCCCCCAAAATACATTTCGTATTAAAGGTGAAATTTTAATGTAAATGTTTATGAAAAAATTGCATGAAGATGATTAATGAAATACTTGAATAGTATCTTTAACTATAGCGCGGCAACATGGACAGCTGTAATTACAAAGCTGTAATTCAAAGGTACATACGTACCTTATTTTTGTTTTGACCTAGCACCCCAATGCAATGCAGAAAATCTTTACTAAATATCGCCGTGTCGGGAAATACCATGGTGGAGAAAATCCCTAAGCCCGGCCAGAGGCCGGCTACGCGGAAAAACTTTAGTAATAAAATTCAAATATTTTAAAATATTCGATTATTTTCAAAAAATTGAGTTGCTTACTATAGATCCCTTGCATAGCCGGCCTACGGCCGGGCTTAGGGATTTTCTCCACCATGGTATTTCCCGACACGGCGATATTTAGTAAAGATTTTCTGTATTGTATTACATACGCACCTAATTTTATTTTGACCTAGCACCCCAATGCAATGCAGAAAATCTTTACTAAATATCGCCGTGTCGAGAAATACCATGGTGGAGAAAATCCCTAAGCCCGGCCAGAGGCCGGCTACGCGGAAAAACTTTAGTAATAAAATTCAAATATTTTAAAATATTCGATTATTTTCAAAAAATTGAGTTGCTTACTATAGATCCCTTGCATAGCCGGCCTACGGCCGGGCTTAGGGATTTTCTCCACCATGGTATTTCCCGACACGGCGATATTTAGTAAAGATTTTCTGTATTGCATTACATACGTACCTTATTTTTATTTTGACCTAGCACCCCAATGCAATGCAGAAAATCTTTACTAAATATCGCCGTGTCGGGAAATACCATGGTGGAGAAAATCCCTAAGCTACGCGGAAAAACTTTAGTAATAAAATTCAAATATTTTAAAATATTCGATTATTTTCAAAAAATTGAGATGCTTACTATAGATCCCTTGCATAGCCGGCCTACGGCCGGGCTTAGGGATTTTCTCCACCATGGTATTTCCCGACACGGCATTACATACGCACCTAATTTTATTTTGACGTAGCAACACATACATATATCTATTTTTCAAATTTTAATAGTTTTTTACGACTACTTCAATCGACTGTTTACTTAGAGTTAAATAATAAAATTAACGATATATAAAATGCTTTATACTTTACGTTTTCGTTTTTAATTAAAATGAATTAAACCCCCAAATATATTTTTGGGGCTTTATTTCATTATATATTTTTGGGGAGTTATTTCATATGAAATAAGTCCCCAATATCAAAGCGAATTAAGTCCCCAAAAAGAAGAAATTAGTCCCCAAAAAACGTTGTTGTTGCTTTCTGTACATTTTTTTGGGGACTTATTTCATTTTGTTTTTGGGGACTTATTTCTTGGGGACTTATTTCATGCCGCCCTTTTTTCGCCTAGGTAGCAAAAATAAGGACTATTCTAAGGCCAGGAGGCTTAGAAAAAAACTTTGATCGACTGCTGCACAGTGACGTTTATTTGGCCTCCAATTATGATGGAGTGAATGGCAAAAGGGGTCTTAAAGAATTTAAAGCCCTACATGATGCTATTTTCGGTTTGTTTATTTACCACTTTTTAATATTTAATGTAACATTTTCCTTTTCTTTATTTTCAGAAGCTGTTAAGGAAGAGGGCCTTACCTTCGACAAATTTAAAAAAGATGTGCAGCATTGCTTCAAAACTTTCAAAAATAGATTCTACTCCAAAAAATGTAGAGAAAAAAACATCAAATAAATTAGCTAAAAATTGATTAGTTATAAGCTTTTGAATAAATGAATAATAATAATGAAATAATAAACTAAAGCATACTTTTTGGGATAATTTAAATGATATTTCATTATTTTCCTAATTACAAAATCAGTGGGATCAGTGGCGACACAAGCTACGCTTGCCTAACAAGTGCAAACGGAACTGTAAGCCATATACATAGCATTATAATTTGAGTTTCTTTATAGGAGTATCATTAGCTTCACTAACGATTCCACTAACGTTCTAATGCAGTTGTTATAAGACCTGATGACACCATGCCTTAGATTCTAAGTGGAGGCTCACAAATTAGACGGCCTAGGACACTTATATGTTAAATGTTAGGGGAAACATAAGCCACACAATCACCACTGTCGGCTACTAAATATACCTAACGTCAGCGATGACATAAGGTGTATTTTTTCCGCTGGGTAACTGTGGGTAGTTTAAATGAGTGTTGGGCTGAGCGGGAGTAGCATTAGTTTTTCTGTTCGACGAATTTTTAAAAAAAGAATAAAGAGGGCAACCCCTATAGTTGGCAGTGTGATTTCCGCCGCAATTGCCACATTTTTTCGCCTTGGGATCACCTTTTGTTTTGTCACAGTTAGCGGTACTGTGTAGCTCACCACATACAACGCAGACTGTAGGCAACTTGCAATAAGTTTTCGTGTGCCCAAATTCTTGGCAGTTCAGGCATTGGATAGGTCCAGCTCTTTTATGTGGCTGCTCAACGGTAACTCTCCGGTGTAACAAATACTTTAGATCATAGATTGGATGGGATTCATTTTTTTTTATCTTTATGTCACCTGGCTGTAACTCGACTCTAAATATTGGTTGGGGGATTTTTTCTCTATTTTTGATGTTTGAAACATTTTTCACCTTGAATCCACTATTTTCAAGGCCAGACTTGACCTCTTCTGGATCCACACTAGAATCTATACCTTTTATTACAACGGTTAGACCTTTAGCACTCTTAAGCTGATATGTATAAAAATTTTTATTTTTAGTCTCAAAGTCTGAGACTATTTTTCTGTAATTATTTTCTTTAGATACCTGAATTTTTGTTTCATTAATTTTCCCACGCTTGATTGGAGTTACGTAAAACTCATTTTCTCCAATTAACGAGATAAGGCTTTTTACCAGAAAGCTGGAGTTCTGTTCTCTTAAATAAATCGGTGGTGGTTTACTCAAACTTGTATTAGTTGTGTCTTCATCACCTTGTTCAGTTAAAATCGCGAAACGATTTTCGGAATTTTTTATATTTTTCCCATCTTTGGGAACTTTTGCCGTTGACGCAATTTGAGCAGATTTGGGACTTCTTCCCCTTTTTAACACAGTTATGTATCTATCCATACCTGTTTGAATTTTATTATCACTATTTTCACTTACTTTATCCATAATTTTATTCATTTTGTGCACGTTGGTCACCTGGGTATTTATTGTTTGTTTGTTTGCTTGTACAGCTAAGCTGACAAGTTTGCTAAAAGGTGCAATTGTTGTTGTTTCTTGATCACTATTTAACATGTATGGAGAGCATGATCGCGCACGAATAGTTGTGTTTTGTGTAGAATTCAGGTTTGTGCTTAATTCAATTTTTTTATTGTCGTCATCAGAAACAAAAGTTAAATAAGCATTTCTACTGCTTGTGGGTTTATTGTTGTTGTTGTTGCCAGAAGATGAACTCATTTAGAGTTCTCTTGTTTTTTTCACTTATAAGAGTTTGTGTATGCAAATATTTATGTATACACAAGCAAAAAAAAATAAAATAAAACCAGTATAATAACTGTTTAATAAATGTTTTGTTTTTGTATTTTTTGTGACTTTAAATTTTTGATAATTTTAATATTCAGTTGCGACGATTATAAAACGCGTCTGTACACTGCGAGAGTTGAAACTGAATGACTACTGCTTAGATAGCTTAAGAAATTTAACGAGTCTGCTTAACATCAGAGACGGACGCAGCAACATTACTCTAAAATTAAAAAAATGCGCAATAGCAGAGTTGCAAAAGAATTAAACATTCTTCTAAATTTTCACTATCTATCTTCTCTACCCCATTCTTTCTCTCACTAGTTCTGCCACAATGCATTGCAGAAGCAGTGGTCATACCGGGATGCTGGTAAAAATAACTATTTTTGTATAATGTTAACGAAAGACCTTCATTATCTAAGATTCATTAATTGTATGAAAAAATACATCGATATAATGTATGCATACATTGATTTAAGGAAAATATTTATAAAATTTTAATAAAAACTGATTCCTTTCACAATTGTTGTTGTTGTTTTTTTTAACAAAACTAATGAACCAGTTCATTGATTTAATGTAATAAAAGTTAATGGGAAATTCGTTCAAACAACGCATTTTTTCTTTGAATTTTTCGTTCAAAGTTTAACATTTAAAATCTTGAAGAGTTTTGGTGATTTCATAGTTATGCTATTTTTGAGAAGACAACTGTACGCGTCAGCTATAAAGAAGATCAATTTGTAAGCATCAATATTAATGCAAATAATGATAATAACATTTTGCTAAAGACCGCTAAAGTTTTTAGCAACAGGCCCAATTGAATTTTACAAACACACACACACAAACACACACATATAAACTCTAAATATATATTTTTAGTCCCCGGCTATAAAATAAAATTAAAACATACACTCATACAAACACACAATTACTTATAATATACACACAAAATACATGCATTAATGAAATTTCTATATAATTGTTAGTAGCATTATTAACACATACGCATGCAAAACATGTTTATGAAACTGTGTGTTCATGTCCCTAGATATGTGTATACTCGTATGTATATATTAATTTGTATGTTTGTGTTTTTGTAAACATATTGTGGTTGGCCTCTTGTCATTATTACTATTGTTATTATTACATTTGCATGCATTTTCTATATATAAATTAACAAATAATACATAAACATTCAATTTGTATATGTATGAAAATAGAGAAAATTTTTTTACAAATACATACAGGGGAACAAGAATTGATAATAATTCGACAGTGAAAGAAGAACGACACTCTCTATAACGAACAAATAATTTTTTTTTTGTTTCTGCATTATTTTGCAAAATATTTCTTCAATATAATTTTGGAATTAACAATTTAGTGTTAAAAGTTTTTTGTTCAAAGTCCTGCATTTATTATTAAAATGTCCACTGTAGTGTTTTATATTCCTGTATTACTGATTTAATTTGTATGTGGTTTTTACGTAAAAATTTTCCTATTTTTTTTTTTATTTGCAAAACATTTTCAAATCAATGCAGCTTTACCACAAATATTGCAAAAAACAAACTTAAAAACAAAATACCAAAATAATGAATTTTCTATAAACCTTTTATGCAAAATGCCTGTTGAAATTTTGGCATGCATGTGTTAGTGTTAATTTCTGTATCTTATTGAAACAAGTAGAGCATCATATACAACCCTGTGTGTACCAAATAGTTGTTGTATGACAAAACCACTACAATAACCACAGAAATATTATATAAATTACAGAAATTGTTAAATATTTGAACTAATATTTCTAAATAAGTGCGTACGATTATATGGAAATCAAGTTATTCTAATTTGCTAAATATTGGCAAAAAAAAAAAAAAAATTCTTTAAAGAGGTCCTTCGAAATTTTCAAAACAAGGTGAATCTTTATTAAAATACGCAATAGCTTAGAAAATTACTGGTTATAAAAGCTTATAAATTTTGAAATACTCTTGACCATTTTATGGTAATTTTAATCATAATCTCGTGATTTTACAATATGTATTAGGAAAGTGTGCTGTGGTACTCTCAAATGATTGTACATATTATTTACAATATCACACTGCGTATACTCTTTTAAGTCCATCTGGTAGTAAACTTCAAAGACTGGAAAATTGAGCAGTGCCAGGCCCATTCCCTGTAAATAGTAGTCTTCTCCCAATTCTTGTAGCTGTATTGACCATTTCTGAAACACCATCATTCCTATTGGTTTTTTTCAGGACCCACATAAATTTTATCTACGAGTATATACATATATAAAACCGAATGTGTGTTTGTTTATTTGTTTGTTTGTTTGTGTATTTGTTTGTTCCTTATAGGAGGCCAAACCCTTGAACCGATCTTCCTGAAATTTTCACAGTATTTAACTGGAACTCTCAGATGAATTATAGCCTATATGAAGTTTTGATTGGGCAAAGAGGCGTGGCAACGCCCATATAACCCAAAAATTTAAATCGCCATATTTTGGGAATTTTTTGACCTACGTCGATGATATTTGGTACATATGGTATTGACATAATTTGGAATACGAACCAGGAGAAAAGTGGGTGGGACCACGCCCCTTTTTAGGAAAATTAAAAAATGTAATACTGGACCGATCGTCATTAAATTTTCACAATAGGATATATAAATACTTTTAAATTTATTTTATAACGAGGGGGTAGTGAAGCACACCGGGCTAAGCTAGTTAATAATAAAAATTAATGATTGGAAAGACTACTGCACAAAGCTACTGGTTGTTGTTGTAACAGCTCCGATGCTGTTGTGGAAGCTCCTGTGGAAAAAACTTCCGTCTGATATATCTGTCGCTGAGTTGACAATCCTTGGCCGAATTGGATTCGGCTCGTTCCGGAGCGAAGATCCGATTGTCGTGGGAACGCAAAGCTTCTGGTAGTGCGGCTTACTGTACGCATAATTAAGCAATTTTAGAGATTACATTCACAAAATATCAAATGATTTATAAATAAACGATAAAGTTTTAAAAATTTAAGAGAACAACATGATTTCAGCAACCATATCTCCATTTAATATCGTCGACGGGAGGATGTAATGTAAGACATTCTATATTTAAAATTTCCTTTACTCAACAAAACTATTTTTTTTTTTGGTCCAGTAATATTTCAAAATATCCTTCGGAATTTTAAAGATAATTTTGAACCGTGTACTTTGTTAACGGATTTTTAACAGATCTAGTACGCATGTTCAGTGATATCTGACAAGTTGTCAAGTTTTAGTTACTTGTTTTCTTTTGAGTATAAACAAGGCTCTAATGCTCTCATTTTTGATTTTTTTTAGAAAAATAACCAAATAACCAAATTGCCCAAAAGACAAATTCCAATAAATATGTATCTAAAAATTGCCATCGTGATTTTCACAAATGTTACTTACGTCCAAACTCGGACGCCATCATTCTTTTTCATTTGGACCAGCAGCCTAACAACACCAATTTTAAGATTTTCTTATAAAATACCAAATTGGCTTCATCTAATGTTTAAAAGGTAAATTATAACAATAAAATCCTTTTACAAATTAAATTAATAAAACAATTTAGCATATTTAGAAAAACAAATAAAAAACTTGTTTACATAGTCGAAATAAAGGAAAGGACAATAATTTTTTTATTTAATTGGCGGCAGGAATCGCAAACAATTTATATAAGGGACCACCCTAATATTTATATTAATATACTCGTACATAAATTTCCAATTAGATCACCAGATATTTCGGAATTCAAGTACACATTTTAGTTCGAAAAAATTTCCTATATATTGTAAAAAGGTAACTTTTATAAAATATAATTTATTTATGACGCCACAAAAAAAAAATAACCTAAAACTCATTATCTTTGTTAGTAATACCTACTTATATGCACTATTAAGTTCGAAGAGGAATCTCCAAAAAATCTCTTAAAAGTTGTGCAAAATAAGAAAAAAACAGAAACTAAAAATTCCCCATCTGTCGGGTATAAAACGC
Source organism: Lypha dubia (assembly GCA_947311025.1). Taxonomy (NCBI): domain Eukaryota; kingdom Metazoa; phylum Arthropoda; class Insecta; order Diptera; family Tachinidae; genus Lypha; species Lypha dubia. The sequence goes on along the minus strand of OX371263.1, from coordinate 26,249,044 downwards.
AAAAGAGTAAGAACTAGACGAAACGTAATTGCTTAAAAGAAAGAAATAAAAATTGTCATTTGTTAATTTATCGGTTAATGTTCATAAAAATTGATTAATTGTCGTCAAGACGCGAGTTAGTTCCAAATACTTAAAATATTTATATATGTAGTTGTTGGAGTACATTACTAGTAACATAAATCACTTTTCGCTAATACCGTGGTTCAAAAATTATAAAAAGAAAAAATATAATTTAAAAAAAATTGTTAAAAGTGGTAATTTGTATCTGATATATTTATGTCTCTTGATAAATACATACCACCCTAATATCAAATTCCTTAATAAATTCCTTAGAATTTATGTAGTTTTAGACAACAACTAATGTTAAGTATTATCTAAATTTTGTAGCTTTAAGATTACCGTTAAGTTAGTAATTAAGGATGTAATTTTAGTAAAATAAATTAATCATATTTCAGCCTCTGAATCGGCTTGTTTTTTTTAACTTTAGGCATATAAAACTGCCTCGTAAACCTTTTAGCCAGTGGCGTTATTAAGCGCCGCTAAATTTATAAATTTTTAATAAATAATCACCACCACACTTTCATCACAACAGTGGTAATTTGTATATTGCGGTGGTAAGGAGGAGGAGAAGGATAAAGTGCAAGGGTTCTGGAGAACAAGGAAACTGAATATTAAGTGGACATATCATTTGCATCATCAATCAGCAGCGGCGATTTGGAAAGCTTTCCCAGTTACTGCAAGTAAGTGCATTTTAATTTTGTTTTGTTTGAAGGCTTTGGTTTGTTCATCATTATTGTTCAGAATTTTGAGACAGTGGGTAGTAAAACTAACATATATCCATGAATTGAACAACCAGAGTTTTCCAAAAATTATTTAGTGTTCTTTGTTCTTTTTTTTTTTTTTTGCTCTATAATCAAGATCATTACCGTTGTGTGCGATCATAACTTTTTTTCTTAAAATTTATGTAGTAATTTTTTTTAATTTTTCCTAATAACAAAATTTTTTTTCCCTAATTTGTCAAACGTTCTTTGTTTGTTAATTTTGAATTCTACCAAAAATTTTGTGACAAGTAAAGTTAACGTTATCGTAACATATTAAATTAAGCAACACCAATTTGCGAAAGTATTCAATTCAAATCATTAAAACGTAGCTAACACAGTTTTGATCTTTATTGCGGATTTTGCACTGACGTCATTCTTTTATCTTCTTCTTTACCTTAAATTTTTGCCATCAAAGAAGTACATATACAGATTACAGTTTTAGAGTCATTGAAAATAAAAATTACAAAAGAGAAAAAAATTTAATAACTAATAAGAACAAGCATTTTTTTTTTGATTGAAATTGTAGCAAAACAAAGAAACTCGTGATAAATAAAAGATCATCCGTCATAAAGTATGTCGGTATATTAGGTTGGCTCTACGTTTATATAGTAACATTATTAGTTGTTGACCGGTGTGTTTTGAAATTGGTTTTTTTTATTCTTGAAGCGAAACAAAGTGATTTATGAACGCAAGTAGCTAAATTTAAGAATATAAATATTTTTTCTTTCACTTTTTTTTGTAAACTTTAAATTTATTTAGAATTACCTAAATAATCGCCATAAATATCGCGTATAGAATATTATTGTCTTTAAAATAAGATAAGAATATATGAATTTGTTATGTGAAAAATAATAGTATATTAATATGGAGTAATTTTCATTGAGCTTATCCTTTGGGGTTGAAGAAAAATATAAATAGGGTACTTCTAAGAATATATTGGCGCATAGAAGTACATAGGTAAAGGGTGGGTTATGAGCGCAGGGCACTACTATCATTGCCCAAGGTAATATCAATTTGATTTGTCATTTTTTTTTTGTAGATTTCAAATTTTTAAAGCATAAAGTATTTTTTTTTTTCTCGAACCATAGTTATTCAATTCGTGGAATTTTTATTGTGCATTATATTAATTTTGGGACTCTGTAATAATGATATAGTAATGGTGTTTTGTATGGCAGATGTCAAGAACCTCCCCAACCACTGAAGCTAGAGGCTAAGACGGGTCCCACCGACTTTCAGTCATGCAATTTCCTTTACTTTCTTTGTAACCTAAGGAAGTCAAATATACTTTGGTTTTTAAATAAAGCAAAAAAACAATTTACATTTAACACATTACAAGGCTATACATAATAAAATTATTTTAATGTAAATTTTTTTATTAAATATGATGATTGATGTCAGCTTAGCGCCATAATATTTTTCTGGAAAGCATAACATTGTTGGCGCAACACCCTCTCATCAGTATTGAATAATATTTTTAACCGACTGCAAAAAAAAAAAAAAAACAAAATGAAGGAGGATATCAATTCAAGGCGTAGATTTATATTTTTTAATGTTTCAACTCCATAAAGAGATTTCATTTTTTTTTTTGTTTTTGTTTAAAGAGGTTTGCTTGTAATGTGCTACTATAAGATTTTTAAAAATATCGGGGCAAGTTGGTTCCCCTAATTTTGATTATCGAATAACTCCTCAAATTGTGGACTACTTTTCATAATTCTTTTAGTGATTAAATGGGTTTCGTGCAGTTTGGTTGTATATAATTCTGTTAAAATTTGTGGGAAATTGCCAACCCCTCCCCCACACCACCGAAACTATTATTATTATTTAGTAACTCTATTATATCTTCAAGGATATTATTTAAATTCATGAATGGGTTGGGTATTTTGTGTAAAAAATTCGAGTATTTTAATAACGATTTTTCTAGTAAATTCGTTAAAATTAAACTTAAATATTAATTAAAATGGCTATAAATTTATTGGGATGTAAAATTAATTATATTTGCGTCGGTTTCGCCGTGTTTTTAATTGGCTTTTGGAATACAGTCGGGTTTTTGCCAGAATTATTTGTTTATTTTTTTTTTTTTTGTTTTAAGTTGTCCTGTTTGTTTATAAATTAAAATCTTATTTATGCAAATAAAAGAAGAAAGAGTACGAATGTTAAAAATTTTATTTATTTCTCTATGTTATAATGACTTAGTGTTTCTTCCCTGAACGGTGAGTGAGGAACCCTATTGGCTTTCGTCACAGGTTTTTACTACGCGAGCCGTATAAGAGATTGACTTTTTAGAAAGTATTAAAGTTTAAAACTAGAGGATGTGCTATATAGAACAAGAAATTGCTAATGTCCTGGTTTGTTGCTTAATTTCTTGTAGCCATATCGACTTTATAAGACAATAATTGCTCTTGCAACGACCTGTTTATGAAATTTAAGTTTAAATAAAAGTAAAATAAAATCTTAATAGACGATGAACGATTGTGGTACAGCTTAAGAAATTTAATGAGTCTACTTAACACTAGAGGCGGTTCAACACTGCTTTAAAAATTAACATAACGCACAATAGCAGAGTTTTAAAAGAATTATACCTACTTCTGCACCCTGTCTCTTTTTCTTCCTGTTTCTAGAACAATGCATGGCCATAAGTAGGGATTATCTAAAAAATAAATTGCTGGACAAAAAATATGTTTGTATGTTTTTTTTGTGCGTACAAATGTCTTTTTATTTGTTTTTTTGGTCCAAGTTAAATTAAATATTTGTTATAGACAAACAATTGGTTCTCATTAGTATTCAAATGAAGAATTGTTGCTCTCTAGTCATCGCAAAAATTGTTGCACGGCGTTTTTATTTTTTTTTTTTTTGGTTATTTTGCGCAAATAAAATCAGTGCAAAACAAAATGTTGTTTGTTTGAGACTAACAAAAACAGCAACAACAACAGCAGAAACAACACATTTAAATAATAATGAATACTTTTTATGCAGATATCCTTTTGGTAAATTGTTTTAAAATGTTGTTAAAAATATATGGGAGAAAAAACATAAATGAAACAACATATTTCGAGTTGTGAATGTGCGTGTTTGCCAGAATGTAGGTATACAACAACTGACTGATTATTTGATTATTCTTCTATATTTTTTTACATGTGTCTGTGTGTGTGTGTGTGTACATATTCGTATTTATTTATCTGATTTTGATTATATTGTTTTCAAATAATTCATTGTGTATAAATTTCGTATCTCTAATAACAACAAAATTTTTATGTTGAAATGTTAATTAAAATTATCAGACTTGTTTCGATTGGCTCCTGCCCTCAACATAATTCTATTTAATTTCAAATGTGTTTATATATATAGATTTTTCTTGTTGTTCTGATTATTTTATTCATTATTTTCACATTATTTTATCTTTATGAGTTGTTTGCATATTCGTCCTTTAGTTTGATTTTTCATTTAGTATTTTTTCATTTTGTAATTTCAGATTTTTTGTTTTCTTTTGCCTGGTCGACATTGAATTTATTATCTGTAGCAAATCAGTTCATTGTATCGTATTAAACTACTACTTTAAACACAGAGGGAAAAATGAAAACAAATATATGTATTTGTTTTTTTTTTGGTCTTTGGGAGTAAATAAATTTTTAATTAGCTTCCAAAATAATCGTATATGATGTGCTGTGTTAGTAAATGAATAATAAACAGTCAAAGCATAATTATGAATATTAAATTTTCAAGTTTTCTATTTAATTTTTGAAAAATACTGAAAATTTAGAACTTTTTTTTTTTAATCTTAACCACAGCACTGTTATAAGACTAACTATCCATTTCCATTTCCAAAATTTTTAGTTAGTTAATAGAAATTTCGACAAAATTCACTTGACATTCCAAACTTATTCATATTCCACAAATTTTATGCTTAAATACAATTTATTTGTTAACAATTGTTTAAGCTTTATATTGTTTTCTCGTGTCTTAAGAGAAATTACCAACTGCTAACAAAGAAATTATTCCAAAAAAAAAATAGTTAAACAAAAAATAAATATATATTTAAAGCAGAGCAGCATCATAAATTTTAAGAAGCTTAACACTGTTGCTTACTCAACAGTAAACTGTTAACACCTTAATAAAAAGGAAATAAATGTCAGAAAAGAATAACTAGAATTTGACACAGTCGATGCTAAATATTAGAGACAGATAAAATTTGCTATAACATATACGGAGCCATTTAGGAAGCAAAAAAATCAGGGTAAACTAACTTGCAGATGTTTCTTTTTTTCGGGAATGTCAGAAAATCGCAATATGCTTCTTATATTCCCTTTTTAATAATAAATTTTACTTTCTTTTTTCTAGATCTTTTTCGATTTTTATACATTTTGCATTATTTTGGGATTTTAACTAACAATGATGACGGTAACGAATAGCCATGGAAAAGAAGGTGGAGAAATCAACGTGTTGAGGGACGACTTGCCAGGATAAAAACAGGAAAAAGCAAAAAAAAATATTTTGATAAACTGGCAAAATAAGAGACGCATTGAGCACTTGGAACATGCTGAAAGCGTGCTATACCAGCTGCTTACGTTTCGATGAGCATTGCCAGACCCCTGTGACAGCTTCACAGGGTTGCCATATAGCAAAACAAAATAATAATATATACCAAAAATCGTTGGGAAAATAATGGACGCGTTGAAAGACACTTAGAAGCACTTGGAGTATTTCGAAGGATTACTAGACCAGCTCTCAACGCTACTTAGAGGGTTGCCAGACTACGGCAAACGTGCAGAGTTGTAGGAAACGTAGGAAAGTGCAAAAAAAAAGTTTTAATAAGGGTGAGAAAATAAGAGCCGCCTTGGAACCCGCTTGAATACAATTGAGTTGTGTTGACGAATTACCAGAGCAGCTCCTAAGACTTCACTGAATGATCCCAGATGCCTACAAAATTGCAAGGTTGCAGGGAATGCAGTAAAGTAAAAATTATTGCTTTAAAATATCTAAGAAAATCGGGGGCGCATTGGAACCCGCTGGCAAACACTTGGCGCATATTCCTAATGCTTTTCTGAGGGTTGCCATACTCCTACTAAGTCGAAGGATTACAGAAAACGCAGGAATTAATAAGAAAAGTTTGTTTTAATTAATTTGTTTTATTTAAAATCAAGGGTGCATTGGAACCCACTGGACACCTATTGGAGCGTATAGGCGGTTTAACAGACCAGCTCCTAACTTTTCATTGAATTTTGCCAGGTGCCTACAAAATTATAAGGTAGGAGGAAACGAAGGAAAAGGAAAAATGATTGTTTTAAAATGGCTCATAAAATCGGGGTCGCATTGGAACCCGCTGGCAAACAATTGGATCGTATAGACTGGTAACCAGAGCAGCTTCTAACACTTTGTTGAGTCGTGCCAGATGCCTACGATGTCATGGGATTGCAATAAATACAGGAAAGAGCAAAAAAGTAGCAATAGAAAAGTTGGGAAAATGAGGGATGCTTTAAGACCCTACCCTGTTGGTGTATGTTTGGACGTGGTGTTGCCAGAGCCTTTTTTTAAAACAAATTTATTACCCTCTCTAAAGCCTAATGGTGATTTAGTACAAGCAGCAATATGTACATAATTTTCGCACACAGCATATGAAAAATTTGTTAAAATATTTTCTTTTTTACAATTTTTATAGGGGTTTTTACTCAGGGTTAATATAAAGAAATGATTTTGTGACAACAAGTTTGTATAGAATTTCAATCAGGATCGGTTTTATCTTAAAAAGATTAGAAATCAAATGGAAAACTCAATTGAGTAAGAAAATTTTAATTAATTTATCTATATTCTGTTTGAAAATAAGTAACTTTGATTTATCAAAATCAGTTACTTCTATTTTATCAACACACTAAAGGGTGGAAATATTTGTCCCCAATGTGAGCGTGTCCTTAATAGTGAATAGCAAATAAAAGAAATTGAGAACAATGCCAGTCGTAATGAAATTTTTTATATATATTTTTTTAAAACCTTTTTTTAATAGAAATTAGGCTAAAATTTCAATATATATAATTATTTAAATACCAATTCCTATAATTTTAAGATCATTTAATTTTTCAGCTCACCAAATAAATTTGAAAGTCCTAGAGTTCAACAAAGTATTCATGATGACTTACCTGAAAAGAAAGATGCAAAAAAAATATATTTAAAAATAAGAAAGTATCTAAGTTTATTTTATTAGTCTGATTTATTTATATATATTTTGTTAGATTTATTTAGTGAATACTGATATTTAGACTCCACTGTAGTTTTAATAACTACTACCTGTTTTAACTAAAGACTCTGTTTAAAAAAAAATAAATAAATACCTTACAAACATAAATATAAAAGCCTCTTGCCTCGAAACTTAAAATTTCTAAAATATTTACTACTCTCGTACCTTTCACACAAAAAAAAAAAAAAAAAAATTAAAACAAAGCTCCCACAGCATCAGGAGAACAACAGAAGCATCATATAAATACCTTTGGGAATTATTATAGTCATTGTTAAATTCTATAAAAGCAACAGAGTTTATTATTTTGTCATTGTATTAAAGACTACTTAAAACACAAACAGAGAGATAGAGACACCCACACTACACTGCTAGATAAAATAGCATGAAAGCAAAAAGAAAAAAGAAATATATACACAAAATTAAATAAATAGTAAATAACATTGTTGCACTGAATTCTTCTACAATTGCAAATGTATGGATGAGTGTTAAAGTACGAATACAATAAAACAACACATTTTAGATTGTATTCAAACGAATGGAATGCCAGAAAGTAAATTTAATCCTTGTCTTTTAAAATTTGTTGGTTTTGTTCGCTTTTATACCTTTTACCTTCCTTCTCATGCTCTTGCTTTTGATCTCATTCACTAGCTCTTAGTCTCTCCTGCTAGCCTGGCTTATAGCCAAACACAACATAGTTTTTCATCTAATCATCAGCACGCACAAACACACATACACGCACACACATACAATTATGAAGAAAACTAAATCTTTTGTTTTTCTCTATCGGAGGAAAAGTAAATACCTTGAGAACTTAACAGCAACTACAACAACAATATTTAAATTTACATTTTCCACAAAAACGAAAAAAAAATAATAATTAATTGTTTTTCTGTTGCTCAAAATTTTTTGCTTGGTTCACATCGTTTATGCAAAATTTTTAGACAATCATCATGATTTAAGTACAAAAGTATAAAATTTTCTAACGTAATTGTACATTAAATGCTTGAGCATACAAATGTCAGATTATAATGAAATGTTAAGTAAAGCTTTTTCTTTGCTTTTTACTCGGTTTTATTTTCTATTTTTTTTTTTTTTTTTTTTTTTGTTCGTTGCACAGGGTTAAAAAGAACGGGCCACCCAATACATTTTAAAAGTATTAAAAATAATTTATTCGCCAGCACTCTAATAGACAAGTTATGTAGAAAACTAAGTACCGGATTAAGAGGAATTTTGTTTCTTTTGTTTATGTTTTCATCTGCGAAATTCTCTGACAATAGAAAAATTTGATGGTAATAAATATTGATAAAATGATGATGCAAAAAAATATTTATAAGAATTTTATTGTGTTTTGTTTATGCTGGTAATAAGAGATTAAAAGTTTTAAGTAGAGTTGGACTAGCAGAGGGATAAGCAAACTGTTTTTGGGATTATGTGAAAATAATATAGGGAATTTTAATATACTTATAATTTGATATTTTTTTTATTCCTGCGATGAATATCATCGAAAGACCCTAACAGTGGTGGTATTTTCCAGGAATACGAGATGTTAGAGTCTCGTAACGTAACGTTAGTAGAAAGGTCCTTGACTCTATTAAAACCTTATTGATTCTTCTACGAATCTCCTTAAAAACCAGCAAGTTCGAATAGAACCAAATTTACAAAGTTACACACAGGTCTACAGTTATGGTTGAAATTATGTTGTCAGGTCTAAAACTCTAAAACTTTTTCTTAATACATCCTTGAAATGTCAAATCGTGGACAAATGTAGAACATGTGTTTGGCACCTTCCACAACATTTTCACTACATCTTGGACCAAACAGTACACTGTCAAGTTCAAAACGGTTTGAGTATGATCTAAAACAGCCATGATCACACAAAAACTGCGTTATACATATAGAAATTAAAGGCACCATCTTCTCTATCTATGTAACTACATATATCATTATCATTATCATTATCATTATCATTATCATTATCATTATCATTATCATTATCATTATCATTATCATTATCATTATCATTATCATTATCATTATCATTATCATTATCATTATCATTATCATTATCATTATCATTATCATTATCATTATCATTATCATTATCATTATCATTATCATTATCATTATCATTATCATTATCATTATCATTATCATTATCATTATCATTATCATTATCATTATCATTATCATTATCATTATCATTATCATTATCATTATCATTATCATTATCATTATCATTATCATTATCATTATCATTATCATTATCATTATCATTATCATTATCATTATCATTATCATTATCATTATCATTATCATTATCATTATCATTATCATTATCATTATCATTATCATTATCATTATCATTATCATTATCATTATCATTATCATTATCATTATCATTATCATTATCATTATCATTATCATTATCATTATCATTATCATTATCATTATCATTATCATTATCATTATCATTGTCATTATCATTTAATGTTCGTTGTCATTGTCACTGTCATTGTCATTGCCATTGTTATTATGATTGTCGTTGTCGTTGTCATTGTCATTATCATTATCATTATCATTTTTATTATCATTATAATAAACATTATCATTATCTACATATGAAAAGTAATATTATCAGGCTCAAGTTCAGTTTTATTGAATTAATGAAAATTCAAAATTACTAAGAGTTTTTTTGTGTTGGAAAATATTATGATTTATATCCAATCAGTTTTTAGCAGAACGTATCAGTACTGATTTCAAGGCCGCTACACCTCTCATCAGCGTTCAATTGTCCATCTTTACAATAATCGTAAAGTGGATACTAATGGCGAAGAATATCAACTATTTAACCAGTTTTCATTATCTATAAAAAAAGCATATCAACAAATGAAGAAGAACAGTAAACTCCAGGTTATGTGAACTTCCACAATAGTGAACTATCTACTAATTTTCTTATAAAGGGTGTTTTTTATAGATTGACACAAGTTTAAATCATAATAAAACAAGGAAATATATTTTTAATATCATTGAAACGGGCTTAATTGGAATTGAAATTTTATGAAATTAATGTTTAATATGATTTTTGCCATGTGACCACCACGGCTGGCACGTAGAAGGCATAATCTGGACAACAAATTTTCAACAACTTTTTGAGGCATTTGAGGCCGTTTTTCGCAGATAACTCCTCGAATGTTGATTTCCAGGAAAATTATGATCAAAGTTTGATGGCTCTAAATAGTGAACAACCGTTTTTTTTTTTTGCAGAAAACCAACATAAAAGTAAGGTAAGAGGGTGGTGGTGGCTGAAGTGGTTACCGCCTTGGGTTTAAACCCTGGCCAGAGCAAGTGAATCAACATCATTAATTTCTCTAATGTACATTAGTGAGACATTATATTAATTGCTGTCGGTCTATTTAAGTGATGAATGCATAGCACTGGTCACTAAAAAAACTGTTCCGACAGAGATTGATGCTGTTCCAAGCTAATGCACGCAACATCGCTCTCTTTCGTTGCTTAGCAGAAACAGTAAGGCGAAGTAAAACAATTAATAAATTGCCTGCTAATACAGCTTAACAAAGTTAATGCGTCTACTTAACAGCAGGCCCGCCAACATGTTTTCCAAAGTCTTCAGGTTATTTTCTCTTAATTTATTATGATCTTCCGTTATGGTTGTATTATTTTGTATTAAAATAAAAGTGATTATATGAAAATTTATAAGATTGATATAAATTTTCTGTTATTTTACCAACGTGGTATATCGTTTTTTTGTGGGCTTTTCTAAAGTAGCAAATATTATTGCAATTGAAAATGTGAACATATTCAATAAAGTAAACAACATTGGTTTTTATAAGTTCACATTACCTTGCGTACACTGTATTTTGTTAATTTAACTCAGCTTTATTCAACCTTTTTCTGAACAAAATTATTTCCATTTGTGACATACTTAATATTGTCACACACGCGTATACTTAATATTGAATAGCAATTCTTCAGCAGTCATACGCTGCATCACATTTGAAATTGACATTTGTTTGATTATATTTGATTACGAGTATGTACATATGTATTTTTAATTTATTTAAAAAGAAAAATAGCTAAACCCATTATGTTTAGAGTTTTTTGTTTTTTTTTTTTATTTATAATAAGTTTTTATTTAAACAATTTCATGTGAAAATGCGATTTTGTTATTTTATTCTTATGTATGTATGTGTATAATTTTTAAATATATTTTGTTTTTTTGCAAATGCTGGCATTTGACCACCAAAAAGCATTGAAGCGTAATGACAAGTTGACATCTTCAAAACAGCATGAACATGAACAAACATGTTCATGATGATAACAAAAAAGCAGACATATGTACATGCTAATACATATGGATGTATGTATGTATGTACTTGTAAGTATATATGCAATATAGCGTTTATAGCCGACAATAATAAATATTCAGTCAAAATTCACCAGTGAAAATGTCAGTAGCATTAAGAACAACAACAACAATAATAATAACAACTAGAACAACAGCGAAAGCAACACACAAACGTTAGTAACTAACTAAATTGCAATAACAATCAAAATTCGTGTGATTTTGATAAATTTGACAGTTTTGTGGGCGTTTATGCTGACAACACAACAAATACGAGTGTTAAATCAGCAGTAGCAGCAGTAGCAGAATCCGAATAGCAATATGAGAAATCAAATAAAACCATTAAAATGGCATTTGCTAGTGAAATATATATGTTAAACATAAATAAACACTCTAAATCAAAATTTATATCTATACAAATCACATTTATATTTTATAGTTGGTTACAAAACTTCAATATAAACTATAATTTAAATCAAAAAAAAACCAACAAATTTATTTTAAAAGAAACATTTTAAACCTGTAACCGGAAATTCGCACTCATAGAAGCAAATTGATGAAGTAAATTTAACTGAAGTCAGTCATTTCATATCGTTGTTTTTAATGGAATATATTTGCTAGATTTTGTCGTTTTACTTAACAAAATAAACAAAACAACCGCAAGTGTAACGCTGCTGCTATCTCAGATGATAGTAACAATGTTTCCTAGCAAACCGTCGTTAGTCTCAAAATGTTGTTACATTTCTCTTTTGTCACGTTACTAACCTGGCAACCACATACAATAACTTTCACAGCAATGGATGTGTTTTTTTTTTTTTTTTTTGTGTGTTGGTATTGGCAGCAACTAGACGCAATTATCTAACTCAAAATTTTCCTACATAATCATACAAAACAACAAAATTTACATTTGCATTGTTCGTGAAGTGTATTTGTGTGCAAGAAGATCTATGTGTGCGATATAGTATGTGTGTATTTCAAGTACCAGTTCAATAGAATTTCTTTGTAGTTGTGTTCGTGTTTGTAATTCTATTTTCGTTGAGATAACGAGATATTGGCAAGTTGTAAGCAATCAAAAGATGTGTTTCCGGTTAACCGCGTGCATGTACATACATATACAATTTTCTTTAAATGCCACAACAGTTACAGCTATAATTAAATTCAAAATTATTCTTATTTGTCTTCTTATATATACGCTAGCATGCACACACAGAAACTTTATTGTAGTATGTATTTTGTAGTTACATTGTTGTTGTTCTTTCTTAGAACTTATTGAATTGTTAATATTGCTTTTAATGGTTTGTTGTAAACTTTTTCCCATAAATATATTTTAGAAGAAATTATATAAAAGAAAGTAAAAGTTTTTAAAATGTTTTTGAATTTCATAAGCAATTTATTTGAGAGTGTAAAAGAAAAACTAATATTATAAGAATATTTAATATGCTTCGATGACTTTATGTAGAGAACTAGTGTTAAAAAATCTTATGGTCACTTGTATATTTTCTTTTTTTATACACGTTATTTAAAATTTATTTAGTTTAATTGTGCTTCAGTAAAGTAACGAAAACTAGACGATCACTTGTCCCATAGTAACAGGACATCGATATAAATTTAAATATTAATAGACATATTTAGGAAGCAGGATAAATTATAAGCAGGTTCCTTCCTATACATTTCAATTAAGTCATTTACGAATAACACGAAAATTTAAAAATATGAAATTTTTAGTACTTAATAGAGTCACAAACAAATAAATACTACCTCAATACGTTGATGTATTCAAAGAATATATTTAGTACTAGAGATTTTTAGTAATAATCATATTTATACAAAAAATTTTAGTACAATCAATTTTGCCGGTGAAAGGAAAATAATTTTAATAAAAAGTTTTGGTACTTATATTAAGAACAAATTTTAAAAGTTAAATACTTTTACTAGGTTAGGTTAGGTTAGGTTAGGAAGGGTAGTGTGAAACACACATCCACTCGGAGACCCAATTGGATCCATTGTGATTCCCTTCATTTTTAATTTATTGCACTTCGCGATATTGCTAATGCCCTCATGGAAACGTCTACTCAGCCATCTTTGCCTATGGCGTTGCAGCCTAAAGCAATGACAGATGATATGCTCTATAGTTTCTGGCTCCTCTTCATTCCCACACATTCTACAAAAATCCTAGATATTTAAATATTTTATTCAGTAATAAAAACTTTTAAAATATTTTAAGTATAAAGTAGAAAATTTAAGTTCCAAATATATTAGTATGTAAAAACATAAAAAAACAACAGTAAGAAATTAAAGTGCCAACAAGTTTAGATATTAAAAAATTTAGTACTAAAAAGTTGAGAATAAAAAATATAGTACAAAAAATTTTAGTACATGCTAAAAATTCCTATAATAGAAAGTTTCAATACCAAACCAAAAAATTTTTTTAGCAAAATGTCTAGAACTTACAAGTGAATGGGCGCATTATCCCTTTTTCTACCGAAGTCAAATACCTGGGGGTTATGTTTGATAGCAAGTTGACTTGGAACCGTCATGTTGAATGCGTTATACAGAAAGCCGTTAGGGCTATCAGGGCGGTGAAGAGTTGTGCTGGGTGCACCTGGGACTTGAGCCCAAAAATGATCATGTGGATCTATACAGTGATTGTCAGACCAATCATTACGTACGGCGCAATTGTATGGTGGCAGAAGACTCTCCAGCCTAGGACGAAGAACAAACTCCGCAATGCTCAGAGAATGGCGTGTCTTCTTGCTACAGGTGCAATGAGTCATCAAAGCCTTGATTGGGTTAAAACCTATACAAATCTTTATAAGATCCTCTGCGGCAATGGCCGCTTATCGGATGGGTATCGGTAACTCTGCTCGCTGTGTTGGCAACGGGCATTCATCGATCCTAAATACATTGTCCTGCAGAAAGCTGTTAGGGATGCCTAGCGAAAGGAAAATCTGTGAACTAAGGTTCATCAGGAGATTCAATATCAGAATTGCGCTTAGAGCCACGTGTCAGAGGTCCTTCTGTGGATTCCAGAAGTTTATGTTGGTATACGGATGGATCCAAAACTTTAGATGGAGTATGCGCTGGAGTCTGTGGACCCAACGTGAAAATCTCATTGCCTATGGGTAAATGGCCCACGGTATTTCAGGCGGAAATACAGGCAATCACCACATGTGTTCATATTAATTTAAGCAGAGGCATTAAAGGCGCGCATATAGCTATCTTTTCCGATAGTCAGGCAGCCCTTAAGTCCCCAATTTCATTGGAATTCCGTTCTAAGCTTGTTTTAGAGTGCTTTGATTCACTACAGAAGCTATCGATACGAAACAAGGTTTCCATTTACTGGATACCTGGCCATAGGGGTCATCCGGGTAACGAGGTAGCGGATAAATTGGCCAAGAGGGCCTCTGCCGCTCCTCTTATAGGCCCAGAGCCCTTTTGTGGCATAATTGGTTGACTGTAACAACTCTAATCAGAGAGAACGACATGTCGACCGCTAAGAAAGTTCAGGTGGCTTCTATCGGTTTAAGGCAGGCCAAATCATTGATACAGCCAATCTCTTGCAGTGGCATCCTGAATTTCGACAGGAACGACTTACTGCTAGTTACTAGTTTCCTCTCCGGTCATTATGGACTGAACTTCCATCTTTGGAAAACTAACCTAGTTCGCTCACACTTGTGCCGTTTATGCATGGAAGAGGATGAGACAACGGCACACATTCTCTGTGAATGTATAGTCTTATGTAATAATAGAAGGCGAGTTTTTAGTTCTGAATTTGTGTGTTCGGATGATATTAGGCGGGCTTCTCCCAGCTCTGTGCTGACTTTCATAAGGAGAGTCATTCAGAGCTTGGTTTAATTTAGAGATCCATGGCACAAAAGATCCAATAGGTGTCGCAGTGCCGGTCCTTAGACAATATCTATCCACTTTTCCATTCTATTCTCTACAAGTGAAGTACACAATATGTATGACAACTATCAGCCCAATTATGAAAAATTATTTTCGAGGTATATATTCCTTTTACGGTTCCTTGCATTATGAATTGCGATTTCCATAATGAAAACAAATAAATATTGTTAGGTGCTGTTTTCACCATGTATACAAATGACTTGTGTAGAAACATTTTATGGTAATCATAAAAAAATTTAGTGGTTTTTATCCAAATTTTCTACTCAAAGCAATTATTTTTATTATAGAAACTGCACATTAATGTGAGTAAGGGTAACCAAACGAGTATATCCCAATTAGAATTTATACTATTTTTTCGCGAAAAAATTTCCTTGGAAATAGTTTTTATTATTGGCCTGTATAATTTGAATCATTTAGAATACGAAGGACTAAGTCCAAGTGAAAAAGAATGTTTTAGCACTGCTTTAAGCTGCTATGTTTCACCTTTTCTACATAATAATTCTATTTTTCTATTTCTATCCTTAATAGTGTGCAAGTGTAGTGCAATTGGTCTGGCTACTAGTGGCTTGCCTTAATCCTTTTTTTTTTTTTTTTTTTTTTTTTTGGTTTGCTTTGTTTATTTGTTGATCTTTGTGTGACAAAAACCACATTAATATTTGTATGCTTATAAACAAGAAATTCAACTAAATTGTTATATATAAATAAATATGAATGACTAGTCAAAAAGCAAATGAAGAAGTTGGGCAGTAGAAGAAAGACTTGCTTTTCACAAATATGAAATAGGAAAAATTTCAATGAAGGCCTTGGCAAAACATTGCAACACAACTAAACAATGCAAACATCTGGTTATAAAATCCATATGAAATAAAATGTATTGAAGGAGAAATTAAATAAATAAAAGTCAATAAAATTAATAAAATGTCTTCTAATTTATCTATTTCTTGCCCTTCTTCGTCTACTTGAGCAACAACTTAGCCTCAGATGATAATAAAAATTTGCTAGAAAATTTAGATGGGGCCTCTAGAAGGGCCCTTGATTTAAACTGAAACCATCATTGTGTTGTTTACATGTAGTTGTCTATCGTGTATTCGGTTGATATTTGTTATTTTGTTGATTGTGTGTGAATCATGGCATTATACACATGGGTGATGAATGACTCTTTTAATTAGTTGCTGCAGGACATGCATGTTTTGCAAAATGAACAGACTACTAGTTTTAAGCACAAAGAAACTGAACGACTGATGATGACTGTATACAGAAACCAACAACAATTTAATATTTATCAAGCGTTTGTTTCCGTTTTTTTTTCTGGAGTAATTTTTTTTTGCTTACTTCAAAAATTTTTTTCTTTTTAACTTTTAAGAGACAGAAAGGATAATTTATTAAATGAGGACAGTTTTTTTTTTTTAACTTCATACTTATGTTCTTCGTTTTTGTAAATAGTACAAATATTGTAGCAGTAATTGAAGACTTGCTTTGATATTTTTGCATGTGTGTGAGCGGAAGTGGAAGGAAATTGAGAAAATAAAAATTTACACCAAACAAATTAATTACGTGATTTTATTAAAAATATATCATTAAGGGTTTTATTTTTTTTTTGCAGGGCGAAAGCAATTTTAAAATAAATATTTAATTCTGTTTAAGTTAAAATTTTTTAGCAAAAGTTACGAAGGCGTATGAGTATTATCGCGAAATTATACAACAATCATACGCCCTGCCCACACTTAGATTAAAATAATTTATTTATCTAGAATTTTTTTAATTTATTTATAAAAAAAACGTTTTATTTGTTTCATTTTGGGCAAAACTCAAAGAAATTTTCCCATAAAAACTTAAAAAAAAAAAATTCTCAAAAATTCATTTCATAGAACCATGGTCACAAGTTTGTGGTAATTACTTCATAGTCTTTTTTTATCATATAACAAAATATTTTGTCTTTCAGCTAACTTTTTCATTTGAATGCATAAACATACAAGATATATTTTTGTCCATTTCAAATCCTTTTTCTTTAAACTTTGCTTTATTAACGACAAATATTTTCTTTGGTTTTATTTTGCAAAGTTTTTTGTTTGCACAAAATAGAATTTTGTATGTTAAAATTAAAAATGTTTTTTTTTTATTCACATTTTAGTCCTTGTTTTCATAAATTTATGTCGAAAATACTACACACATGTGCTATGCGAATGTCCGTCTGGCTGTGTATGTTTATTAATAACAACAAGGACTTGACCAGTTTATTCGTTATTTTTTATGCGTCAAAGCATGTTTTTTTTTTGGAAAATGCATGAATTTTTTTGTTGTTGCTGTTTGTGTTATTTTTTTTTTGCGGGTTGTACAACGACATCGTCAAAAGATTCACATGGTTGACTAAGAAAAATTAATTAAAAAAATATTTTGTTTGTTTTACTCAGAAGAGAGGGAGGTAGTTAGTGTGAGAGGGAGCGGGAGCGGGAGGAAGAGGAAATATGATAAAGACAGAAAAAAAAGCTGCAAATAAAAATACATAACAAATATTTTGTATGACTGCATAGTCATAACAATTACACACAAACACACACACAGAAAAGAGTGAAGCTGATAAAAGTAGCAAACTATTTAACAATCCAAAGAAGAGAGGACGAAAAATCTATTTCTTCTCCACTAACTTTCAATTCACAACTGTCTGCAAATCCAAAAAAAAAACTATATTAAAAATAACTGTATTGCATGAATGCTAAAACAGCACAACATTAATTGTACAATTAATGATACAATAAATGTAGAAAATTGTACAATTAATGATACAATAAATGTAGAAAATAACAAATTCTTGTGCAACTCGCTGAGAAGAACAACATAAAATCCTTAATATTGTTAATATTAAAAATGAATTTTATGACGCACTCACGTAACAAGAATCTTCCTTTTTTTCTTGACTTCTGTTACAAATATAAATTTAAAAAAAAAAAAAAATATATCTACAATAAATGATTCAACTAAATCATGTAAATCCTTTTTAAAAGCAATTAGTTCAAATGCTGTTTGAATTCAAAAAGGATTTTGTCTGTTAGATGTAATCGCTTGAAAGAAAATAAATAGAAATCATACTTCTAAATGAACTTCAAACATAATTTTAAGCAACTAAAAGAATATATAGGAAAACTCTTTGCTTTTCAAAAGCCTTTAAAACAGATGAAACTGAAAACGACAGATAAAGAGAGGAAGAGAGAGAGAGAACATAACAAACAAAATATTACTTTTTTTCTGATGCCGATGATGTGTACGACGACTTGAGAACGTTGCGAGTTTTAATTGAGTGCCAAAAGCAGCAGTGCATAATACCTACGTGATGATGTTCAACTAAGGAAATTACAAGACGAAAATTAATGACAGTTTACCGGTAGCTGGCATGTAAAATTGTACAAAAATATAAAATTATGTTAAAGTTGTGGTTGTAGTGATGGGGGGTGGTCGGGTGTGGGGGCTTGCGCTTGGGAAAATAAGAAAACTTTTGAAGTTTTAAATTATGTTATGGAATTTAGTTCAATGCATGTGCGTACTGTGTGTGTATAGTCGATAATCTATATACGTCTGTGTCTAGCACACGTTATTTAAAGGATATCCGGTAGCATTATAAAAGCTAAAACTTTTAAGATTTCAATGTGTACTTGAAGGTTCATGAATTTGTTCAAAAATAATAATATTTATAATCAGAGAAATATAAATATGTACATACAAATATATGTAACAAAATTTACTAAGTAAAGAATAAATAAAAATTTTACAAAATTTCATAACAAATAAAGAAAAATCCTGTTTACAAAAAATACGAATTTTTTAATTCTTCCCAATAAGCAATTCGATAAGCAAAAAAAAAAAAAACTAAGATGTAGCATTAGTTTGTCATCACATATTTTCTACAAGTTCTTATAAGCGTGCTTTTTGAAAGCTTACTGTAAGCTTATTATAAGCTTGTATAAGAAAAGAAGAAAGAGTTTTTAATCCTATGTTTTTAAAATGCTGAACATGTCAAAAGTTCTTATAATATTAATTCTTACACACAGTTTAGATAACAATTTACTAAATATGATGCTTGAAAATCACTTATAAAGTTTTGTAAATGTTATGAAAGTATTCAATATTATTGTTTCATATTTCGAACAGTAAAATGTTTTCATGGAGTTTTTAAAGAAAACATTAATGCCGCATTTTTTATTAAAGTGACAGATCTAAGCCAAAAATTGATTTAGACCAAAATTTACAAAATCTCCGCAAGAAATTTTGTAGCTATAAAGAAGAGAAGTTTTATACTTTATAAATATTCATCTAAATATATTTTATAAAAAAAAAAATATTGTGAAAAAATTCTGATGAAAAAATATATTATCTAGGTATATTTGTAAGCTTACAATAATATTGCAAATATAAGCTTACAATAATATTACAAATGTAAACTTATTACAATCATGATTTAAAAAACTTTTTTATATCTAGTTATTTAATAATAAATGCAGTTTTAATCTTGTTTTATACCATGGACCTGCAATATTATCACAAGGCTTAAGTTTTCATTAGAAAACAATTGTTAATAACAACACTTCATATTATTTTTGCAAGCTTAATATTTATGCTGTTAAGCATGTGATCACTACAATATTTTGATTTATTAGATTAAGGTTTTCCAATAGGGATGATATGACTTTGAATTGAAGTTTGGGATATTTGTAAAATGTCATGATTTGTCATTTGTGTTCAGTAGTGTTTCCAATTTCATCAATCGAAAGATATACGCTAAAACAAGTTTACAAATTATTCAGTTTTATCTCAAATTTCTAGGCAACAGCATAATAGACGATCTCTCGGAGGTATCAGGGATAGGTCTAGATGACCTCATTAGATACCTTAATTCGACGGGATGGATCTAGAATCTTACTCCGAATCTGAGGCCTGGATTCGAACCTGAATCAGGTTGACACTGACGAGTGGAGTGGTCTGTCAAAACGGAATCAGGCAGCCACCAACCAACCATTCAGTTTAATTATCAAAATAATCGGTCTCAAATTGCAACTTGCTCGCTATTTGTCGAATTGTTGTAAATTTTGAGCTTACATTTTCTTTACATAATTTTCAAGTGCCAATAAGATAAAGAACTCCACGAAAATATGCAAATATTGCTGCCGTTCAGGCAAGTGTTGCTGAAGACCGCAATTTGTCGATTCCAAGATGTTCTCAACAATTGGGACTGTCTCAAACCAGAACCAGGCGGATTTTGAGAAATGATTTGGGTTTGCAGCCGTATAAAATTGTTCTCACTCAAGAACTGAAACCATTGGACCACCGTAAATGTCGTGAATTTGCTGAATTTTCCTTGGAACAACTTGAAAAGGATTAGAGATTCGATTACTTCAAGAAATTGTGATACTGAATCGCCTCCAAGAAGTTGTGAATTAACACCATTAGACTATTTCTTGTGGGGTTATTTGCAGTCATTGATCTTTCCAAATAAACCAGACTCTATTCATGCCATACAAGTCAATATTGAACGTGCCATTCATGACATGTGACTTGATTTAGTGGAAAAAGTGCTCGAAAATTGGATTCATCGAATTTGTTCCCGCAGAAGAAGTCGTAGATGCCATTTGAATGACGTTTTGTTCAGAACTTAATTGTATCGATTGTTCTTCACATTAAATAAAAAACTTTTGAATTTCCTTAACAATAAGTGTGTGTTTTTTTTAAAGAAATCATATTACTCTTATTTGAAAACATTTTATTTTTTTTTTCATAAAATTTCTGACTTGCATCTATACGCACACATACATAAAGACTTAAGAAATAAAGAGAACTATTAGAAATGTTTCTTAGTGTCAATTATTCGCAACGATTGTCAAATTGTCTCATCATTGCTGAAAGATTAAGCCGCACAAAAACACAAATGTGAAAATAAGGCCAAGAAACTATCCAAAATATTTCGGCCGTAAAAAGTACTGAGATCAAAATAAGGACCAAATTCTTGATAGGTACAATTCCATCTCATTTCTAGGCAACCTATAAGCTTGGAAATATTTTTCCAAGAATTCTTTTTCAATTAGAAAGGCAAAAATATATTGCCAAGGTCACAGGTTGCCTAGAAATGAGATGGTATATTATGTGGTAAAATGATGAGTGTAGTGGTTTTTAGAAGAATTGAAATATACAGCTGGCGCTTAAAAACGCCACTGGCAAGTGATTTATAAAGGCAGATATAATGCCTATGTTTTAATTGAAAAGAAGCCGATTTGAGGCTAAGATAATGAGTGATTTATTTTCTTAAAAACAAAGACTTAAATACTAACTTAACGGTAATCTTAAAGCTACAAAATTAACATAATACTTAATAATAGTTGTTGTCTTAAACTACAATTCTTCCAATGTAAATTCCAAGAAATCTTACGAATTTACATTAGGGTAGCTCAAAACAATGCAAAATAAATAATAATGAAAATGAATAAGAATATAAATAATGTTGTGATATAGAATACACTACAATTACCTATCAAGAACTTGGTCCTTATTTTGATCTCAGTACTTTTTGGATAGGAACTTGGCCTTCTTTTCAAATTTATGTTTTTGTGCGGATCTCACTTCTTTTTTCAAAGTTGTTTTTGTATAAATATTTATATGTACCTGTGTACGAAATTTCAGCTTTCTAGCTATACTGGAAGTGCCCAATAATATTGATGAGTCAGTGAGTCATTGAGTCAGTTAGTCAGATAGAGAGTGAGTCAGTGAGTCAGTGAATATATACTAAAATATGGACTTTTCACACCTTAATATCTCGGGAAACTTTTATGGTAGAACTTTCAAATTTAACCTGTGAGGTCACCTCTGTGAGGAGACCTTATGTTTCAAGTTTCATTCTATTATGATCAAGAGGAGCAAAGTTAGGAGGGGGGTAAAAACAGTTCGAATGGTTTCGTGTAAATATACACACTGTGTGGCCGAACTTGCGCCTATATTTCTATTATTAATAATATATTTTGGTTTCTATTTTTCTGTTAAGGCTGTTTATAAGCCAGCTTTTGTCCGCGAAAATTTTTGCGGTAATGGCTGCTCTCAATATGGTTCTTGGAAACCTTGACAACGATCCTGCCTTCAATATCGTGCAGCAAAGAATTTTATCTATCAAGCAACAGAATAAACTACTAGACACATGTTACCTTTTTACCTGCGGAGTCTTGTAAATATAGCTGTGCTGCCATTTACGGTTTTACACAAAACGTATAAGATAAGAAAAGAACTGGCATCTTTGAATCCGTCGGGAAAAAAATATTTACAACCTTTGGCAAATGACGCGTGAGATACACACGGGGAATTGGAAATTTTTCTTTATTAAAATAACACTGCAAAAATCCATATCTTAAATAAATTTTCCCCTAAATATTATTTAATATCAATTCATATTCCTGCAAAGCACAAACCAGTGTTAAGCCCTGAATTGCGTGAAAACAATATTTTTTATGATTTTATAAAACAAGAAAAAAACAAGAATTTTATTTTTCTGCTACACCAGCAACAATGTTTTTTTTTTTTTTTAATAAAAACAGTTTTAAAAACGGTCTCTTGTCATCTTTCGTACTGCACGTCATGCAGGACACACTATCCTTTCTCTTACACATGCATTATTTTTCACACACTCCCAGACAAAAGGCCTACCTACTACCACACCTACTCTCTCTCTCCATATAATTTTAATTTTCTTTTTCATTTTATTCAATAAAATTTTAACAATATTTATTTTATAGTATATACGGAATATTTTTAAAATCATATAAAAAAAAAGAAAGGACTCAAATTCTGTTGTTCCTAGAGAATTTATTAATAATTTTTACTGGGAGATTTTGCCATGTAACAAAAATTATATGACAGCTTGTCAAGAACAGCAGCAAATGATGTTGTGTTCTTGTTGTCAATTGTTGCTATTAAAAAGTTATTGCTGTAGAGAGTTAAAAACAACACTTACTATATTTATTAAACAATTTTTCACTAGCAATCGACAATTTAACAAATAACAAACAACAGCAAAAAAATATATGTTTAAACATTTTTGCTGCCTTCCACCCACCACCTCTCACAAGAATGACAAGAATGGTCAATGCTACCAACTGGGCACTTGTTTTAATTAATTTTGTTTGATTTTCTTTGTTTTTTTTTATGTTTTCCTAGCAGGCGGGACTATTTAGTATTTGTAAAACGCCATTTTCTCTTAATATGGAATAGAAAATGTTGAATAAATTTTCTGATTTACTTGACGTGTCCTTTTTTCTGTTTTTTTTTTCGCTTGATGCCTCGTCATTGTTCAATATTTTACATTTAATTAAGTTTGCAATGCTTTTGTTTGAAACAAATTGTGTGTGTGTGTGTTTGTATGTGTGTGTATAAGTGTGCTTTAGCAGAAAAAAATTTCAATTTTTCTAATTTGATGCTTTTTATGCTGACTCTGATGATGATGTCCTTTCAGCCGTTTTTTTTTGCGCACCATATTTTTTCTATCCTATTTAAAGGATTTCTCTGTGCATGTTGTTTTAGTACTTTGTGATTATAATCAAATTCAGCTTTATTCATTTTGTAATGGTCAGTTTTTTTCTATTGCTGTACAAACTCTTAACTCTTTTCGAAAAAAAAAGAAAGAGTTTTAATAATTTTTTTTGAACTTTGTTTTAGCATAACATTATCGCATTCATATCAAGCACATACATACATACATTCATATTAATGTAGTTGTGCAAACAAAATTTCCATGTAATGCATCCTTTTGTATTAAATTCCCTCATATCGTGCCTAGATAATCAATGTGCATTAATCAACTGAAGACTAATTAAAATTTTCGCTCATTGAAGATAGAATAGAATAGAATAAATTGATGATGTTCTTCATGGTGACAGGCAGGACGACTTGGACAAAGATGCTTTATTAACTACTGATGTTGCATGTTAATAAATGACATGCATTTGTTTTTTTTTCTTTTGCGATGTTAATTAAGATTTACAGGCTGTTAGAAAAAATATCTAGAAAAATGATGTCTGACAATTTATTTAAAGAAGAAAAAACGAAATCACTTCAGTATGATTTTATTGATATTGAATTTATATGTTGCATTTATACTATCATCGGACATACAAAAAATATCCTTCGATATATCCTTTAAATGGCCTTTAAAAATTATTTAAGTTGCAATGTACGAAAATTTCTTTACACTTCTTTGTGTTGTAATCAAGTTTTATTGAAAATGATTGAAGTTGACATTAACCAGATATTATTATCAACACAACACATCCTTGGAAATGTTTAGAAGATTTTTTTAAATAAATACTGCAGGTTTTGTTTTTACACTGAGATTTCTTTGACAACTCTTGGCTTGTTCGAAATGACACAAATAAGCATAAAACCTAATTTCATTACTTAATAAGAAAACACTTTTATTTCAGGATATCTAGACAGGATATTTAAGGACGCAAACGGTGGGGAATAGAGTATGCAGAAATTCACATAAAGTGAAGCCATAAAGTTTTAGTTGAAAATAAAAAAGAAAACAGAATGACCAAAAAAAAAAAAAATTAAAACAATCTCTGGACAATATTCGTCGTAGTATAAAATAACAAATATTTTCATAAAGGACACACCCATTTCATGTTTTAGAATTTTATACACACAAGCTTCAAGAGAAGTTGAGCGATGAAAATACACAAGAACACATACATACATACATGTGCTTATATCTTAGAACTGTACAGCATTAAGGACTACCGCCTGCCTGCACAGAAAACTAGTTTCCAAATGTTCATGTGAGTGTTTAGTTGGTGTTTTTCAGTTGAATACAAATGCATGTGTTTACGCTTGAGTATGAAAAGGTTTATGTCCAAAGCAATAAATTTTTATGCGCTTAAACGCACACACACACATGTGCACTAAAACACATACACACACACTCTCATGCACACACATAAATACAGATATATTTATGCTCCCACTATAAGGAAGTGCATGCACGAACGTGCAAGTGTATGCGTGTTTATTAAACACAATATAAACGCTGTAACAATGCGACACAGACTTGACAAATATTTACAACAACATGTGACACAACCAGGCATTGTCACATGTATTTTACTATAGAAGTTAGCTAAAACACAAGCAACAACTTCGACACTAACTTTCATATTAAATTTGCCAGCGCACAAAACCAAAGAATCACAAAAAAAAGAAAAAAAAAGGAACTTCATTTCATTCGTAATAAAAATAGAACGAGAGTAACTGAAGCTGACAAACACAATAGCAGTCGGTTAGACTGCAGCTTTGAATGGTCAAATTCATTCAAAATTTTATAGAAATAAATGTTTTCTTTTTTTTTTTTTTTGTTGCATTAAAATTTTATTACTTTCTTGTAGTCACAGTGCTGCCTGCTGCTACAAATTTTGTTACAGTTTCTCTAATTCAAATCAATTTGCATCAAGAGCCTCATTTTATTCTATTACGCTAAATTCTATTTTATAGAGTCTCATTTTTAAATCGCCATCCAGAGGGCACAAACACAGACACAAACACACATACAATTTTATGGGAGATGCAACATTTAACAGGAGTTCTTGCGAAAAGTAAAAATAGCACTCACACATGACAGCCACTAACATCAGCACATAGTTTGCATTTTAAAACTGGCTGTTAAGCTAAGAAAGTGTTTCGAAAAGGACACCACGTCATGTTAACAAATATTGGATACAGTTAAATTATAAGTTGGTCCATTTAACCGCTTGAACCGCAATTGAAAGATTTTTACTAGATTTGTACAACTGTGAATGACACTGAAATATTTTATGCTCTTCACATTTTTAACATCTAAGTTAATGTTAATTTTAATACGTTTTGGTTCCTTTTAAAAATCTAGAAAGTGGGTAAAAATTTAAGCCCTTTGTTTGGTACTTTTCTGCAGCTACTTTTTTTTGGTACATATGTATGTCTACTGAATAAATAGTATATAGTCTGACTTTTTTGTAAGAACAAGTTTTTTTACTTAATGTTTTTCCCCTTTTTTGTTACTATTTTGGTCGCCTTCAAGGTAAAAACCAATAAAACAGCAAATAGAGGTAACATTCTGAAACTTTGAATTGAAAATTAACGGATAAAATGTTAAGTTATTTAGAGAATTGCATTTGAGTCACTGTAAAATTCAACATGTGTGAAGTTTGAGCTTTTTGGTACTTTTCTAATATTTAGAGTTAATTTTGTGGCCTTTAATTTTTTTTCGAGCAGATAACTGTGCCCAATTGTTTTTTCGGGAGAACGTAAAGAATTTTTTTTCTTAAAACCGAACTTTTTATAAAACTCCTAATCAGGGAAAATACTTTATTAAAATTTTTTGTGTTTTTAAAAGGTACTTTTGGAGCAGATATAAAAGGTACTACTGAAGCTATACGAGTATATGTACATACATGCTCTTATAAGATAAGTTTTTTTTTTATATATATTTAAAAAACATTTATATTTGAGGAAATTTTTGAAAAAGTTACTTTTGAGAAAATAAAGTACTATTTTGAAAAGGAACTTTTTCAAAAAGGTACTTTTTAGAAAGGGTACTTTTTGAAAAAGGTAAATTTAAGAAAAGGTAAATTCTAGAAAAAAATTTAGAAAAGCTTTTTTATAAAATGTATTTCTTTGGAAAACATACTTTACAAAAAGGATTCTTTTGAGAAAATGCACACTTTTAACAAGGACGTTAAAAATTTCTCTTTTTGAAAAGGTCCTTTTTTAAAAAAAACTTTTGAGAAACTGTATTTTTTTGAAAGGATAATTTTTGAAAAAGGTGCTTTTTTGAAAAATAACTTTTTAGAAAAGGTCCTTTTTTGAAAAATAACTTTTTAGAAAACGTTCTTTTTGGAAAAGTAACTTTTTACAAAAGGTCCTTTTTTGAAAAACACCTTTTTAGAAATGGTCCTTTTTAAACAGAGGGATTTTTTAAAGTTTGGATTCTCCAAATTTAAATTTTGCAAATGGATAAAATGAAGTTAGCTAAATTAATAAATTAAATTTTTAGGAAGATTTATTTCTTTGAAAATATAAATTTTTTAGAGATCTAAAATAATAAAATATACGATATCCTTAATATGATCCATATGATCCATATAAGTTACTTTTATAATTTTTGGTCCATCTTTATGTTTAAGTTTGTGCTGATTTGGAAAAGTTTGTTTTTATTACTTTTTTTTAAATATTTTGTTCTATTCAACAACAATAAAAGTTTATCGCGTGCAATACAGCATTTCTCTCTCTTTCTGGTTACAATACAATTTTTTTGTGTCGCTTTTAGCTGTTGTTGTATGCATTTATTTTTTCTCTAGCCAAGTGTTAAAAGCATAGTAAAATTTTGTAAAAAACAAAGTCCTGCTTGGATTACTGGACAATATCCTGTCGCCAAGTAATATTACTTGTACGCTCGTTTCATTATTGTGTTTGCATGTGTTTTTTAGTTTCCTTCTATTTTGTCATTAGAAAAAGTGCAAAAAAAAAACAGTAAATGAAAAACTTTTCCATTTACAGCTCGACGTACTCGGTCCTTATTGTTTTCAATTTAATGTCATTTTTACTAGTTGTCGTCGATGTTATTGTCAACTATTACGATTACTTTTATTATTGTTGTTGTAGCAATGGAATAGTCGAATGTTGCTGATGTTGCACGACATGTCAAATTAAAAATATAGTTTTTAAAACTGTAAATGGCAAAATGTTAAATGAAGTATTATTTCAATCAATCCCACGTTTTTCATTTTATTAAGATATTTATTTTGATTATTTTAAATTTTCTTAAGAAAGTCTGCCCCTTGCTGGGTAAGAGTTAATTGGCAAATAATAAATTATGTACCAAAAAAAAACCGTCTAAAAGCGGTTTTATATTGTATTTACTTGAATAACTACAAATTTATTTGATTTTTTCGGTTATAAATCTTCAATTTACTTGATTTAACTTTACAAACTTTTTGTACTTTATTTCTATGTGGCGGCCACTTCTCTTTTTTTACTTAAAAAAAATTATATGTCTTAATTTACCTTTTGAGAACTTGAATTGATTTGCTGGTACATTTTCTGTTTTTTTCTTTAGCCATTTAATTTCTTTTTTCTTTCTTTGAACTTTTCATATTTCAGACCTGTTTTTATTGTGTATTCATGTACAAATATATAAAGATTCATAATAAACATTTACTTTCCAATTTCATCAATATCGATGAGCCTTTGAGCTTTTGAAAATTGCATAAAAAGCACCAATGGCGATTTATTTTTAATTGCACAATGTTGTACAAAAGCATACAGGCAACAAACAAGCAAGCAAGTCGAAGGCCTTTTTTTAAAGGTAGAATACAAAAAGGAATAAAAAAAAACAAACACATAAATCAAATAAAATTGTAGTTCATAAAAATGAGGAGAGAAAAAGAAAATCAAGCGTAAAAAATTGTACAGGGAGTGCAGACTAAAAGAGCTTTTGCAGGCTACTTGTTCAATAACATTTAATGTATGATGTTGTATTTCCTTTTATGTCATGTTTTTCTTTTAGCAGGTTTTGTATTGCAGATGGGTTTATTTTTCCAATTTTTATAGGAATTATTGCTTCCTTTTTTTTTTTTTTGCTGTCAGTTAACATTATATGATTTGTATATATTTTTTTACAGCTACGTGGTTACCTGAAGGTAGTCTTAGTTAAGTCATACATTGAGCAGTTAGAAAATCATAATAAAGAGTTCAGCCTCTGATATTCAAATTCCTTTCGTGTAATTCACTTACTCTTAAACAGGATAATCAAAGTTGATCCATGATAAATTGAATAATGCTTTTGCGCTCGTTTTAACAGAATTTTTTTATCATCGATAACGTTTTTTATATAATATTAAGTTATCGATAAATAATTCGTATCATTTTTTTGGTATCAG
The DNA here is from genome assembly GCA_947311025.1 of Lypha dubia. Taxonomy (NCBI): domain Eukaryota; kingdom Metazoa; phylum Arthropoda; class Insecta; order Diptera; family Tachinidae; genus Lypha; species Lypha dubia. The sequence continues at coordinate 26,219,794 of OX371263.1, read as the reverse complement.
TTTTTTTACAAAAGAATTTTAGCGAAAAGATGTCGATGAATCAAAAAAAAGTTAAGTTTCGATAATTTTAGTAAATGCAAAACTCGACGTATTTATAATAAACCGAATTTTGTATCGATACAATTTTTCAGCAACATCTTAAACAAATAATTATGTCGATGCTTCTTTTAACAGAGCTTTTTTTCCTATCGATAGGTTTTTTGATACAACATTAAGTAACCGATATATTATTTATATAAGTTTTCTTTTGAGTATCGAATTTTTACAAAATAATTTTAGCTAAATAGTTTTGAAAATTAAAAAAAAAATTTTGCTTCGATACCTAAATGCGAAACTAAAGTACTTATGTAAATGCAAAACTCAATGTATGTATAATAAACCAGGGGTTTTATCTATAAAATTTTTTCAACAACATTTTGAACAAATAATTTTATCGATTCTCGTTTTAACAGAATTTTTTTGTTATCGATAAATTTTTTTAACAAATGCAATTTGTTATCGATAACTACTTTATATTTATATTCTATTTTATTTGACCTTTTCTTTATATTTATTAGAATGTTTATTTAAGCAATAGGTCTTTTGATTTAATATATATTTATATATTGTTGTTTATATTTATATTTATTTTCGATATTTCGCTAACAATTTGTTAGCATCTTCAGGAAAATTTTATAAATTATTTGAAATTTTAATATTGATTTGTGTATTGGGTGTCATAAAATTTGTTCAATAATTTTTTATGGAAAAAGTCTAGGAAAATTTAACTACAGTATATAAAAAGGTTTTTGTATGAAATGTCACAAAAATTGTTTCCAAATTTTATCATAAAAAAAATTATTGAAAATGAGTTAAGTATTGGATAGATATAAAATTTTTAACATAGAAAAAATTATTAAAAATGTTATGTTATAAAAATAGTTTTTAAAAAATTAACATTGAATTTAATATATCAACACAATTAACATTAAAATGTATAGTATGTATCCAGGTTGTTTTTTAACATAGAAAAAATTATTAAAAATGTTATGTTATAAAAATAGTATTTAAAAAAATTTTTAACATTGAATTCAATATATCAAAACAATTAACATTAAAATGTGTAGTATGTATCTAGGCTGTTTTTTAAATATAAATATCAAATATTATTTACAAATTTTTATAAGCTTTATAAAAGTTAAGAATAATAAAAATCCTACAGGAAATTAAGTTATTATTGGTGTAAAACCAAGAAGCAATAATGTGATTATTTTCCTGTGGGACCATAATATAATTAGATATGTAATTAAACAAAGTAACAAAAAATTCATAGTGAAACAAGAAACAATCATTTAACATTTAGATTTTTACTAACTAAATATCTATAATTCTGTACTAAATTTTCTGTATCTACTTTGAAATTTATTCTTTGTGTTGCTGGTGTATTAATTATCTCTAACATTTCTAACATCAAACGCTGTTTATAATTATTTGCTGTATTCAGAATTGAAACATTTTCAAAGTTAGGAAAGTGAACTAATCTGGAACAATGAGATGACAACGCTGTCTTCTGTGAATTGATATGCCTATATTTCTGATCTGACTTATGACCTGCTATTCTCGTTTTTAATTTATTTTTGGTAGTACCTACATATACCATGTTACAATTCTGTCCACCATTTCCTCTGCAAGGTATTTTGTAAACTACATTCGATCTATCCCATTTATCAATTTTGTCCTTAGTTTTACCAAATAATTAATTTAATGTGTTATAGGTTCTATGAGCTATTCTATATTTGTTCGTATCAAAAATCTTTGATTTTGTCAATCTCTCTGAAATCTCAGGAATATACGTTAAGGATTTGTATATTCTCTGTTCTGTATTACTATCTATATTATTAATTATTTTATGTTTGTGTCTATATATTAATTTATTAATTAAAGAACTGGGGTAATCATTCTCTCTCAAAATACTTCTTATCTTCCTCTCATTCTTGTTGTGAAACTGTTTGTCACTTATAGTTAAAACTCTTTCTATGAAATTTCTAGCTGTATTAAGAATAATATGTTTGCTATGTTTAGAATAGTAATTAATTAACCTTCCCGATACTGTTGGTTTCTGGTACCAATCTATCAATAATCTATTATCTTTTCTAATAATACTAGTATCTAGATAATTGATCCTTGAGTTATATTCCTTTTTAACAGTAAATTTAATATTAGAATTAAATTCATTAAATGTCAAAAGCACCTTATCAATTTCACATTCAGGAATAATGCAAAACAGATCATCTACATATTTAGTCATCAATCTGGGAATCGCATTCAGTTTTTGAATAGATAAATCCACTAATTTCTCCATAACTATATCTGCAACAATTGGAGATGCTGGAGATCCCATTGGAAGACCATTTTGTTGCATATATATATTTCCATTATATTGAAAATATCTATTATCCTCTATGCAAAATTTTAAAATTCGTAAAAATAAATCCTTATCTATATTTGTATAATCCTTAATCATATCCCATTTTTCTTCAATGGTATTTATCGCAACATCAACAGGTATACTGGGAAATAAAGACACAACATCAAAAGAAATCAATATTTCATCATTTGATATCTGTTGATCTTTTATCCTGTTTTTAAACTCTACAGAATTCTTGATATTATATCGTCCCCTTAGTATAACAATAGCGTATAATACGCTATTATATATAGCACATAGGCTATTGTTATACTAAGGGGACGATATCTAGAGTTCTTCGTAATATTCAGTAAAATATTTGTTATGTATTTATGAGAAACTGATGATTTTTTTGTCAACAAGATTCTGTAAAAATGGGTTTATCAATACTCTTATCAACATAATTTTTTATAATCGATTATTTTTTTGGATATTGTACTTAGTCATCGATGACTTATTATTTTTTATGTTTAGCTATAATATATTTCCCATAGAGATTTAGCACAAAGATTTTGAAAATTAGATAAAAAATTTAGTTTCGATAACTTTAGTAAAAGCAAAATTCGATATATTTTGAAAAAAGCGAATATTTGTATCGATAAAATTTTGTCAACAAGATTTTGAACAAACGTTTTATCAGAATTTTTTTCTTATCCATATTGTATCGATATCAGTTTTTTCATATTAAAATATATTAAAGCGGAAAGAAATTTAAAAACTATAAAAATGTAACTAATTAAAATATGCTTTTTGCTTTCGATAACTTTCATAAATGTCAATGTTTTCATAACATACAAAATTGTTTATCCTTAACCAATTTCACAGAAATCTTTACCATCTCTGAAATTTAGTATAAAAATTTGTTATCGACATACATGTGTTTTTGAATAATTTTATTATCGATAAATTTTCCATAGAAAATGTTTGCTATCGCTTACTGTAGTTGTTAGGCTAGGTTAGGTTAGGAAGGGTAGTGTGAAATAAACATCCGCTCGAAGACCCAATTGGATTCATTGTGATTCCCTTCATTTATAATTTATTGACTAATTAGTCTCCTTCCTGTCCAAGGAGAAACAAAGAGCCGTTATCATCCACCATTTAGCCATTTAATTCGCATGATAAAGCCCCTGATATACTCAAGTTTGCACTTCGCCATCACACAATGTTTGCACAATGCCATCATGGAAACGTCTGCTCAGCCATCTTTGCCTATGGCGTTGCAGCCTTGGGCAATGACAGATGATATGCTCAATAGTTTCTGGCTCCTCTTCATGCCCACACATCCTACAGAAATCCGGAGTGCCATTTTCCTATATGCTGGTCCTCGCTCTAACCTAGTAATGGCCAGTCGAGGCGCCTACTAAGACTCTCAAAACATTTCTATTCATACCCAGCAGAGATCAGATTTACCTGAGTCTAGTTCTGTCCATATGGACCTCGAGACTCTACAATCTTCTCTATTCCTCCAGGAATGGTTAGTTCTGCTCATTACCCAATTACTGAGTTCCCTATAGTAGTGATCGATTGGAGGTTTAAGCGACCTGTCACTAACTGCCACATCTAATGCTGACCCTATTCTTGCCAGCTCATCAGCAATTTCATTTCCCTCAATATTGCAATGTCCTGCTACCCAACATAGCCTAACGCTAAATTTGTCCATAAGCAAATTGAGAGATAGCCTACACTTGCTAACCAGCTTCGATTTGACATTATGCCCCTTCAAAGCTTTCAGCGCCGCCTGACTGTCAACGTAGAATGTTACTTACCTCCATGCCATCAGTTACATGTTTTGTCACTAGTTCCGTGGCCCTGAGGATCGCTAGGATCTCAGCCTGAAATACACTACATTCGTTCGGTAGCCTAAAAGACCTACGAATGTCCGTGCCTATTTCCATTTTCGATCCATCTGTAAAGACCGTGCAGCCGTTGTACAATTACTGTAGTTGTTGCTTACCTATAATTTAAGGTGGCGCTGGATTTTCTTGGTAAATATATTTTATTAAAGTGTACTTTTATGTTATCGATATCAATTTTATAATAATTATTAAGTCAATTATGATGTATAATTAATGTGTGTTTAGCATTAATCATGCGTTTGCTTAATAGGGTAAAATAAAAAAATTATTCTTTTTTAAATTATAATGAAAAGAAAAAGGTATCGAAAAAATTCGCCTTTGCCGCACACAGATCTTTTATTTTTTTATTTGTATTTTAACTGGGAATTGGTGCTTTGAATTTATTTGCCGTTTGGTTTTTTCAAACCCATTGAAAAAGAAAAGGGAAATATATCCCAAAGCTGTGGCACTGATGATGATGGTGCGGAGTTCTAACATTTTTTTTTTTAAATACAATTCTATGATAGTCAATTCATAATGCCACAAACAGCCAACGAAGAACGTTAGCAACGTGTGCCAATGACTAATTATAAAATGTTTGATTTCCCTAGATGATAAAGATAGCTATGGCAGGAGTAGAAAATCCAAAAAGAAAAAACGGCAAGTGTTGTGCAACAGCAATGAGAGAAAATGCCGTGACAATAAAAAAAAAAGAAAAATTAAAAACGACCATAAAATAATTTAATGCTTAAAAAAGTATGAGTAAATTTATGCTAGAAAAACCAAACACATAATATTTGTACTATTTTTATGGCTGGAGTTAACAAAAACAAAATTTGTTTAACAATTCAAAAAGCAAATTGTTAAAGCTATTTTTTCAACGATTTTTTTTTTTTTTTTTGTTAATAAGGTGGCGAAGTGAAAAATCTGGAAGGGAGTTGCAAAAATTTTTCTAAAAAAAATTTCTTTTTGTTTCGACTACACAAGATAGACATCATCAAAAATTTCAGTTATTCTATCGATTCACGTTACTTTGATTTTTTTTTTTCACCTTCTATTTTTAAGGCACATTAGTGGCAGCCACATTTGTGTGTTTGTTTGTTAACAGCTGTTTCAAAGAAATGTTGACAATATTGAAGGTGATGAAATAAAGCATTTGTGTTACGTTACACTCAATACTCTTTCCCCAACTCACATCACAACTTCTGCGAAAAAATGTTTCTTCATTTACTTACAGTACGTTGTAGCTTCTACAAGCCATCATAATTATCATTATCATAATCATTATGAACATCAACATTTACATTTCGATTACTCGATGGAATTGCAACAATGTTCTAAAATGTTCTATATCATTCCCTTTTTACAACTCGTTTGTCATTCACCTTTAGTTGCGCAACATACTATAGAAGAAGTATGTCTGTGTGTGTATCTCATAAACACGGACAGTTTTTAAAATTCAGATATTAATGAAATTTTTGAGTAGGATCGGCTCAAGTTTATTTATAGATTTTAAGGACATTTGAAAAACTATGCGATCCTTGTGATCTAAGATAAAAAATAGCTGCTATGTGTTTTAAAAGGAGCAGCTAAGGAAAGAAAGATTATGTTACAAATAGAGAGCAAAGAATATGGTAAGGGAACCTTATCAAAGCTCCTCCTAGCAAATTTCATTAATTGTAGCAAAGTTTTATTTCGGCTTCTGACTTCACCATTCAAAAATAATCATAATTTTTTGTCTCATTTTATTTGATTAAAATTACGAATGTAAAAGTGTTGGAATAGAGGCACAATTACGTCGCAGATGAATTTGATGAAAATATTTGTATGGAGTAAGACAAAATTTCTTATACGAGTATTTGAAAGTCATGTAAATTAAATATGGAAAAGTCGACTAATAATGAACTCTATACTTGAAAAAAATTTTTTTAAAGAACTTTTAGCTAGAGTAATTAAAATTTATTTAGGAAAAATTTCATAATATTAAATTTTTTTTTTTTATCTTTATATATATAATTCTACTGTACGATCGTTGTGACTGAACTCCTCCTAAACGGCTGGACCGATTTGCATAAATTTTTCTGTATGCGTGTGGGTTGCGCTCCGGATGGTTTAGATTTACAATTCGGTCCAATTGGACAAAGGGGCGTGGTACCTCCCATACAAGCCAAATATTAAAAATCTATTATTTCTGCTCCTGATAACGGTATTTGAACAAAATTTGGTACGTCGGTTTGGTGTGCATTTCTTAAGTGCTGCTGCAAATATGGGCGGGATTGGACGAAGGGGCGTGGTACCTCTCATACAAACCACAAATTAAAAATCTATTATTTCTGCTCCTGATAACGGTATGTGAACAAAATTTGGTACGTCGGTTTGGTGTGCATTTCTTAAGTGTTTCTGCAAATATGGGCGGGATTGGACAAAGGGGCGTGGTACCTCTCATACAAACCACAAATTAAAAATCTATTATTTCTGCTCCTGATAACGGTATGTGAACAAAATTTGGTATGTCGGTTTGGTGTGCATTTTTTAAGTGCTGCTGCAAATATGGGCGGGATTTCACAAAGAGGCGTGGCACCGCCCATATAACCCAAAAATTTAAATCGCCATATTTTGGGCATATTTTTACCTACGTCGATGATTTTTGAAACACATGGTATTAGCATAATTTGGAATACGTACCAGGAGAAAAGTGGGTGGGACCACGCCCCTTTTTTAGGAAAACCAAACCCTTGGACCGATCTTCCTAAAATTTTCACAGCATGTTACTGTGACTCTGGAAGGAATAATAGCCTATATGAAGTTTTGATTGGACAAAGAGGCGTGGCACCGCCCATATAGCCCAAAAATTTAAATCGCCATATTTTGGGCATTTTTTGATCTACGTCGATGATATTTGGTACATATGGTATTGGCAGAATTTGGAATACGTACCAGGAGAAAAGTGGGTGAGACCACGCCCCTTTTTAGGAAAATTAAAAATCATAATATAGTCTTAACTACTGGACCGATCGTCATTAAATTTTCACTATAGATTATATAAATACTTTTAATTTTATTTTATAACGAGGGGGGTAGCGAAGCAGACCGGGATAAACTAGTATATCTATATAAATAAAATTTTTTTATTGTTATAATGCACTTTATATGTGATAAAAACTCGTAGTTTTATTGGTTGCTTTTAACATAAGCATTATTTTTTCAAAAGATGTAAGAACCGAAGACTTGGTCCTATATCCTTTTTTTGGGAAAATTTTATTATTATATAATTAAGTATAATTAAGTGTCTAGTTTAAAAAGATTTCAGATATTTGAATGTTTAATAGAGTTTTAAGTTTTTTTTTTGAAATTTTTTTAAGTATTTTTCTACCTGATGTGGTGTAGGGTGTTTATAATATCGTATAAGTAAAACAAATCATCAAACATATCTCGAAATGAAATGAAAAATCAAATACATACTAATGTCTTCTTATTTTAATTCATATATGAAGTTGATGTGATTCCCTGGTATGGCTGCACATAATTTCAAACATTCAAAGACAAAAAATAAAACGCACATACATACAAAATTACTTGCTGTTCACACAAAAAGATAAAAAAACAAAATACTAGAAACAAGTGGCATGAGTTAATGAATTATATGATGTGCAAGGAATTATAAGAGAAACGTATAAAATGCACACACAGCCACACAAACAAACACACATATGCATACATGGCTATACATACATCCTATATTACAATAAATGACAATAACAGTTACAAAGAGCTAAAGCTCATACCAAAGGCAAGAACTAAAAGAAAATGACAATTTTGCCGGTTACCCCTGGTATGTGAAAGCATATGAATGATTTGTGGCTGCCTCGAAATGTAAAAAAAGAAAACTGAGAAAAAGGAAAATAATATGTCGTAGGAGGGACCTCTAAGTTGAAGTAATGTAATCAAGATTTTCTAGATGTGCTGCCGGTAATGTTTCTGCTATTCCTGCTGCTCCTGCTTTAGTTGCTGTTGTCTTTGTGTCGTAAATTATCTTTGTGTGGTATGATTTGATATTTTGTTTTTAATTTTATTTGATTTGAAGATTTTATCTTAAGGATTTCTCTGTGCTATTATTCACATCAATTCAAAACTTGAAAGAAATTTTTACCATAATGAGTTTTATTTTTATTTATGTAATTTATTTTGGTGTATATTTTCTTTGTTTTTTTTTCAATTTCAATTGCTTGCTTTATATATAATTTACATTTGAAAATGTTAAATAGAAAACATGTTGATTGGGAGGAAATAATCAAAATTATGTTTTAAGGATAATTTACAAATAGAATTCTTGCAAATCTTTAATATTCTGGAATTTAAGCATGCTTTAAGAAGTCGCAGATTTGGGGGTAAGAGATTGTGTTAAAGTTAGAAGTACATTTTTTTTTGTACACAAATGAAGCGAATTTTATTCAATGTAGTGAAGCTCGCTAGATTCTAGGTGCGACTTGAACAATCATGTTGATATTTACCATACAGGCCTTTTACAATGAGTGGTAAGAAATTTTCTTACCATAAAGTTCCTAAAATTATGGCACAAATTTTAACATGTATTTTTTTTTTCTTAAAATATTTTTTAAATAAATTTTTATTTAATTTAAATATAATTTTCCTCCTTAAACTTTCAAATGAGCTGCTGTCGCTATCGCTGCTGCTGCTGCTGCTGCTGCTACTGTCTCATTAAGACATTCCAATTTTCTTACAATCGCAATTTTTGTTGCTGTTGTTGTTGTTGTACTTTTCTCATATGTTTGAAATTAACCACAATCATGTGTCTGACTTTGTGGTTAACAATGTCATCATATATGCGTTACGGTCATTAATTACCTTCACTCACATGCCTTGTCAGCGCAATTTGACTTAGTAGTTGGCAACCGAAAAAAAAAGAAACAACAGCACTAACAACAAAAACACTAGAAGGACAGCCATCAAACAGGGACAAAGAAAGAGTTGTTGCAATGACAAAAGTCATGACGGCTGCATTTTAAATATGTATGAACTCATACGTTATTATTATTTGCTTGTTGAAAAAATTAAAATTAAAAATAAAACAGTCAATGACATTTTGCCATCCAAAAAAAAAAAAAAAATGAAACCAGTCACTCTACAAATAAATGACTGGGTGGAAAAGAAAACGCGATTCGCAGAAAACCCCAGAAATACTTTAGAAACTAATAAATGCTACAAGTCAAAAATACTAAATGAAAATCCTTCTTTTTTTCGTATGTCAACACAACACAAAAATGAGAAGCTCTTTAATATTTTGTGCAAAATGTTTAGTTAAGAGGGTGTCGTCTTTCGTATAATTTTATGTCGTGTATTGCAATCATTCTTATTGCATCCACACTAAACAAGAAGTGAGAATACAATAGCTAACGCATGAGCTCTGGTAGCTGCACCCCACCAAACCAACCAAAAGATATACATGAGTGACTTCTAACGATAAGAAACACTTGCATGCAATTCATGACACAATGCACACACACACTCACACACACACACACATTCACTTTTCCCTGTATTGCATTATAAAGCATCAGCAATACAATGACATTGACAGCAAAAACTTAGTCATACTAATACCACAAATGATACTGGCCAAAACACCTTGATGTGCGTGCGTTTAAATGTCAGCTTGAATGTTTAAAGTTTTGTAATTTGCATCGAGTTTTTCTAGTAAAATTCTTTCTTTTTTCAATGCTGGTTATTTTTTAAGTAATGAAAAAAAAAACAAAAATAATGTTTTCCCAATCGAATAGAAAATTTTTAAATAGAAAAAATCTATGAGAAAAATAAATTCTGCCAAAGAATTTTTTTCATAAAATTTTCGAATTTTCTTATTAAATCTTCAACAGCTCCCTATTAATACAACAAAAAAAGGACTTTTGTAATACAAATATTTCAACGCACAATACCTTCTACTAACAATATTTTGAAACGATTTAAATACAAAACATTTGAGAATTATATAAATTTCCAGTTAAATTAACTTTAAATTCTGAAGACTCTTATGTTTGATTAAAATGTTTAGGCTTTTTATACTTAAAAAAGCCTGAGGAAGTCATCCTTTAAAAATATAACCTTAAAATAATAGTTTGCGAATTAAGTGATAAAATTCGAAATCAAAATAAAGCTTTTTTTAAAAAGTTTTTGTTGTTTGAAGTTTCGAACTTAAATTCTTAAAAACTCATATAATTCAAGTAGTTTTTTGGGCTATTTTGTTGCTTGCTTCGAGATTTTATTAATATCGAAATTACATACCTATAAATCTAAATATACATGTGTATGGGTATGTATGTGTCGAAAAACTACATTTTTAAAACTTGACAGTAATACTTAGTGTTTTTAGACAAAAATCTAACTTATTTAGCCAATGTTCGAAAATTCGAAATTACAAACTGAATTTCGAAAGTCCTCAAAACTTTGATTTTTTGTGTTTTTTAGTTAGATATTATTACCAGTAGTATAAATTTAATTTTATCAATGTACGAAATTTCGAACATACACTGGATATGTAGACTTTAAGATATTCGAATAACTATTAAAATAATAATGTACTTAATAACTAAAAATTCTAAGAAATTTTAATATTTTCTAATTAATAGTTTAAAAAATTTTAATACTTGAAATGCTTAAATATAATTTGGAGGTCATCATCATCATTACCAAGTTGGGATTTACATGTATGTACAAAAATAAATTGTACATATGTAAGTGTTGAAAAATTCAAATTTTAACTTATGTGATAAAAAACAAGTGTTTTTGAATTAAAAACCTATAAGTGTAGATAATGTTCGAAAATTCCAAATTATAATAAAAAATTCGAACATATCATAAAACTAAAAATTTTGTACGTTTTTGTATTCAGGCAATAGTAATTGTTGCATAAAAATAATTTTATTATGTTCGAAAATTTCGAATATACTACAATTGTGTATATATTTTTACAATTCCCAGTAAAGCAATTTTTCATTTCGATACCTAAAGTTTCGAATTTAAATTTTTTCTTTCTGCACTCATTCACATGCTGAAGAAAATTTTACATTATATGTGACATCATTTTGCTCTCTACTGTATAATTTTTTTTTATATGAAAGCAAGGAAATTTAGTTCTCTTTATTATATATAGAGACTAATGCATTTGCAACTTAAGTCAAGCACAAACTATTCACAACCGTCCACTTAATTCATATACAGTGAACACAACTCATCAGCATGCAACACAATGGCAAAGGAACTTAAATTTTTATCAAATTTAGTTTCAATTGAAAATCTGGAAAAAAAAATTCTATAAAATCTGAGCTAGTGGGCAGATTAATGCACATAAGTACTTGAAATTTTTTAAAGCCTTTTTTCGTAAACGGCCCGGCCCCACTGTATCCAATTGCATAAAACACTTTCGCATTTGCAAATATGTGTTTGCCAGCGTCCGTGTGTATTTGAGAAATTGTTGTCTCATATGAAGTGTTATGTGACTAGAAGTTTGTAGCTGTGTAGTAGGTGGATAAGTTCAATGCATGCATGTTCATGTTTAGTTGATATTTGTCGTTTTGACACCCTTTTTGCCAGTAATAGAGTGCCTGCATGCCACATTCTTTGTGCTGATGTTGTTTCTACTGCTGCCGCTTCTGTTCTTATTTAAGTTGTTATTCTTGTGCTTTATGGTGTTTGCTATGTTATTGTTATAGGGGGCCTCTTATTTGTTGCTGATGCTAGTTTTTTTAAGGTTGTTATTGTTATCTTGTTTGCTGCTGCTGCTGCTGCTGCTGTTGTTGTATTTGTTAAGTTTTTGGACAGCAGTGGCAATTTGCGTGTATTTGACTTAAATGACTTTCGTATGTAAAGCGTCACAAGCATATAAATACAAAAACTACATTATATCAAATGTATACTCCCCTAGAAGATGAGCACCACATACACAAATATACGCATACAATTGTTTGTGCAACTGCACCAACTACCTTCATGAGTTATGTGCATTGAAATACAAAGAAGAAGTACTTGTGCATTACTAGGGATCTGTGAGAAGTTTTTAAACCATTTTAAGAGTTAAAAAGCTAAGATTTTATGTAGTTAGCAGTAAATATCCTTTATCGTTTAATTGATATAATTTACAGTCATTAAAAAAAAAATATTTTGATTGTTAAGAGTATGTACTTTTCACACAGCCCTCCTGTAGAACATTTTTACTCAAAGGACTTCTTACATTTGTTCATTTGCTTATGAAATTTAAGTTACTTTTAAAACAAACTCCATCAGTTGAAGCTGAATTGCGTTAACCTTCTGCTACCCGCCTCCGCTTTTTAATGTGGATTTTTCGTCAAAGGTTTTTGTGGTTTCAGTGGTCTTTTGTTGCAACTACTACTTATTGTCATGCCAATGTTCTTCTAAACACACTATTCATGGCTGTTTAGCTGTGTGGCTTTTCTTGTTTGTATCTGTAAATACTTTTGTGTGCAAAAGTGTTTGAATATCATTTGTGTTCTGTGTTTTATTTGCCATGTTTTTTTCTCCGTTTTGCTTAGCTTCCAGAAATACCAAACCTCTGTGTGACTAGCTGCATGCACATGCATGTACGCTTGTCTTTGTATATTTTTGGAAGCAACATATATTAGTGGATCTTTGGTTTTGTTATTTTTTCTTTTTTTTTTTTTTCTTGTTCCCCAACTCATTTATTTATTCATTTAGTTTGTAAATTCTAAACTTATTTCTGTTGCACGTTATTTCGTATTTGCTGCTTTATGTGCTAGATTTTCGTATTTATATATAGTGTTTTATTTAGAAACCAATAAATTTTCGCAAATTGCATTCTAATTTGTATTTGCAACAAATTACTGGGTTGATCTCTGTCAATGTGTGTTGCAAAGGCGTGGTGGAGTTTATTTGTGTAATTTTGATAATACTTTTCAGTGGAAAGTCGTATTAGTTTAAATTTATTTGAGAAAACAATTTAAGTAGAATTTATGGTGAAAGTAACAGGATATTTAAGGAATTAAATTGATGGCTTTAATAGTACTTAATCTTTTAAAGAGAAGAGAGAAAAGTAAAGGTTTTATTTTTGGAAACAAACTTTAGGCGTATGAATTATACACAATGGTGGTTGGTTGGTTGGTTTACGTGGCTGACTGCTCCGCACAAGCATTCAAGTGGAATCAATAACATTCCGTTTTGACAGACCACTCCACTCGTCAGTGTCAACCTGATCTAGCTCCGAATCCAGGCCTCAGATTCGGAGTAAGATACTAGATCCATCCCGTTGAATTAAGGTATCTAATTAGGTCACCTAGACCTATCCTTGATACCTCCGAGAGATCGTCTAATATGCTGTTGCCTAAGAATTTGTGTCTCGAAAAGTGCAAGGCCGGGCTTTCGCAAGGAAAGTGGAACACGGTTTCCTCTTTGCTGTGATCCCGGCAACTACGGCAGAACGCTAGCGTGTCTCCCAATTACCCAGTGCCCCGCCAATTGTGCGACGAGCCTCGAGATGACCCTGCGGTTTCTGTTAATTGGTTGTGTTGTGCGCTTACGGTTGTAGCAAGGCCACCTTTTTGTTAGCCACCTTACACGTGCTCAACCTGCGCCACCTATCTTCAGCTTTCTGCCGGTAATAGTTGAGAATGAGATTTCTAATATTTGCGAAATGGTTACCGATTGAGCAGTAGAGATGTCCATGGCAGATCCAGCCCTGGCCAGTTCATCAACCTGTTCGTTGCCCTGGAAGTTGCTATGTGTGGGAACCCAGATGACGGTAACGTCAGTCTGTCTACATCGTCTGGATAACGCGTCTTTGCACTGGCTAACTAAAGTAGAAAAAATAGTGTATGACCTTAGAGACAGAAGTGCCGCTTGGCTATCGACAAAGATGCCGACTCTTCCTTGGGCACCCCTGTCAATCAAAACCCTACACGCCACCCTTATGGCCAATATTTCCGCCTGAAATACACTGGCTTCATCAGAAAGTCGGAATGAGAGCTTTATTCCAAGGTCCTTCGAGAATACTCCAGAGCCCACACCGCAGCTGAAAAACTGTGATCAGGATGTAGAAAAACTGCACACAAATTTCCACTGATTTTTTTTTTGCATTTCTTACAAATCTTCTCTTTAGGTATCATACAGGAGTAAGTGAAACACAACAAAGTTTTATTATTTAATGATTTCAAAAGAGTAACAAATCCATCAATCTTAAACATTTTTACAACTTAATTTTTTTTCTCAGTAGAAAAATTTTCATAATAACAAATAAGACTGTCGTACAAGAATTTTAAAACAAAATATATATTTGACTATAAAATTTCCAATAACAATTATAATGGAATTCAATAATAAACAACAAACAGTCTTAACAACACCAGTGACGACATCCTACAACTGCAAACATGCAGTTGCCGTAATAACAATAATGATCCTGATCAACATGAACAGCAACATTGCAATTATCATCATCATCATCATCATCATCATCATCATCATCATCATCATCATCATCATTATCATCATCATCATCATCATCATCTGTGAAAACATCATCCCTGGGTTGATGTTTCAAACTGACCGGATTGTCACAGTAAAAGTATATATTTGTACTCAATGTTGTTGTTAATTAAATTTACATAATGTTAACGAAATTGATTGAATTGAATTCAAAAATAATTTTTTTTTTGCAATAAATTAAATTTCCATAAACATGCAAATACTAGAAGAATATATTTTGTTGGGTTCAATGGATGTGGATTGTTGCATTTGTCAGTTTTATGTACATATTTGCTAAAGAGGTACACATGGACATGGAGCGAGTGAGCTTCAAGTGATGACATATTTTTGTCACATCAATGGGATATATTTTTGTTGTTGTTTAACAAATGCAAAAACCATGTTCAACACTTGTTTTTCTTTCGATCATTTTGGGAATTCGAGCTGTTTTTAATACAGGAAAAACTAATAGATTATAGTTAAAAAAAATATATATATAAATTTAAATCTACAGCTGCTGTTGTTAAGAGTCAGTGTGAGTGTGTATGTGTGTGTGTGTGTGTTTCTGTGTACATCTATGCTTGTTGAAATAATCATGCTTTAGCTAACAGCAACACAATCGTAATCATTATTGCTAATACTAATGCAATTATACAAGATTTGTGTATGTGTATATGAGAGAATATGCTAAAATATACAGTGAATAGCATATAAAAAAAATGTTTTTTAAATCAAAACCACACGAGCAAAGAGTTTTGAAAAAATGTCATGCAAAGTTATCAGTTTTGTAGCATGGTATTACTAAAAGTTTGGCGGTAGCAATTGAAAATATATATAATATTTCAGTGTATCTGAGGCATAATGTTTATAATATACAAATAATAAGTAAAGAAAAAGGGAAACATTTGATTTTAGTCATACAAAATTATTAATTTGTTTCTCGTTTTCGAAAAGAACTCAAGATTTTTCTTGGAAATAAATGGTATGGTCAAATAGTACACACTTTTTCCACAAAAAATTTTACTTAAAATACGCCTGCAGGAGTAGACGCAACAGTAGCAGTTGAAGTCATAAAACTACTAGTAGTAGCATTACCATTAAAAGTAGCACCAGAAGACAATAATTATGGTAAAATTTCCACCTACAGTAGTATTAGCAGAACCTTTATTAGAATATTAATAATAGGTCGGGAAATGCAATACACTGTTACTTTAACTTAAAGGATAAAAATGTGTTTTTTTTATTATTTTGACACATCATACAACCTTTATGTTTAGTAAAACCATGAAATATGTGTGTAAAACTCGATACAAAGCTATGCTATTGGTAGTAGCATTTTAATTATTAATTTTAGTAGCATGTATAGGCAAATTTATGCAAGTAGCAGAAGTAGTACGAGTACCAGTAGTAGTTCTAGTAGTAGTAAAAGTGATATTACTTTCATGATCTTATCTTATTATACATATATGGCAGCATCGGCTAATTTCAGTCTCCTAAGCCAAATTATTGCTGTAGCATTAACGTTAATATTAATTCGTAAAAAATTTTAATGTATTATCTATATTTCTGCTTTACATTTTTTTAGATATGTAGATCTTACTATAATTAGCAGTAGCAGTACATGAAGCTGTAATAGTATTAGTAGCAGTACTACTTAAATTATCATAAGTTGTATTATTTTAATTTTTGTGTTAGGAAATTAGTCATTAATACTTATAAATGTTTTTTAGCGTAGTAGCATTAAAAATATTTGTAGTAGAAGTATAGCAGAACTTCAATTGGATAAATTGAATGCCAGCAACATTCTGTGCAATAGTCCATTATCAATACATTAAAATTTCAACTACATATTTAATACGAAGTTAGAGAATATATGCAGTAGCAGAAAAAGTAGATGTAGCATTTGTAATATTTGTATTAGACAATTCGTAATTATTTTTTTTCAAGAGTTTTGAAGAATGTGTTTGTTTATCTTTTAAATGTCTATTCGTTTAAAAGTGCGCATAATTTTTAACCAAAAAGTTTAAAGCTTAAGTTGGAATTATTTACTATATACTAAAGAGTAGTAGCATACAATATTCTGTTTTTTTTAAGAATATTTCGTTGAAAAACGTTTCTCTACACCATCTATTCTGACTACTCTCTTATCCATTTCGCCATTTCTGGCGTACTGATTTACTTTGCTATTAGTTTTTAGTTTTCACTGTCTTGCTGAGTACACATACACAAATATATATAAATGTATGTATAGTTTCATTGTATTTTAATTTATTGTATCCTAAAGTGTAAATAGAATTTTCTAATCAACATGATTGTTATTTTGTATTATAAAAATCTCCAAGGTGTTTTGGCTAACAACAATTCTGCAACTAAACACAATCAAATTGCGAATGATGCAAATAATTAACAACACTTGAAGCTTAAGATACAACAACATAAGTATATAAAATATTGATGGAAAATTTTAAAGATTTTGTTAAACAAATGGAATAATTGTAGCAGTTGAAAATATTTACTGATACAACTTATTAAAATTGAAAAAAAAAAAAATTATTTTAATTTATAATCCAGCGTGTTTAATACATAAAAACTTGAGTGGGATTTCAGGAGTGCCCAAAAAATCTTTTCATGGCAAAATATAGGATTTGATAAAAAACTTTTGTTGAATTAAAATCGCTGAAACTTGTTTTGCATGGTTGTAGACGATTATATTTTTGCTATTAAATTTAATTATTTTGTTATGGTTTTTATATATATTTTTTGTACTCCTTAAAGTATACCACAAATTTCCTTTGTTTTCTTAACAACTCGCAATTATTTTTAACGATAAATAATTTTTTTCTTCGTTTAGAGAGGAGGAAATTTTCTTTAAATACAAAACGTTTTTCTTTATTTTTTTTATTTTTTGTTTCAATTTGGCTTCTTTATTTTTTATATAATTAAATATGTGTGTGTGTGTTTGTATGCATAATTTTAAATGTAGTTTTACAAACGCCCAGTTAGCTGCAATTAATTGTCGTTGTATAGAAATCAATTTAGCCAACGTGGACTCAGACACAATTTTGCCGTATACACAGTATTTTTTTTAAGCCATTCTAATTTACACTCATTAAGTTGCACGCATTTAATAAAATCACACACATGTTTGGCAAAACGAATGACATGGCAAAATGTCATAAAATAACTTAAATACACAAGTAAAAAAATCTAAGAAAATTACAGCACTGATGAACATAAATTTTCCATTTAAATGTTGCTTAAATAAATTTGCAAAGTTTAAATTTTCGTTATTTTAAAATTTGTTCAATTCACATTTAAACTAAAACATGTTGTGGACGTGTGCTTGAAGCTTCTTGTTAAGAAAAATTTCCATTTATTGTTTGATTGGTTTTCTTTCATGCGGAAAATTTTATTTGTTTTTCTTTTTTGTTAAGAAAAACAATTAAATAAATATTAATTGAGCTTCAATAATTATACAACGCCATCTTCTTAACAAATGCCAAAGACGATGTGAAAAAATAATTAGATTTTAATTAAACATTTTGCCATTAATTTGGATTTCTTAATGATTTTTTCCATAAATAAGTTAAACTGTACAGCAAAATTATTTGTTTTTTCTTTTTGTTGGTTAACGAATAACAGACTTTTAACGTTCATTTGTTTTAGAGAGCGCAACGAAATATTCGCGTATGGTTTTTTTAAAAATTTAAATCTTGGATTAATTTTTGGGGAAACTAAAAGGTCCCCTTCTTGCAGATATTGTTTTCATGAATCGGGTTAAAAAATTCGTTTAATCTATAGTTTTAAGATTTAAGATAAGTTTGACGTTTATGATAAATATCATGGAAAAGATTTTTTTAAATATTTTTAACCCTTTAACTACTCAAAAAAAAAGAGACAAATCAAAAATCTCCTCTCAAATGCTACTATTAGTATTGAACTAAACGTTAATGCAAAACATAATTTTAATGTCCCAATGTGTTTACCTACAAAAAATGAGACTAGTCCATACATGCGTGTATGGACTACTCCACGATAGAGTAGGACTACTCCAAAACTAATCCAAATGTATGGGAAAAACATGGTCCAATTTACATTGCGATGTCCTAGGGCTGGACCACGTAACCCAAAAACTACTCCATGTTACTAATCCAAGGAGTACCCACAGGGGTTAGTTTTTAAACTACTCTATTTTGCTACTCCATGGAGAAGCCACACGGGTACTCCGGTAAAAATTTATAAATACATGTATGTATCTCTGTCACTAGTTTAATTCAATGATATTTTAAGTACATACAAATGTGCGAATTCAGCCCTTACATTACATTATATAAAAAAAATACAAATTAAAATTCAGAAATTGAAAAAAGACGACCTAACTTGTGTTTTTTAAGCTTCCATGAATTTGTTTTAATTTTAACAGGGGAGCTGCCAGAGTTTCAATTTAACTTCAAACATTTTTAGTGTTGCCAAGTGGTATTAAACCAGTGATGCCAACTCTTGCAACATCAAAAGCACTGTGAGCTAATGAAAATAGGGTAAAAAAGGGTAAAAATTAAATAAATTTCGGGTACAAAAGCACTAAGCTAATTTTGTTTTGGATCTGGTGGATCAAAAGATAGCCTTGACTGCAATGTAAAACTTGCATTTGGATCTATTACTTTTTCATGTATATTTTGTGCGACTTTGTCGGAGTAAATCGCTTTATCGTGAATTTATTTCACAATTACAACAAATGCAATATGCTTTTAGTTCACCTTTTGCTGATCTAAGCCACCTTTTGAAAGCTGGATCATTCTCCCAAGAACTCCAGAGAAAGATGATAAAGTTTAACACATATAAAATCAATGAAGAACTTACTTTTAATTACTGTTCCGCTTTATAATAAACATGGCACTTTCTTGATTAAATTTGCACAACGAACTAATCAAAGGATATGTATATTAAAAGTAAAATCATTGATAAACAAATAAATCATTAAATTTTCTGCACGAATTTAAAAAAAAATGCTTTAGAAATTTTAGAATCTCTTAACAGTTGCAAGTACTAATCAAAATATAGATGCAAATAATACGCAGTTGGTTAAAAAAGTATTAGGTGTGTTTAAAGAATAGTAGGACAATGGTTCAATGCCAAAAATTTTGATTATTTAAAACGCACTTAAAAGCACTGTGAGAAATTGTTAAAAGCACTATAAATACCCGCTTTCCAAAATGCGTTAAAATCATGTTTGAATTGTCTGAATTATGCCCTCGTTTTAGTGCGTCATCTACTAACATACATAATTCATCTGCAGGCAAATACACAAGTTTAAATAAAGAGAGAGAGAGAAAGAGGCAGAGAGCATCTAACTGAAATTGTATCTTCAATTCTTTACTCTATTATTCGTGTCAATTAAATGTAAATAGCCGACTAACTTTAACGTGCTTAAAAATAAGTTGAGCGATCTCTCTGCCTTCTTTTTGTGCAGCCTCGGAAGCGCTTCAAAACTGTGCATCTCGAAAGCATGAAATTTTGTTACTGCTTCCAGAAACATAATAATTTTTTGCTGGGATGTGTTTTAAGCTGAATTCACCCATTGTTTCCGAACAAAATTTTTGTCCGGACAAAATTTTTTGTTCTGAAACAATTCTGCAACACGATTCACTCATTTCGAACAATTTGTCTGGAAAATCAAAGCTACCGTATGAAATACATGTGTTTTATTAATTTTGCAAGGTGGCAGTACAGTGACAGATGAATTTCATTTGGTGTTTTATTTGTCAAACGCACTTATTTTTTATTGTTTAATAAGAAAATTACATGTTAAAAAAAATTAATATAAGTCAGTTAGTTTTTTTACTACCAATTGAGCTTTACTTTATTTTTATTTTACTGGATATAAGTTACTATGTGCTTTTATTATACATACTTATAACATAAGGTGGCACCTCGCTTCAACTTTGGCTGAGAAAATAAAATAGGTGGCTGCTTATTTCAACTTTGTCCGGACAAAATTTAAAATTAAACCAATTCAACCAAAAAATGTTCCGAACAAATTTTGTTCTCTTTTTCTCTCACTCTTAAAAAGAGAAACCTCAAACTTCATATAAAAAAAATTTTGTCCGGACAAAAAATTTGTTCCGAAACAATGGGTGAATCCAGCTTTAGGGTTAATTTTGTACTAATTTCAAGTTATTACTAAAATTTAGGACACTACCATAAAAAACGATTTATATTCGAATTTTACAGAAGATCTATTCAAAGAAAATTGACCCTAAAACACATTTTTAGTTTTAAATGACTACTGGATTTTCAATTTTAAGTTAGATCCTATTTTTTATTACAAAAAAAAAAGGAATATGATTAGAAAGAAAATTTTGTTGTAAAATATATTTGCGTGAACCGGGGAAATATTTTGCCCCATTTAAAAAATACAAAATGACCCATAAAGTAACGATTTAAAGAGTTAAATTGTTCCAGAAAAATTTCTTACGAAGTTTTTTACATAAAGAAACTGAAAAGATCTCACACATTTAATGTAAATTTAGCAAGATTTCCTAAACCATTTTATAACAGGAAAAAAATTAAGCTGCTACTTAACTAAATTCCATCTTTTTTCTCTCTTTTTTTGTTGTATTTATATTGAACTCTCTTGAAGCAGTCATTATGATCCAATTTTCTGTTTGTGTTGAACCGTGTAAATTATAACTGAAGTAATAAAATAAACTTTGTTGTTAAGAGACTGCTAATGTTCCCTTACGTATTTCAATGCAGCTCTTCTGGTTAATGATTTAACAAATTTTAAAACATTAAACCTATAAAAACAAAAAAAAAAGCAATTTTTATTTATCTAAAATTAGGCACGTTTTTTATATTCATAAATAAAGTATACTTTAAGAGTTTAAGACCAGCAGAAATTGTCTGAAAAATCATTAAGGTCTTTCTATGATCCTATAAGTATGCAACAGTTAAGAGAACCGATTTTTTGTTTCTGGCAATATTTAACACTTTATTCATAATATGTGTTTTTGTGGTCGTTGTTATTGTGTTGTTGCTCAAAAATAATAATGAAAATGTCACATACACATTAAATGACACTCAAGGTGTCAAGCGTATATTCATCAAGTACTCCATGCTGAAGTGCATGCATATGCAAGCATGTGCATGTGTTAACTTATACACCAGAAGAAAACCAAGCCATAAGTGCGTTTGTGTGTTACTTTAATATTTTTAATGCTGAAACAAATTTCCGGTAAAAGCAACGATTTTTTTTTGTACAACAAACATAAACAGATATTTTATAATAATTTTTTTATGTTACTATACTCGTATTTTTTTCTTGTATCTTTGTTGTTTTTAATTTAAGTATGGTAAATGTATGCGAGTATGTGTGAGAGTTTGCTTAAATCTTGTTTGTTTTGTGTTTAAACATAAAAATGTTATATATTTTTTTTCTGTTTTGATGTTATGACATGTTGTTGATTTTGTTGTCATTTTTTTTATACAGAAAAGTGTGAGTGTGAGTAAAAATATATTGTAATGGTGTTTGTTTGGCGGCTTTGTTGTAGCAACAGAAAAAAAAAGGGTAAAAGGTGCTGTTGAAAACAGTGTTTTAATTGTTGTTGCATAAACCAAAGACAATGGCACTAACGTTTGTCAGTAAGGAAGAGGTTTTTTTTGCATAAAAACCATCAGTCATATCAGCATGACCCTTTTACATGTTCATATACATGTTTTTTTGTTTGTTTTATTTTTCTTTTCAAACAGTATGGGGCATACATACATATTGTTGCCTTAATATAAAAAGGTCATTACTTACTTTTTTTTTTTCAAATCGCGTGCTTGTAACTAAAGTAGATAATTCAGAGCGTACGTAAGCTGTCGAAATATGATAAGTTGGCGATTTGAGAGAAATAATGAGTTAGGTCCTTTCTAGATTAAGCTAACGATATGTATGTATGTCAATGTCTATATTTGTATTTCTGTTTTTCTTTATTTTAATAAAATTGTTTATGCTGCAAAATACTGATGATGATGTTGAACTGCCTGTTGTCAGCCTCTTTGTTGCTGTGTTTATTTTACATACATAAATTGCGTAAATTTATTTATTTGTAAGAGGTTGGTTCTAAACTGTTTTTATAAGTAAATATGTAAATTATTTCAAAATGCTGGTTGGTGATAGTCTTAGAAGATATATTGTAAAATGTCAATAATGTCCTTTCAAGACACACATTAAAGAGTTTTTAATCATTTAAATTTTTTCTATTAAGTTGGCTGTTAATGTCCACACTTGCAATTTTATTGTCTGCAATTCTTTAAAATTCTGTCTTGAATCACATATTAATTTAACTTTCGTTTAATTTTATTTTTCATATAATTGAAGAAATACAATAAAACATCAAATACACATAGAACCCAGTGCGAATTGCAAGGCAAAAGAGAATTGCCGAGCACATGAAACTTTTTACTGCTCCCCAAGTTTCTTACCTCTCACCTAAAAGAAAACCAAGAATTGCAGCCAATAAAATTGCAAGTCTGAACGGGGACTAATACTTTTCTTGTAATAATTTTTTACTTATCTTTTTTTTTTTTTTTTTTTTAATTAGGACCAGCACTCAGGGGATGACCCCTACGTATGCAGTGCATTGTGCCGGAACTCAGAGAGAGGGATAGAGTAGAGAAGATAGATGTTGAAAATGTAGAAGGCTTAACTCTTTTACAACTGTGCTTTGCGCGTTATGTTAATTTTTATAGCAGTGTTGTGGCGTCTCCGGTGTTAGGTAGACGCATTAACTTTGCTAAGCTGTATTGGCAGGCATTTTATTAATTGTTTTACTTCGCCGATGTTTCTGCTAACCGACGAAGGAGGGCAATGTTGTGTACATTAGCTTAGAACATCATCAATCGCTGTCGGAACAGTTTTTTTAGTGACCAGTGCTATGCCTTCATCACTTAAATAGTCCGACAACAATTAATACAATGTCTCACTAATGTACATTACAGAAATTAATGATGTTGATTGACTTGCTCTGGCCAGGGTTTGAACCCAGGCCCCACGTCATTGTTTGCTTAGTAGTCAACGCGCTAACCATTTGTTTTATCATCGAATTTTTTTAATGCCAGCAATAAAATTTCTCAATAATTCTCTATAAAATTAAGTTTTTTTTTTTTACGAATATCTAAAGTTACTTTCAAGTTTATATGAAATAAAATTAAAACTTTAAATAAAGACAACTTCTTGAGAAAAAAATCCTTTCATTTAGAATATTAAATTTTCTTTTTACAGCTTGTTTTTTTACCAATTCTACACCAAATTGTTGGCTAAAAATTACTTAATATGATTTTTTTTGCTCCCTAACAATTCTTATTATTATTATTTTTGTATTACGTTTGTCTTACTTGACATTGACAAATAATGAAAATTCTGACAAAAGAATGCAAGGTGTTTACTTGCACACACACAAACACACACAAACACGCACACACTCTCGCGTTTGCAGCTATTGCATTCACAGTTAACTGGTAACAGAACGAATTACCAATGGAAAAAGCTTATTGCACGAAAAAAATAAAAGAAAATATATGAGAAATATTAAAAAAAATATGACGCGTCCATTGTCACAACCTGCCTGAAACATACAAGCACCATTACAGTGAAAGCAAAAAAAAAAAGGAAGTAAAAAATACAAACACACAAATCGCATAAAAAATCAACCAAGCATAGTTTTTCTGCTCCCTCCCCCCACCCTTTGACTATTCTTCCCAACAGCTTAACTACCCCATATTATTTTAGCATTGTGTGTATAAGTGTGTATGCATTGTATGTGTCAAAATTGGTGCCACATTGTCCGCAATTTGAAAATAAAAAACACACAAAAAATATTACGGAAAAAAAAATAACGCAAACAGGGAAAATTCAACACAGATGAGATGGCAAACAAAAACATAAGGAAAAACTAAAAGACAAATGTTTAAATATCACACAAACCAAAGAAAGAGAACACACACAGTAAATACAGGATTCATTTGTTCAGGTAAAAATGTCACTGCAAACGACTTGGAAGTCAGCAAAAAGCAAAAAAAAAAAAAACAAAAATACTCTTCACTTAAGCTTCAAATAAAATCCTGCGTTTCGATGCAACTCAGCAAATTTTTTTTTTTCTTCAAGCTTCTCTACTGCAATTTGTTTGATTTTGTGGTATGGACATCGGTTTATTTTACACTATTTTACTTCACAAAATTAGTTTATCCAAAAAGAAAAAATTCGCAACAAAAATATCAACAATGAAGAATAAGATTAAGAAAGGACTTATTTTAAAAAATTTTATATGTAAAAATAGAGGGCATTATAATAGAAAGTTCTACTTAAATTAATTGAATGCCTTCCTGGCATAAGACAATTTTCTATAGAAAACTGACATCGACATCTTAGGAAGGAAGTTTTTCTCTAAAAAATTCGCTTCCTGCCCAAAAAACATTATCCATAAAAAAATTCCTTGCTTTTAAGAGAAATTTTCTTTACAAAATTTTCTTCTGGCAAAAAAAAAATGCCTTCCTTTCAAGTGAAGATTTTGTTTACAAAATTTTGTTCTGACAAAACAAATTTTACTTCTTGGCAAAAGATAATTTTCTATTGAAAACTTCCTTCTGGCAAAAGAAAATTTCCTTCCTGGCAAGAGAAAATTTTTTTCAGAAAATTGCCTTCCTGGCAAGAAAATATATTTTTGCCTTCCAGGAACCTCCTCGTCTTAGCAAGAGAAGATTTTCTGTACACTACTGAAATCATGGCTAGAGCACATTTTTTTATGGAAAATTGTCTTCCTGGCAAGATACGATTTTCAAAAAAATTCCTATAGAAAATTGCCATCCTGGGAAGAGAAAATTTTCTATAGAAAACTGACATCTTGGCAAAAGAAAATTTTTTCCAGAAAATTGCCTCCCAGGGAAAACAAGATTTTTTACAAAAATCTGCCTGCCCAACAAGATAAAGTTTTTAGCAAAAAATTTTCTCTTAAAATATTCCTTCTGGAAAAAGAAAATTTAATTTTCGGCAAGAAAAAATTGTCTATAGAAACTTTCCTTCCCGACAAGGCAGAGTTTTCCACAGAAAATTGCCTTCTGGCAAAAAAAAATTTCTTTAAAAAATGTCTTCCTGCCAATATTTTTCTGCAAAAAATTTCCTAGAAAACTGTCATGTTGGCAAAATTAAATTTTCTATAGAAAGTTGCTTTCCTGACAAGAGAAGTTTTTCTATAAAAAATTGCCTTCCCCTGAAGAAAATATCTTCTATAGAAAACTGAGATCTTGGCAACAAAAAATTTTGTACAGAAAATTTCCTTCCTGGCAAGAAAAAATTTGCATAAAAAAATTCCCTTCCTGGCAAGAGAAAATTTTTGCAGAAAATTGCTTTCCTGGAAAAACCAGATTTTTTACAGAAAATTGCCTGCCCAACAAGATAAAATTTTTAACAAAAAATTGCTTGCCTGACAAGAGTGAATATTCTATAGAAAATTGCCTTCCTGGCAAAAGAAATTTTTGTATAAAAAATATTATCTCTTGTAATCAAATTCTCTATAAAAAAATTTTTGATCCTACTATGAAACATATTTTATAAATATAAATTTTCTCTCTTGCACAGACGAAACGAAACAAATTTTATTTCGAAATTTGATCTCTTGTTCAACGGAAACTTTCTATGAAAATTTTCTCTCTTCCCCAGAATTGCATAAGTTTCTAGTATCCTTGCACTATATCCTTTTTTAAGGTGAACATCAAAATAAATTTTAATAGAATATGTTAAATGTCACTTTACTTAGTTGCTTGCATTCGTTTGTCTCACCAATTCGTTTTCTTGTTTCCTCAAACTTTATGGTTTTTCTTCACTTTTCTTTCTTGTTGTTGTTGTTATCAAAATTATAAGGATTTCTGCTGGAGCACTGCTGCATCATTTAAATCATTTCTTTTATGCACTGCCACCAGCAAAGCCACTTTAAAAAGCGTAAGAAAATATAATAAGGGGTTGACTTGAAAGACTTGGCATGCATAGCATGGCGTTAAATACAAAACTAAATGTACGGGAAATTTTCTATTTCAAAAATATCATTTATTTAATGGAATGTAAATTTTTCTTTTTTTGCATCAGACTTGTTTGCTTTTTTTTGCGTAATATGATTAGAAAAAGAAACGAAACAATATTTTATTAAGAATATTTATAAAGTGTTTTTCTAGAGATGGCAAAAAAAAAAAAATTAAAGTTGGGGGACATAATGGTTTTGCTTAATAAGTTTTCAGATGTGGCTAGAATCATTTTGAGTTTAAAAAGTGCTTGAAATGAAAAATTAAATTAAACACTTAAAAAACTATTTTTGCATATTTGGAATAGTATTTTTGCCAGTTTAAGTTTTTAAAATTATCTGTTTTTAAATGGATGAGGCAATAAGAAAAAATGCCAAAATTTTGTTTAACAGAAATTGTATGTTTTTTTTTTAAACCCTGGTGAGTTTTAAATTGCACAAATACATTAATTTGTTTATTGCAGACACTATCCAATCAATCGTAGTGATTTAAGTATGTGTAAGTAAGCAAGCAAGCAAGTAAGTATGTTGTACTGGACACTTAAAAATCTTCTTGCTTTCTTCTTGCTCCTCGTTCACTGACGGCTTTTGTTGCAAACTTACAAAAGATGAGTGTTACAAAGTGGTTATGCTGTTGCTCTACGGAATGAGAACAATTGTAAAAAAAAAAAACTCATCAATTGAATTGAATTTGTTTATGCTTCGTCTGTCATTGGTTTTATGCACAAATAGTCACAAATATATAAGTATGTGATATTACAAGGTGTTAGTGTATAAAACTGTATCTCTGTAGTGGTACAAAGTAATTGTCAATAACCAAAGTGTTAGAAAAATAAAAGAAGACAACAACAATACTAATACACACTTAAGCATTTATTGTGGTTTATCTAACTAAATTTTACCTTGATTTTATATGATTGGTTTTCAATTTTAGCAAGTGTTTTTATCGGTCACTCACACACACACACATACACAGAGTATCTGGCTACTATACAGTGTGGTGTGAGTGTAGATAATTTTTTGTGTGGGATTTTTCAAAAGAAAAGGGATATTTTTTTTTTTGTTACCAAGATTTGATTGACTTTGTGGTTGAGTGAATTTTATTTAGTGTTGAGAATACACATTCAATGGTTGCATGCAATCTGTGTATTTTAATCAAAAATATTTTTTTAAGGCCATAGAAATTTTTTTGGATTGAAATCTTTTATTTTCTTTCGAATTAAATTTCATAATAAATATCATTAATTAAATAATAGTCTCTTTTCTTTGTAAAATTTGTCTCTTGGCAGCAGAATTTTTATAAAGAAAATTAGTTGTTGGGCCTAAATGTCATAGCAAGAGATCTTTCCCATCAAAAACGAAAGCCTTTTAAAGAAAATAAAAATATTTATTTATTCTTCTACAGGAAGTTGTTCTCTTTTTAAAATTATTTTTCCACAACAAATATCGTATTCTAAAGGAAGTTTATTTAACACTTTGAGACTCACGTTCCCCATATTACAAATGGCCGAAACGTCTCTTAAAATCATATCATCCCTATTGGAAAACCTTTTATTAGATATTTACATTAGAAAATAAGAAGCATTTGAAAATGGAATTAATTTAACACTTTGAGCCCCACGTGCCCCACCGGTGGACATTATTTGTATTTTGATGATTTGGGACGGTCACATTTTTTTTTTTTTTTTTTTTAATTAGGACCAGCACTCAGGTTATGACCCCTACGTATGCAAAGCATTGCGCCGGGACTAGAAAAATAGGTTTTGGGAAGGAGTATAAGGGGAGTAGTGTTTGTGGACATTCGATTTGAACCCTGACACATTGAAAGTGGCAGGAAAGACCTCTGCGGGGAGTTTATTCCACATGCGAACAGTACGGCTAAAGTACGAATTCTCTCTGTAATGCGTGGTGCGGTTCACTGACATATCGACCACAAAGGGATGTGCTCTTGATGAAGACCGTGTTATACATGAGAAGTGATGGGTTTCGAGAACAAGTTCCCTGATTTCAATAGAACATATTCTATTGTAGTAGCGATAGAACAATGAAACACACCCAACATTGCGTCGATGCTCCAGTGAATCAATAGAGTTGGCTACCCTACTATCACCGATAAGCTTCTTCGCCCTATCCTGAACGCGGTTGAGTAACTTTAAAATACATTTTGAAGCACCGGCCCATACATGAGAGTTGTATTCTATTTTTGGTCGGATAAAGGTGGTATAAATACTAAGGAGATCAGATGGAGTGAAGTATGTCCTACACCGTCTTAAAAAGCCGAGGCACTTGAATGCTTCTTTTGATACATGAAAAATGTGATCATTCCATCGAACATCACAATGAATTTTTATGCCAAGAACATCAAGAGCTTCTGATTCCTCAATATCTATACCATCCATGTTTAGAGATGGAGCAGCATGTCCGGTCATACGTCTGTGCGTGAGCATAGCACATTCGGTCTTCCGTGCATTAAAATTGACACTTTTAGCATAACCCCAATTTGAAATTGTCAGGAATTGTGGTCATTGGTGGATTTAATTTATAAGACATCGTGACCAACCGTGGTCACACGTCGTGTGGCATTTCCCGACGTTGTGATCACCAGTGGAAACGTTCCGGTGGCCACTTGGGCCCAAGATGTATTTTGACATTCTGGGACAACCGTTGGTAACAATAAAAACAGGAAAAAACAACAAAAATACATTTGGTTTATCAAAAATAAATATCACAAAGTCACATGCAAAAAAATCAATAAAACTAAGTTTGGTCCCAGTATGTCAATTAAAAAATAACAACTCTTTAGCACGCGGTCTACGGATGGGCGCGTGGGGCTCAAAGTGTTAAAAAAATTTACCATGGTGAGTGACAAGTTTTAATAGAAAATTGATATCTTTGAAAGAAAAGTCTTCTGCAGAAAACAGAATTCTTTGTGACAAAATTTTTCCACACAAAATAACTCCTTTGCTAAAAAATAGTTTATAGAAATCTAGTCTCTTTATTACAGAATCCTTCAACAGAAAACTGGACTCTATGTGAGAGAGTTTTTCCACAGCAAATCGGTCTCTTCTCAAGGAATTTTATCTAAGCAAATTTGGTCCTGTTAAAATAAAATTATATAAAAATCTTGTATCTTTCTAAGAGAAGTCTTCTACTGAAAACTAGACTCTTTGGGAGAGAATTTTTCCTCATCTCATTTTTAAGGAAATTTACATTTTAAGGTAATTTATCCTAAGAAATTCGGTCCTGTTAAAAAAAAAATCTACAAAAATCTTGTCTGTTTCTTAGAGAAGTCTTCTACTTAAAACTAGACTCCTTGTGAGGGAATTTTTCTACAGCAAATATGTACCTTCTCAAGGTGGTTTATCTTAACAAATTTGGTCTAGTTTAAATGGAATTCTTTAAAAATCTAGTCTCTTGCTTCGAGAAGTCTTCGATAGAAAATTAGTTTCTTTAGAAAACAATTTACAATTGCAAATATATAATTTTTTATAAAACTTATTTAAAAAAAATTTTGTCTTGTTAAAACAAAATTCTATAGAAATCTTGCCTCTTTCTTCGAGAAATCTTGTATAGAAAACTGGACTCTGTAAAAAAGCTTTTCCACAGCAAATATGTCGATTCTCAAAAAAGTTTATCTTTAAAAATTGTGTCTCTATTAAAAAGTTCTCGTGCTAAAATAAATGTCTGATATAAACTGATCTCAGAGAAGCCTTCTACAGAAAACTGGACACTTTGTGAGAGAAATCTTCCACTGCAAATACATCCCTTTTTAAGAAAATTTATCTAAACAATTCCGGTCCTGTTAAAATAAAATTCTATGGAAATCTAGTCTCTCTTTTAGAAAACTCTTCTATGGAAAACTAGACTCTTTGTGAGAGAGTTTTTCCACAGAAAATATGTCCCTTTTCAAGGAAGTCTAACTAAAGAAAGTTGATCTTAATAGAAAACTCTTTCTGAGAGACTAATTTCCTCTAGATTTGCATTCACTTTAAGAACCACATTTCGTATGTCAGTTATAATGATGTTTTTAAGTTATTTAATGCCAAATGTAAACTAAAACTACATCATTTCAAAACTTAAACTTTTAAACCAAAAAACAATTTAAATTTAATGATAAATTTGCCAACTTACCCTTTTCAAGGATAAATTAACATTTAAGATGTCTTTATAAAAATAATTTTATATATTTACCTGAAAAAAAAAGAACAAAAAATTGATTAATTTTTTTTATACTGATTCAGTAAACTTTAAAATAAGTAAAAAAAAAAAGAGAAAATTATTTATGAATTTATTTACTCTTCAATAAAAGTTGCTTTTAAAGTTTTGTTTGTATGTATTTATTTTTATAATTACTCTTTAATACCTTCACTTTGCCAGTCCTAATTGTCTTGTTTTGGTGCTATTTTTCTTGGCCAACATCATTAGCCGTCCAAAGTAATTAAAACTTTAATAAAAACAGTATCGGCAGCAAAAAAAAAAAAAAAAAAAAAACAACGATGCAAAAAGAAACATTGAAAATTAAAATTTTTCTTGCATAAAGTATACTTTTCCCATATAACTTGACATTTCTCAGAATACACACAGCAAAGAGAGAAAAACAAAAAAAATTATGCAGCAAATTATGTTGTTTCGAGTTTGCATTCAATTGTTAGTAAAAGGAGTGGGAGAAAACTATAAAGTGTAAAATAAACTTTCTCTAATTTATAATGACAACATTGCAAGCAACACATTATAATTTTGTAGTTGCTGGTTGTTGATGTTGACAGCATCACTTTTAACGACAAGCTAAATTGCACTACAACTGTATCAATATTTGAGTGATAAAGTTTGTTGCTGGCAATGTTTTTTTATTTCTTAATGTTGGCCTTCATTTCGCTAATAAAACACCTGATGCGTTAGAGTCATACATCAATGTTGCTGTGTTGTTGAGAGCTTTAGTATGAAAAAGTAAGTAATTGGTGTGAAATGGCATACTATTTTATGTTTATGTTTGTGTTCTTGTTTTATGTTTTTTTTTTTGTTTTTTTTTTAAAATAAGTTTACAATAGTCATGTTTCAATGTAATGTCACGCCATGGTGACAACTACACTGGAGTTTACAAAATGAAGCATAACAAATTTATGGTAATTCGCAAAAGGGAAATTTTAGTTACAGTAGAGGCCAAGTTGCTAGAGAAATTTTCTTAAGCAGAGAGAAAGAGAGCAATTGATCTTGCAAAGAGAATAATTTACTCTAGAAAATTTCTTCCGCAAAGTGATACAATTTAAATAAAAAATCTTTTCTCAATAGTGGTCAATATGATATAAAAATATTTCTATTGTAAAGAGAAATTCGAAATTCTAACAGCCATACCTAAACAAGAGCGTCAAGCGTTTTTTAGCTGTCAAAAGTTCTCATGCCCATACAATTTGTATGGAGCATCCCGAAATAACGCGGCGGTAACGCGGCGGCAACATTTTGCAATTGGAAAATCCGATTTTGACTGCGCGTTTAATAGTGAAGTTAGCTGCAAAAGACAAGCACTCATGATACAATGACTATAAGGTAGTCTTACAAGCCCAGCTGACAATTCTTGTAAATTACTTGTTTTTTAAATTTAAGTTAAATTTTTATTTGTATTTATTTTTTCGTATTTGAATGAATAATTTTTATTTATATTTTTGTCACAGGTTGAAACATACACACATACACATTTATACTTTTGACTTCTGAGGAATTTTTTTGTTGTGTTTGTTGTAGAGATGCATGTATTATTCGGTTATGAGTATACTATTATAATCAGGGTTGTTATATGTTTTGTAATAACCCTGTTTTTATGACAAAGCGTTGACGCTCTTGTTTAGGTATGGTATTTCAGCGTTAACGCTAGGCGGTAGAAAACGTTCCGCTTTCCGCTCTTGTTTAGGTATGGCTGTAAAGAAAATCTAAGTTCGGTCACACAGTGTGTATATTTACACGAAACCATTCGAGCTGTTTATACTCCCCTCATAACTATGCTCCTCTTGATCATAATAGAATGAAACTTAAAACAAAAGGTCTCCCCACAGAGGTGACCTCACAAGTTCTACCGCAAAAGCTTCCCGAGATATTAAGGTGTGAAAAGTCCATATTTTAGTACATATTCACTCACTAGCTCATTAATATTATTGGGCACTTCCAGTAAACTTAGTACACAAGTATGTTTTGGTGAGAAATTAACCAGAAAAATCTGAAAACGGGCACTTTCCACCCGGGGGGACTAGGGTGCCCCTTCTTTGTATGGGGCACTTCCAGTATAGCTAGAAAGCTTCAACTTCGTACACAGGTAGGGTAGGTCCTGATGAGAAATTAACAAAAATAATTTTAAACGGGCACTTTTCACCTGGGGGGACTAGGAATCCACTTATTTGTAGAGGGCCTTTCCAGTATAGCTAGAAAGCTGAAATTTTGTACACAGGTAGGCCCAGATAAGCAATGCATATAAATTATTATTCAAAAACAACTTAGAAAAAAGAATGAGATCCACACAAAAACACAAATGTGAAAATAAAGCCAAGTAACTATCCAAAATATTTCGGCCGTAAAAAGTACTGAGATCAAAATAAGGACCAAGTTCTTGATAGGTACAATTCCATCTCATTTCTAGGTAACCTGTAAGCTTGGCAATATTTTTCCAAGAATTCTTTCCCATATTAGAAAGGCAAAATAATTTTGGCAAGCTTTTAGGTTGCCTAGAAATGAGATGGAATTGTACCTATCAAGAACTTGGTCATTATTTTGATCTCAGTACTTTTTACGGCCGAAATTATTTGGATGGGAACTTGGCCTTATTTTCACATTTCTGTTTTTGTGCGGATTTATATTGCAAAAATTATAAAAATTTTCTATAGAAAATTTATTTTGCAAAAAAATCGGGCCTGTTTGGAAATGAATCACTGCGCCGCTTCTGATGCGTTGCTGGTTACACTGCTTATGCTGTTTTGTATCAGCTGAGCAAACTAATCACACATGTGCATCAGATGCGACCCAGTGATGCATTTCCGAACAGGCCCTTCGTTAGAAAATTTCTCTGGCAATGAGATGAATTCTAAATTCTGAAGAAAATTTTTCTCACAAATATATAAAAATCAAAGAAATTTTTAAATTTTCAGGCTTAAGTCGTTTTCTCTAAATATAATTTTGTTATAAATTAAATTATTATTTAAATTAGAAAGAAAAATCTAGTGGTTTCTAATACTTGAACAGATAAAGAAAAAATAGACTGCGCGGAGGGTTGAACTGACATCGATGTTTCGAGACTAACCACAGTCACTCTTAGACCTCACTGCTTTAAAATAACAACTTAAAAATATAAAAATTTTCTGCTGTAAGGTTTTTTGCAAAGAGATAAATTTTTATAAATAATTTCATTGCAAGGAGATCAATTTTCTTTAGAAATATTCTGTTACAAAGAAATCAAATATCTTCAGAAAATTTCTCTTGTAAGGAGTAAAATTTCTTTTAGAAGAATTTTCTTCCAAACGGATTAGTTTTCAATAAAAAATTTCTATTGCAAAGGGATTTATTTTAAATTCAAAACTTCTCTTGCAAAGATACCAATTTTCGATACAAAATTTTTGTTGCAGAGAGATCAATTTTCTTTACAAAATTTCTCTTGCAAAGATACCAATCTTCTATGGAAAACTTCTTTGCAGCGAGATTATTTTTTTTATTGTAAATCATTTTAGCTAAAACACAAGTTTTTTTATAGAAAAACTGTTACAAAAAAATCAATTTTTTTAGAAAATTTCTCTTGCAAAAAGAGTTAAATTTTAAATTGAAAATTTCTCTATGAAAGAAATTAAGTTTTTATTAAGAATTTCTCTTGCAAAGTAAATTTCTCTCGCAAATACAGCAGTTTTTCTTTAAAAATACTTTCTGTCAACCCACCAAATTTCTACACATATTTTCAATTGTCATAATTTCAAACTCATCTGTGACATGGAAATTAAAAAGTTGCGTTATTTTACTCTGAGGCATTAAACTAACATTATATTTCAAATAAGTATTATTGTTACTATTGCTCGCATAAAACTAATGCATTTTGTAAAAATAATACACGTTTTTTTATTATATACTAAAGTTTCATATGTTAAGTATCCTTGGAAAGGAGAGAGAAAAATAAAAGTACATGGAAAACGAAATAAATACTGTAATAACTGCTCTTAGTGAAATGAAGGCAATGATAATGTCACGCTTTCGCACACATCATTCTAAGAATAAATGAATGTAAAGCTGCTTTAGCCAATGATGACAGGAGTTATGTTAAATTTGTTAACGAGGGTAGATTAAAACCAATTTGTAGTTAAACAATTTCTGAAGATTTATATGCTGAATACTTTACCATTATTTTGGCTTCCCTCGTAGAATGCTACATGTATTCAAATGTGTATTGTACGCATTTATTTATTTATTATTTTTTTTTTTGCTGTGTAAAATTGTAATGCATTTAAAAGAAAATTTAATGCATTTGCCACATGCATTAATCACTTTTGATGCTCAGCAGTCAACACACTCGTACTTTTCTACACACACAAACATACACTGGCACAATATCCAACATACATTTACGTCAATGAGCTACAAGCGACTATACAAACAAGTAGCAATGTACATATGTATGTATGTAGCATATTGATATTGCTTCTGTTCCCATTTTTACAGTAATAGTAACAGTAACAGCAACAGCACCAACATCACATAGCCAGCCTTGTCATCAGCAGCATACGAAAGTAGAATTTTCTTTCCTTTCTACTCGTACATTATTCGTTGTAGTTTCAGTAATTTTTTTTATATGTATGTCCTTTAGTGTGAGTTAAAAACGTGCCTGGACTGTTTAAACTGTGGACAACGACGACGACGATGATGATAATGTGCACAATGAAAATTGTAACTTCACCAGCTCTACTTCCGTACCGCTGTAATTCCCTGCCCACTATCGATGATTTTGTTTCTGCTTGCTGTACGATTATTGTTTGCAACCGCAGGGTGCATTTTTGTTACATGATAAAAATTGCAATTTCATTTTCATTTTCATGTGTGTATGTGCTTGTATTTTACGCCACTCTTTTATATTTTTGTTACACGTGAAAGCTTTTAATGATGTTTGATGTCACTTATGGGCTCAAAAGAAAGAGACCAAGGAATTGAAAACGAATAAATAGCAAAATCTTATAATCATACCAATGATGCAAACAGACAGACAGACTTACTTGTAAGCGTTGAAATATTTTTAGATCTCAAAAAAAAAAAATTTACTTTCAATAAATTACTTTTGATGCGAAATTGCAATTTTTGATTTGAGCTTTAAGAAGAAATTAATTTTAAGATGAATTGGATTTGATAATTAGATATATCCAAAGAAGAATGGCTCACCATCGGCAATCACTTAGTTTCTAGCATAATCTATTTAACGAAATAAGCGTTTGAAAGGCGCTACTATCTTCGCAATACTCTGTCTTTTGAGCAAAAGGAATAAGTCAGCTTTTATTAGAAATTGATTCTAGGGATTGAGATTATAGGTTTAACTTTATGGCTTTTAGAAATGATTAATATAAAAGTTATTGCTGAAGAGGGACTGCATTAACCTCAAACTAAAAAAAACAACCATAAAAAGTTTTCGGTACTAAAAAACTAATTGGTTCTATAAGATTTTTTAGTAAAACTTATTACAATTGAAATTTTCTAAGCAAACGTTTTGAGTACTAAATTTTTAGTACTAAAAATATTATGTACTAAAAGTTTTTAGTACTAAATATTTTTTCCCAATCGTCGAAAAGATCAAGGTTAAAAATAATTGGCAATACAAGCTTAAAGTAAAACTTATCAGAATTAACATTTCTAAGCAAAAGTTTTTAAAACTAAAAAAACTAATTGATCCTTTAATTTTATATAGTAAAACTTATTAGAATTGAAATTTTCAAAGCAAAAGTTTTGAGTACTAAATTTTTAGTACTAAAAATATTATGTACTTAAAGTTTTTAGTACTAAATATTTTTTTCCCACTCGTCGAAAAAATCAAGTTTAAAAATAATTGGCAATACAAGCTTTTAGTAAAACTTATTAGAATTGAAATTTTTTAAGCAAAAGTTTTTAGTACTAAGAATATTATGTACTAAATATTTTTCCCAGTCATCGAAAAGCTTAACGTTTTTCAGCTTAATTTTAATAAACATTATAAAATACATAAATATTTAATTTTGTTGCAATTCTAGGATTTTATATTTTTAGTTTCCCGTTTAGATTTGCTAAATTAGCCTCTGCACAACTAATTTCAGCTGTCATTTCAACAAAAAAAAAAAAAACAAAAATAATATCTAATATTTAGAAATTGTTACCTTGAAGCCAAATACAACCAAAAGTACGCTGCGAAAATGAAAACAGGTTTTCACATTTAAAATTGAATTGAATTTCTAACTTTTGCTGCAGGGTTTTTATTGCATGCAACCGAATACGAATATTAATATTTTTCCCCTCTTGCAATTGCAAATAAAAAAATATTTTATGAAAGTAATAACCAAACATGACATAAACATATATGCAACAAAATTCTCAATATCATCATCGAAAAAATTTTACTACGAATTTTTGAGCAAAGTGTACGTGTGTGTGGCTTTAACAAAAAAAAAAAAAATATGTTAAAAATATGAATTCAAAAATAAAATTTGATGATGCAGCTGGATGATGTTGGAACATGAGAATGGTGGTTGTTTGATGTTTGATCGTCATCATCAATATTTATTTTTTGTAGAAATTGATAAAGTTTCACTCATATTGGATATCAATTTCTTTTCTTGGTAACCATATAAACCATCATTTAATATCTTATGGCAGAATGGCAAAGAGGTTGTAAAGTATATGTAGAAGAGTCAGTCTTCTTTATTTTTACTGTTTGATTTTTCATTTTCTATTAATAATGTTTGCAAGTGTGCAAACATATTTCTTTCTTTTTTTTCCTTTTATGTAAAAGAAACAAGGCTAAAGGAATTGTATAACAAAATTTGACAAGGAAACGTATTAAAAGTTGTAAGAGTAAATTGCTGCTGCTGTTGTTGCTGCTGCTATGGATTCTCTTGTTGCTGCAGTTTCACATAAAATAGCAAGCAGCAGCACAGCATATGAGTTTAACGAAATCATCAATTGAGTAACTCGAGTAACACTGGCATTATTATGCAAAACTTTTTTTTATTTTTTTTTATTACCCATAATCGTATGTGTTTATGTGTATATGTATGTGATGCGTTTCTAGTAAACTTTGTATGTAGCCGTGTGTTGCATATAAAATTTACTATTTTTTTTATACTAAAACATTTACAGTTGAATGAATTTTACAAATAGTTTTATAAAAGTTTTATTATTCCTTTTTTTTTTGGAATTTTTAATAAAAAAATATAAAGGCAAAATGAGCAAAAAAATAAATCAAAATAACGATGGTTGTTTCATCAATTTGGAAATTTAATTTATTGTTGTTTTGTAGCAGGTGAAATAAATTCAAAAAGTTTTTTTTTAAAGGATGTGTACAAATTAAATAGAAAATTAAATAAAAAATGTGACTTTGTTGTTGACGAATTTTTGCATGCAATGCCACCTTGTAGGTAGTAATTAAAAAATCATTATTAACCCCACAATATTGTACAAAAAAAAAAAAAGAAAAACACTACGTTGTTCGCATTAAAATATTTGAAGCATGGTTTTGAGGTTCCTTGCAACTTATTTCTGCCAATTTCCAAACGATCTCCTTTTCACATATCAATAATAATTGCATCTGTATGTTAATGTGCAGATTCTTCTTCTGCTTATACATACTTATACATACATATATTTTTGTTAACTTACATATTTCTATTTTAAATCCAAAACAAAGTTGCTGCTTTTATGTGTTCATGCAAAAGCATGCATATGTTTTTTAGTATGTATGAAGGAAATAAAAAAGCTCTTAAAAATATACCCGCTAATTCGGTTAATTTGCATGCAACACTTTGCTAACAGTTTTAGTTAAAATAAAAGAGCACTGAAAGAGTGTCAAGTAATAATATGCAAAAAAAAAACAATATAAGCAATTTCAGCTTATTTTTGTTTAATTAAATGAGACCCTGTTAAATAAATATATTTCCTAACTTCCGATCTACTGGGCAATTGTATCATAAAACACATATAAAACTGTAGAAAGACATTTGAAACATTGAAAACAACATAAGGTTTGCATATTGGTTTCCATGCAATTACTTGCAGGTTGTTGTTAATATTGTTGCTACTGATTCAGCTGATAGTTGCCATCAGTGTTTCGTTTGCTTTGTAGCTGCTGGTAATTCTCAGCTCTCCCTATCTCCCTCTCTGTTTCTGTTTCTGTTTCTATTTTTTTTTTTTTTTTCTTTTTCTATCACAAAATGTGTAAAATGATATTGATGGTTTTGTTTTGCTATTTATAAACGATAAAATTTATGAAGATAAATATTTAATACATGTAAGTGTGTGATGCTCTTATTTCTATATATGTATTTGGGAAAGGATGTGTGTGAGTGTGTAGGAGTGTGAATTATTTTTTTATTATTGTAAAATACAATGATTTATCTTTTGAAAATAATTCTAAAAGATTTATTAACCGAGACATGACAGAGTAACATTTTAATCAAAAATTAACTATGTAAATGCTTTTTGTTAGATAAAGGTAGTAAGGAGTATAGCAAGAGAAAGAGAGAGAGAGAGATAGGGAGAGTGATTGTATCATACTGAAGACACAACCAAGTTCGATCTTAAATTAAGTTATTAAATGACATATAAAAAGTGTCAATCTTCCGCAATATATCAAGATTAAATATTCTTCTAATTTGTTGCTCTTGTTTGTGGGCATTTTGTTGCACAGTGTATTTATTACATTTTGTTTTTTACATTTTTTTTATTTTTCATAAATTGATTTCTCTGTAAAAAGAGAAAAAAAACCATCATGATTAATTTTAATGACCATAATGTCTCAAGTAGATGTTGTTAATTTCAAAGACAAAATTTTTGTACACCGTTTCCTGCTGCAATTATACTTCTTCTTCTGTATTATTGTACAGTCGAACTTCCACAACTCGAATCACCATTATTCCAAAAAAAACTTCGAGTTACGGAGACTTCGAGTTACCGAATTTTTTGTCAAAATAGAATAAAAGGTTTTTCTACTATGTTTTTTTATTTAAAATAGCCTTTAATCCAAAACTATATACTTGATAATGTAAAAGAACAAGCATATGTACTCATATATATATATGTAATTAAAAAATTACAGTTAACTAAAATATTCTGAAATAAGTGACTGAGTCCTTACTCTTTTGCTACACAAACGAAATCCAGATTCAAACGAGTTTATAATTGATTCCTTATATTTGAAAATTGTTGAGACCGTGCTTGCTTGAGAAAAAAAACAAACCATAACTAAAACAAAAACAAAAATCCATTTAAACAAGCAGAATTCTTCGAGTTATAGAGTTCATGTGTATGTTTTTTGTTTGAGCTATGGAGAACTTCTACTTATGGAAGTTCGAGTTACGGAAGGAAAATTGTATGTGATTTATTCTTTTGACGCTACTGCCAACAAAATTAGTTCGAGTTAGAGAAGTTCGACTGTATTAAATTTTCTTTTGGAAAAATCGCTTTGAGTCAACAAACATCAAAGACTTCACAAACTTCGTTTTTCTATCCAATCATATTTATGATTTTTTGTTTTTGCTGTTGTACCCTTTTTAACATTTCCTGTTTTTTTTTTTCACTTTGACAATTTCAACGATGCATATACGCACAATAAAAGTTTTTCTTGGGGACTGGGCGTTTGTTCTTTATATTTTACTTACAAGGGAAATCTTACACATGTAAAAAAGGTATTTTTCTGTACGGCCATGAAGAGTCACACTCACTCACTTATATATACATTTAGGTGTGTTGCATGCACAACACGCATTTGGTAGATTCTATGATGTTTTTCCTACTATTCCCTATACTTTGATAAAGAAATTTTTGAAACTCAACAAAGATTTTTATTAATATTTGTCTCGTTCGCATCTTAAATAAATAAATAACTTGCAATACAAATTTACCCATTATCCCTGAAGTACTGGGGCTTTATCTTATAACTATTCCAGTTAATACAATCAGCACACGTCACACGCTTCATTATTGATAATGCAAAGGATCATGAAGTTTTTGCGGTAGTTAATTGCCAACGTTAGACTTAACCTTAATACTGCTGGGTTCCACAACAAACAACAACAAAAAACAAAGGACTACAAAAATATGTTCTGTGTTAGCTTTCTGTAAACAAATATATTGATAAACTTCTTGTAGCTGCCAAAGATATCTCAAAAGTGAAAGAAATACAAATATTTGAAATAAAGTTTCCATTCCTTTTAATATTAAAATGTAAACAAATATTATAAAGAACATTTTTGTTTTACCTTTGATTGGAATTGCTTTGTGCTTCTTGCTATATCCACTTTTGTAGTTGTGTGTGTTTGTATTTGTATCTGTACGTGTTTAAGGGTTTGTAAAGTTGCTTGAGTATAAGAAAGTTTTTATGTGTTTTGAGCAAAAAAGCTTTATGAAATACTTGTCCGTTTATCTGTAAACTTTGTATTTGTTTTCAATATTTATTGTGAGATTATATTTTATTTACAAACTGTTTTTATTTTTAGTTTGAATATGACGAGATCATACAAGATCAAAGTTTAATAAGCAGTTATCTCAAGATCTAGGACAAGTTCGGCCACACAGTGTGTATATTTACACGAAACCATTCGAGCTGTTTTTACCTCCCTCATAACTTTGCTCTTCTTAATCATAATATAATGAAACGTGAAACATAAGGTCTCCCCACAGAGGTGAACTCACAGGTTAAATTTGAAAGTTGTACCATAAAAGCTTCCCGAGATATTAAGGTGTGAAAAGTCCATATTCACTGACTCACTGACTCACTGACTCATCAATATTATTGGGCACTTCCGGTAAACCTAGAGAGCTGAAACTTGGTACACAGGTAGGCCTTTATGAGATAATAACCAGAAAAATCTAAAAACGGGCACTTTCCACCCGGGGGGACTAGGGTTCCCCTTCTTTGTATGGGGCCTTTCCAGTATAGCTAGAAAGCTGAAATTTCGTACACAGGTAGGTAGTGATGAGAAATTACCGAAAATGATTTTTTAACGGGCACTTTTCATCTGGGGGACAATCATGCCCCTTCTTTGTATGGGGCACTTGCCCCATACAATATGGGAAAGAGTTAAGGTAGAATTAGTCTTGACTTTCTGTTCTGTTCCGGATCAGCTGTTCATTTTTTATGTATGCCAAACATATATTTTCAATTAGTTGTTCTGTTCTGTTACGGACCATTCTGTTGAAAACTGAATTTTACTTACAGTTCTAAGTGAGAGCAGGAGACAGCTGCTTGTTTCTGTAAACCAAGCCGATCGGAACAAAATTGCCGCGTAATCGCTGATAAATTTTTATTATGACCGCCGCCATCGACTTTAAGCACATTAAAAACAAGACGATTTTTAATAAAAGAATATTACATTCATGAAAAATTTATAGTAAGTAGAGTTGTTTTTAATTAAATAACGTTTTTAACTTATTTCCTTTAATATTATTCAACCTGATAATTAAGACGAAGCGCCGTTTTAAATTGGTGAACACTGCCGCCCCCGCCGATAAAATATGTATATTCGGCTATGTATATTCTGCAAGAAACAGCTGATACGTTTTTACAGAACTTCTAACTACAAAAATTCAACAACAGAACGGCACAGAACAGAACAGAAAGTAAAAGTCAAGACTAATGAGGCCTTTATAATATGGAAAAGAATTCTTGCAAAAATTTTGCCAAGCTTACATGTTGCCTAGAACTTGGTCCTTATTTAGATCTCAGTACTTTTTACGGCCGAAATATTTTGGATAGGAACTTGGCCTTATTTTCACATTTG
Organism: Lypha dubia; assembly: GCA_947311025.1. NCBI lineage: Eukaryota > Metazoa > Arthropoda > Insecta > Diptera > Tachinidae > Lypha > Lypha dubia. The sequence goes on along the minus strand of OX371263.1, from coordinate 26,176,977 downwards.
TGTTTTTGTGTGGATAGTTTTTAAGTCCAACATGAAGCGAAAACTTTGCTCGAAAATAGGTATTATATAAACATCTTCAGAATGCAAAAATTTCCATTAATATTTTTTTACAATATATGCGCGATAGTAACTGGTAATGGACACATCTATACATGTACAAAATAAAGGATTTTTACACAAGCTTTTTTAATTTTTTTTTTAAAGTAAAGGGTGGTTTTTATAGAGTGACACAAGTTTAAATTATAATAAAACAAGAAAATATATTTTTTTATATCAATAAGACGGGCTTTATTGTAAAGAAAATTTTATGAATTTAATGCTTAAATATGATTTCTGCCATGTGGCCGCCACGGCTGGCTCGTAGAAATCGCAGTCTATTCGCAGCATTTGCGGCCGTATTTCGCCGATAACTCTGCGAATGTTAATTTCCAGGTGTTCAATTGTTTGTGGTTTATCGACGTAGACAAGTGACTTAACATAACCCCAAAGAATATAATCTTATGGTGTTAAATCACACGATCTTGGTGTTCTTCGAATTAGCCGCTCTGAAGGACGATTATGTACGCCATAAAATGGAAGAAGGGCACGATAAGTTTGACGAATAGAACAATTATTTTGAATAAAATTTCAACAATTTGCACGCGTTGCTCTAATGCATTGATCGTCAAAATGGCCCCTAGGGGCCGAGCACCAATCGTCATTTTCACATACACAACACGAACCAAACAGAAGAGACAAACTAAAATACGAAACATACTCATTTGTCGCTTTATTTAAGAATTTGCAACAACAAAACACATGCAAAAGAGGGCAAAAAAACATTTTTCTTTTAGTCTTTTTATTTGTTATTTATAGTACACTGTGAATATTTTAATTTTTCATGATGTGGAATGTTGAGTGGGAAGAAGATTTTTTGTATATATATTTTTTAATGGAAAATTTTTGTAATTATGTAAATTCATTCATTCCTTCATTCTTTCGTCCATACACACGCTAAACCAATTCAGTGTGTATGCATACAAACTTTTAATATGATGTTAGTCGACAGTAAAAAAATAAATGTAACAATCAATTTCTACAAGTGTAAAAACACCAATACATTGATACTTCGTACATGTTCTCTTTATGACAAAGGCTGCTCTAATGTAAGTCGATTCATAATGAAATTTCAAAGCAAACTAAACAAAAAACAACCATCAGCTGTTAAATGGGTGCTTAAGTAAAGCAGTGATATCCAACTCAAAGTTGTGCCATCTATAAAAAACACGCTTTGAAATTTAAAATTTAACACAAAAAGTAAAAACTTTATTAAATCACCCACAATTTCAAACACATTTTCATTTTTAATACTATACGCTAATGCGCTACCTGTACCACAATTCGATGTAGTGAGATATTCCTAAATATCATGATTTTTCCATAATAACCGCTAAATTAGTTTCAACAATTTTTACTGCGACTGTTAAGTTTTCAACAGTGATCTGTTAATAGTTAAGTTGGCTTGACTAAAATTTTTGGTTTGAATCTTTGCTAGTTTTGTTTTTTTAATTTATTTTCACATGCAAAATAGTTTCATAAAAAAATTTCTAGGTTTAATTTTTTTTTTTGCTTTATTGTAAAGAAAATTTTATGAATTTAATGCTTAAATATGATTTCTGCCATGTGGCCGCCACGGCTGGCTCGTAGAAATCGCAGTCTATTCGCAGCATTTGCGGCCGTATTTCGCCGATAACTCTGCGAATGTTAATTTCCAGGTGTTCAATTGTTTGTGGTTTATCGACGTAGACAAGTGACTTAACATAACCCCAAAGAATATAATCTTATGGTGTTAAATCACACGATCTTGGTGTTCTTCGAATTAGCCGCTCTGAAGGACGATTATGTACGCCATAAAATGGAAGAAGGGCACGATAAGTTTGACGAATAGAACAATTATTTTGAATAAAATTTCAACAATTTGCACGCGTTGCTCTAATGCATTGATCGTCAAAATGGCCCCTAGGGGCCGAGCACCAATCGTCATTTTCACATACACAACACGAACCAAACAGAAGAGACAAACTAAAATACGAAACATACTCATTTGTCGCTTTATTTAAGAATTTGCAACAACAAAACACATGCAAAAGAGGGCAAAAAAACATTTTTCTTTTAGTCTTTTTATTTGTTATTTATAGTACACTGTGAATATTTTAATTTTTCATGATGTGGAATGTTGAGTGGGAAGAAGATTTTTTGTATATATATTTTTTAATGGAAAATTTTTGTAATTATGTAAATTCATTCATTCCTTCATTCTTTCGTCCATACACACGCTAAACCAATTCAGTGTGTATGCATACAAACTTTTGATATGATGTTAGTCGACAGTAAAAAAATAAATGTAACAATCAATTTCTACAAGTGTAAAAACACCAATACATTGATACTTCGTACATGTTCTCTTTATGACAAAGGCTGCTCTAATGTAAGTCGATTCATAATGAAATTTCAAAGCAAACTAAACAAAAAACAACCATCAGCTGTTAAATGGGTGCTTAAGTAAAGCAGTGATATCCAACTCAAAGTTGTGCCATCTATAAAAAACACGCTTTGAAATTTAAAATTTAACACAAAAAGTAAAAACTTTATTAAATCACCCACAATTTCAAACACATTTTCATTTTTAATACTATACGCTAATGCGCTACCTGTACCACAATTCGATGTAGTGAGATATTCCTAAATATCATGATTTTTCCATAATAACCGCTAAATTAGTTTCAACAATTTTTACTGCGACTGTTAAGTTTTCAACAGTGATCTGTTAATAGTTAAGTTGGCTTGACTAAAATTTTTGGTTTGAATCTTTGCTAGTTTTGTTTTTTTAATTTATTTTCACATGCAAAATAGTTTCATAAAAAAATTTCTAGGTTTAATTTTTTTTTTTGTTTAGGGGAGTTAATGTTTTTAAACCAAAATCTCAGAATGTGAGGTGTCCGGACCAGAAATTGCTCACTTTTCTATTATTGGATTTTTTTCCTGCAACAAATTTTTTTTTAAGACAATCTTATAATTTGACATTCTCTTTCAGTATTTTCCAGAAATTATAAGCAAAATCATAACATTTATTTAAACTCGTACATGGCGTTGCACAAACAGATCAAAAGCATTAAGTTTATTAAAAAGAAAATAAAAATATCATGCATATTTAATTTAAAATATATTAATTTTTGCTCACTATCTGTTTATTATTAATATTTGCTTAACAACCGAATGCAACAACTGTTGTAACACAGCAAACAATAATAACAACAAGCGGTAAATGCAACAGCACCAGTGCCAGGCAACAGTAAGCAGCAGCATTAAAACACATACGCGCAAAGACACAAACACACCACATACCAACTTAAATACAGTGATCTCCAATAGCATATTCTTTGGCTAAAGCGGCTGCATCGTCATCGTCATCATCATCAATATCGCCATCAATATTATTGGCCATCGCTGACTGTTGTTTGTATCAGTGCAGAAAATTCAATATTTACTTTTAAGTTTTACTTCTGACAATCGTGTTGTGTGTATGAGAACAAGTATACATATGTGTAACTGTGTGTGTGTATATGCACATATTTTTGACTGCTCACATATAAACTGAAACTGATTCATTTATTCATAGAGCTGTTGTTATTATTTGCTGCAACTGCTTGTCAGCGATTGCACATTTAGTTTTCAGTTTTGTCCAATATAAAAGTAACAAATAAACTCTCTCTCACATACACACATATATACAAACTCACATGCACTAGCATTTATGATTTCTATCTCTTTCTGGCAGGAATGCAAAATAAATGCATACAAGCATTTAATAAATATGTGTGTTTAAATTGGTATCCATGTGAATATGCGTGTGAATGTGTGTTAGTGCGTAAGTGTGTGCGTGTTCATTGCATTCCCAGTGATATGATATTTCACTTATTTATTGAAAATATTTCGTTGGTTTGTTTGTATTTGTATACAAGTATCTGTTAACATACAAATGTGTATTTATTCTATGTAAGTGTACGAGTATGAGTGTCAGTTTGTTGTTTATGGGTATATTCTTTTGTGTATGTTTATGGGAAATTTCATATTGTGAAGACTTATTAAATAAAAATTTTTGAAAATTGTTTAAAGCTTGAAGTTATTGCTGATGAATAGCTTCCTTGAATTAAATGAAACAGCATAGTGTTTTTGAAGCCAAACTCAGCCATGGTAATAAATTATTTGGTTTCATTTCAGTCTTTAGGTCAATCACCAAGATTACAACAATCTAATTTAGTCTAATAATTATTACAATTTCCTATTTTATTTTGAATGCAATAACAGTAGCAGTTGGTCTGGCAAAACTCAACATGTGCCAACACCTCTCTTATTTTGATAACATTTCGAAAGCTTTTTCCTTTGTTCTTAAAAAGTGGTCTGGCATCTCCCAACTCGTCTCATGACGGTCGCAACGAATCTATTATTTTTCCAATTTTTCTCAGGCTTTTTTCTTCATTTTTAAAATTCCTACGACTTTGCATATGTATGGCAACATTAAACGAAGTAATTGTAGGTGGCCTGGCAAACCCATAAACATGGCCCAAGTAGTCGCATGAGTGTCCCAACATGACCCTTATTTTTCCACCGTTTTAAGGATTTATCCCTTCATTTTTAGATACTCTACGAGACTTCGTAGATGTCTGGACACATTTAACAGAATCTTCACAGATGGTCTGGCAACCCATCAACAAGTCCCATGAGGGTCCAAACGTGAAACTTATTTTCCCATAATTTTTTAGGCTTTTTCCTTCATTTGTAGATACTCTACAACATCACAGATGTCTGGCAACAACCAACGGCGTCTTGACAGATGGTCTGGCAACCTATCAACACGGCCCAAGTAGTCCCATGAGTGTCCCAATGTGACAGTTATTTTTAAACCGTTTTTTAAGCTGTTTAATTAATTTTTGGAAACTCAACGACATCGCAGATGTCTGGCAACATTCAACGAAGCCTTGATAGGCGATCTATAAAAAAGTAGTCCTAACGTTACGCTTATTTTCTCATCGTTTTTGTGGCGTGTTCCTCTATTTCTAGAATTTCTATGACTTCGCATATGTATGGCAACATTCAACGGAATTTTGACAGATGTTCTGGCATCCGGTCAACAAGTCGCAAATGAGGTTCCCAACATAACGCTTATCGTTTTTCAGGCTTTTTCTTCGATTTCTAGAGTTTCTACGACTTCGTATATGTATGGCAACTCTCAACGAAGCTTCATAGATGGTCTGGCAAGCCTTAAACTCATGCAAAAGACTCTCATGAGAATCGCAAATCGACCTCAATTTCCCACCCTTTGTAAAGTTTTTTTTTAGCATTTTCCTTCGTTTCTGAATTTCGCAAGCGTGTGGCAACATTTAACGAAATGATTACCGCATTCTTCAGTGACTAAATTTTTCGAAGCTAAAAACATTTTCAGGACTTTCTTAATAAAATCAATTTATTACTTTTGCAGCTGGAATAAAAATAAAAATATACAATGAGAGTGGCTTCTAACGATAACACCATTTGTGCTATTCAGCCGTGCAGTTGAAATCTAATAGATGTTTGATATTAAAATTTTCCTTTGTTGCTTGAAATAAAATAAGCTTATAAAAATCAACACAGATAAATAAGTAGTTCGAAATAATAAAAAAAATTTTTTTTTTAATATTCTTCAGAATATAAAACTGCCCAAATTTAAAATCTGTGGTGTATTTATTTATTTTGTTTATTGAAATGCCTGATATAAATGTCTTTTTTAATAAAATCAATGTGCGGCTTTTATTTTTATGTTTTATATCAATTGTGCATGGGTGTGTGTTAGCGTGTGTACTTTTATTTATTTTTGAATACAATTTCTTTATTTTTGTTTATTTTTCACAATTTCATTTATATATTTGTTCATTCAATCGTTCGTTTATACGTTCAGTCATTCATTTCATGCATGTTTATTGCGTTTGCATAGAAATTGCATTTAAAAATTAATTTTATTTAAATTAAACCCATGTCGGAAAACGTTAAAAACAAAATATACCCTTTTTTGCTGCTGTTTGCATGTGTCTGTAGGTTTTTGTTTTTACCTTTATATGTATGATATTTTTGTTTGTGTGTGTGTGTGCGCATACGTTATAAATAGAAAACAAATTTTTATTAAATATTTGTGCAAATTAAAAAGAAAGATCATAATCAAACTTTAATTTATAAACAATTTATTTGTGAAATTCCATAAAGGTAAAAAAGCATATACTGATACACACACATACACAGCTGAAAGATAGTGAAAAAAAAAACTATATGAAATGTTATAAATTTTTATTTAATTTTATTTGTTTGTTTGTTTGCTTGTTTGTTTGTTTGTTGTTGTGTTTGCATGATTGAATTATTTTCGTAATTGATATAAAAATTGTAAATTAATTAAATGTGACTCATCAGGTTTTTATTCATCAAATAAATCAATTTTATTAAAAATTTGATAAATAAAATTAAGCTTTTATTAGTACAGCATAATTTTAGCAGTTTATTGGAAAATTGAAATTCTGTTTCCTTTTTGCAAGTTATTGCTGAAGAATTAATTTTAATCAAATCAAATTAGTTATTTCAGTTAGATCGCTAAAAAGGAGAAAATTTATTTGGGAACTGCTAAAGCCCATCGTAACAGCATAATATTTTCGAATGCTGCAGCGTTATAACATTAGAACACTCTTCCTTGGCAAGAAAAAAATAAAGGGTGTTTTTTATAGAGCGTCACAACTTTAAATTGGCATCACTGCTTTATTTGACCACCCATTTAACAGCTGATAGTTGTTTTTTGTTTAGTTTACTTTGACATTTCATTACGACGTACAACATAGCAACGCATGAAAATTGTTAAATTTTTAATCAAAATAATTGTTCTATTCGTCGAACTCAGCGTGCAATTGATTTACTCAAAGAAACTTTTGATGTAAAAATAATTTCACCTAATGGCCCACAAAATTGGCCACCAAGATCGTGTGATTTAACCCTACACAGAAAAAAATATTTAATTTTTTTTTTCAATTAACCCTTTAATTAAATATATAAAAAAATTTTGATTAAATATTTAATTTATTTAATTAAATTTTTAATTGTAATAAATAATTTTAGTTAATAAATGTATAACAATTTAATTAATACTATTAATTTGTTTACTGGTGCAAATTTAATTAAATTTTTAATTGATATCACAAATTTTTTAACTGAAATCAATTTTAAATATTTTCTGTGTATTAGAATATTTTCTTTCGTGTTTTGTTATTAATTGAACACCTGAAAACCAATGTTCAAGGAGTTATCGGCGAAATACGGCCGCAAATGCTGCAAAAAGTTGTTGAAAATTGGTGTTCCAGATTGCGCCAAAGCGCCAACCGTGGCAACCACATGACAGAAATCATATTTAAACGTTAATTTCATAAAATTTCCTTTACAATAAAGCCCGTTTTATTGATATTAAAAATATATTTCCTTGTCTTATTATGATTTAAACACTGTGTCACTCTATAAAAACACCCTTTATAAGTTAGAGGAGAAAAAAATCGCTGAAAAAACCAAATTCCGTGTATGTTAAATATTAACAAAGATGTTGTAATTCTCGTATTTTTATTCATTAAAATAATTTCTTAAAAAAGAAATTTGAATAGAAACAGGAAATTTTATAAGTTTTGATGCAATATTATATAAACACATTTGAAATTTCAAAATCTCTAAAAGAAATGGATAATATGTAAACCATACTATGAATTTAAAAATGTTGTTGAGGTTATTACAGAAAGTCATACTCTTAGACTGATCGTAGTTAAGTTCTGGCCAATGCCTGACTCTATTTGACTATTGAATAGTAAAGGAGGTGCGGGATGAGATCGTTATTCTCAAAAGCAAAGCTAATTTGTAAAATTGCTACAACAGCTTAACTAGAAAGAGTAACACAATTTAATTTAAAAGTGATCTTCTCTTAGAATAGAGTGTAATATTTAGCAAAATTTTCAAGATATGCAAAAAGGGACACGGCAATTCCTACGTAAAATTTCATTTATCTATTTTTCTACAACTTTTTTCTTTATATCGAGGTAGCCTTTTATTTTAAATTAACTTTTTTTTAGAACTAATCGGATTTATAAAGAAAAATATTTTTAAAATTATAGAAGAGAGGAGAGGCATTTATTCGGTACACCAAGCATTTACTAATTTCCCCATATCTGCGTTACTAGAACAGTGAGACTCTCTATAACTTAAGTTAGATTATTTTAGAACTTATTGCAGTGTTTAGCACAAATGTTCACGATATGGTGGAGGAGATATAGTTACCCTTTAACCCATTTTCTTACATGCCCTAGAAATAACTAAAGTATTTTGAATTTTTAAATTTAAAATGGACAGTCTGTTTTTAAAATTAAGAAGGATTTAAAAAAAATATTAACGGCATAGTAGAGGGAGACGGCCACCCTTGCATCCAACTAATTACAAATATGTATACTAGTCATACTACCTTAAACTTAAGTGGTAGGCTCCTTTTAGGATTAATTGCGATTTATTGCGAGAATATCGATGAGGTATTGGGTACTCCTACACACAAAGATTATATAAATAATTCTTAAATCTTCACAAGTATCTTTCGAAATTTGCTGTGCACTACTCTCACAAGAAAGTTGTAAAGCCAGTAAAGTTTTTATGTTGCCTCATACAAAGTATTTAAAAATATTTTTCTACATCCTTAACTTTTATAGGCCAGTTTTCTTTAATGTGGCTTACTGTTAGAACTAGTGACGATTTAAAAAGAAATTTTGAATGTATAGGAGGAAAAATATGTATCCCATATATAAAATGATCAGAAATTTTCTTACAGCTGCAAAAACTATAGAAGTGACGAGGGTGGTGTTCACTAATGTGGCTAGTGCGTGTACTACTAAGCAAGTTTGAGTTAAACGTATATTCGATATCTACTCAGGAGGAGTCATCAATATCATGAAAATTTCTCTAATATACATTAATGTTGTCTTAATATAACTTTTTTTGGCCTGTTTAAGTGATGAAAACATGTCTTAAGTCACTGAAAAAACTGTTTCGACAGCATTTAGTACTTTTCCAAGTTAATGTACACAACAGCGTCTCCAATTGTCGTTTATCAGAACCGTGGGAGAATTATAACAATTAATTAAATTACTGTTCAGACAGTTTACGAAGTTTAATGCGTTTACTTGACACCAGAGGCGCTGCAGGACTGCTCTGAAAATTAAAATAAAGCGCCCTAGCAGAGTTGGAAAAGAAGAATTAAGCTTTATAAAATGTCAAAATCTATCTGCTCTACCCTATCCCTTTTCCTTAGTTCTGATACAATGAATTACACTAGTAGGAGTCATGCCCTGAGTGTTGGTACAACAAACCTCAATGATTTTTTTCCGACCACGTTGATGCCTACCTAAAAAAATGTGGTTATCCCTTAGAGAATCCATATTTCTAAAAATTTTATAAATCGAGTATGGTTGGTTGGTTGGTTGGTTGGTTTACGTGGCTGCCTACTACGCGCAAGCAATCAAGTAGAATCAATGAGATTCCGTTTTGACAGACCACTCCACTCGTCAGTGTCAACCTGATTTAGGTCCGAATCCAGGCCTCAGATTCGGAGTAAGATTCTAGATCCATCCCGTCGAATTAAGGTATCTAATGAGGTCACCTAGACCTATCCCTGATACCTCCGAGAGATCGTCTATTATGCTGTTGCCTAGAAATTTGAGTCTCGAATGGTGTAAGGCCGGGCATTCGCAAAGAAAGTGGAAGACTGTTTCCTCTTTGCTTTGATCCCGGCAACTACGGCAGAACGCATTGTAGGAAAGGCCCATCCTGTTAGCGTGTCTCCCGATAACCCAGTGCCCCGTCAATACTGCGACGAGCCTCGAGATGTCCCTACGGTTTCTGTTAGTTAGTTGTGTTGTGCGCTTAACGTTGTAGCAAGGCCACATTTTCTTAGCCACCTTGCACGTGCTCAACCTGCGCCACCTGTCTTCAGCTTTCTGCCTGAAATGGTTGAGAATGAGATTTCTAATACTGCCAAATGGCATGTCTACCGATTCAGCAATGGAGACGTCCATGGCAGATCCAGCCCTGGCCAGTTCATCCGCCTGTTCGTTGCCTTGGAAGTTGCTATGTGCGGGAACCCAGATGAGGGTAACGTCAGTCTGACTACCTAGTCTGGATAACGCGTCCTTGCACTGGCTAACTAAGGTAGAAAAAGTAGTGTGTGACCTTAGAGACAGAAGTGCCGCTTGGCTATCGACAAAGATGCCGACTCTTCCTTGGACACCCCTGTCAATCAAAACCCTACACGCCTCCCTTATGGCCAATATTTCCGCCTGAAATACACTAGCTTCATCAGGAAGTCGGAATGAGAGTTTTATTCCAAGGTCACTCGAAAAAACTCCAGAGCCCACACCGCAGATCATTCTTGATCCATCAGTATACGTCCTGAAGTTAAAGTCTTTCTCTATGTTTCCCCCCTTCCACTCCCGTCTGGATGGAATAAGAACTTTGAACGCACTGTCAAAGTCCAGATGAGGTACCATGTAATCGGTGGGTTTCCTCAGTGTCGGTGGTAGCTGATCTAGGATTTTGGCATGGCCATAGGTCCTTGATCTCCACCTCCCAGATGCCGCTAGTCTTGCCGCACTGCTTGAGGATGCCGCCAATACATGTAGGTCGATCGGAATCAGATTTAGCATAGCATTCAGAGCCTCTGAAGGACTAGTACGTAAACATCCAGTAATCCCGATGCAAGCAGATCTCTGTATTCTGTATAGTTGGTCCACCACATATTTCTTATTTGTGGCGGGCCACCATACTACTGATCCGTAAGTTAATATGGGACGTACAATTGCTGTGTACATCCATTTAAGCATGTTAGGGGTTAGGCCCCATTTGGAGCCAAACATTCTCCGACAGGAGTAATAGGCAACTGTGGCCTTTTTGACCCTGTGTTGCACATTTTGTTTCCACAATAGTTTTGTGTCCAGGATGACTCCTAGATATTTTGCATTGTCCGATAGAGACAGTTCCAGATTATGAAGCCGAGGGAGTCTAAAGCTCTGGACTTTGGTCTTAGTAGTAAAAAGTACCAGCTCCGTCTTGCTAGGGTTCACACTTAGACCACAACCTGTAGCCCATTTGCTGAGTGTACCCAAGGCACTGGACATGATATCGCTTATCACGTCCGTGAACATCCCTGATACCATTATTACTACATCGTCCGCATAAGCCACAGCTTTCACTCCCGCAGTGTCCAGTCTGAGAAGAATTGTGTTAACAACGAGAAGCCATAGCAGTGGAGAGATCACCCCGCCCTGTGGTGTTCCTCTGCATGCCCATTTTGACCTCTCGCTGTTTCCTAGTTTTGCGGTGACGTTTCTTGCCTTCAACATGGTGATAATCCAGATGCTGATGTATTCTTCTACATCGGCATCCTGGAGAGACTGTTGAATGGCTGTCACTGATACATTGTTAAAGGCGCCTTCTATGTCTAGGAAGGCAGCCAAAGTGTATTGTTTATTTTCAAGGGATCTCTCTATGAACCTTACCACCTCATGTAGTGCTGTTTCAGTAGAGCGTCCCTTAAGGTAGGCATGCTGACTTTCTGAGAGAGTTGACGACCCAACAAGTCGATGTCTAATGTGAGAGTCTATTAATCTTTCCAGCGTCTTAACCAAGAAAGATGAAAGGCTGATTGGCCTGAAGTCTTTTGCATTCTCGTGACTTCTCTTGCCAATCTTGGGAATGAAAACTACTCTGACCTTCCTCCAGCTGGTTGGAACGTAGTTTAGAGAGAGACAAAGTTTGTAGAACCTAAAAAGCCAGGGTATGATAGAGCTTTTCGCGCTCTGTAACATCTTTGGCGTAATGCCATCAGGACCCGGCGATTTAAATGGAGAAAAACTGTCGATTGCCCATGAGATTCTCTCCGGGGATAAAATATTCTCATTGACAGCATATTGTTGCCCACTAGATGAACTGTCTGACCTAGTCGTGTCCGTACAGCCCGGGAAGTGGGTGTTAAGGAGGATATCTAGTGACTCTGCAGAGGAGTCTGACCAGGAGCCGTCCGCCCTTTTAACGAAGGTTGGACAGGAATGGCTCATGGACAGAGCCCTACTAAGCCTTGCAGAGTCTCTAGTGTTATCTATTGACTCACAGAAGTTCCTCCATGACTTTCTTTTGGCGATTTTTATAGCTTTTTTATACGCTGCTAGCCTTTCGCGATATGGTTGCCAGATTTTGTTCTCGTAGCAAGTGTTGAAGGCTCTACGTACCTCCTTGCGTAGCTTAGAGAGTTCCGTGCTCCACCATGGAGGGTAACTCTTCTTAGCTTTCGTTAAGGGGCAGGAAATCTCGAAGGCTTTGCTAATAGCCTTGTTGAAGACCTCCACATTGTGTTCAAGTCCAATCGTATTGTCGATTTCTGGAACTCTTTTTAGTTTTTGTTTCAAAATCCCGTTGAACCTGTTCCAATCGGTTCTCCTCGGGTTTCTAAAGCATTGTTTTTCTTTGTTTTGTAATATGACCTCAAAGAGTATCCAATTGTGATCGGAGAAGGATCTCTTATTGGATACCCTCCACTTGTCAATTGAAAGCTTGAATTTGTCATTAATGAGAGTAATGTCGAGAACCTCTTCCCACCCACTAAATCGATCCGAACTCGGAAAGATAAAAGTCGGCGAAGTGCCGGAATTACATATAGTTAGTTTATTAAGGTTAATGAAATCTAAGATATGCTCACCTCTGTCATTGATTTCACTGCTACCCCATATTGTATGCCTGGCATTGGCATCACAACAGATGATGTCTTCATTCGCGCCAATGGATGACACGACAGCTTTCGCTTCGGCTGGCGGTGCTTCTTTGTCGTGTGCCATATAGCATGATGCGATAAGGAAGCTCTTACCATCTGACAACTCGACCCTCACTGTAAGGTCCTCTGAGCTAAACTGAGTACAAAGAAAAATATTAATATGTTTTTTGGCTATTAGACATGATCTTGGCTTACCATTTCCTTTAGCATATAGTACGTTGTACAGGGACCTCGGGAACCCCTTAACCTCGGAGTTTGCTACCCACGGCTCCTGTACCGCGCAGATATCGAGGTTCTCTTCGGCTAGGAGAACCTTTAGGTTGTCTGTTGCACACTTCGAGTGCTTGAGGTTTATTTGAACAACCTTTATCGCCATTGCGGAGTGCTCTTCGTTATCTTTATTGCGGTTCTGACAGCTGCATTCCAACCAGAAGGTTGTTTGCAGCCTCGACAGCGTCGGCATCAGAACCGCTTGGGCGCAACACCTTGACCTTGGCGTCTCTTACCCCGAAGAACAATTTGGAGCCCGCTTTCTCTAGCGCCACTGCTCCTTGCTCCGTTATGGACAGCATTAGGCAAGTACCACTGCTGCCGTGGTCCTCGGTGCGGATAGCTGACCAGTCATCCATTGGAATGCTGGGGTTCTGAAGCTTCAGACACTCCAGCATTCTGCCACCGTTCTTGCCCAATTGAGGCAACCAAACTCTTGCTCGCGGTCTCATCGGAATTTCCTCCGCAGGGATAAGCTTAAGGCTTAGCCCATCCCAAGTGTCACTAATCTTAGCGATACTAACGCTGAGGAACTCCTTTGAGAACGCGTCCAAGCACTTGATTACCCTGTAACCCCGGTGTATCTCACTGGAGTCGAAGCGAGGTGCCGGCTTATCCTTATTGGTGAGGACGTAGTCCATTACGAGCTCAGCCAATTTGGATTCGACGGCACCCCACTCCGTTGTTACAGGGATTAATCTGCCGTTTTTATGGTTTGCCAGAGCCATCAGAAGATGATCCTTAACTACCTCGTTAAAGGGTCTTCGGATGGATGACGACGTAAGTTGTTGAGGAGGGGACCCCTTTGGTGCGACCTTCCTTTTCTTGGATGACTGACCGCTTTCTGTCTGAGAGCGGTTTCTTTTGGAGCTTTTTACTTCTTGCTGGGAGAGCGGTGCCTTTTTGGACGTACTTGGTAGCGAATCCATAAACTTATGGTATTCGTCTACCACGGCCTGGTACCTCACCTTGTCCCCAGCATCAAGCTCATGCGTAACTCCATTCGCTTCATTCTTGGCAATCTTGTCTAGAATGAAGACGGCTTTGGAGTAACGGGACTTAAGGAGGTCTTTCTGACTCCTTTTCTTAGGTTTGCCCTTTGGCCGGTTGTCAGGCTCGACTATCGGTGTTGGGCTTTTGAGGGTTTTTGTGTTTTCTTGTGCAGATAGAGGGGTACTTTGGATTTTACCCTCACTATCCGAGAGGCCGACTACTGTCTCCTGGCTGGAGGCAAGAAGGTCGTCCTCTGAAGAGATGTCTTCCCTTCTCTGTTGTTTTTTGTTTTTGTTGTTGTTGTTGTTAAGTGTTGTTGAGTTCATATGTTGGTCCCACGAGTAGGCCAGTAAGGGGAGAGACCATCCACGCAGTGACGGCGTGCGTGAACTAGACAAAATAATTACAACCGGTCCGTGTCCTGGCACCGGAGGGGAGTTGTTAGGGACTAGTCCTCTTTAACCACTAACTAGCCATTCAGGTCCTCGGCACAGCTACCTACCACCTTGACCTTACAAGTGGGGGAGTGAAGGGATAATTGGGAGAGGGATAGAGGTTGATGAAGGAGATTATCAGGAAATGGGAAATGGGAAGGAGGAGTGGTTAACCTTTAGTTATGAAGGCCTTTTTATTTCCATATTCCAAGACAGGTCCTGTTTGTGCAGGAGCATGGACAGAGCCTGGATTGGAATAGAAAACACAGCCGACACTTAAGCCACCACATCGCGACAAGATAGTTAACCAGGTGGCGGATAAATCGAGTATATCTCGGTTAAACTCAAACTGTTAGATATGCCATATATAGTGGTTTTTAGAGGGCCACTTCGTCCACAAAACCCAATGATTATTTTCCGCTCACGTTGACTCCTTCCTAAAAAAAATACGTTTTTAGTGTACTCGCTGTGATTTTTATATGTCTACAGAGGACTGTTAACCAGCGAACAGAGCTCTGTTAAATTCTGTGGTTCATGTCTAGGGTTTAATATTTTAAAATTTAACTTCACAAATATTTTATTTCAAATATATCCATTCCTTAAACAATCATATTTATGTTTCACTCTTGCCTTAGTTTTTCAGTATATTTTTTATAATTGTTTTTTAGTTTTCATTTTCATTTCTATTTTTCCTAATTTGCTTTTATTTTTGGTTTGTTGATCAATTTTCTTAATTTCCTCCTGCTGTGTTTTTATGAGTTTTTATGGCTTAGCTGGAAAAAATAATACTAAAATTTATGATTTTATTATTATTTGAATTCAGTGAAAGTCACTTCATGACTAACAAAAAAGTGTTTTAAAAATTGGAAATAGAAACTAAACAAAAATTTATGATTAGCAGAAGTGATAGCGAGGTAATGTAGTGTACATTAATACGAAATGAAGTTTAAATACAATCAATCTCGAAATATAAATGGTAGACAACGGTCACCAAGCAAGAATTGAAGCTATAGTCCTATAAACCAGCCCTCTACATAATTTATAGGATGCCAAACTATCTATTTAATGTGTTGCCTTAGCAAGTGTTAATTGATAGCAATTTCTTTTCTATACTCTATTCGATCTAATCAATTTTAATATTATTATTTAATGGATATCACATTTATGTTTTAATCTAATTGCTTTTGAAAAGTAATTCCCTTGAAAAGTTACTAATTGCTAAGAACTAAGTTCTTGTTTTTGTGTGTTTTTTTTTTTTTTTAAATCACATTTGCAACACAATATTTATTGCAACATTGGAATGCTTTTAAAGTTTTTAATATTCTAAACGAAAAACTAATTTAATTTAAATTCTTTAGCAGTAGTTTTTTAAACAACATCAGCAACAGCAAGCAACAACTGTTGATTAAATTAATATATATTTTTTTTTTTCGTTATTGTTGTTGTTAAGTAACTTTTATAAGGCTCCATGAAAAATGGCCCCAATGAAAAATGGCCCCAAACCAAAAATGAAAAACAAAAACACGAAATTTGGGGCCATTTTTCCCATTTTTTGGGGCCATTTTTCATTTTTTATTTTTAAGTTTGGGGCCATTTTTCCTAAAGTTTGGGGCCATTTTTCATTTTCGAGTTTGGGGCCATTTTTCATTTTTCGTTAATAAGCTTAAGATGCAAGGGATCTTTAGTAAGCAACTCAATTTTTTTGAAAATAATCCAATATTTTAAAATAATTGAATTTTATTACTAAAGTTTTTCCGCGTAGCCGGCCTCCGGCCGGGCTTAGGGATTTTCTCCACCATGGTATTTCCCGACACGGCGATATTTAGTAAAGATTTTCTGCATTGCAATACATACGTACCTAATTTTATTGTGACCTAGCACCCCAATGCACTGCAGCAAATCTGGGGACTTAAATTATTTGGGCAAATGTTGGGCGCAGCCACTTTTTTCTTCATGTTGGCTCACAGCGGCAGTAGCTTACTAACGGGTTTTTGCATTCTAGGCCCCTCGACGGGGCTCAAGGTAGCTCTACTCCATAGAATTTCGAGCAACGTCGCCGTTTAATAATAATACATGTTTTGAAAATGCATTATTTGATGTAATGAGTTTTTTTGTGGTATTTATATCATTTACACTATTTTGGGGCCATTTTTCATTTTTGTTTGAGGCCATTTTTCATTTTTCGTTAAATGAAAAATGGCCCCAAACAAAAATGAAAAATGGCCCCAAATTAGGAAAAATCACCCCAAATTCGAAAAATAAAAATGAAAAATGGCCCCAAAAATAATTATTGCTGTTTTCAATGTAAAAAGTTTGGGGACATTTTTCATTTTTCAGTTTGGGGCCATTTTTCCTATTTTTGGGGCCATTTTTCATATTTGGTTTGGGGCCATTTTTCATTTTTCAGTTTGGGGCCATTTTTCATTTTTTAGTTTGGGGCCATTTTTCATTGGGGCCATTTTTCATGGAGCCCTTTTATAAACAGTGTTGTATAAAACAAGTATAAAAGTCATTGAAATTTTTTCTAAGCAATTGAATTACGATCATTAATTAAGTCGAAGTGTACGGTCTTCAATTCAAAAATATTTAATTCTTGTCGCTTAAATTTCTTCAATACAATTAAATCTATGAAATTGTTTTAATTTAAATGGAAATTAAAATGTCCGTAACAGCTGAAAATACACAGGTGTTGTACTAGGCTACACCTACACCTATCATTGCCATCATAACAGATCCTTTATACTGAGACCCTACTGCCAATCACGCCATATGCAATCAAGTAGTTAAATATTGTCGACCTATATTTTTTACAGCTTTTATTTGATTTTTTATTTTTAGGGTTTTTCTCAGGACTGTAAAATTGTATAATAAAAGTGCGAGCAGTGGTATTGTAACTCCAATACATGTTTTATATTTTATTAGTTTTCCTTTTTAATGCTTTCCTCTAAACACTTAAAAAAGTCTATTCAAAAAGTCTTTATCTAAGAAACAATATTTGTTGTCAAGTGTAAAATGGACGATTTTAAAAGATCTTTTTTTATAAATATCTCAAATTGATTACGCAAATTTCTATTAAAAGGATAACGTTTTTTTTTATTTCCATAAAAATTTTCAACTAAATTCAATTGTCTGGATTGTGTATTTTTAGGGTACACGTACAGTAGTTTTAGTGTACGCGTACAGTATTTTTAGTGTACGCATACATTATACTTCTGTACACGTACAGTATTTTTAGTATACACGTACAGTATTTTTAGTGAAGGCGTACAGTATTTTTAGTGTAAGCGTACAGTATTTTTAGTGTACGCGTACAGTATTTTTAGTATACACGTACAGTATTTTTAGTGTACGCGTACAGTATTTTTAGCATGGCATAAAAAGTACTGGGCCAACAAAAAAAAAAAAAAAATCCTTATTATTTCATTAATTTTAATTACGTCATATTTTGCTTCACACTGTATATTTGCATCTATACCTAAATAAACATAATCAACTATATGAGCAAAAATAAATAAATTAATAAAAAAAATATATAGAAAAAAGAAAGACATATACTCAAATTTATCAAATGCCAACAAAAACTAATCCATCAAAATGACATTTTGTTTACGTAAACAAATGCACTTAAATATGTACAACATTTACACACACATACTCCCAAACGAACAAGCAAATATTTAGAACTAAAAACAACAGATACAACAACAACGGGAACAAAATTAAAGAATAATACAAACTCGTTTACTCATCCTCAAGGTTGTGTTTTTTCTCTTGAGTTT
The DNA here is from genome assembly GCA_947311025.1 of Lypha dubia. Taxonomy (NCBI): domain Eukaryota; kingdom Metazoa; phylum Arthropoda; class Insecta; order Diptera; family Tachinidae; genus Lypha; species Lypha dubia. Next base: position 26,158,606 of record OX371263.1, on the reverse strand, counting down.
TTATAAGCGGTTGGGTGGGTGCTGCATTTGTTTTCTTCTATTAGTTCAAAGTAAAAAAGCAACAACAAAAACAACAACAAGAAAAAAAGATAATATAAAAACGAAAATTACACTTGGGTGCAGTTTAAAAGTAGACAGAACAACAACAACAACACCAATAAAGAAACTGCAACAAACATGAAAGGGAACAATAACAATTTTAATAAAACGAATATTAAATAGTTTTACACAGAGAAATATTTTACAAATAAAACTGTGACACAGAAAGAGGGAGGAAACAAAAGCCAATGTGGGAGTATGATTGAGAGTGTAACAAATGTATGGCAAAACAAGTGATTGAGGGTTAATATATGAGCAAAAAAAAATGTTTTTAACTTTATAAAAAATAAACGCACTCGCGCATACATATGTATGTACATCCACTTGTCTCAAGCAAATAAAGCTCTCAAGATAATTATATTTTATACATTAATTATGCAACAAATGTGCAATGCCAAAACAAAAGTAGCAGAAGCCACCAGTGTTAACAACTACAGTGGTGAGGCATCAAAAATGTAACTACAGCAAAATAACATTAAGTCCAACTTAGAAGACTCTTTTAAAGCAAATCATATATTTAATTAATATTTTATAATACTTTTTTACTTTTGGTACTTCTTTTCTTCAGAAATTCTCCCAACAGATTTGTATGAAATTTTTTAATATATAGAAAATCTGAAAAAAAACAAAAATATATAGGATACTTTTTAAATGATAAAAAGGGGACGACATGGTAGTTTTAGTACTTTTTATTTTTGTACTTATATATTATAATCTTTTTATAAATTAACATACTATATGGGGACTAAAATGAGGGTTAGCTTTTTCCTTTAGTACTTTTTAATGGTGGTACTTTTATACTTCTGGTACTTTTTGTCCTGAACAATTCTCTTAATAGATTTTTATAAAATTTGGTAGACATGTGACACAAATTAATATAAAGGGTTGTTTTAAAAAGATAAAAAGGAACGAAATTGTAGCTTTAGTACGTTTTATTTTTGTACTAATATATTATAATCTTTTTATAACTTAATATACTTTCTGAAATTAGAAAAAATGGTACTTTAGTTACTTCTTCACTTATGGTATTTTTTTCTTTTAGTACTTTTTGTCCTGAGAAATTTTCATAATAGATTTATAGATTTGTATGAAATTTGTTAGACTGACAGCGTATGTATGGCCAATATTAAAATATATAGTACGTTTTAAAGGTTAAAACATCGACAAATTGGTAGCTGTGGTACTTTTTATTTTGTACTAATCTTTTTTAAATTTCTTAGAAACTATCAAACTTTCTTATGGTACTACTTTTAATTTATGGTACTTTTTGCTTAAATATATTTTTGCTCTTAATATATTTGGAAAGAATAAAAAGTACTTTTTAAAAGATAAAACATGGGCAAATTAGTAGTGTTGGTACTTTTTATTTTGTAGTAATCTTTTATAAAATTTTTATATATTTTAAAACTTTCTTGGTGTTGAAGTGAAAAATTAAATAGTACTTTTAGTAGTCTTTTACTTACGGTACTTTTTAATTTATGGTGTTTTTGAGAAATTTGATAGACGAATAGTATGCGATCCTGATTAAAATATGGAGTTAAAACGGGAAAATAGCTACTTTTATACTTTTTGTTTTTATTAATTTTAGGATTTTTTTAAAGAGGTAATATAAGAAAAATCTGTTACTTTTGGTGGTTTTTGCTTTTAGTACTTTTGGTTTTATAAAGTACCAAGTCACAGGTAAAGACTATTAACAAAATATGTCAGCAAATAGTATGGCGAAATATCGGATATAAATAAATAAGGACCTTAAGCTAGAAAAAAATAGTTAACAAATATACTAGAGCGTATACTTAAGACAATTAATTAATCATTCACCACTATGTATAACAGTACGTATGATTGTTTTCTTCAGTGCTACTCTGGGTAACTCATAGGCCCAGTTGTGCCAACGCAAGATTATTATTTAAAATTTTCTAATAATTTCTGAAGATTTGGAATGATTCTTTCTTTTTTACATTTTTAACTTGACTTAATTAAGTGATATTGAATAGAGTTTAAGTAACATATCAAGCATGTTGATAAAAATCCTTCTAGTATATGGGCGCTTCTACTCTCATGTTTTTTTTTTGAATTGCGCAGTTTTTCAAACTGAACTGAATTTATTATTTCGACGAAGAAAAATATTTCGCAAATTAATATCAGAATTATTGTGAACACTGTTTTGCTGCGCTATGAACTTTTTCAAAATCTACCTCTTTTGAAGATTTTTTTTAAACCAATTTTCTAGCTTCGCTTCGTACTAAAATTGAAACATGTAAAACGAAAAACATTTCAATATAATATTATTACTTGTTGTTACTTCATCTTTTGTTGTTAAAGTTTTATTTATTTTTTTTTTTTTTGTTTTCTTAAAAAAACATCAACATGTTGATTTTTCCATCATGTTTTTGATGCACACAATTTTATTGGGGCGTGTGTGTGTATGTTTTTCTCTATATTATTTTATCAACCAAAAACTTTGGCAAATTGCAGCTGCTGTAGTTGTCAATGTTCTCTATTTCATATACATAAAATGTTGTTGTTACTGAAACTATTGTTATTGTTGTTTTTGTTAATGCTGGTTAAATTCACATATTCGTTTTATAATAATTTCAAGGTAAACAATTTATGAAAATGTTAATAAAATAAAAAGGAATGTTTCCCAGTTCTTTCGAAAATGACAATTATTTACCACAGTTATTAATAAAATAAAAATTAAAGATTTTTAATTGGACTTCAAACTCATTTCTTACAGCTAGAAGGCATTAATAATACTTTTGAAAATTTCTTCTCTTTTTGTGTCGCTTGTCAATTGTCAGTAGATGTACCTTTTAAATAGTTTTGAGATTCGTACAAAAAAAAAATTGTAGGCCAAACTTTTAGTGCTTTGAAATATTTTTTTATTTTAATTTTAGTACATTATGAACTGAAATTTTTAACACCTTTGCCACGCCTATTTTCTTCATCGATTTCAGTATTTGAATTCTTGAAAAACACAATTTTAACTGAAAATTTATTATTAAGTGACAATCTCCTTCCCTCTTTTAAAACTATATTCAAAACAGCAACATCTTAAAAATAATGGGCGTGGCACTAACCACTCTTGTATTGCTTAGGAAACTCACAAGCTGCTATCAGTGTCATAAAAAATTGCAGAAGAAACTCTTTAATTATTCTAAGCTAAATATGAATTTTGATCTTCATAAAATATTTTTAAATATGATAACTTTCTTCATAATTGATTTTAAGAAAAAAAAAAAAACAAACAAAAATATATCAGCATAAAAAAATCTCAAATTCATTAGATTTGATCCTTTGCAAAACTTGTTAAAATAAATACGGCACAGATCTTCGATAAATTTTACGACATATCCTTGAGTATCGTACGAATTAAAACGTTGAGTTTATTTTAACCACCCAGACCGGTATGTTATATATTTATTTCAGACTCTTCAATTCGGCATATATTCTGTTTTAGGAGTTATTTCGCTGGAACTATATAACAAGAAGTGGTTAATGGGCAGGAGTCAACTGAAAAAATAATGTGTCCCTGGCTGTCCTTTTAATTTTCCTAGCAGATATATAGCTATTGATTTGTTCTAGATTTTTTATAATAGATATGAAAAAAGAGCAAGCAATAGATTTTTAAATTTGTTAAATAAAATTGATGCGCAAAAAAAAAAGCAAAATTGTAGGTCATTTTTAGTGCTTTTAAAATATTTTGTTTTTTAACTTTAGTACAATACGATTTGCTATTATTAACGCTAGAGTTTCCCGACCTTACAAGCTTTTTCATTTGTTTTATTTCTTTGCCACGCCCATTTTCTTGGGCAGCTTGAATATGACAATTCTTGAAAAACGTAAAATTTTAAATAAAATATCATTATTGACTGAAAATCGTCTGCCCTTCTACTGCAGCGAAAACAATTTCATTTGCTCACTTCTCTTCCTTTGTATTCCAGTTGGCATACCTTCTCTTACTGTCATTTAAACTTTGGTTTTATCATTACAACGTTGATGCTATGGAGATGAGAGTTGTAATAGTAAAATACGTTTTTAATGGTTGACTGAATATAAAACTTTTAAGCCGTAGCTTTTGATGAGTTTTTATATATAGAGATTTTAATGGCAATATTTCTATGAAACTTTTCTTTTTTATCGTCATCATCATCATCTAACTCTATAGCTGTGCAGTTTATCTTGTTTTTTTCCATATTTCTTTTATTTTTATTTGCATTCATAAAAGAATAAGTTCGTTGCCTTAGTTACTTTTTTAATACAATCGTATAGTGGTGATATTTTATGTTGTATATAAAAAGGTAATTTTTTTTTTTAAGTAAAGATTGTAGGGCAGAGATATTTTAATGATATTTTTTACACATTTTGTACACGAAAACACACATAAATATCTATAGTATATGGTAGTTTATAATAAAGTAATCAAGTTAATACATAATCGGTGACAAAGTAGGTGTTTGCGTTTTCATTTTTGTTTTAAGTAAAAAGTTTAAAACAATTTGTTTTATTAAATTTTTATTTCAAAAGTGGAAGTGTTTTTGCCAGCCTGCCTGCTTAACTTCTTTTCATTTTGTAATAATTTCTGCTGTTAATTTTTGACTGCATAAGACTCAATATATTATTGTGTTTATGTATGTGTTTAAACTTATTAATTATCATTTTATGTCTTGTTATTTTTTTCTTTTTCCTTTGTATTTGATACAAATTAAAACTTGAAATATAATTTTTGTGTCGTTGTCAGCCATTCATTAAAATCTCAAATTTCTTTGTTTAAGTTTTAATGACTCTGTGTAAGTATATATGTATGCGTGTATGTGTGTGTTTGAGTTGGCAAGACTTTGTGCAATTTTTTTGTTCATTTTCATGTCTCAATTTCCGTTTCCTCTAAAATATTGTGCTTTTGTATAATTTGAAAACAAATATGAATAGCATTGCCGTACAACTCTCCCTCAAATCATCAATGATGGTTTGTCAGAAATGTTCAATGAGCTTTTGAAATGGCAGCAGCAGCAGCAGCATCAACAACAACAACAACAACAACCACAACAACTATAACAAAAAAAATCTTGCAATAATACAAAAGATGTCAATGTCATGTACGTTGCATAAATATTTTTGTATGCATGTATGAATGTAGGTGTATATGTGTATGCTACAATGATATGAGAAATATTGAAATATTTGAAATTTCTAATTAATCACTTTGGCTTATTAAAATGCGGAAAATAGTTATTAGACATCGTATTTTGTTACCCATTGGGTATTCTCAGATTTGAATTTGCTTTATCTGCAAAATTTTTTGCATGAATGTGTGTGTGTGTGTGGTTGTGTGTGATCCTAAATTCTTTTGCTTGCTCAGCTAATGTCGTCCTATCAGTTTCATTGATGCCAGAACATTTAACGAATTTTAGCGGAAATGTCATAATAAAACAAAGATTGATGTTTTAAACAATTGTAAAATGTGAAAGGAAAATTAAAACCTTATTTTTTTCATTGTAATGGTGAAGAGGACAAAATAAATCAAAATCTGGTTAATAAAACAATGAATGATGTATTTAGTTAACAAATAAACTTTTATTGCATTTTAACTACAAATTTGCTTACAGCGAACAAAATAAATATTAAAGTGGAAATATCTACCAGAAAAAATTCATGTCGTACTTAGAACTCCGTGGCAAGTTTTAGTTTAAAAATGTTCCAAAAAAAAATGTAAAAACAAATATAAACAACAAAAATCGATAAAACTCCAATTATCCTGTTTCCAAAAATTAATATGCTAATTCAGAAAATAGAAAACAGAATATTCATTGCAGCAGCAACCCCCTGCCTATAAACCTATTAAGAAGACAGTTTAATCACTTTCTTCATACAACAACGAGAACAAAAGTTTCCTTACTTTTTTTCTTTGTGGCAAATTTTAAAAGCTCACAAAACAAACTGAACGATTTTCTTTTAAAATCTCTATTGAACAGAAAACAAAATATTTTCTGGCAAAAAAAAAATAAGCAAGTAAAATATTAATTGAACAATATAAAAGTGTTTTAAAAGTAAACAATTCTTAAACATAAATACACTTATACACACACATACTCTTATGAAGAATGGAATTTAAGCACACAAAATAATACTCTGGCAAGGACTATATAATGCAAACAATTTCACAAATTGAAATTAAAAGAAAAAAATACCCAGTAGAAACATTTAGTAGATGTAAATAGGATGTATAATTTGTTCCGTGTGGGTGTGGCTCAGCCCACTTTTGCAATCGTAATGTAGTTTTGATATCTGCAACTAATTGTTTGTTGTTTATTCCTATTACCTGAGTAGAATTAAATCAAAATGAAAAAATTTAATTGTCAAGGGCGTGGCACCGCCCACTTTCTAAGTATAATTTGACATCAAAAATGTTCGTACTGTAAATTATTCTGTTTTACTAATTTTCATCATCTAAAGAGTAGTAATGGAAAAGAAAATATTACTTTTAAAGGGCGTGGCACTGCCCACTTTGTTATGCACACCCTGACATCAAGTTTTGGTACTGTAAATTATTCTAATTATTGTAATTTTTATCATTTAATTAGAACTAATAAAAAAAAAATATAGTAATTTTCGAGGGCGTGGTACTGCCCACATTCTTAAGTAACTGAGGCTGGTGTTTAGCAATGAGATTTTTGCATACATTTAAATACTTTACTCTCGAAAGCTTTATATTTATGTCAAGTTTCACTAGAGCCGTCTGACGAACGAGTTTATTTTTGCGAAGGAAATGTCCTTAAAGAATTTATTGCTTACGTTTCCTACTCTAGCCCTTTCTCTCAATAGAAAGAGATGAAAAACGAAAATTTTTTATTTGATTGCAGTGCATCCTCTGAAACTTTGAGCTTTATTTGGACTAGAACACAAGTAAACAAAACGATTTTCAACTTATTGTTGAAGTTCTACTTAAAAACAAACTTTTTTTTTTTTTGTGTGTATTCTCTACTTGTCCAATCGAGTACAAGTATTAACTCTTTTTAACAGACAATAAATGAAAATTCAAAATATTTTCCAATATGCAAACAAATCACACAAAAAACAAAAAAAAAATATAACAAGTAAACACACAAGCAATAACTTGAAAATTTGGCACAGGCAAGAAGATTAAAACCGAGGGTTGGAAGGAGAAAAGATATTTCAAAATATGTTTTTGTACTTCAGGGTAATCAAAGCAGATTTCAAGTTATTAAAAAAAACTTTGAAGCTTGAAAAAAGCAAAACTTTTAGATTTTATCTACGAAAATATGTTTGTCTTATTTTTATGATCTATTTTGAAAAAATATATAGTTTTTCCCGAAAACAATTTCAAACCATCCTCGCATCTTTATGAAGTACTCCTTCAATGATACATGTTCGTTTATTCTTAAAGTAAATATGAAAACGGCAAGAAGCATCTACCAAAACTTAATTTTTCATGGAGTTTTTCATTGAACGTTTTTCCTTTTTTTTTTTTTGTTTGTTTTTTGTTAAAAAAGAATGGGAAAAAATTTGTAAGTTAAAAGAAACGATGATGTTGGACAACAATAAAAATGACTACAATGATGAGCATGCATGCAAAGTGTCCATATATGAGTGCCCAAACAGAAGAACACACACATACTCTTACAGCCATACAAAGGTCTGTATGTGTATAATCTGTAGAAATGCCTTGAAGGCTTAACGAAATCTATGCATAAAAGTTTAGGTAAAATAACCAAACTCTTATGGAACCATATCGAGTCTCAGCAACAACATCATACTTATCATCATCATCCTCATCATCAGTATCATCATGGCAATGTTAAAAATCACACAAACGCAGACGTTTCAGCTCGCCTGCCGCTCTAGCGTGTTGAAAGGAGGTGAAATCAACTCTACTCAAATTTAAAATCAACATTCTACAATTTATCGGTTAACAAACAGGCATTTTAACAACTAGACAACAACACCAACAACAACAACAATAAAAACAGTACATCACCATTGTAGAAAACTTCTCTACACAAAGTTTTATTTACTCGTTTGCCGGATTAAGTGTAAAAGAGTACTAGTGTATGAGTGTGTGTCCATGTGTTCTTGTGATAGTCCTGTAAATTTTTAACATTATCATGTAGTTGTAAAATTCAGACTTGTTTTTTTGTTGTTGTTGTTGTTGTTGTTCTTGTTCTTGTTGTTTGTATCTGGCTGTTTCTTTGCAGGGCACGAGAATTGGGTTGTTGTTATTTAATTTTTTTTGGAATATGAAATTCAATTGCGGCGTCGACGTTGCAGCGTTGACTGAGAGTCAGTTGATTTCTTCTGTTACTTTCTTTTTTTTCTCTTGTTTTATTTTTAATTTTGACTGTAACTTGAGCAATCAATGTTGTTGTCAAAAAATCTTTGTGAAATTTTGATGAATTTCAGGCAATATTCTTGCATGACGTAACAGTTGTTGTTGCTGCTGTTGTTTTTGTCGATGTTATTATTGCCGTGTAATAGTGGTGGGGTACTGTATTATTGTCAGCACTCATATATAAGCCTTGACGCTTACACATACACAGACATACACACATCCATACATACGAGTATTTAAATCGTCTTAAAATGAAAAGTGACCAACTAGAAGGACATTTTGGTATTTAGTTAATTTAATTCTCGTATTATTTTTATACTCACAACTATGTTTTTTTGTAAAGCTACGTTGACATTTATCAAATATATGTCGAAAAAAACGTAACCAAGAAAAAACACTAATAATTTTTTTCCTTTAATTCCAATATTTTTTTAATTTTGGGTTCGCAATTTTTAAAAACTGCATAAAAATACTCTTTTCGAAAAGAATTAATTTTATTTTTTAATATAAAAACCATTTTAAATGACACTATCTTTAAGTAAAACTAGTGGTTACGTTTTTTTTGGAAAAATATTTGATAAATGTGAATGTAGCTTAAGTATTTTTATATACAAACAAATATAAGGCTTTTCACAATTATTGTTAAGGAAATTCAAAAGCTGTTTATTTAATGTGAAGTACAATCGATACAATTAATTTCTAAATAAAACGTTATTCAAATGGCCTCCACGGCTTCCTCTGCAGGAACGAATTCGATGAACCCAATTTTCGAGCACTACTAAATCAAGTCATATTTCATGAATGGCACGTTCAATATTGACTTGTGAAGCTTGAAGAGAGTCTGGTTTATTTATATCGCAACTTCTTGGAGGCCATTCAGTATCACAATTTCTTGAAATAATCAAATCTCCAAACTTTCTTCGCAATAATTCAATTGTTGCATTTGCTGTGTGGCAAAATCATCAAATTCACGATGTTTACGGTGGTTCAATGACTTCAGTTCTTGAGTGAGAAGAATTGTATACGGATGCAAATCCGCCAGGTTGTGGTTTGAGACAGTCCCAATTGCTGAGAACGTCTTGGAATAGACAAATTGCGGTCTTGAGCAACACTTGCCTGAACGGCAGCATTAGGTGCATTACTTCGGGCGGTTCTTTGTGTTATTGGCTCTTGAACATTATGTAAAGAAAATGCAAGCTCAAAATATTCAACAATTCGACGAACAGCGAGCACACTTGGACGATTATTAAAACCATAAAATGGCAAAAGCACACGAAAAGTTGCAATTTTGATAATAAAACTGAATAGTTTGTAAACGTTGTTCTTGCGTATACCTCTCTATGATGAAATTGTAAATACTACTGAATACAATGAAAAACATATGACAGACATGACATATTACAAATGGCCGAAACGTCACTTCAAAATCATATCATTCCTATTGGAAAACCTTTTATAAATCAACAATTCAATTGATAAGCAAATTATAGTTCATGTGTAGAATAAACTTATCCGAATCGGTTTGCGACAAATTGTTATAAGCACACTTATTTCTCTTGACAATTCCTTTCACAATAACACTTGTTAAATACTTAATTTAGATAGCCATATAGCAAATATGATTGTAAATTACTTATGCCGGCTCTTTAGTTATACCAGAAGATTGTAGTATTCGTAAAAATTTTTAGTTCTACAGTTTTTTTTTTTAAAAAAACTAATTTTAAAGAGATGAAGGGAGCACAAAGCCTAATTACAGATAGTTAAATTTTACGTACATAGTATTCAATGATACATATTCATTTAATTTTGCAATTCTATATAAACTGCAAATTTATTTTGGAATGCCAGATGACGAATTTGTAAAAAGCACTAAATCTTTCTTTCAGTTCGCCAAAAAAAAAAAAAAAAAAAAAAAAAAAAAAATAGACAACACAACAAGTTTTCAAACTAATGTTTATTATTTGGTTATATTCCTAAGCTTATAATATTATTACAAATGTAAGCTTATTGCAAACATTATATAATATTGCATTTATAAGGCATATTGTAGTGCCAGCACAGACGGCCTTCAACAACCCTGCAGATACTACTTAATTTAAGCAACTATGTATAAGAATAATAATAACAAGATAATAAGCAGAAAAAAGAGCTTTAACAAAATCACTTACTACACACAACTAGAAGCGTTCAGTTCGTTCTTTTATTACTCAGGTCAATAGGCGACTGTGGCAGGACTCCAACCTGCAACCTTCGGATTCGAAGTCCATAATTAAACTTTTCAGCTAATGGTATACTATAGGCAAGCAGTTTCGGTTTTCCTTAAGGTAGCTTTACACACTATGTATTTTACAGTGGGTTTGTCAGCTGACTTTGCATCTGTAATTGCTTATGTCAGTCAAAATTTACAATATACAGACGGTTTATAATTTTTGCTTTCACACTTTGGTTTTTTGTTTCATCTGACGTAACCAATAATAAATTAAAACAGCTGTCTGTCTGATGATTTTTTTAATTTTTTCCTAGTTTCTTGTATTCATGCAAACAAAGTTTCCGCAAATGAATTCAAAAGATAAAATAATTGCGACTTGTTGTATTATTTCAATAATACCTGCCACAAAAATCAAAAATAAAAAAATTAAGCTAGAGAAGGTAAAGATAAAACGTAGTATGTATGTATATGAAGCCAAAATGGTTACTGAGAAGAGATACTGGAATTGGCTTCGCTTCAATGTTTTTAAAGTAAGATAATATATTCATATTAATAAATAGATTTTAATATAAATAAACTTTTTTTTAATATATATTTGCTAAATCACAAACATTTGTTCTTGCGCCACAAACAATTGAGTTGCAAAGCAGCTGATGTCACATGCTTTATCAGTTCAAAATAGAACACGCTGTAATTGGAAAATTCAGGCTGACATTTACAGAAGCAAATTTTTTTTTGCTTTTATACACCATGTTTGAAATTTGCAGTTTCAAATTTGACAAGCACACTGTAAAATATATAGTGTGTAAGGCAACTATTATTAAACACTTATTAATAAACAATTTACAATAGTAATAACAATACATTTTTAAACTTCAAGCTTTTTTCGATAACCTTGCTGAAAGTACTTTCTAAAACGTTTTATTTATTATTTGGTTATATGCTCATACTTACAAGAATATTTCGCATGTAAGCTTATATTATAGTTAGACTTTTAGGGTTATTATTATTTATTACAAACAGTTGGATATAAACCATTTTAAATTATGTTGGGAAATCACTCTTAGTATTGCAATCATTGCAGATCTTGCAAGTCTAGCTTATTTTCATCACTTTTCAGCAATGCAATAACAAAGTATGTAAATAAGCTAGACCTGCAAGATCTGCAACGGATGCAAGAGCAGTTTTCAACCAAGAGTGATTACCCTCAATGATATTTTTATGAAATAAGTTCAGGTCTAATAGCCATGCTTAAATCAGAACATTGAGAGCCGCGTAAGCAACAGGACACATAGTTTAAGTACATTTTAAGGCAAATGTTTGGAAAGTATGTATCCTGTTGTTTATGCGACGCTCAAAGCTATCATCTAGGGATGGCTGTAAGTTTTCTTTATGTAGATGTATAACTGCAATTTGTAATGCTAATAGTTTCTTTAATTCAAAAACGTTTTGTGCAAAATATAAATTGTACAAATCTCTAAAAATTCATCTTAAAAATTGTATAAATTGTGTTTAAATCGGGTATTAAATGTGGGCATAAATTGCATCACAAAAAATACTCTAACTTCTCAATCAAACAGATATCATAGATATTATTGCAGCGCTAGAATGTATATTTCTGTTATATTTTTTTTTATATTTCGATTTTTTGGTGACTTTTATTGCAGAAAGATGGATGATTTCTACAAGTACAGGATTTTTTTGTAACATAATAAGTAAGTTACTGCATAACTCGTTGCATGTAATGAAAATCAAATGTTTTGGTTTCAAAAAGAAGTTTACTGTTTCTTTAAGGACACATTTTCCAGATCTTTATTTATCACGCATTTTAGTTGGTCCCATTCTTAACACTTAAATTTGCTGTTAATTTTATTTCTAACAAATATTTTTTTTTTGCTTCTTCTACGTACCTCTTTTTCGGCTTATTTAATATCTGAGTTTCTCTGTATAAGTGAATTGCTATCATGCTTGGGTTTGTTTTTTTCTGTTGCATATGAGTGATTATTGTGCACTTTTAAATACACATCATGGTTAAACAAAAAAAAAAAATAAAATTTTTTCATAGAAATATCAAATCAAGTCCAAAAATTTTGCATATATTCTTCAATAAACTAGTGAATGATGGACTTATTGTTTACTTAGTGTGCATGTGTGTGTGTGTGTGTGTGTTTGTGTGTATGAATATTTATTCTCTGCTTGAGAGTGCCTGAACATTTAAGCTTAGATAACATACGAAAAAGGAAATATAATCATAATAACAACAATAATAACCTTAAGGCCATCTCTAGTACATTCATTTCGTTTTATAAATCAGCCGCCCTCCCCCCCACACAATATTATAACGACTCCGCTCATTTGCAGTCTTCTGCACACCAACATGTACATACAACCAAATCTAACTGCCTCTTACTCTCAGCATTGGGTATTTCTTAAACAAACATTCTTTGTATTTACTAAATACAAAGCCAATGACGAACATTTAATACATACACTGCGGGAAATATACGAATACTTTGATGTGGGGTTTAGGCTTCTATTGCACATATCCTTCAAATACTGTTGTTGCTGTTTTATGATTGTATTGCCTTTATTAATGTTAGTTTAACAGAAAGATAATTAAATATTAGTAAAATATTGAATTTGTATGTTTGTGTTTAATGCCAGCCAGCATTATTGTTGTGGCTGATTTTCAGCAAGTATGAGATTTTATATTAAATAGTTTTGGTTTCCTAAAGGCATGTGAAACTTGCTAAGAATTATGATATACATATATACTAAAAGATGTGGTATAGAATTTCAAAAAAACTTCAAACATAAAAATTGTTTTTCTATTATTGTCATCTTTTGCAATTTGCCTTATTGTATTGAAAGTGTACAAAATTTGTTTATTGGCTTTTGTCCTTCAGCATCATCCCAAGGAATGTAAAAGCAAAAAAACGTAAATAAAACCCCAACAGCACAACTGTACTGTTGACAAATCCCACAAAAGTAATTTACATGTCCTCGCCATTGTTTTAACTATTTTTTTTTATGGTTTATCAGCTTTCAGCTTATTTGATATTTTTTCGGTTGTTGTTTTCATAGAATTTTATTTTCATGCTTTTTACTTACCGCCGTTTGCTTTGCAATGTTGAATTTTAATTCTTTTCCATAAAACAAGCATGTTCCCAGGAAACAACAATGTCAACATCAGCAATAATAAAAAAAAAGGCAAATAAAGAAAAAAATATATAAAAAAAATTTTTTTAGCTAAAAGTTCATTATTATAAAAGTAGTTTCTGAAGAATTTCGGCCTATAGGCCAGTAAATTTTAAAACATAAAAATGAAATACAAGAAAAAAGCACTCCCAAAAGAAAGTCCTTCTGGAATATCAGCTATAACTTTTTTTCTATTAAATACTCTTACGAGTGAAAAAACTTTTAACATAAATCCCACCCCCTTCCAAAAAAAAAAAAAAAAAAAAAACACACACCAACTGAGCATTGAAAATGTGCTGAAATAAAGTCCAAAAAATATTATAAGAAAAATTTATGAAAAAAAAAAAAAAAATATCAGGACAATAACTTAAGCAGAGAATAATAAAACGTAAAACCTTTTTTTTTATTCGAGCAATAAGAATATTTTGAGTGGAAAGCCTATAAAATTTAAGTGAAGTCAAGTTTAACACAAATAAACATTCCAGGTAATAAAAGTTTTTTAATGATTATCGATATCAGCAGTGGTAAAAATTATGACCAAATGCAAGCGGAATTACGTGCTAAAGCTTTTTTTGCTTTCGGATAGACAAAAGACTCTTTGCAGATCAAAAATTAAATTTCCAAAAAATAATTTATTGCTTTTAATTTGTCACATTTGTCTTTCAGCATAAGACCTTTTAGCCCAAAACATTAATAGCATTCTGGGTCGATTATAGATGGCAACCGAACCACAGTTGCGTTGTCAGTTCCTGCAAATTATATTACGGATGGCAACTGGCAACTGAGTGCTGCCAGAGTCAGTTTCTATTAAGTATTTTTCTGGCAACCACAAATTTGCAGGTGCCGGCTGGCAAAGCAACTGAAGTTCGGTTGGTATCCATAATCGAGCCATTCATATGCTGCAGTAATTTTTATATTTTTTATTTTTTCTCAAATAAAACCTAAAATGACTAGAATTTTTAAAATACTTTTTCATCATATTCTTCTTCTTCTTCTTCTTATATATAATTTACAATAAAACCTTGTGTTTTGCAGTTTGTTTTAATTTTATTTCTGTTTTTTTAAATTTTTTTTTGTTTGCTTCTTGTTACCACAATTTTACTTTCAACACTCTATTAAATACAAATAAAAACTTTGTCTCTAAATAATTTTTCAAATTGAACATTTTCACAATTTGTCAATTTATCGATGCCATTCGCTATAACCACAATACATGACATACACACATACATATGTATATACACAAGAACATGCTTGCTTCTGCATGCATACAGCAGCTATCTAACCACATACTCAGCCAAACGGTGAAGGGGGTGATATACAGCTAAAGAAAGCTAGAAAAATAAAACGTCATTGAATGGAATTGAAAAAAGGAAAAAATAAAACAAAATAAAACTATTTGCCACTGGTGCCAGACACTAAATTAAAGATTGCTATACAATAAAAAAATATGGAGAGAAAAAAAAAAATACAACACAAGAATAACGAAACGCTAAAAGAAATAATAATAACAAAAATGAAATGAAAATTGTGGATAAGAGTGCAACAGCACAGCACCCCCTCCACTTTTAAATCAAAAAAGCGAATACTGTAGGTTGTTCTATTTTTTATTTATAATTTTTTTTTTTTTTTATGTTATTTTCCTTAGTAAATACAAACAGTTAGCATGTGCTTATGGAATTCGAAACTAAAAAACCCAATACGGTCCTAAAACATTCATATGTTGCCAATAAATGAATGAATGAAATTTAAAGAAAAAAAAAAAAAAAACACATCTAACATTTATACATTACCAGTAGTTACGGAGTGACAGAGAGCGAGAGAGAGGGGGAGAGGAAAAAAATGAAATATATCTATAAACAGCATATTTTGCAAAAGAACAACAAGCTTTCAACAGAGTACGTTACGTGTAGTAACGGGCTTATGCACTAAGATGTCAAGGACTGAGACAAATCAAATAAGAAAAAAGCAATAGAAACAACAATCCCTTAGTATTTGGTTCGAAGGACCAATTTGTAGTTGAACGAATTGACGATAATGAATTCATAATTGAGTACATTTTTAATTTTTATGTTTAAATAATTTCTAAAATGATTTTCAATGAGCGCCCTACACAAAATTCTATGTGAAATATTTAGATTTCTTTAAGGTCTTGTTCGAAGGACCATATTGTAATTGATTAAATTAATTCTGATTAATACAAAATTGCATACCATTTACATATTTATAATGAAAAATTCTCCAACGTGTTTTTAAACTAAGTTTGTTTAAGTTCCGGTTAGAAAGACCATATTGTACATTTTATGATTCTTAATTAGATACATCATTCATAACTATGATAAAAGAATTTTCAAAGTGCTTTTCAATGAAGCTAAATTTAAAAATGTAATTTTAAATTTTATATTAAAATGTCTTTAAGGTCCGGTTCGCAGGACGATGAATTCACAATTGAATATTGTTGTATTTTATTGAGTGAAGTTAATGTGATCAAAACTTATATATATATATGTATGTGTATATAATACTTTTTAAGCAACTTAACGAAACTAAATAAAAGCAAGATGCCAGATTGCTTATAACTGAGACCAGTATAAACAGCTGTGCTGTATAACACTATGGGCCAGTTACATACTACTACAACATCTTCCTTTTATATAATAAAATATATTTTACAATAAAGTTCCAAATTTTTTTTTTTTTATAAAAAAACTATAACTACAAGTTTAAACTGTCAGGTCTCTTAATAGTTCCTCCGGTTTTCGTAATATAATTTTCTAATTTTTGATTAGTATTTACACTTGGTAATTCAGTATTTTGTTTACTATTTTCTGGGTTTTCACAATTTACATTATTCTCTATATTTTTGTTTTCTGGTGATTTTTTAATATGTTCTTGGCTTCTACTGTACAAAGTGCCATTAGAATCTTCTATTATGAAGGATCTTGGTTCCTTACATGGCTCTATTATACGACCCGGAAACCGACAACTAGTAGGCGTCCTTTTAAACATCACACTATCCCCTTTTTTTTGTTTGTATTTTTTTGCATTAATGGCTTTTGGCTCAAAGTTCTTTACAATAGAAGGAATTTTTGTCCGAAGTTTGCGTGACATTAAGAGTTCAGCTGGGCTGGGTAGATTTCCTTTAGGGGTAGTCCTATGAAGTAGTAAATCAACATAAGGGTCGGATTTACTATCTTTTGACTTTGACAACAAATTTTTTATGGTCTGAATAGAACGCTCCGCTAAACCATTAGACCTTGGCAGATATGGACTAGATGTTTCATGATTAATTCCCCAATTTTGACAGAATTCCTCAAATTTCCTAGAATTAAACGGAGGTCCATTGTCCGTAATCAAAATAAAAGGTATGGCGTGTCTAGCAAAATTGGATTTAAATTTCAAAATTACTTGTGAACTTTTGTATCCTGAATTAAGCATTTCTATTTCAATATACTTTGAATAATAATCTACCATAAGGAGGTAAGTTGTTCCTTTAAATTCAAATAAATCAGCACCTATTTTGAACCATGGAATATCTACAGTTTTGACGTTGGAATTCTGATGTCGCATACATATCTCACAATTCAATATTAAGTTTTCAATATCATTATTGATATTAGGCCAATAAACAAATTGCCTGGCCAAATTCCTACATCTTTCTATTCCCATATGACTTTCATGAAGTTTGCCCAAAAAAATACCTCGCAAACTTTTTGGAATTATTATTTGTAGGCCCTTCATCAATATACCATTTAGTATAGAAATGTCATTTCTAATTTTATAATAAGGCATAGCCTCTAAATCAACATCCTTCTTATATCTTGGCCATCCTTTCTTAATATATTCTGATATTTTTGCAAAAGTTTTATCATCCTTAGTATGTTGCTTTAAATCTTCAATATTCGCAAACGGTATTTTCAAATGAGATGATACAAAATTGCAATGAAGAGATATCTCCTCATCCATTTCAGAACACACAGTGTCCTGCAACGGTGCTCTTGACAATGGGTCTGCCACCTGCAAATATTTTCCTGGCTTATATTCAACTATAAGGTCATAGCTCTGTAACCTAAGCATAAATCGCTGGAGTCTTGGCGGGATCTTATAAAATGGCTTGTTGAATAGACTAACTAAAGGCTTATGATCAGTTTCCACCAATATTCTTCACCCATAAGTATATTGGTGGAACTTTGTACAACCGAAAAGTATGGCAAAAAGTTCTTTTTCTATCTGTGCGTAGTTTCTTTGTGTTTCTGTCAATGCAAGTGATGCATATGCAATAGGATGTTTATCATGCATAATTGCAGCACCAAGTGCAAACTTAGAGGCGTCCACAGTTAATGTTAATTTTTTATTTGGGTCAAAGTAAGTCAGTACAGGATATTTGGTTATCTCACGTTTAAGATTTTGGAATTCCTATTCGTGAATTAATGACCAATGCCATTGAATGTCCTTTCTTAATAATTCCCTTAAATTTTTGTTTTTTACAGCCAACTTTTCAATAAAAGAACCTAAGTAATTTACCATTCCAAAAAACCTTTATAATTAATTTACATTACTTGGTTTGGGCATATCAATAATAGATTTTATCTTTTCTGGATCAGGACTTACTCCTGACTGACTAAAAATATGACCCAGAAAATTCCCTTCAGTCTTTGATATTTTACATTTCGATTTATTAAATTTCAACCCTACTTCCTTTGCCTTCTGAAGGACAGTCTACAAAATTTTAACATGTTCTTCCATGGAAGATGCGTGAATCAAAAAATCATCTATATAGATAATTATCTATATAGATGATTTATATATATATATATATATATATATAGATATAGATGATTATAATCAATCCAGATATGTCACCAAATAATTCAATCATCTCGGAATGAAAAATTTCCGGAGACGCATTTATACCGAATGGTAACCTTAAGAATTTATAACGACCAAAGGGAGTGTTAAATGTGCAAAGTTTGGACGATTCATCATCTAAGGGTATCATCCAAAACCCACTGTTAGCATCCAAAGAAGTAAAATATTTAGAACCTTGTAGTCTTGCCTTACAATCCTCAATATTTGGAAATGGAAAGTGTGGTCTCAATATTGCCTTATTCAAATTTCTTGGATCTAAACATAAACGTAAACTTCCATTGGGTTTTGTGTTAAGAACTATAGAATTTACCCACTCTGTTGGATCTCTAACTTTTTCAACAACTTTTAAATCAGTCATTCTTTTCAATTCAGTTTTCAATTTTTCATATAATTGAAAAGGAATTTTTTATGGCGGGTCTACAACGGGATCAACATTTTCCCTCATTTTAAAACTATATTTACCACGTAAGAGACCAAGTCCAGAAAAAACATCTGAATACTTTTCAATAACAGCATTTACTGTTATAAAATTTTAATTAAAATTAAACTTTTTAATTAAATTTAATTGTACAGCTGCCCATAGTGTTTATACTGGTCTCAGTTATATGTAATCTGGCATCTTGCTTTTATATAGTTTCATTAAGTTGCTTAATAAGTATTATATACACATATACATATAAATATATATAAGTTTTGATCACATTAACTTCACTCAATAAAGTACAACATGGTGTCAGAAGTGGCAGTCAGTACGGAAAAATAAAAAGTTTAATTTTGAAAGAAAATAATTAATTAAAAAATTAAAAACTTCAATAGCGACAAAAGGTTGAAACTTAAGAAGTGTTTTACAAGTTTTACCATTGCAGGAGCATAAGTAAAACAAATAAAGTTAAAAATTCAAGATGCCGAATGAAGATCAACCGCATGTTAAAGCCGAAGCTGGAAGTTTTTTTTTTTTTAACAAAGATAACATGTTCTTCAACGTAGTATTCAATGAAGCCAAATTAACAAATCTATTGAAAATATTTAAAATTCTTTAAGTTTTAGTTGGCAGGAGCAAAGGAGCTTTTAACGTGGTTTTCAACGAAGGCAAATCATCAAAGCTAATGGACACGTTTAGGTTTATTTAATATCAGGTTCGAAGGACTATATAGAATTTGCTTAAATTAATAATGACAAATTGCTACTTACGGCAAAGAGTTTTTCAATGTGATTTTCAAAGAAACCATATCTAAGAATCTAGTAGAAAAGTTTTGGTTTCTCGAAGGTCTAGTTCGAAGGACCATATTGTAGTTGCTAAATCTGATGATGACTACATCATAATTTGTTATAAAGGAATTTCCAACGTTGTTTTCAATGAAGCAAAGTCTAAGAATTTACTGGATATACTTTGAAACCTCTACGGTGCACTTCGATGGACCATAAAGCTAACAATACCTTAAATTTTCTTAACTGAGACAAGCAGAACAAGTAAATACTTCATTAAAACTATTATTATTTCTGATAAAGGAACCATCATATTACATCTGCTATCGCTTCTGTCCTTACCACCACTTTTACACCCATAGTGCTAAACAAGACGACACATAAATAATGGTTTCATGATTTATCGATAACAAGCGCAATTCACACATGTAACACAATATGAATGAGCAACAATAATAAAAGCAACAACAACAAGTACAGCAGCAGTACCAAGAGCAGCAGCAATTGAAGCAACAAAAGTAAAGCAACCATCATACATGATGCATGCTGTTCGTTTGATTGTGTTGATTTTTCGATTATTTGTGCTATAGAACTCGTACAACAACAGCAACAAAAAAAAAACAGGACAATACTTAAAAAAAATATAAATAGACAGACAGACATACAAACGATTTATATGTAGCTAAATGCACACACTCATTCACTCATACATGTGCAAATGGATCCCTTTCTCACATACTGAGTATTTAACAAAGAAAAAAATTAATCTAAGGAAAATTGAAAGGCAACAAAGTGAATTTACACAAAAAAAAAAAAAAAAACCAACCAGCAACAATATAGCAAATAAATTTTCATTTTTTATTTCACAATTTCTTTTTATTTTTTTGTGTATTTTCATTTCACTTTTAAAAAGTAAGAAGCACATGATCATCATCATCATCAGCGACTACAAATTATTCCCAATTTGATGACAATAAAATATAAAATATCAAACATTTTGCCATGTGTCAAACATCTATTTGATGTTTATTTTTTATTAAGTGAAAATACAAAAGAACAAGGACATTTTGAAGATTCTGGCTATTAAAGGAAAATGTTTGTAGTCTAGTGAATCAAAAAAAAAAAGAAAAAGAATCCTAGACCAATACAAGCAACTTCATTTAACAACTACTTAGGCTGCTGAGTCCAAATTATACTTTATATCTATTAGGCCAGAAAAGAGTTTTCTTTTGCATGGTTTAGTAAAATGTACAGCTTCAGAGGCATCTTATTTCTCAAATATCATTTAATTTTTTATGTACGCAAAATTTTATTTTTCCCTACTCTCTACTACACTCACATGTACGTATCTGAATTTTTATTTCCAATCATTAAAAATATTACAAACTATTTTTGATAATAAAAAGCCCCAGCTGAGTTCGTTGTCATCGTTAAAATGTTTTTTACAACAAGAAGCTGGAAAACCCAGTCAAGAAAATCTACAAAAATCCACACATATGACAATGTATTTTTCTTTATATTTTCCCCACCACAATAGCACAGTTAGTTTTCTTTTATCTAATATATTTCGCAATAGATACAAACAAAAAAAAAAAAAAAACTTTTTCCTTTATAAATATAAATAGCTTTTTTTGATCTATAATGCATCTTCAATGAGCAGCATTTTATGCAGTTTAGATTCAACGTACCAGAATGCCACTACAACTTTAGTTGTTGCAAGATAAAGAAACTTATAAGAAAAAACCTCAGAAAAATAAAATGAAATAAAAAAAAGAGAGAAATGAACAGAATAACAGAATAACAAAAAAAAAAACATTTTTGAACAAATGAACGAAAGTTATCTAGAATCAGTAGTTTGAAGTGTAATTTTGATGTTTCACAAGACATAAATGCCAACTATCAGCACGATGTCAGTCTGAGAGCTCAACAAATACATGTTTTAACGAGCGTAGAAAGTAAAATAAATGCATGCAGGCAGGCAGGCAGGCAGGCAGGCAGGTAGAGACACCACTGAGCATACAAGAGGGATTAATGTGACACTTCAAATATCAGCACATCAAATTGTTGAATTGTTCTTTGTCGTCTCGTAGCAGTTGTTATGAAATGAGACATTTGCTAAGATTTTTGCAAGAAAAATATATAAACGAAGGAGCAGAAAAGAAATTACAATAAATAAATTAAGATATTTATTTCACTATTCTACATGTGTGATTTTTTAATGAGCAAAAAAAAAAAAGGTTTTACACACGACATTTACTAGCAGTAAGTTGTAAGGTTTATTGGACACAATATTTTTAAATTTCTTTATTTTTTTGTATTATAAGGAAAGAAGAAGACATTAAACATTTGAACACTATGAATTGCAAAAGGTTAATTATTTTGATTCGCTTTTTAAAACTAGAAAGGATGAATCTTTAGCTATGGACAGGGTAACTTTAAGAAAAAAAAAATGTCTATTTAGAGTAGTAATAAAAATTTTACTACTTGATCAATATTTTCTATAGCATGTTACTTGGGGAAACAAATAAGTTTGAAAATAGGCGCATCACTGTCTACTTTTCTAATCATGTTGCTAAAAAGTTTCGCTTAAGTAGAAGTGGTCTCAGAGCATCTTCAGCATTTTATGGGTTAGCACTGCCCACTTTTGTAATCACTATGCCACATTTTTAAAGAGATCTAAATGTGTGTTCGACGATTCTTGAGAATATGTAAAAGTTGTTTAAAGCAAATATATATTTACGCTGCTTGGGCGTAGCACTGCCCACCATTTGCAATTATACTTCAATATTTTCACGATAACTTGCGTGCAAGCGTGCAAAGTTCGTTATATGAGAATATATATTTAATAAAGTTGTTAAAAATAATAGAGGGGGTGGTGTTGGCTGTAGTGGTTAGCGAGTTGACTACTAAGCAAACAATGACTTGGGGCCTGGGCTCAAACCCTGTCCAGAGCAAGTCAATCAACATCATTAATTTCTCTAATGCTGTACATTAGTGAGACATTGCATTAATTATTGTCGGACTATTTTAGTGATGAAGGCATTGCACTGGTCACTAAAAAACTCCCTTAAACTCTGCGCTGTATGGGTGTTTTTAGACCTACACTAGAAAAATAGTGAACAACTCCCGTTAAACACCGTTATAATGTGAGTAAATGTATTAAAAATTTATTGCCATTAAATTCTATTGGAACTTTTCGAAATTGTTGCGATGATCAAAATTAAACTTTAATACCAGAAATAAGTTGAAAATTAAAATTTGTTTAATTTAATTAATTAAAGGAGTCAAATTATATTAAAAATTTTGATTAATTTTTACAAAAAAAAAACCCAAAGTGGTTAGCGCGTTGACTAGTAAGCAAACAATGACTTGCGGCTTGGATTCGGACTATTTAAGTGATGAAGGCATAGCACTGGTCACTAAAAAACTATTCCGACAGCGATTGATGCTATCCAAGCTATTGTACACAACATCGCCCTCCTTCGTCTGTTAGCAGAAATATCGGCGAAGTAAAACATTTAAAAAATGCCTGCCAATACAGCTTAACAATGTTAATGCGTCTACTTAACACCGGAGGCGCCTCAAAACTACTATAAAAATTAACATAACGCGCAAAGCAGAGTTTTAATAGAGTTCAGCCATCTAAATTTTCAACATCTATCTTTTCTACTCTATCCCTCTCCCTGGGTTCTGGTACAATTGCACTGCATATAGGGGTCATCTCCAAAGTGCTGGTCCTAATTAACAAAAAAAAAAGTTCGCTTTACATGGGCGTGGCACTGCCCTGTTTTCTAAACAAAATGTTGTATTTTCACGAGCATATAACATGCGTTCAAAGGTGTATGGGAATAGTTTTAGTAAAAGTTTCTTAAAAGATGAATTTATTTTGCATGGGAGTGGCATTGCCCAGTTTTCTTATCATAATGTCGCATTTTCACGAGAATTACATGTGCGTACGAATTTTCATTGGAGTATGTTTAGTGAAAGTTGTTAATATTATTATTTACTTTCTATGGGCGTGGCACTGCCCAACTTTCTGATTATAGCGTACTATTTTTACAAGAACTAAATGTTTTTGCGAAGGTTTCAAAAAAGTTTGTTTTAGCATAAGTAGTAAAATTAAATATTAATTTTGTTAGGCGTGGCACTGCCCACATTTCTAATCACAATTTTGTATATATATGAGAATTATATGTGTTTGCGAAGTTTCATAACAATGGAACTAATAAAAGTTGTAGAAATCAACATTTACACAGCCCATTTTTCTAACCATACCACCCTACTATTCCCATAGCCTAATTTATTTGCACAGTTTCATAAGAATCGTCTAAGTAAAAGAAGCTTAAATTATATCATTGCTATCTATGGGAGTGGCACTGCCTACTTTTGTATTAAAAATTTTCAATTTTCACAATAACGAAATGTACGTGCATGTTTTAATATGAACCGTTTAAATAAAAATACTTCAAAAATAATAAGTATTTACTTTCGGTGGGCGTAACACTGCCCACTTTTTATTAAAATCACATACATTGTAGCATTGCTTGGAAATTTGTAATATTCGATATACAAACATACGTACCTATTCTCACTAGAAAATAAAACTTTTTCGTTTTCCCCCCCAAGAATGATATAAATTCCTATTAAATTTTGTAAATAGTAGTTTTTGTTGTTGCTGTGTTTGCTGTGTGATCCACAAATTGACAATTCAATTTGAAAAATTGTAATTTGTAATAGATGTTGGCAAGTTTAACCACAATTACTATTATTTTTAATAAAATAAAATACACGCACGATACAACACAAAAAGCTTCAGCCATACACGCACACCCCCCCAACACATATTACTCCATTAAATGACGCTTGAATGTATGCTACACGAAACATAATGAGAAGAAGCAGAAGATGAGGACACCAACCAACGGAAAAGAAAAACAAATGACAAACACACACGCACACAACATTAATATTGGCAGTATTTCTCAATTTGTAATCATTTTAATGTGTTTTAACCCGAAGCGTTGCGTACAAACATACATACATATACACATACACGATGTTGTTGTTACACACATTATTGTATGTATTTAAATGTTGCTGTTGCAACAACTTGAATTTTTACTTGTGCCTTTGAATGTCTTCTTTTTTTACTTTTAAATATAAAATAACGTAGAAAATTAAGAATATAAAAATAAGAAAAAATATATATCACTAACTCTTCTTAAAGCACCAGAGAGAGAGATACAGAGAGAGAGAAAGGAAGCAATCATCTGACTGACTGACTGCATAAAAAAACAGATACAACTAGTCAGTCATTCAGTCAGTCAGTCATTTAGTGTAAAATAGTGAAAACAACAACAAAAACAAGTACATATAATAGCAACTCTGTTTGCTGTAGTATAAGATAATGAAAAATCGTGGTGGGAAAATTGAAATTGTAGTAAAGTGACATTAAAAATTAATTAAATTTGATTGCAACACTCACTACAGTGTCATTTAATTTAATGAATTTATTTGCACTTAAAACAATACACGATAGTACAACAGCATTTGTAGCACAGCACAGTGCAGGGAATAGATTGAATGAAAACGTATGAAAGAGCATGAGAGGGAGTGATGGAGACTGTGGGAAAATAAATGGGGGAAGAGTGCATTATGTCGAGAAAAAAATTAATGAAGACTCATAAAATATAGAATTAGAGAAATCCCCTTAAGAAATATTTCTGATGCTCAAACATTTTGCAATTAAATAAAAGACAATGAAGAAAAAAAAAATTTAACTTTAATTAAAATTTAGAATCAATTAATTAAGTTTAATATTTGCTCAACTATGTAGGAAATATACAAAAGCAAAAGAAACAATTTTTATTTCATATGACTATTTATGATGGAATAATGCACTAAATATACAAAAAAAGGGTCATTTCTACGCTGGTCATCAATGTAGGTGTTTTGTTAAGTTGTGTTTATAAATTAATCCAACGTGAATAAAAATTTTAGTGGGCAATAAGGATATTTTTCTCGTTGTTTCTTAAAGATCTATAACATATAAAATGTCTAAATATATATTTTTGAATTTATGAGCTGTTAATTAGGACCAGCACTCAGGGGATGACTCCCACGTATGCAGTGCACTGTGCCGGAAGCCAGGGAGAGGGATAGGGTAGAGAAGATAGATGTTGAAAATTCAGAAGGCTTAACTCTTTTATAACTCTGCTTTGCGCGTTTATTAATTTTTATAGCAGTGTTGAGGCGCCTCTGGTGTTAAGCTGTGTTAGCAGGCATTTTATTAATTATTTTACTTTGCCGATGTTTCCGTTAACTGACGAAGGAAGGCGATGTTGTGTACATTAGCTTGGAACAGCATCAATCGCTGTCGGAACAGTTTTTTAGTGACCAGTGCTATGCATTCATCACTTAAATAGTCCGACAATAATTAATACAATATCTCACTAATGTACATTAGAGAAATTAATGATGTTGAATGACTTTCTCTGGCCAGGGTTTGAACCCAGGCCCCAAGTCATTGTTTGCTTAGTAGTCAACGCGCTAACCACTTCTGCCAACACCATTATTATACGAAAATAGCAGTAGAGAGCCAAGTGGGGCTTATGATGACACGAAAGGACATACATACATAATTACTAAGATATGTTGTCGCCTACTCGCACTATATTTCTTTTTTTAAAAAAAAATATTGTTTCGAAATACCTGCAAAATAATCTCTGCTGCAAAAGAACTCAAAATCAATTTAACTCATCCTGCTTGATTTTTTTATTATACCAACTAAAATTATACGCAAGCTTACAAACATGTCGTTAATAACAGCAAAAAAAAACACACGCAGGAAAAAAAATTAAAATTATAATATATTAAATTTTCTTTCGTGCTCTTGCAAAATAAGTTGTAAAAGTAAGAAGAACAAAAAAAAAAAAAAAAAAAGAGAAACACTTCCGCCGGATATTCAACATATAATATTAGCTTAAACCGGAAGTGCTGCATATAAAATAAATATTTATTTTACTTGAATTTTTTCTGCTGTACTTTCTTAAACAGAAAACGAATGAAATGCTGTAAAGCACCAACAACAACAACAACAAAATCAACTTAAGATAAACATCTTGTAAATAACACTTAAGAGAAAATTTATGATTTTTAAGTTTCTATTTTCATTGCAGCGTAGTTGTAATAAAAAAAAAAAAAAAAATTAATATCCGGTGAATTTTAAATAGAAAAAAAAATAGATAAAGAAATATTTTATGGAAATTTTTTTAAGCATCTCATCTCAAGTTGGATAAGTCAAAAGTTTTTCTTTTAATGTAATGTAATGTTTTACAAAATTCAAAAACACACAATTGTTTGTTTAAACATTTCAATTGAAAAGAGGAAATGACATCGGAAAAAGTTATAAATTAATTTATTCTTTTTGACTTTTTTTTCCCCTCTAGTTTTTAAATGAGAAGGCAAAATTTTAATATTCAACAACAAAAAATATATGACGCAGATTTTTATCTTTAATGGCAGACCCTTTAATCAGACATAAACCACAAGCTTATTTATGCATTTAACTGGAAGGCAAGGCGTGGTAGCGTATGCTTAATTTTAATTATGCAGTCAATGTAAAATTCTGCAGTGGCAGCAGAAAACAACAACAACAACAACAACTGCAAAACAAAAACAAAAAAAAAAAAGCAAACGCCTGCATTAAAAATGGCCAGTAACTTAAGCATCATAAATTAAATATAATGCACACACACTCTCTTGCTTACTTATTTGTAAAGTTAAATACATGTGTGTGTATGTATGTATATGCTAATGTATCTGTGTTTGTGAAAACTTTAACACAAGCTTAATTTCATCATATTTAATATACAAACAGATAAACAAACAATTACTTTATACATTTTGTGCAGGACAGAAAAAACCAAACCAAAAAGGATGAAGAGCAAAATCATAAATAAGCAACAAACGACTGTGCACCATTTCCCAACGTACCAAGTGTTTGCACTAATTCAGGGGAAAGCTTTTCTTCAACGGTATTGTAGCGTTTTCAATTATTCTACAAAAATTTTTATCATAAAATTGTTTTAAAGGTCTGTGAAGACAGACACCCAAACTTAAAATTGGTCAAAAATTAAACAACACTTTCTTTGCATTTAAGGGTTTGCCATGTGTTACAACATCAGTGACGTTTAGTTTTGTTTTTGTTGCTCATCCTTTAATATAGTTTAATACTAACATTTGTCATTGTAGTTCTCCTACAATATGCACACTATTGTTTCCAAAGCCTCTAGGAATATTTCTTATACTCTCCAAATAATTTCAGAAAAATTCCCAAAATCTCCTAGATGAAAACTAACTTAATTTTAATTGAAAATAAACGTAATATATCAGGTAAATGCTAAAGCACTTTAAATTCACCGCAAATTAATGACAAAAAAATCTCAGAAAATTTAAAAAAAACAACAAAAAAATCACTTTTTAAATTTTATTTTCTACCATTTTTGTTGCATATAAACCAAACATTTTATTTTAATACTATACAAATTTACGTTCTTCCCAAATTACTAAAGAAAACATCATCAAGTTAAAACGAAATTTTTTTCACTAAATTCCAGGGAAACTTTTTGCAACCAAAAGGACTCAAAAATCTCCATTCTTGCATATTAATTCCAATGTCCAGTGTTATCGTTTAATGATAGAATTTGTCATTGTGGTAGTGCTATAATACGCACACTATCATTAGAGTTTCTAGGAATATTATTCGTTCTTCCCAAATAATTTCAGAAAAATCCCCAAAATCCCCTTGGTTAAAAAAATTAATTTTCATTGCAAACAAACATCATTGTGCTTAAATGTAAATGTTCAACCTAAATAGGGTGCAAATATCGTAATTTAACTGAAATACCCTACGCTGGCAGCCCTACACTGTCCCACCACATCTCTCTCCCTCTCTCTTTCTCACGCCACATCATTCCTTTATCTCTTGCTCGCACTTCCTTTATCAGCTATTACGCACATCTCAACGACATATTCATATTACAAAAGAATATTTAATTACGAAAAATGTTGCATAATTACAGGCGGTTGTGCATAATAAAATATAAAAAAATATCAACTTAAATAAAATTTAAATAAACATAAAAAAAAAAAAACAGATAATAAAATTGCATAAAATTCAAGCTCAATGTATATTAAAAATTTTACACAATAAAATAAATTAAAAGAAAATTTTCATAAAATTGAAAATATATATTTTTTCGGCTGGATGGTAAAATCGTAAGACCATTGTGCTGCAGCTATTGTTTTTGCTGTTGTTGTTGTTTATTATGCATGCATATAAAACGTTTCGTGGCCACAGGTTTATAAATCAACCAACAAAAAAGCTGGAAAACTGGAAAAATTATATTTCATATGAAATTGTATATATTAAAGTCGATAGTAAATATTGTATACATGTGAATTGCTTGCTTTTGTTAACATTTTTAATGCTTTTAAAAAGAAAAAATAATGCTCACACACACATACGGCATATGGTGGAAAAGAATTACCAGTTGTGAAAAGAAAAATATCCGCGTGTGTCTGCATATAAAGTAATTAAGAAAATCCATAATTGAATGAGATTAAAATAAAGAGATACGACGAGAGTAAGTTAAAGTAAGTGCTAGGGAAAAAATAATCATTAATAATTAATAAAACAAAATATAAAAATAAAGGAAAGAAATGAAGTGAATAAATAGTAAAAAAAAAACTACTTGTTAAAATGAAATCGCCCTCCTTAACATTTTAAAAGTAAAAAAATACCAACTCAATTACAATTATCAAGCCAGACGTGGAATCTTTTCAACTTAACCCTCTTAACACTGAGACATTTTGAAATATTGCATCCTGTTTTTTCTACGGTCGTTCTAGAGTAGTTATTGCTCTTCAAGGACATTATTACATTTTATTTTTTTGAAATTAAAATGATGTTTAGTGTATATATACTAGATAAGGAACTTAACTTAAGGTTTTTTAGCCAGCTGCTTCTAAAAAGCTAACAATTTTGTACCGATTACCCAAAAGGACTCATCACAAAACAAATGAAAGGCTTATTACTACAATGAGTTCTTGACCCGCGAGTGATCATGAATTTCTAAGTCTTATAATATCCCTTTCACTCTAATGACTTTACATACACAGCACAAAAGTCATTAATCTACATATAAAATTTAATAAAACTTTTATTTCTAATCGATAAAGATTTTCAAAAAATATGATCCGTAGAACATGTTACACTTTTATACGCAACAAATATCCTATCGAGTTTATAATTCCAGTTGTGCTAGCAAAAAAGGAATCAAGAAATAATTGCCAAGAAAAAAACGGTTATGAAAAAGGGGCATAACATCTGCGCCTACTTTTCTAACAATGATGTTGCATTTCTACGGCAATTGGAGTTTGTGTGTAAACTTTCTTTGCAATTTGCTAAGAAGATGCAGTTAGAAACAATTTTTCTTTTAAATGGGCGTGGAACTGCCCATTTTTTAATCACAATTTTTATTTTAGCTTTATGTGGGGTTTGCACTTTCATAAGTCATTTAAAAAGAAATAATTTAAAAAGAATGAAATAGTTATTGATTTCATATGGGCGTGGCACTGTCCTATTTTCTGTACATAATATCGAATTTTTCTATATATTATATTTAATATATGTTCCAAGTTTCTTAATCGTTGGGTTAGCAAATGTCGCTTAAAATATAAATTGTTTACGTTTGGGCGTGGCACTGCCCACTTATTTTTAATGAAGTATTTCATAAAAAAATAAATTAATGTGTGTTTTTAAGTGGTTACAAAAATCAATTAAATATAAATGTAGTTAAAGATGATTATTAACTTTATGTGGGCGTGTCGCTGCCCACATTTAATACTCATAAAAAGTATGATGATAATTGAAACTTAATAAATCTGCAAAATTTTCGCAAGAATCAGTCTAGTAAAATTAATTGAAAAAGAAAATGAATTTTTTATAATATGGGCGTGAAACCGCCCACTTTTCTTCAGAACTTATCAAATAAATAAATAAACTATCGAAAGCTGTTTTAAAAAGGCACAGTTTTGAGTTTCAACACAGGCGGAAAATCACCCAGCGAATTGATGACAGTTTTGTTGCCGTTTCGTCAAAAACAGAGAAGCAAAACGATGGATTAAAAATCGAACGCCGGTAAGATTTTCTTCCAGCTTCTTTTAATTCCTTTGAATTAAAGTTTAATTTATTATTATCTTTTCTGAACATTCTTTTCTTTCTGTAAATCATTTGAGTTGTCTCAATATTTCCACTTCTGTCTTGTGAACCGGAATTCTAAAAACCTCTGCATCATAAAGATGGAGCCACCTGATTTTAATAAAGCTTTTTTTTACGATATAGAAACCAGCTTTTAAGTATTAATGTCAAGTGTTACCATTTTTTTTAACAAGTTTATCGGAAAATCATTGAAAAAGTTGTCATGTTTTAAAATAATTTTATTTTTACATGTATATCCATAACCTTAATTTGTATAAACATTTGCAAATTTCCGCCACTCATAATATTACAATATTAATAACACTCACATGTCATGTCAAATTAATTTGTTTCTTTTTTTTCTCTCTTTTTACTCGAAGTTGTGTTACCTGTAAATTAATTTACGTTTTATTCCAACATAATGCTTTTTTTTTTAAATTACATTTTACAAAAATTCGTTAAATGAAATGAAATGTACTCATATGTAACACTTTGATTTACAAAACAAAACAAAAAAAAAAAAAAAAGAAAACGCGAAAAAACATAATTGCTACAAAAGTTGGGGAAAAAACCAACCTTGTAACCGTTTAAATTTCATGCCACTAAAATAAAATAGAGTGCAGGGTAAAAAGGAAAAAAAACTCGGTAGAATTCAAAGTGCATGTTTTAATTAATAGTTAACTGATGTAAAATAATGTGTAACATTTAACAAATATTACCAAATGGCTAACTTGTATTGGCCATTATTATAATAATAAAAAAAAAATATAGAAAAAAAAAGTTAGTAAATCCTTTTAAGTCAGTGGTGGGCAAACTCTTCTTAAACACGCGTGCATAAATTGGTTGGCTCAGGCACTCTGTTAGAAAGAGAGAGAGAGATTCGCTTACTGTATATTTAACTTTTCAAAGTTATTCTCAAAAAGTCTTCTTGTGAGGTACACAAGAAGTGTGGCCAGCACTGCTTTAATTTCTTTAGGCTCTCAAAAGTATGCTATGGATTTTATTTTTTCCTTATATTTTATTTGTTACTGTTTTTGCTGCATGTTAACCGAGTAAAATGTGATAAATGATAAATAGGCAAAGAAATAACAATATTTTTTTTTTTGCTTGTTAAAAAGTGTTAAAATGTTGTTATGTGTTAAATCAGAGTGTTTACGGTAAATGTCTGTGTATGTGTGTGTTATGTTGTATGTGTTTATAGATTTTGTTAAATTGCAATCAAATAAACATATGTGACAACATGAAGTAGTTAATTTTAGTTGGATTTCTGCCTTCTACTTACTGGTGCCTGCGTGCCACTGCTATAAACAATTGAAATCGTGATTGTTATTACTATTGTTGCTGTTGTTGTTGTTGTTGATGTATATGTACGTGCTTTAATTCTTGTTTTTCACTCTTGTTTTATTATAATTTATATATTTTCATTTAAAACATTTGGTTGTTTTTTTTTTGTTTTCCTTGATTCGTTTTCATTATTGTTGTCGTGTTTAAACATTATTGGATCTTGTGTTGAGTAGCAAGGCCTCTACTATTGTAGTAGTTGTATAGTTGCTGTTGTTTTTTTTTTTTTTTTTGTTGCATTTTATAAATAACAACTGTTTGTTGTTGATTGCTGTTGCATGTTCTTCATGTGTATTTTCTTGCTTGTTTATCATGTTTATGGATATTTTCATCATAAAATTTACACTCAATTAACGTTGATTCGTAGCAATTTTATGCCAATTTTTACTTTTCTCATATTTTTTTTTGAAGTTTTTTTTTGTTTTTAACATTTTTGTTATTGGTGCTCTTGTATGTTTCAGCAAAATCATGTTAAAGTAGCAAGAAATTGGTAAAAATAAAAAAAAAACCTTGCATTTTAATCATACATTTTTGTAAATAGATTTATTTCTCGTTCATACACATGTTTTTGTGTTAGTGTTTAACTGCACAAACACACACACAAACACACACACACACGCACAGGCGTATACACCAACAACTGCAGTATATTTATTCAAGCTTTTTTTGTACAATTTTGAAATATTTTTTATACATCCTTTGGGTTTCCAATCGGAGTTAGACATTTCAAATAAATACTGATTTTTTTTTTTATTGCCCGCAAGTACTTTTAATTGTTTCTACTCTCTTTCTCACTCTCTATGCCTTGCTTTATCAGCTAATTGGTCATTTGTTGGCAACAATTTTATTTTTGCCTTCTTTGTTCTTTAACTAACCAACTGACGAACAAACGAACGTTCAAATAAACCCCATCAAACATCCCATGTAATTTCAGTTTATGTCATGCCGTTAAAAGCTGTACAAAAACTTCATGGAAAATTAAAAAAGAAAAGCAACAAACAGAATGAAAACTAACCAAAAGAAAAAAAAGAAAAAAAAAGAAAAAAAATTTAATTAAATTTAATTATAAATACTCTGATGTTTAATTAAGCCATTGGACCATAATATATAAAATTTTTATATAAAATGTATAGAAAAATACAAGTCGGACTTCAGCATACTCCCTGGTAATAATCATATTCATTTCTAATTTTTGTTTTTGCGTGAAACAAAATTATTAAAACTAATATACACTAGGCAACAAAAATTAGTTTTTTATCTATCACGATTTTTACAACAAACACAGCTTAATTTTATTATGTGTGTGTGTGTGTGTGTGAAAATGAACGGGCATACATATATATTTTAAAGAAAACTTACAAATGCAAAGGGATATATTCAGTGTTGAAGCGATAGTTTATTTGCAGCGTTTGTTTGTTGCATTCTAACTTTTATGTGGTAAAATTATTCGGCTACTTTTTGGAAAGCCATCAAAACGAAAGACCAATACATCAGTTTGTGCCTTATTATCAGATCTTTTTCTTAAAATAAACTTTGTAATCTTTAATATTCGAATTATAAGAAGAACTACATACATTTTCTGTTCTATTTGCCAACATAAATAAAGTGAATAAATTAAAGGGAAAGGTGAAAAACTCGTGGGAGAACACTTATTCACTAGTAAGGGGAATTTTCCCTCCTCCGAAACCAACCGATTGCGTAAGATATTAGCAAACTCACCGGTGGTACCCAGCTACATATAAAAACCATGTGGAAGCTGGACTCTAACTAGCCATGAAACGCTCAGCGTATTTCTTGACAATCACTTTCCGCCTCGGTTCCTACTACAGGGACCGCTACCGGCGATATAACTAGTATCTGCTGAGTCAGTTATTGTACCACTGGACAATGACAGGATCAGATGGGCGATCAATACTTTCGATACATTCAAATCTCCTGGCCCAGATGGAATCATTCCAGCGGATCTTCATAGAAATATGGATCTAGTAGTGCCCTGGCTCTCTGAAATCTTTAAAGAGTATCTGAGAAGGGCATACATTCCAGTTTGCTGGAATCTGTGTAAGGTCGTCTTCATCCCCAAGGGGTGCAAAACGTCTCACACTAAACCTAAAGACTACAGGCCTATCAGTCTGACATCCTTTCTGCTCAAAACACTGGAAAGAGCTAAAGATATACATCTCAGAATGTCCATACCAAAGGAATTTCTATCCCCCTCATAGAACGCCTACACAAAGGGCAAGTCTGTGGAAACTGCTCTCTACGCCCTGGTCAGTCACATAGAGAAATCTCTCGAATAAAAGGAATTCACTATGGTGCCTTTCCTGGACATAGAGGGCGCCTTAAATTTTCTCAAACCGGACTCGATCATCAACAGCATGGAAGAGATGGGAATTGATATCAATATCTGCAGGTTTGTAAAAAATCTGCTAACTAGAAGGGTCATAAGTGCATGAACTGGCTTCCGGTGGAAGTTCTGGCCAAACAGCTAGCTTTGATCGCGGCGATCAGACTGAACGCTACATGTTCACGGAGGAGAACCGATCTTGGTCACTCCAAGATTCTCAGGCAACACCAAGCGCTCCATGACTTTACCGACTACTGCCCACCAGAGTATTCACTGATGGCACCAAAAGAGGCGTAAACACTGGGGGAGATTTCTATATGGATAACTTTAACGTTAAGGTTCCATTTAGGCTTCGGGATGGCTGTAGAGTCCTGCAAGCTGAAGTCTCGGCCATAACAAGAGCGGAATGATGGCTTAGGTATTATAGGATATCGGAAGACATCCTTATTTTTACCGACAGCAAAGCGGCCATTGCCGCTATCAATGGTGTATACACTACATCGACGGTGGTAAACGAATACCGGAAATCTTTAAACGAGATAGCGAGACATTCAAGAGTTACACTAGTCTGGATTCCAGGGCACTCAGAGTACACTGGAAACGATATTGCGAACGAAATTGCCAAAAAAGGGCAACTCGATGATATGTATGTCACTTCATTGGTAATCCTCTATCTTACTGCAAGCGATTGATCCAGAAGGAATCATGCAAGGTGGGAACAACAGCATACCTGTCACGTCTCCAGGTCCATTTGGCCCCGCTACAGCCTGTACAGGTGGTTGGAATTAGCTACAGAAAACATAGTTTTCTAGACTAATTTATTTATTCTCTTTAACAAATTATGTTTATAAAATAAATATTGACAACCTTAAGCAAGAATTAAGAAACTTTTTCGATCACTTTGCTGACTCTGCTCTGGAGACTTTATACAAAATTACTAATACGCCACAGTATGCAAGAATCAGTGGATTCAAAATGCTTCATTTATGTACAACGATTGTATTTATATTTACTATCTAGCAAGGGCGTATGATTAATATGTAAGAGTTCTATAGCAATCATACGCCACAGTCATTGATATCTTGTAATATACCACTTGTTGTAAGTATCGTATGTTGTATTATATATTTACATGAGCAAATGAGAAACATTTGAAAATGGAATTAATTTAAGGACCCCCGCAATAAAAGGACCTCAACACATTAAACATATGTATGTATGCATTACAAATGGTTTTATTTTTTTTTTTCTATTATTATTTTTATTTTTTTTTATTATTTTTTATTAGTTTTTATCGAAGTTATTATTTTACATAAATTTTCAATCAATTTTGCTTTTTATTTATATTTTTTTTTGTATAACTTTGTGACATTATTTTTTTAATATATTTTTATTTAACTTTTTAAAAATTTTTCTACTTGATTTTTTTCATATCTTTTTGTCATTCTTCTTTTTTATCTATAGTCATCGAGTCATTGTCATTTATGATGGCCCTTTTTAAAGAAACTTAATGTTCCGTTGTGCATAAAAAGTGATTTTTTAAATTCGTTTTTTTTTTTTGCTGTTTGCTCTGTTTTTTTTTTTTTATTAGTGAATTTTTATTTAAATTCGATGACTAAACAGAATTGAGAACTGCAGTATCACTAAAAGCATTAAAAGAAAAACAAGAAGTTGTTTTTTTTCTTTATGAAACTACAAAAAAGAAGGTGTTTAAAAGTAGTCTTCTGGTAGTATTTTGTGGTGAGGGAGCTGGGTGGAGAAGTTGGCAGATAAAAATATTTCCTATGAAATATGAAAGAAATAGTATTTCATAAATATTTTTGTATTTAAATAATTGCTTATTGTGGCAGAATATTGTAACGGGGTGTTATTGGTCGAACAATTGATTGACAACTTCAAGTTAAAGATTTTTAAACATCAATAATATATGGCCAATTCATAATCAATTATTTGAGATATATGATGCAAAACAATTAAGTTTACGTATAAAACTATGAGGCGTATAAGTGTTTTCGATTCTTTACATATTTTTCATTCGCTGTGGTTACCTCAGAAAAAAAACAATATGAAACTTCCGCTAAATATTTCTCTTTTAAATGTTTACTAGAAAATTGTAAAAAAAGACATCTCTTGGTGTTTTTCTACAAAAAATATCTAAAAAAAAAATTTATATTCAAATCCCGACACACAATACTAATCTATTTAAATCATTTTCATTTTATTTTCTATTTTTTCCAAATTTTTTATGCAGCCAATACTTAATCATCAAAACGTGTTGTTGCAAGTACTTAAATAGAGAAGAGCATTAGAAAAATAAAAATGAATAAATAAATTTTATTTATACAAACACACACACACCCACACAAACACAAACACATACACACAACCACTTCAATCCTTAGGAAAGCCTTTAGTTAAATTAAATATACAAATATATATAAAAAAAATGGAAACAACAACTACAATGCTTTAAATTGAAAAAGGATATGATGCCAAAATTGGAAATAAATTGTAAAAAATTGAATCAAATTCACATATAAACGACAAATAGACTATAAAAAAAAGGAGAATGCAATAAAAAAAGAAAAAAGAAGAGATAGATGGGACTGGTTGGTAGATGTAGACATATAAACTATATTTGAAGCTGGCATGCACAAACATGCACACACATGCTCATGTACAGTACAAGGCCAAAAATTTAAAAATTCGTTTAAACGAGACAATTAAGCAGTAAAAGTGGTTTAAAAATTTTCCTACCTGTCACAACAACAAGGTTACAAATATTTTTATATATTTCAATTGGAAAATTTTTAAATAAAAATCTTTAAAAATTGTCACAAGTCATAAGTGAGCTATATTTTCTTTTGATTAGTTTCTCATTTCGGTAAAAATTCTTTAATGTCATGACGTATGAGTTATTAATCAAATTCAAATTAATCATACGCTTCCATATGGTATTTTTTTTTGTCTTATTTGTCTGCTTTTTGTCCTAAATTTAGTATAGGGTACTTTAGACTGTACTACTGCTGCACAAAATTTCCTTGTTTTTTTCTTTGTTTGTTAATTTTTTTCCTTGCTTTCACAGAAAAAAGAATCAACAAATGCTGATACCAATTTTATGCTTGCAAAGGCATGAAAAGCCTTTGTTCGTGTCTATTTCACGTTAGTTTGGCTACGAGCCGTTGGTAAACAACAAAGTATGACTGTCATATGTATTCAAGCAGCAGTACGCTGACAAACAAACACTCAATATTTTATTTATTTTTTTTTTTCGTGCATCTCGCTACATATTGGCAGTACACAACAATATGAGCCCCCTTCCAAAAAAAAAAAAAAACGAATACAAACACGTAAATATGAAGCAAAGTAACTATTAGATGCAACATATGTTTTGTGATTTATACAGACACACACATATAATAGCCATATAAAGATGCACATAAAAGAGTATATCTTGGCGTCTAGATAGCAGAGTATAAACGTTACACAAGTTATATGACACACAGTGTTGATTTTTTAAAAACCCTCGGAATGCTATTTTTGGCTTAAACGTGCTGTGCACAATTTTTAAATTTTAAATTAACAAACAAATTTTCTAATAATTTTCTAATAATCTTTTGAGATTTTAAATTGTATTAAGAAATTTTTTTAAATGAATACATTACAGAAAAACACTTCCTAAAATATTTTAATATATGCCTTGAAAAAAAAACTTTTTCATAAATATTATTCGAATAAATATTATTCGAATAATTATTATTCGTGATTTTTTTCAATATTTCTAAAAATAAACCAAAAAAAAAAAAAAAAATTAAGACATGTTTCGAAAAATGTTTTTCAAACAAAATTGTTCAAATAATTATTCGAATAAAAATATTTGATTTATAGATGTGTGTGAAGATAAATATGCCGAGTTAAATATGTTTTGCGTAAGAGCTTACGTCATGACATATTTAACGCAAAAGCTAAATATGTTTACTCGGGACATTGCCAACATAGCTCGATGGAAATTTTTGGTTTTTTAACTTTTGAGTTAAATATGTCATGACGTAAGCTCTTACGTAAAACATATTAATTCGGCATATTTATCTTTGAAACAAAGCTATAAGTGAAAAGATTAGAATAAATATATGAAAAGATCATATAAAAAAATTTTTTTTTTAAATATATTAATCGAGTAGATCTAATCGAATACATATTCGAATAAAATTATACGATAAACAGCTATTTAAAAAAAAAAAAAAACGTATTTAAGGCAAAGCTGTTTCTTATTTAAAATTATTCGATTAAAACTACTAAAATTTTAAATAATTCGTATGTTATTAAACCAATAAAAATTATTTAAATACAATAGAACCTATTCGGCTCAAAGTTTTAATGTGATCTTTAAAATTTTATTCTTCATATAGATATCTTTATCCGTTGGTTCTACATTTTATACTGGCCCGCTCGAATAGAATTGATGGAGTACAAATTTTTTTGTATAATATTCTGCGATCAAAATCATTTAAGTACAAGTCCTTATAATTCATTTTATTTAATTAAAATAAATTGTGGAATATTTAATCTATGAAATTCATTCGAATAAGATAATAAAAATCTTTTTGTTCCTACAAAAACTATACGAATCAACTGCAGTGGAAATATTTAATTTAGTTTAATGAACCGCCAAAATGCGATAAAAACAAAATTATTCGAATACAAAAATATAATGATTGAAATAACACAAAACGTGACAAGTCATGTCTAAAGTGGTCGCCTAAAATTATATTAGAATCAGACAACAACAAATAGTTGCCCTAATACTCTACTACAGCAGTTTATTTATTTGATTGAAATTATTCGTATATTTATATTGGAATCGGAAAAAATTTTTACCATCATTATCATTTAAGTCTAAATCCGATTAAAAAAATTTAAAATAAAATTTATTCGATTGGAAAATTAAATCGAATTATTCAAATCAAATAATATTACTAAGACGAATAAGATATTTCGAATAATAACATTTTATTCGCATTTCGCTATTCCACCAATCTGGTACGGATAAAAGTTATCCGAATATCTTTACAATTGGATTTTTATATGGATGTGTCAGAATCTAAAAGGCCTAACTCCAAATTTTCAAAAATATCTAATTTTTTTTTAAATTACTATCTAATTAGCTGTAATACACAATACATACAAATAAACTTTTAAAATTACTTCCAAAAATTTTTATTTAAACAAAGAATGTTAAAAACAAAAACGATTAATAATACGAAAGAAAATATCCTAATACGAAGTCGTCCAAGGAGAATTATTCGAATAAAATTGAAACTGTTTAAATAAAACCAAGCAGTATTTGAATAAATATTATGCAAAACTTAAAATGTGTGAATAATACTATTAAAAAAAAAACTTGCATTAATTGAATTATTCATATGATAATTATTGCAACAAAAAACTAAATAAATAATCGAATAAAAGTGATTTGAACAAGATCACTAAAGCTTGAGTCTGTTCGAAAAAAAAAATAATTTAAATCGAAACTAATTTAAAAATAGTTCGAATCAAATTTTCTCCTCTGATATTATGCAACTATGAAATTATTCGAAGAAGCAATTATTCGATTAAGGATTATTCGAGTAAACTATAATAAAGTTAATCTAGTTAAAGGGTTTGAATCGAACATGTCATTGTTACAACATAAGCATTATTCGATTAAAAATAATTTAAATACGTCATTATTATTATCCGACGACGAAATTATTCGAACAGATATTATTCGATTCAAAATTTTTTAAATAAATTTCTTGCGATAAATATGTATTTGAAAAATATTAGAAATGTTCCTAATTCGTTAATCAAATCAAAAAAAAAGCTATTCGAAAAAAAATATCCGAATAAATTTATTCGAATAAAAATTATTCGTAGTTCACAAATTTGTATTTAAAAATCATAGAAGGTGCAACACAAAATTAAAAAAAAAAACTATATATAAATTTAAACGTAAAGACCTAATTTGGAACAAATTTCAGAAGCTTTCTATTATTTTGAACTGATTTCGCTAATAAAATTTTCACTATTTAGCCCTTCACTGTAAGGGAAGCAACAAATGAAACTAGTTGCTTGCTGGCAAACACAACTGAATTGTGTTGGGAAAAAAAAAACGAAAAAAAGAAAGGAAGAAAAAAGAAAAAAAAATAAACAAATGACTGAAAAAAAATACATATTGAAAATCAAATAAAACAAATTGTGAGCGCATAACAAGAGCCAAATGAATTATTTATGAAGTGGTTGTTGGGGCTGATATAATTTTTTTTTTTTTTTATTTTCACTCGGTCTTTATAATGTTTTCAACACTTTAACCGTACGGATTTGTTGGCAATTCAGTTGGTTGGATACTTTTATATTATTATTTTCACAGGCTCTTAATGCCGACAGACTACTTTGTCTGCCAAAGGCTTTTATACAATGAGGCAACATAAAATTGCTTTAAAAACTGCATATTGACATAAAGTGTTGTAGGAATTCTATGGTTGTATTTTTTTTTTTTTTTATTGAATTCCTTCCAACAGTGCTGATGACAGTAGAATGTGCAACTATTATTAATAGTATTGGATAATTTTTTTTTAAATATATATGAAAGGACAACAGCAACTTAGCTTATAATAATTTTACACCGAATAAAAGTTTTAATACTCTAGAGTAATTTAACTTTAATATCAAATCATGTTTGTAGTTTTTTAGCAATTTAAGAAAAACTGCTGGTAATTTCATTTAGTTGGTATACATTCGACCTTTTAAATTTGCAAAAAGACTTCCTTGTGCCAACTTATAATGCATAAAGCTTTTATTTTAATATAAATTTCCAGTTCCTTTTAACATTTTTCTCTATCTACAAACACAGTTTTTTATATTCCATCATTTATTTTTTGCTTGAATTGTAGCAAATTTCTGTTGTATGCATGTAGGCTTTTTATATCCTGTTTTGCAACAACTTGTTGCTTGTTAGCTTTCGAAGGATACAATATGAAATTCTTAATATGCAACAAGCAAGAGTTTTAACAAAGTACAATTTTTACATGCCTTTTAAAAATTTTATTATAAGTTCTTCTGTTTTTTTTTTATATATAGACATTGCTTATAAAATTCATGTTGCTTTTTAGACGAGTATATTATACATGAGTAGTTCAATACATTTTATTTTGCTTTCTGTGTGTGCTTTCAACATTTGTTTGTTAAGTTGAATTATTACAAAAGGAAATTGAATTTATTCTAATTTTATTGCTTTACGTCTTTTTTGTTTTTAGTTTTTAAGCTTAAACCAAGCAACAGATTTTTACATACACATTGAAAGTACCCAGCAGTTTTGTGAGTGAAAATTCAATTATGAAATGATCTCTGCTTGAAAAAATATTAGGAGAATAACATTTATCGTATTAAATATTTTTAAATGAATTGTTGTTTTACTATGAAATAAAACAATTTGAACTAAAAGTTTTGAATATAATTTTATTGGTCACTGTTTTTGTTGTCTTTATTCGAATAAAATCATGAAAAAAATTATTCCATTACAAAATGCCTCTTAATACATATTAAAATTTTTTCAATGAAATTTATTCGATTAAAATTTTCGACTAAAATTATTCGTCAATTATTAAATCGAATAAATTTTTTGCGATGAATATCATTCTAACCTAAAACAGAATAAAACTATTTTAATAAAACTTATTCGATTAAATTCAGTTATTTTGTATTAATATTTTAAGAACTGCAGGGTCTTGTGGTGTGCATATCTTATAAGAGTGTGTACGAAAATACGTATGAAAATTTAAATTGACAAGAATATCCGTTGGCTAATACAAAAATAAAAAAAAATATTTTAAAAGGACATTATAATAGAAAGCAAGGTCTTTGTACAGTAGTTGATTTCGTCTATTTATTTAAACAGGAAATACTAGAAAATTTGTTTGATTATGGATGTATGCAAGCAAGCATGTGTTTTAAAAACATAAAAAATAATACAAAAAGTTTAATGTGAAAATCAAAGACGAATAATAGATTAGCTTTAGCAAAAATATACAATTTAGAAAAACACCCCATATGAACTGAATTTTATAAAAAAAAATCCATTTAGTAGCGCCTTAGAAATATTAGAAATTCTGACAGGATTCTTAAGGCTAGCACAGTTAAGAAGAATGAATGCTAAGTAAATTACTACCGAAATTCGTCTATAGCAATGAAGACATTAGCATCATTATGACGCACTAGTTGCAAATTATTCGAATAAATTCAAATTACTCAGGACATTCGAATAAAATTACCCAAATTATAAACAATACTAGTTTCTACTTAATTTCGTTACCTTTTACTGCGGCTTATCGAACAAATTAAAAACTATGTATTTATAATATTCGACTAAAATTATTCGAAAAAAAAATCGATTAAAGCTTTGTGATATAAAAAAAGGTTGACCGAAAATAAGCGTAAAACATTATTCAAATAAAAATATATTTGGAATTATTCAATAAAAAATTATTCGGATGAGAAAATAATCGGTTAAATATTATTCGAATAAAAAAATTTTAATTAAAACTTGTTTGGAAACAAATAATTCATATTTAGCTTTTATTAGTATATAAAAATAAACGAGTTAAAAACATTCGAATAAAATCGAGTCAGTTTTCTACAATGTCATGCTCTATCATGCTCAAAATATCAAGATATTCCTAAAAAATATACTCGCATATAAAATCACTTGATTAATTTAAGTTTTAAGAACAAACACATAATCAAATTGGTTTTTTTACTTCTGTGACATATCAAAAGGGTTTCCTTTCTTTTATATCTTTGCCATTGAAGGATTTTCTATAAAAAAAAGTTTACACAGATGGAAGCAAATAAATAAAACCGGAAGTCATAAAAAGCTCGTACATTTATTACTTGCTTAAGGTCAGCTTAACAATTAAACCTTACTAAAAAATTTAAAACTAAATGGCTGCCAAATCATATGGCAAATATTCAAAACAATTGAGGCAAATAATTTTTTTAATTTAACACATCTTTCTTCTTCCTTAGATCAAAATTCTATCATACAAAAATTATATCTATCATATTTATTG
This sequence comes from Lypha dubia, assembly GCA_947311025.1. Classification (NCBI taxonomy): domain Eukaryota; kingdom Metazoa; phylum Arthropoda; class Insecta; order Diptera; family Tachinidae; genus Lypha; species Lypha dubia. The sequence continues at coordinate 26,114,623 of OX371263.1, read as the reverse complement.
CCCCAGCACCTACGATAAATTATATATACTTTTCAAATACTTTGACAGCCATCATATAACAAGTTAACAAAAATGATTTTAAATTAAATTTATAAGGAAAAAGAAAATTGTTAGATTTTTATTTCTGTCTTTCATCTGAAGCGCTCAAAACAATTCACATAAACATAAAAATTAAAAAGAAAATAAAAATAAAATGTTTTAGTTTTATAGAAACACATGAAAAATTTTATGCTTTAGTTTAATTATGACACTTTTTCTTTTAAATGTTTGACTGTATGAGTACATGCATGTGTTTTTATTATTAATATATGCAAACATTTTGCTTTACAAAACAAAAAAAAAAAACATGACAAAAGATTTTTCTCCTGTTGTTTTATATCCTTTAGTTAGTTGCCGTCGTTGTTCTGTAGTTGTTGTGCATATGACATTGATATTATGCTGTCAGTTACTTCTACTATAATTTTTTTTCTTTTTCTTCTTTATTGTTTACTCTTGTTTCAGAAATTTCAGAAGAACACAAAAAAAAAAAAAAAAAAAAAAAAACAGCAACAACATTAAATAATGTAGATGAAGCGAACCAAAACTGAACTCCAAACAGCCCAATAATAACAACATGCAACATTGCATAAATGTCCTCTTGGTGAATTTCGTAAATAAATTTTGATAAATTGTAAGCAAGTAAAAGCAACATAAGCAGGATTTATAAACGTAACAATAGTAACAATAATAACAACAAAAACAATAACAACAAAAATATGATAGACCCAACCACCCATGAATATAATCATATAAAATCACTTACACACACACAAACACTCATATGCACGCTTACCCATCAAGAAAAAGAAAGATTACGAAGGCCTTCTAGAAGGCCTCTGCACCCCTTCTTTTGGATGTGCAAGGCCTTCTCGCTTCCTTCTCGCTCCATCATATATTTTTTATACACGATGTCATTGCGGAGAAGCCCTTCCGCATTCGTTTATTTTGAGAGTGATTCTGAAAGGCCTTACAATCAATCGCTTTCCTTTACTTTGGAATATGTATAACACAAACAAATTTAAATCTCTCTTTCTCTCTTTTTCTCTTCTCCCTTCTCAGAGAAGCTAATTTGAAATGTGTTAAAAAAAGTAAATTGATTCAAAAACATTCCTAAGAAGGCGTTTAATAAGGCCTTAAGTTAGAAGGGGTTCTAAGTTTTCCCGCTGGGTATGTGTATATTCAAATATAAACTTACCCATACACAAAAGCATGTCAAACATAAAGTTTTACGCACTTAATGCATGTTCATGGAAAAAACGAAGAAGAGAAAGAGAGAGAGAGAGAGAGAGAGAGAGCGAGGGCTGAACTCATTCAAACTACATTAGGACTGGAACAACTGCAGCCTTGCCTTTTTAATCAATTATATATTAAATCTTCAAAAGACTATTGAAGCAGTTTTAAGCCATTGCTTTTACAGAGCTTTTTCGTAAGGCATTAATAGAGATCGCATCTAATGATTTGGTTTTTTTTTTTATTTTGTAGCTTAAGAGCTTAAGAGATTATTAGGGAAATAATTTATAAATGAGAAATTATTATTATCTAGGTGCATGGTAGTGCGCCAGGCCAAGTTCGGCCACACAGTGTTTACACGAAACCATTCGAGCTGTTTTTACCCCCCTCATAACTTTGCTCCTCTTGAACATATTAGAATGAAACTTGAAACATAAGGTTTCCCCACAGAATTGAACTCACAGGTTAAATTTGAAATTTCCCGAGATATTAAGTTGTGAAAAGTCCATAATTTAGTACATATTCACTGACTCACTGGATCACTCACTGACTCATCAATATTATTGGGCACTTCCAGTAAAGCTAGAGAGCTGCAACTTAGTACACAGGCAAGTAGTGATGAAAAATTACTGAAAATGATTTTTTAACGGGCACTTTTCATCTGGGGGGAAAATTATGCCCCTTCTTTGTATGGGGCACTTTTAGTATAGCTAGAAAGCTGAAATTTAGTACTTAGGTAGGTCCTGATAAAAAATAGCAAAACTAATTTTTAAAGGGACACTTTTCACCTGAGGGGGACTAATGTGCCCCTTCTTTGTTTAGGGCACTTCCATTATAGCTAGAAAGCTGAAATTTGGTACACAGGTAGGTCCTTACGAGCAATTAACAAAAATTATTTTTAAACGGGCTTTTTTCCTCCTGAGGGGGACTAGAGTGCCCCTTCTTTGTATAGGGCACTTCCAGTATAGCTAGAAAGCTAAATTTTGTACACAGGTTGGTAGTGATGAGAAATTACCATAAATGATTTTTTAACGGGCACTTTTCATCTGGTGCGACTATGGTGCCCCTTCTTTGTAAATGACACTTCTAGTACAGCTAAAAAAGCTGAAATTTTCTACACAGGTAGGCCCAGATAAGCAATACATATAAATATTTATACAAAAAATAACTTAGAAAAAAAGAAGTGAGATCCACACAAAAACACAAATGTGAAAATAAGGCCAAGTTACTATCCAAAAAATTTCGGGCGTAAAAAGTACTGAGATCAAAATTACCAAGTTCTTGATAGGTACAATTCCATCTCATTTCAAGGCAACCTGTAAGCTTGGCAAAATTTTTTTGCCTTTATAATATGGAAAAGAATTCTTGGAAAAATTTTGCCAAGCTTACAGGTTGCCTAGAAATGAGATGGAATTGTACTTATCAAGAACATGGTCCTTATTTTGATCTCAGTACTTTTTACGCCCGAAATTTTTTGGATAGTAACTTGGACTTATTTTCACATTTGTGTTTTTGTGTGGATTATTAGGCTTACGTTCAGTTTTATTGAATTCGTGAAAATTCAAATTACTATGAGTTTTTTATTTTTTGAAAAAAATTATCAGTATCCCGATTAAAAAGCCGCTACACCTCTCATCAGCGTTCGTTTGTTCATTTTTACACTTGATGTAAAGTGGGAAGAATATCAACTATTTAACCAAGTTTCCAACAGAAATAGAATACGAGAATTGTTATAATTCCTTTAAATTTTATTTTCAAATATTGAAACGATTTTGGGTTGTCCGAAATTCCCCACTAATATTCAACAAAATAATAAAAATATAACATTTGATTAAAACATGCTTAAGTTTTTTTTAATTAAAAGCTTTTTAAACGATTTAAAGAAATAAATGTTTATGTTTTGTTAGAAAAACTTTTTAATTTATCACTGTTTTAAGCATCTCTACGAAAAGCTTTCTATTTTGTATCATTTTATTTTAAAAAATTATTTAAAAAAATTTTTGTTTTCATAAAAATTTTTTGAAAAAGCTTTTGCGACAGTTTTGAAATAAACTACTTAAGAACACAAAAATACTAATGGTAAAAATTCAGGTTTAAAGCTTAGTAATTATTAAAGTTTTAGATAGAGCTTCTGAATGCTGTACAAAAAAAAATTGATTTTGTTTATAAATCTATATAATATTTTTATATTATTTTATAAAAAAAAACCTTTTATTAAGCTTTAAAAGCTCTGCTAAATCTGCAAAATTGTATGTATAAGCTTTTCTGCATTAATTATTTCTTTACTTGTTGTAACCTTTTAAAAAATTAAATTTTTAATAAATATTAGCGCATTTTAATGTTGAAAACATTTAATCAAAAACAAATAAAAAGATTTTTTCAACTATTTGTAAGAAATATTAGCGTATGTTTTCGTATAAATATTTTAAGTTACCAACTACACTTTTACTCCTATTTAACATGTTGCTATCCTTACAGTGCATAACAAGTTAGCTTTGATATGTATGTATTTATGCTTGCATAAGTCCTTGTATGCATGTGTATTGGGTCTTTTGCCATTATATGCTTGTACGTGTGTCAGTGTGTGTATGTTTTCTGCAATAAAATGCAATTTAAATTGCATTTTGTAACAATTTCTGTTTATATGCAACTGACAGTGCATACAATAGCAAATATTTTTTAACATCTACATACAATGCATTTAATAACACTTTTACATAAACACATGCACACGCATACGCCGGAGGAGGATACATCACAAAGAGAGGTAGTGTAATAGGGAGAGAGAGTATGAGAGTTAACAAATAAAAGACAATATAATGAAGCTGTAGCTTACGTGTATAAGATCTAAGGGGTTATCAGACAGGAAACCAGGAGTAGTATCAGCAGCAGCAAAAGCTTGTTGTATAAGTTTAACTGTTAAAATTAACCAAAAAAATTTATTTGTTTGCTTATGGCTTACGCTTATGCAATGCTTGATTACCAACGAATACTTTTATTACGTACACTTTTCAGTCATTTTATTTCAAAAGCTTTTTTTTAATATGTTTGCTTTGTTACATCACTCACAGAAGTTGTTGTTGTTGTTGTTAATTTTGTTTAATTCGCTTGTTACCCAATTATGAAAACTAACAAATGAAATTTGAAGAGTACTTTGAGAAATATTCCAACTTTGTTTATTGCAAAAATAATGGAATAGATTCGCTACAGAAAACTATTAATTATAGCAAGTGATGTGTCATATTTCATATATTTTTTTTTTTTGTACATCATATTTTCGTAGGGCATTACAAAGTCGTTATTTATCTAAAATTTAATTTATCTCGGTATAGATTAAGCAATTGCTGTTAGTGTTTGTTATATTGTTACATGTATTGTTTGTTGTTTGCAACAGCTTTTGCTGTTATTGGTTACATAAGCAACAACTTTGTATGCATCAAACGGTTTAGCAAAAAAAAAATATATATCATAAATAAATCTAAATACATTTAATTGGTTTTATAGTTTTCAGTTGTCGTATGTTGCTGGTTTTTCTTTCTCTCTTGTTGCTGTTATGATTGTTGTTGTCGTTGTTGTTGTTAACCTTTGGTAGTTGTCAACAATTTGGTTGGTGTTATTTAATGTTTTTAGTTTTTATATATTGGTATTTCGTTTGTTTAATTTAAAATCACGTTTTAAATTTAAATTTTAACATGTGTTGCCATCTATGATTTATTCTTCTTTCAAAATGGAATTTTAAGTTAGAAATTTTATAGTTATTTTCAAAAATTTAAAACAAAATTCCATAGAAATGTTTATTCTTATGGTTTATCTGAAGTACAAAAATAAATAGTAGGCATTTATGCGTGACCTGGAAACATGGAAACATCGACCATGGGGTCATGCTAGCATTGTAGAGACCACTGGAATTATTCCTGATCTCATTGATGATTACATTCCAAAACCCTCCGTTATAGAGTATTTAACTACTCTTTATCGGAGGACCTCCCCCTACACCGCATGGGCCCTATGAGTATTCACGGATGGCTCAAAACGAGACAACAAATTGGCTACGGTACTATCGGATAATGAACAGAGTTATGGAAATCATGACCGACAGCAAACTGGAAATAATTGCACTCTCGGGTGTGTATACAACATCCCTTCTTACCCTGGAGTGTAGGAAGTCACTTAATACAGTGGCTAATCATTCTAGTGTTACCCTTATATGGATAAGGGGACACGGGGAAAACCTAGGCAACTTCATCGCTGACAATCTGGCCAGGAGAGGCACAGAGCTAGAGGCAGTTGATATTGACAACTTCTCTCTTGGCCTGCTGGAAGCGAATTGGGGAAGCTCTTATGCACATGGCACAAACCAGATGGTTTAATGAGCCAACCAGCACCGCACCACAGCAAGGACATTATGGCCTCGCTTAGACGTCAACAGAACCAAAAATCTGTTGAAATTCCCCAAAACGCAATTGCGCAATATTGTAGCCACAATCACAGGATACTGCACCTTCAGTACCCATGCCAGACGCATGGGTCTACCATATTATGAATACTGATCCAGCTGTAATGACAAGGAAGAAGAAGAAGAAAGCATCGCACACCCTCTTTGCCTCTGCCCGGCTATGGAGGTCCACCGCCTTCGCTTTCTAGGCAGAAGATCCTTCAGTGCCCTCTCCGAGCCCAGGAGGAACATTAGGAGCAGTGGATGGTTCGCCCAATAGCGGGTTTGACATCCTGCCCGTTTCACAGCAACTATCATCCCTTGCTTTGACTTTTTCCACCTGTTTTCGCTGTCTTCTCTGTGTTCTCTGTCCCTCTTTTACCTATTTAACTCACCTAATCTCCCTTTCTCTAATGCTATCCTTTACTACAGGCAACACAACAGGACCACATCAGGACCCAAGTGAGCTGGAATCTAACCTTCTTCTTACCAGAAGCCTACTTACCTAACCTAACCTATGCCTGACCTTGAGATAAATAAAGCTTTTTTAATACAGGCTTTCGTATAACTGTCAAAACAAATTTCACATATTGCCAAAGCTTCTTTACGAAATGGATAAAAAAAATCGTTTTTAATTTTAAAAAGACAAAACTTTTAAGTGCCTAAATAATATAATATTTAGCTTTATATTTAGTAAGCTTTTAGCAAACCTTAAGCTTATTTTTGAGAAAGCTTTTACAAAATTTTTTTTTGCTAATTATTTTATTAAATACTTAATTGAAAGATTATAGAAAAAAGTTATAATAAAAAATTTTTATAAAGAATAGTTTAAGAAATCATCAAAAGCTTTTTTTCTCTTTTGCCAATAAAATTATAAAATAGCTTTTTTAATGGAAAATATTCTCTGCAACTGCAGAAATATGAAAGTTCCAAGAGATATGTTTGCATTTAATTTGTAAAAAAAGCTTTCCATCATAAAAGCTCTCTATAAAGACATAAATTATTTATGATCGAATATTTGAAAAACGAACAATCTTGCTCGATTTAATAAATATTATTGAAAAATCTTTTATAAAACTTCTGTCTAAAGATTTTTAAGTTAAAAATGTAAAAAAAAGCTTTTTGAAATTATTACGAATTTGTTAGCAAAATAATAAAAAACTACTGTTCATAGCGAAGCTTTTACAAAAGTTTAAATTTAGCACCTTTAAAGAAACTTGACTCAAAACAAAGTGCTAAACTTTTTCTCATTATATTCAATATTTTTAAGTTGTTCATTTGTTTGTCTTCGATAAGTTGTTAATCGTATGTCTTACAAAAAAATTGGTTATGAATCGTAATGCAAGAAAATATTTGAGTTGACCATGAGTTGTAACATTAAAAACTCAATTTGATTAGTTTGATAAGGGGACATTAGTTTTGTCTGTAGTAGTAACTTTGCTTGCATATACTTATTACACTGCGAGCTTTTTAAAAATTTCTTTTAATTTGATTGTTATGGACATTACCTGAAAGGTAGACCAATTTAATACTCAATAAAAAAATCATTATTAAAATTGCTGAATTGTTTAGCTGCATGCCTATAAAAATATAAATATTGTGATGAAATTTTATTCTTAAAAATAAATAGTGCTTAAGAAAAACTTCAATAAAAAACTACCAAAATTCTTAAACTCACAGAAGTGGTTCTCAGCAACTGCTTCGCATGAGTGGAATTTCAAACCTTGTGGTATTTTCTACGACCTTCGATTCGAAATCAGACTTACGATTCTCCAGTTTTATTTACACCAAACAATTTTTTTTTTTTTGGCTTATTGGCCTCATTTTGAATTATAATTTGAAATAAACCAAAAAAATTTCATTTGTAATTGGCTTTAAAATACTGTTAAGCTTTTGCAGTTGGTTAAAAGCAGCAAAAGAAATAACCCTAAATCCACTGTGCTGGGCTGTAAACTCGTATAATACGCATCAATGCCTTCCAAATTCGTCCACATACACACTCAGAAAAACATATACACACATACGCACACACACACACAATATTGTGGCATGAAACTACACTTAATTCAGTAGAGAGTATAAAATATTCATGCATCTCAAATATGTATAATGAAACGCAATCTAAAACTAAATTATAAACATGTTTGTGCATGCATTTTTTTTCTTTCTGCGTATACTCGCATTGGATTTGGCTGACTGAGTGGTGTTTCATTATACACAACTATATGAGAGTTTCTAAACTATTTTGCCATTATTAAGCCAAGCTGTCGCTTGTTTTTTTTTTTTTTTTCATTAGATAATGTGTGTGTGTGTGTGAGTATGTTTTGCTGCATTAGCATGACTGTATTTGTTTCGGTTTTCCATGAATATCCTGATAAAATATTTTAGCCAAAAGAAATTGTAGTTATTTTAGATTTCTTCCTCTTTTCCTTCCTGGTCCTGAGAGAATATCCTCAATGTCAGTATTTTTATAATACGAGCAGGCGTCAGCTTTTAAAATTAAAAAAAAAAAAAACAAATTAAATTGAAGAAAATATTTTGGAAAAAAAAATAAAAGCAAAATGAACAAACCAAACAAAATTATGGCCGCCATATTAACGATGACAAAATCAAACCAGAAAAAATTGTGACAAAAATAAAACTTTAGTGACTTGTTGGGTCTCTGGTTGCTTCATTGGCTGAAAAGCTGATGTGTTTATATTTGTCCTTCACATGGCTGGTTGATGGTTTATGTTCATCGTTCGTTGGTTGTTTATTTAGCTGCTATTTTTTGCAGTTTATTGTTGTTATATTTTTTTTTTCTTTTTGTTCTTGCAACTGCTTTGTTTTGCTACTGTCAATGCTGATAATAAACTCTTTGGCTGCTGTTGATGCAATTGCAAAAGCATTTCCACGCATATTAACATAATCAAATTGGATTTGTATATCATCATACTTTTACCACTCGCAAAAAAAATCTCTCTTTTTTCATAATCATCATCATCATCCTTGTTTATTTTATACGGTATATGGCATTTCGACCAACCACCGCCTAGACCACAGGCAATAATATCAACATCAAATAATTTAATTTTTTTTTTTTGTAATTTTTTTCCACAACCCACTTGTTCATCATTTGCAATTATAAATACAGCTTGTTGTTGTTCGCTTAACTGTGTATATGTGCTATGAAGAGTGTACTTATCTGTGTATCTGCGTGTGTGTGTGTGTGTGTGAGAGAGTATGTTTCATTGTGATAGTGCTGCCATTACTGATGATGATGAGCTTAATAATGTGCAACAGCAGCTTCAATGTGTGGCTGCATCAAAATCAACTTTAAATATTGCAGTTTATTTACAGAATGCACAAAAAAAAGAATTATAAAAAAAAAACCAACATCAAAATAGTTGACCTTTTTCATTAAGGTTCTCAAGGATATTAAGGAGTGCGTATTTTTAAAACAACAATATTTAATTTACAGTAATTTGAAAACTTGATAAAAACAACAATCAAATTGACTCTTAAAAATATATTTATTACTTCTCAGCTAAAAAAAAAACACTTTGTATGAATCATAACTCATTGGATAGAATAATTAAGTATAGAAGGTTTTCCAATAGGGATGATATGATTTTGAAGTGACGTTTTCGCCATTTTTAATATGTCATGATCTTTCATTTGTTTTTCATTGTATTCAGTAGTGTTTACAATTTCATCATGGAGAGATATACGCAAGAACAACTTTATAAATTATTCAGTTTTATGAAGAAAATAATCGTTCTCCAATTGCAACTTTTGGTGCGCTTTTGCCATTTTATAGTCGTAACAATCGTCCAAGTGTGCTCGCTCGATGTAATTCAAATATTGGTGCCGTTCAGGAAAGAGTTGCTGAAGACCGCAATTTGTCGATTCCAAGACGTTCTCAAAAATTGGGACTGTCTCAAACCACAACCTGGCGGATTTTGAGAAAGGATATGGGTTTGCATCCGTATAAAATTGTTTTCACTCAAGAATTGAAGCCGGACCACCGTATACGTTGTGAATTTGCTGATTTTGCCTAAGAACAACTTCAAAAGTTTTGAGATTCGTTTATTTCAAGAAATTGTAATATTGAATGGGTTTTTTGAAGTGATTGGTCTTTCGAAATAAACCAGACTCTCTTTAAGCTTTACAAGTCAATATTTAACGAGCCATTCATGACATACGACTTGATTTAGTGGAAAAAGTTCTCAAAAATTGGGTTCATCGAATTTGTTACTGCTGAAGCAGTCGTGGAGGCCATTTGAATGACGTTTTATTTAGAACTTAATTGTATCGATTGTTCTTTACATTAAATAAAAAACTTTTGAATTTCCTTAACAATAAGTGTGTTTTCTTTTTAAAGAAATCATATCACTCTTATTCGAAAACCTTTTGTTTCCTTAAATGTTCTTCATCTTGAATAAAGTGCGATTTCCGCTGCTAAATTGATTTAAATTATCTTGAAATATCTATTGTTTCATAATTCAACTATATTATGATTTTCTACACATAATAGTATATGTATTTTCAGAATCATAATATTTTAGGACAGTTTGTTTGCAATCAAACTCGTGGGTATAAAATAGATATTGTAAATGACTGCTTTCAAAAGGGCTTTTGATTTTAATTATGAGAATTTATCGTAGTTTTTTTTCTATTCCTTTAATGTTATTTACATAAAAGCTATAGAAAATAGATGGCGTTTTCACAACAAAGACGTAAAATTTTAGTGTAAAATTTGTATGAAAAGCACTGAGATTTTTAAGTGATTTCCATAAAAATTTTACATTCATTCGTGTTGGGGAAACACCAGCTTAATGTTTAAGTTTTCGGTCTTTTTTATATAAAAAAACTAAATATATATTAATACCATTTATCAAAATATGGTTGTAAAGTGGGCATTATAAATAAAATATGATTAGTTTAAACCATATTATGTTAACATAAAATTAACTAAACATGTGTTAAGCAATAATACTTAATTTATAAGTTTTTTTCTTCATACGTTAGAGTTATTTTAGCCCAAACTATATACGAGTATTTCAATCATAATATGATTTTTCCTAGCGTGTAGCAACAATGTTACAATATTTTTTGGTCAAAAATAAAAGTACTTAACTGTATTACAATACAATTAAATATGTTTTAACAAAAAAAAAATATATATAATTTTTTTTAAATATGGCTACTAAAGCAGCATTTATATATTTAACTTTTCATATGCAATTATAATATGATTAGTTTTAATCATTTTATATTTGTATATAATTAAAATATTTCGTATAATATAAAACTAAATTATGATTGAATGGTATAACAGTTGGATTTGACACTAACCATATATTTCAATCGTAGTATGTATGTTGCTATTAGGTTATGGTTACCTCAACTATGTATATTTTTCTTTGTGTAAATTGGTCCCTTTTACAAATTCATCGCGTTAATAGGTATTCAATATTGATTGTAAGCATATAAGAGTCGCTTTTCAATAATTTATTTTATTCTTGATTTAATGGCGTTTGCCATAAAATTAAGAAAAGCAACAATTATCTTATGCTGTGCCTTAAAGAGAAATATTAGAAACGATTTCATTCCTAAGTATGATGACCGTAAATATGGATCTTAAGTTACACGCATACTAACATATATAACGCTGCCTTATTATAGAAATTCTTTCAACTCGATTTATTTTTCAATTCGCATATTTTTTGCTAGGTAACCCCACGAATAATCGAAATATAAACAGAACGCAAATTGAAAAAAAAAAAAACATGTAAGTATCAGTTAGCTCCTTTCTACATTAAGGTAACGATATGTACCATTATTTGCCACTACCAGTATGTTACAGTGAAAAACAAATTTGAATAAATATGTTTACTTTTTTTTAGCACTAAGCAAAATAATCCTGCATTGTTTTGCTATTGTTCCAAAAATTGTTGTTTTAATGATGAGGATAATAAGGATATTTGCTGAAAAGCTCAAGACAATATAAAATAATCTTTGGTATACATTAAAGCAACAATATATGTACACATACATATGAACATACATAGATATTTTATTGAAGAGTTTGTAAGATAATTAAAAACAGCTTAACGAAAAGCTTAACATAAAATAAAACAAAAGCTTATAATTTAATAATTATAAGGGATATTAATTTTCAAAATTGCCAGAATTAAATCAATTGATTGAGAACAATATATAAATTCTTTTTATTAAAGAAAAGCAAGCTTAATGTTATTTCATTAAAATTTAAATTTTATTTTAACCAGTTTATTAATTGCTGTTGTAGTGGTAGTTGTTGGTGTTGTTTTTGTTTTATTTTCCTTTAATGATTTATTGCATAATTCATGCTATTAATTTTATATGTATGTTTTATTGAAATTTAATCGCACTTCATACTTCAAAAAAATATATTCATAATTAATATCACTCATACGTCACTTAAAAAAGCTTTGTTGCACTTTATTTGTCACCCAGGGTTTTTTCATTATTGTTGTTGTTGTTGTTGTTGTCGTTTTATTTGTGTTATTTACATAACTTGATTTCTAGTATATTTGATTTTTTAAATAAGCTTAAGCAAAAAAAAATTGTTTCCATCACTCTTTTTGTAGATTTTAATAACAAACGAACGTTTGTAATCAGAGATTAATTAGTGTGAATGTATTGATTTTTGGTTATACGATAAAAATTATTCAACTACACAATTATGATAATTAAAATGAGAATATGTGCGTATGTATGTTAGTTTATAATAAAATACAGTAAAGCATGGATATAGTATAAGCACATGGATGCTTTCAATAAAATTTTTCTTATATCCAAAGTATATCAATATCAAGTACATGCATCTCGCCAACAACATAAAAAATAAAAAAACAACAGGCTTTTTGTTTGTGTAAAATAAATTTACAATTGTCAAAAATAGCTCAGTAGAAGAACTGTTAAGGAATGATTCTACGGATCATAAACACTTTTTTAAAACATTCAAGAGTTTTTTCATAATGATCCTAATTTTAGTGAAAATAGTTAATTAAAAAATTGCTTTAAATCACCAATAAATTCACTCAAAATTTAATTCAATTAATCTTTTTAGTGATGTGAATGCATGCGAGAATTTTAAATTCGTGAAGAGTGCATTCGTGATTCACATTTTGTGTAAAATTAGTCAATTAAACTTTTTGTAAATCTTTTTTTTTATATTATTACGAATAAACGTAATTATTATACGAACTTATATTGATGTACATATGAAAAGTAATATTATCAGGCTCAAGTTCAGTTTTATTGAATTAATGAAAATTCAAAATTACTAAGAGTTTTTTTTATGTTGGAAAATATTATTATTTATATCCAATCAGTTTTTAGCAGAACGTATCAGTACTGATTTCACGGCCGCTATACCTCTCATCAGCGTTCAATTGTCCATCTTTACAATTTTCGTAAAGTGGAAGAATATCAACTATTTAACCAAGTTTTCAACAGAAATAGAATACGTGAATTAATTTAATTCATTTTTATTCTATTTTTACGTATTGAAACAAGTTTGGTTAGTACGAAATTCCCCATCACTGGTTGTAAATCATTTTGAATAAACAACTAAATTTTAATAATTCTGTTACAGCTCTGCTCAGCAGAATTTAAAGAAAATTGTGTAGAAAGAAATAATTAAAAAATTTTGACAATAGTCAATGAAAATATGTATAAAAAAACACGATCAGCTGTGCTCCTGTATATATTTTTATAAATATACTTTGGTTACATCATTTTACAAATTAGCGATTCCCTCTTCCAAGAGAAACATTCAGTATCTCTAAAAAAAAAATAGACTACAACTTGATTGGTCATAGTGGGCATTTTCTTTTTTGCTCCCACTGTACTCTTTAATTATCCTAACATACACAATGATGTACGATGAAGCACTACAAAAAAAAAAACCTTTGGAAAAAAACAAAAAAAAAAAAATATCATAAAATTTACAAAGACAACAAGAAATAAATCATGGGTAATAAGTTTATACAACATATCATATATTAAACATTATTTAATGTTTTATAATAAATGATATTTGCAAAATAAAATTATAAAAAAAAAAAAAAAAAAACAAACAACACATTTAAATTTGATAATAATATGATTGACTACCTTTAGCGCGAGTAATTTAAAACCAGAATAATTTTCCGCAAAGAATAAAATTGCATAAATATGAATATGATGAACACTTACGCACTTACTGTACAGATACGTATACTAGTATACGAGTATACAATATCAAAAAAAAAAAAAAAAACAAAAACTAAAGGTGTATAAATTTCATAAATCACAGTACGCACTCAAATGCACTTCAATATAAATTCTTTTTTTTTGATGCGTTAAAGAGAAAAATATGAAAACACGAATTAAATATTTGAAGAGGGGCCAGAAAATAAAAGTAGCAGGAGCTGGATTAAATGTGATTACGAGTGCGAGTATATTTTTGTATTTATATAACGATTGTTTGGCATTTTCCACCAAAATTTAATCAAATAGAAAATCTGAAATGTAAAATGAAATATTAACATAAATGATATGAACGCATAGTGACTGAAAAGCTGGCTGAATGATAGATAGACAGACTGACTGGCTGGCTGGGTTGTTCTGTATGATTGACTGATTGTAGAAATGAATGAATTAATGATTGAATGCTGGTTGATTCGTTGGTTGGTTGGTTGGTTGTTTGTTATTGCGAAGCAAATGAGTGACTGAGTGGAGTTTGACTATTGATATGGCTGTGTTAAAAATTATATAATATATGTACATACATACATATATAGAAAGGGTTTTCCAATAGGTACTTGACAACTTTGAATTTAATTTGTGAACGCCAAATTTCACTGATCATCTAAGTGTTAAGAAAGGAACTTCAGTAAAATCAACATTTTCATCATGGTAAAGTACGAACGAACGAACAACGTATGCAATTTATAAATATGTACTACCGAAATTCGGTATCGCTGACCGCAAATTTAAGAGCGTCCAAAATCATATTCAGTCATAAAGCCCATTTTTGGCTCAATGGGTTCGTCAATAAGCAAAATATGCGTTTTAATTAAAGAAAAAAGTTATCAAGTCCTTCTTGGGAAACCCTATATATATTGTTCTTGTTGTATGTTATATACTTTATGTATATGTAAAGTAAGTAAAGAGCTTGAACAAATTGTTTTTAAATTATTTATTAGACACAAAAATATAAAAAATATTTACATTTTTATCATTTTAATTGCCTTGAAAATTTGCCACCAATTTGCAATTAATTGTAAAATTCATTTGCTTTAGAGTAACGCAATAATGTATAATTCTCGTATTGTAATTCCACTTAGGAATTTTAGAAAAAAAAGACAGGATTTACATTAAATAACTTTGTTGCATGCAATTTTTATTTGTAAGTAAGACTGTTGAAATCGAAATGCGTACATTTTATGCATCTCTCTCTCTCTCTCTCTCTCTCTTTCACATTTAACCAAAAGAGAGTTTCGTAGTGTAAATGCCGTCTAAGTTTGAAATTTACAAGCAATTAGGCCGCCCTGACCAATGATGTAAGATATTAAATACACCTGAACACATACATGCCATAGAGTATAGTGACTTTTCAAAACAGCAGTGTTGCTATGTTCTTCCGTGTAGCTTGTGATATTAATTAATGTTAATATTTGCTTTATTACTGGCAGGTTTGTTTCATGTCTGAACTGTTTCGTATTAAATATTAATCCTTATGGCATATCACTTTGAACATTTTGCGATGTTCTTACGGGTATGTGCAAAATAATTAAATAACATTTTCTTATTTCATAGAAATTATCTGATTTTTATAATTCTTTAATAAAAATATAAAGTTTATTCTAATATGAAAATTACGACTTATAGCATACTTGGGAAGCGATTCACTTCCATATTTTACATCATCCTATATTAGTAGGGTTCCTTCGTGTTAGTTCGGAAGTTATGGCTTTGGTTTCGGGCAAAGACCCGGGGTATTTACTGCAGACAAAGTAATCGCAGGCGGGTTTTTTTTTATATAAAAAAATATATATATACATAATTTGATATGTATTCAAATTTGATCCTGAGAAATATATTCACACAAGTTTTAGTCAGTTCTTGCCTCTTTGTTTTGTGTACGTTTGAGCTAATAGCAATTTTGTGAAGCAGTTTTTTTCTCACTTTTTTCTTTTTATTTTTTTATTAATATTTGTGCTCATATTTGTTTGTAAAAAGGGTGCTGTTCTCAGTGTCAGCTTTTTAAAAAAAAATTCGAATTTTGATAAAATTTTAATTTAATTTAATTAAATTATGAATTTTTTCCCGTTTAAGCGATTTTTTTTACATTTGGGCGTTTTTTTTTTATTTAAATGTTCTTTAGCAGCTTATTTTTGCCTTTCTATATTTTTTTCAAGTTCGATAAAGTTTTATTCGTTTTGTCGCATTTTTCTTCAAATATAAATATATTTTTGTATGGTTCGCAAGAAAAAATTCCATTTAAGGAAAAACATTTTTTTTTGCATTGCCAGCATTTTTTTTTTTCTTTTCTTATTTTATAACTCAATTAGTTTCCTTGCATAACTTTTCAACGTTGGATGATTTTTTTCGTCTTAGCAATTTATGACGACCACTTCGAATTGTTGGTTCTGCCAACTTTTTTTATTTCGCCGCTTATTCGTATTGTGTATTGTTATTTTTGCGATTTTTTTTCGCTTGGGCGTTTTTTTTTTTTTATTTATATAATTCTGAGTTAGTCAAACTTTTTTTAGACTTGTAATTTTTTTTAGCGTTGCTTTACGTTTTGTGATTTTATTCGTCAAAATAGGAGATATATAATTTTGAATTTTGTCGGTTTTAAGTAATTCGAAAAATTTTTATTCGTTTTGTTGCATTTTTATTTATATCAGTTTGTAGTTCGCAAAGAAATTTTCCACTTTATCAAAAATTTTTTTTTGCGTTTCTGAAATTTTTGTTTTCTTACTTCTTGGCTTAATTTCATTTCATGCACTTCGAGTTGTTCGTTTTGAAGTTTTTTTGTATTATTTCGGCGCTGTTTCGTTATAATTAGTGTTATTTTTAAGATTTTTTTTTTGTTTTGGCGCTTTTTCATTTATATCAGTTTGTTTAGTTTTAGAGATAATTTCGTGTTACTCAACCTTTTTTTTGTGGAATTGTTATTTGTGATATTGTTGGTTTTTACGATTTCGTTCTTCTAAATTTTTTATATTTTTTCGTTTTGCGATTTTTTTTTTTTTCGTTTTGGCGCTTTTTCATTTATGTAAGTATGTTTTGTTTAAAAGACAATTTTGAGTTTAGTAAATTTTTTTTGGACTTGGTTATTTTTAGCCATGTGTTACATGTTGTGGTTTTATTGGTTTTTACGATTTTGTTCTTCTAACACCCAATTAACACAGTGATTTTTAGTCATGACTAAATGTCATGATAATTTTTTTTTTTTAATTAGGACCAGCACCCAGGGGATGGATGACCCCTAAATATGCAGTGCACTGTGCTGGAACTCAGGGAGAGGGATAGAGTAGAGAAGATAAATGTTGAAAATTTAGAAGACTTAACTCTTTCACAACTCTGTTTTGAGCGTTTTGTTAATTTTAAGGCAGTGTTGAGGTGCCTCCGGTGTTAAGTAGACGCATTAACTTTGTTAAGCTGTATTAGCAGGCATTTTTTAATAGTTTTACTCCGCCGATGTTTCTGCTAACCGACGAAGGAGGGCGATTTTGTGTACACTAGCTTGGGTAGCATCAATCGCTGTAGGAACAGTTTTTTAGTGACCAGTGCTATGCCTTCATCACTTAAATAGTCCGACAACAATCAATATAATGTCTTACTAATGTACATTAGAGAAATTAATAATGTCGATTGATTTGCTCTAGCCAGGGTTTGAACCCAGGCCCCAAATCATTGTTTGCTTAGCAGTCAACGCCCTAACCACTTCAGCCAACACCACCCCCACGAGCAGGTTAGAGAAGAAAGACGGGTAGAAAAGTAATCATGTTTTCTGTTTTACATGCATTTTTTGTATTTCCCTTTACTTTTGTTTTGGTTTTTGTTATTATGTTTTATTCTTTTCTTACTCTCAAAGAGGATTGAGCGATTATACGCTAAAAACACAACACTTCAAGAGAAATAATCCATGCTTAAAAAATAATAGTATATTTGCAAGAGGATTTACGAAGATACTTTCAAAGATAAGAAGAAAAAATTCATGAATTTTTAGTCATCGTATAAATCGGCTGTAAGTTTCTTTTGTTCTTTAAAGTTTAAAGTTCTTTTAAATTTTAGTGATTTTTTTTTCGTTTTTGCGCTTTTTTTAATAATCTTTTTTTGCATTTTGAAGATAATTTGTAGCGGAAAAGGTTTTTATATTTTGGATTTATTACTTTTGACAAATTGGGGAATTTTTTTTTTCGTCCAAGCAGGTTTTGAGAGTTTTTACTATAAAATTTTGCACAAGCTGCCAAGATTTCATGTTTTTCTTTAATTTGAAAAATACCACTCACTTACAAAATTAAATTAATGAAATTTCATTAAATTATAGAATAACCTATAATATTGGTTTATAAATTAAATTAATCTTCCAACTAGAGTGATATAAGAATTCGATGATATGCTAATTTATTTGCCATTAGAAAGAAACAAAACCAACATGCTTAAAAAGCACCCTGTACTCTCTGCAAGTTGTATGTGTATCCATTGAAATAAAATTATTGAACGATATGATGTTTGATACGTTCCTTCTCGATTCATATTTACGCATACATACAGACAAAACATAAATATGATTGGATGTTTAATAAACCTTGATGCGGATATAACTGACATAATGACATTAAGCACAATTATTTACGCATGCAATTTAAATATGATATTAAATATCAAACAATATTTTATATAAAATACAGCAGTAGTAAAACTGTAACCCAAACCCTTTTTTTATATTTTTCAATACAAAACACACAAAACTGACACACAGTTGTTTGTAATGTTTGTAAAATTTTGTTTGATATTTAATTTGATGCAAGTGGAAGTGTGTGTGTGTGTGTGCGTATGTACGTATAAGTATTCGCATTTAAACATGGGCGCAATAAAAATGAAAATATGAAAAATGTAATATTTTAATAAAAAGAAGAAAAAAGCAAAACGGTAGATGATGTATAACTTTTCATTATAATAAATTTTTTGTTTCAATTTAATGTATCTATATTTATTTTTCGTATTTATCAACTGCATATTTGTGTTTGGTTATTTAAATCTTTCCTATAGAATTAAATTTCATAAAGAACGGTATAGTTTTAGGGGCATCAAATATATATCAAATTTACAGCATACCTTAAGGTGCGTTAAAAGTGTTGTCAGTAAAAAAGCAATTGTTTTGAATATAATCTTTAATAAATTTCATAAACCAAAATAATTATTTCCAACCGTAAGAATATTGTGTATGTAGATGTTTTCCTCAAAGAGTCCTTAAAAATTCAACATGATTTATATTGTTTGCAATATTTATTTTTAGCCAGTATTTCGCTTTAGTATTATTTCTCTTAGTTGTTTGTGGTATGGTTAATTTTATTGGCCTATAAACTTAAATACAATAAATTAAAACAAAAGAAAGAAAAAACGAAAAAGAAAATAAAACTTAACCGCTGCTAAACTAAATTGTAACCATACACTTCAATAGCTGAGTAGACATATTAACAGCAGGTATTAATTTACATGAGTATTTCAGGAAGACAACATCAACCAAACCTTTGTAAACGACTATGTATAACCCCCTTGAGGTTAAGAAAAAGAAGGAGTTGCTTTACGAAGTACGCAGTTAGAGTCCTTTAAGTTGCCTTTGTTGTTCCTTAGGAATAATAATTATTTATTTGTTTTATTTATTTTTATAGTTTCTTATTGGTTTCGTTATTAAATGCTTATATGTATACGAGCGTGTGTTCGTGTTGTGTTCTATATAAATTTTTAATATTCTTCGTGTTAGTGGATGTTAGTAAATTTATTACACAATTTATGTGTAAGTATGGCATTTAAATATGTGTTTATTGTTTTACTAATGTGTATGTGTGTGTGTGTGTGTGTGTGATGAGGTGAGTTTCCTTCCTTTCTTTTTTTTTTTTTTTTGCTTCGTAACTGCTTGAGCTGGTCTTTGGGGATCCATAATAATAAACTTTTTCTTTTAGTTTTTTTGGGTATCAAATCCAAAAAAATTTCGTACATTTCACTTTAAGATCCCTAAGGGATATTTAAAAAAAAATATTTAGTTGTACCGCCTGCTTTCAATAAATTGCGGATTTTTCTTAAAGAAATTTACAAAAAAAATTCAAAAATTGCAACTACAATTTTATGAATTTAATTGTAAACTTGAATAACGGAAAAATGTACTTTGAAAGCCTAAGATATTCACAACAAAAAAAAAATAATAATTTTAAATCCTTGACCAAAATCAACCTGTCATATAAAAAATATTTTTGTTCCTTTAAAAAAGTAATTAAATGAAAACACTTTAGTAAAATGTTTAGAAACAAGCAAAAGTAAAGAAAACATATACATTATGGTCTTGTACTAATACAAACTTGTATTGTACAAATTAATTTGCTAAAGAGCACCAGTCTTTAGAACAAAGAAAGAAATAGAAAACGTAAAATGATTTTCAATGAATTCAAAGGCAAGAAGTATTTCTCCAAAAATAAAAATATATTTAGTTAATCAAAGTAAGAATAACTAAAGCTAAGTAAAGAATTTTTATAAGAAAAATAAAAATTCTAAAAAAAAAGAACGAAAGAAAGAACAGGCAGTAAGTTAAGTTAACAATGAGTGCGTATGCTTAATATAAAGCAAAAGAACCTTTTTAACAATAATTCTAATCCTCTCTCCGAGAGTAATTAATTTTAACTACTAATAGCCATAAATTGTTTTCTAATCGTTGTGAATCCCACAAACTCAACTGCTAAATTTCATATTAAAAACAACGAGAACTAGCATCCTAAAATCGTAAGCAAAAAATTGCAAATAAATTGTTTTAACAAATTTATGTAAACTAATTTATATACAAGTGTACCTAACAATGGTTAGGATGTTTTCCTGTTGCTTCTCTTGCAGCATGCCGATGTTGTTGGTGTTTTGTTTTCATTTTCGTTAAAAACAATTACTTAAAAAATACATTTAATGCACTAAACAGAAAAATATATGAACAGTGAAAAGTAGCGAAAAAAAACATCAATATCTTAAACATTTTCAATTAAGTACCTGAAAATATGCTTTAATTTTTTTATTTTTACTACATAAGAGATTTGGCAAAACAAAAAGTCATTAAGTTTAGCATAAAAGCACTAGTTTTGAAGAAAATCGGTAAAAGTATATTTTTTTTTAAAACAATGTACATTGCATATAAAAAGTACTTTTTAAAAAAGGACCTTTTTGTAAAAAAGTACGTTGTGTAAAACACAAATTTTATATAAAGTATCATTTATGAAAAGTACCTTTTATAAAAACTACGTTGCATTGAAAGTACATTTTAACGTACTTTGTGTAAAATGTGTTTTCCTTTAGAAGGACATTTTTAAAAAAAAAGTACTTTTTATATAATTAAAGTATCATTTATGAAGAGTATCTGTAATAAAAACTACGTTGCATTGAAAGTACCTTTTAAAGTACTTTGTGTAAAAAGTGCTTTTTTAAAAATTAGCTTTTTTAATACATATCTTTTAAAAAATCTTAAATAAAACGTACATTTAAAAAAATAGGCACCTTTGACGAAAGGTACCTTTAATAAAAGGTACCTTTTTTAAAAAAAATACCTTTTAATAAAACCAATTGTTATAAAAAGATCCTTCTAAATAAAGTACATTTTATAAAAAGTGCCTTTTATAAAAAAAGTTCCTATAACAGAAAAGTAGCTTTAAAAAAAAATTAATTTTTATAAAAATTGCCATTTTAAAAAAAATATTTTTTATAAAATTTGCCTTTAAGTACATTTTATAAAAAATTACTCTTAAAAATTAGGAAATATTTTAAAAATTATTTAAAAATATCTCTTCATTTGAAGGTCCTTCCAAAAGTTATTGGTCTTACTGGATCTTCCTCTAAATACATAAAATATGTATGTATATGTATGTGTTTACTATTTAAACCCTGTTGTGTTTTAGTGTATACATTCAATTTTCTTAAAATAGTCTAAGCGCACCTGCACAAATTTTCATAGTTTTCAGATAAAATGAAAGGGGACAGCAAAGTACGAAATGTGTATTTTGCTTTTCATTTAAACGAAGTAATTAATTTACTAAAACACACACCTAAATAAATACAAGACGTTTGTTTTCATTTACTTGCAGTTATAACTGCATTGATATCCTACACACGCTACCACTTAAACGAGCCTGTCTTGTTGTCTTTACCGGTAAAGGAAGTCTTATATCTCATTTTGGTATTTTTAGGATAACGAAAATAAACTAACATACACAGTTAGAGATACAAATATAGTTGGCATAGACAAACAAATGTTTTTGTAGATACAGATAAACGCATACAGACATACGTACATACGTAGAAACATACTTATCTACATTAATTTATTAAGCTTATGCACAATAGGATGAGGCCATTTGTAGAAGGCGAGGTAGTTGAAGTAATATTTTTACTCAAATTCGTGTTTAATTGGTTTTTAAAAGTTTTCACTAAATTATTTATTAAACTTTTCAGTATATTTGCTTTATTTTTTTGGTTTAATAAAATGCTTCGAATTTATTTATTCCACAAAAGACATTTGGGACTTTTTTCTAAATGTTTCTAAATAGAATTAAAGCAAAATATGTGTAAAGAGCTAAAGGAACACATTTTGAAAATTAAATTTTTAATGAAGGCCATTGTGCACAAATACTAATGTTTATAAATTTTAAGTGAAATTGCTATTACACATCTTCTTTTAGTTTGTTTTTTTTTCCTCGGCAAACATTAATTTATAGAGACAATACATTTTACATTGAGAGCATTATAAAGCTTAAAGTGTCTTAAAATTTTACTGTTTTCGTGGAAAACAAAGACATTAAATATACTCTGCTCCTAGACATACATACGAGTACAAACGATTATTATTGCAGTTTACTATTGTTTGCTAACAAATAAAGAATACAATTCAGTGCCAGTATTTTCAGTACCTTGAAGAAAAGTACAAAATGTACCTTTTAAAAAAAATTTATTTTTTAGATAATACCTTTTACAAAAATAGAATCTTTTATAAAAAAATTTTTCATAACTTTTTTTTCAATAAAAGTACCCATGAAATAAAGTAACTTTTCTAATAAGTACCTTTTATAATAAATACCTTTTCAAAAAAGTACCTTTTATAAAAAGTAAATTTTAAAAAAAGTACCTTGTAAGAATTACCCTTTAAAAAAATACCGTTTAAAAATGTACCTTTTACAAAGAGTAAATTTTACAAAAAGTACCCTTTAAAAAGTAACATTTTAGAAAAGTATCAACCTTAAAAAAGTACCTTTTAAATAAGTACCTTTAATAAAAAGTAATCCTATATAAAAAGAATATTTTACAAAAAGTACCTGTTAAAAAAGAATAATTTACACAAGTATTTTACCTTTTAAAAACATTTAAGAATATATCTACCTTAAAAAAAAAGTATTTTGTAAATAAGTACCTTTTATAAAAAGTAAACCTATATAAAAAAATATTTTACAAAACATACCTTTTACAAATGAACGTTTAATAAAAGTACCTTGCAAAGAGTACCTTTAAAATTTATACCGTTTAAAAATGTACCTTTTAAAAAATTACCTTCAAAATATCATATATTAATAACAAACCGTTTCAAAAAAACATTATCTACATTTTAAAAAGTACTTTATAAAAAGAACTTTTAAAAAAAGTAACTTAAAAATGTACATTTTAAAAAGTTACATCGTTAAAAACAACCTCTCATAATAAAAATTTCATAATAATTTTTAAAAGTATTTTATAAAAAGTACCTTTAAAAAAATAAATAACTTAAAAATGTACCTTTTAAAACGTTACACTGTTAAAAACATCCTTTCAAAAAAATTTCATAATAATTTTTGGCACCTACATAGATTTTAGCTCGAGACATTTTTTAACTTAAAACTTTTTTTAACCACGAAGTTCAGAATGAAAAAAAAGTTTAATTGTAGATTTTTATAACAAAAAAATTTTCAGCCAAATTCCGCATTATCAATAAAAAGTACTGTAGAATCTACAATACCCAAGCAGACCAAAGGCTCTCATATCTTTGTAATTATACAAGACCAAATAATCAAATTAGCAGGAAATATTACAAAGTATTCTGTTTTTGTCCCTCAAAGGGCAGAGTGTTTTAAAGAACGACTTATTAACAAAGTTCGAACAGAAACTTCCTTTATATTTAATTAGCTTAAATAATAATAATTAAGGAAAAATATACATTAAAGTCTATATGTAAATGTTTAAAGAGTTTTCTAAGAAAAAAAAATTACTTGATCTTTTTTGCTGCTTTACAAAAAATATAATTAAATGTGTGCGCAATACCCAGCAGTACGTCATCTCATTTATCAATGTCTTCATAAAAATAATAACTTTTTACAGAGTTCACTTTTAATTACTATGTACTGTCGTAATAATAGATAAGACTACCAGAATTCTTAGAATTAAAACGTAATTAAAATCGACAACCCATTAGTCTCACTTTCTGTTTTATAACTTCTAAAACCTCAATTAAATTCAATTTTTAGATCTCTTTTTTTTTTCTTTTACATTAAAACATTAATTAAATGTATAGAAAAAAAACCTTTGAAAATATTTTACCCACAAATAAATTTCATCAGTCGAAAAAGAATGAAAAATAAAATTGTATTTATAATCATTTAAACAAAATTATCATTAGCATCATCATTAAATGTATTCAGGCATTATAATCTTATTTATGCATTTAAATTAGTAACTGAAGTATATTTTATTCCATTTATTATATTTACACAAACGCAATAACAATATGCGCGTACATACATTAGTATATTTGTGTGTGAGTGTGTGGGTTAGGGATTTTATAAAAGTATACTTTTAGGCTTAAAATCGGAATAAAAACGCACAGCAGAGCCAATGGCAAAATAATTGTATTAAAAATATGACAGTGTGTTTCTATATAACTTCGAAACTATCATACAATAGGTTTCGTCTATAATGGGAAAAGAAGTCGAGCTTTCAATATTAGAACGTTTGAAAAAATCACTAAAATAAAGATTATGATCAGAGTTAAATGTAAAGCTGAGTTAGAATTATTGAAAACTTTTACAGGTTTAAAATAGAAAGAAAAAATTTTCATTTATGATTTATAAAAAATTTAGATATTATTTTTTGAATATTTATAAAGCATAAAAGAAAAAAGTAGTTATGTCACAACTTGCATAAAATTGTATAGTTTTATATAGAAAATCAAAATTTCAGAAAATATTTAAAACAAAAAAGTGGGCCGTATGTCCTTTTTTTTTGGAAAAGCAGAAAATATAATAAAATTTTGATCTTTCACTATTATTGGAATCGTGGTTAACTTATAAATTGCGTAAAATGGAATAGTTTTATATAGAAAAACAAAACTTCAGCAAATATTTAATTAAACAAAGTTGGCCATATGTCCTTTTTTTCGAAAAGCAGAAGATATAAAAAATTTTGATCTTTCACTATAATTGGAATCCTGGTTAACTTACAACTTGCATAAAATTGTAAAGTTGTATATGAAAAAACAAAACTTTAGAAAATATTTAAATAAACAAAGTTGGCCATATGTCCTTTATTTCGAAATACAGGAAATACAACAAAATGTTGACCTTTCACTATAATTGGAATCGAGGTTTACTTTCAACTTGCATAAAATGGAATAGTTTTATATAGAAAAACAAAACTTCAGCAAATATTTAATTAAAAAAATTTGGCCATATGTCCTTTTTTTCGAAAAGCAGAATATATAAAAAATTTTGATCTTTCACCATAACTGGAATCCTGGTTAGCTTACAACTTGCATAAAATTGTAAAGTTGTATATGAAAAAACAAACCTTTAGAAAATATTTAAATAAACAAAGTTGGCCATGTGTCCTTTATTTCGACATACAGGAAATATAACAAAATGTTGACCTTTCACTATTATTGGAATCGTGGTTAACTTACAACTTGCATAAAATGGAATAGTTTTATATAGAAAAACAAAACTTCAGCAAATATTTAATTAAAAAAATTTTGCCATATGTCCTTTTTTTCGAAAAGCAGGAAATATAATAAAATTTTGATCTTTCACTATTATTGGAATCGTGGTTAACTTATAAATTGCGTAAAATGGAATAGTTTTATATAGAAAAACAAAACTTCAGCAAATATTTAAATAAAAAAAGTTGGCCATATGTCCTTTTTTTCGAAAAGCAGAAGATATAAAAAATTTTGATCTTTCACTTTAATTGGAATCCTGGTTAACTTACAACTTGCATAAAATTGTAAAGTTTTATATAGAAAAACAAAACTTCAGCATATATTTAATTAAAAAAATTTTGCCATATGTCCTTTTTTTTGAAAAGCAGAAAATATAATAAAATTTTCATCTTTCACTATTATTGGAATCGTGGTTAACTTATAAATTGCGTAAAATGGAATAGTTTTATATAGAAAAACAAAACTTCAGCAAATATTTAATTAAACAAAGTTGGCCATATGTCATTTTTTTCGAAAAGCATAAGATATAAAAAATGTGTATCTTTCACTATAATTGGAATCCTGGTTAACTTACAACTTGCATAAAATTGTAAAGTTGTATATGAAAAAACAAAACTTTAGAAAATATTTAATTAAAAATATTTGGCCATATGTCCTTTTTTTCGAAAAGCAGGAAATATAATAAAATTTTGATCTTTCACTATAATTGGAATCGTGGTTTACTTACAACTTGCATAAAATGGAATAGTTTTATATAGAAAAACAAAACTTCAGCAAATATTTAATTAAACAAAGTTGGCCATATGTCATTTTTTTCGAAAAGCATAAGATATAAAAAATGTGTATCTTTCACTATAATTGGAATCCTGGTTAACTTACAACTTGCATAAAATTGTAAAGTTGTATATGAAAAAACAAAACTTTAGAAAATATTTAATTAAAAATATTTGGCCATATGTCCTTTTTTTCGAAAAGCAGGAAATATAATAAAATTTTGATCTTTCACTATTATTGGAATCGTGGTTAACTTATAAATTGCGTAAAATGGAATAGTTTTATATAGAAAAACAAAACTTCAGCAAATATTTAATTAAAAAAAGTTGGCCATATGTCCTTTTTTTCGAAAAGCAGAAGATATAAAAAATTTTGATCTTTCACTATAATTGGAATCCTGGTTAACTTACAACTTGCATAAAATTGTAAAGTTGTATATGAAAAAACAAAACTTTAGAAAATATTTAAATAAACAAAGTTGGCCATATGTCTTTTATTTCGAAATACAGGAAATATAACAAAATTTTGACCTTTCACTATAATTGGAATCCTGGTTAACTTACAACTTGCATAAAATTGTAAAGTTGTATATGAAAAAACAAAACTTTAGAAAATATTTAATTAAAAATATTTGGCCATATGTCCTTTTTTTCGAAAAGCAGGAAATATAATAAAATTTTGATCTTTCACTATAATTGGAATCGTGGTTTACTTACAACTTGCATAAAATGGAATAGTTTTATATAGAAAAACAAAACTTCAGCAAATATTTAATTAAAAAAATTTGGCCATATGTCCTGTTTTTCGAAAAGCAGAAGATATAAAAAATTTTGATCTTTCACTATAATTGAAATCGTGGTTTACTTAAAACTTGCATTAAATTGTAAATTTGTACATAAAAAACAAAACTGGCAAATATTTTATTAAAATGTCCTTTTTTTCGAAAAGCAAAATTTTGATCTTTCACATTAAAACCATGGTAAGCTTATGAAGTTATTATTAATATATAATAGAGAAAATAAACCAACGAATACTCCTTTTCATATCGTTGATATATAACATATTTACAAAAATTTCTTTAGATATCCTTACCACTGTACCGTACAATTTAATTGCAAAACAATTACAGTAAACGAGTTTTTTATTGTCTGTTTTTTTTCAT
The DNA here is from genome assembly GCA_947311025.1 of Lypha dubia. Taxonomy (NCBI): domain Eukaryota; kingdom Metazoa; phylum Arthropoda; class Insecta; order Diptera; family Tachinidae; genus Lypha; species Lypha dubia. Next base: position 26,086,750 of record OX371263.1, on the reverse strand, counting down.
CACATACTCCATATAATCAAATGTTTTTTGTTTTGTTATTTTTTAGATATAAACCAATGATACAGTTTACGAGACTTACCTGAAAAGAAAGAGAAAATTTAAATAATAAGTATTTTTGGAATAAAATGATAGGCTGTCGCCATTAAAATGGATTTTAGAAGTAAATTAAAGAAATAAATTTTTTATTTAATTATTGCAAAGTTTTTAAAGAATAAAAACTTTGTATCGTTAATTATGATGGAAATATTTGTATTTTAAAGAAGAAATTTTGTTATTAATTTAAACTCAATAAACTATATGAGTCCTTAAGTCGGCAACCGCCATACATAATGAGAATTTTATTTGGAATCAATGTTTATTTGCTTGTAAAATTATTTTACAACTAATTGCACAAATTACGCCAACAAATATTTTATAAATATCCTTTAATCTGTAAAGAAATCAAACTCGTAATCTTAGTTTCTGTCAAAATCTCGAATAAAAAACAGCAATTAAGGGAGAAAAATTCAGATAAGCTGCTTAAAATACAAAACCATCTGTAATAGCAGCCGTGAAAAATATAACGATTATATTGTTACCTTAATATGCAAAGGACTTAACACATTATTTTTTCTTTTAAAGCGTATTTATCATACTTCAACAGGAAACGCTCTAAGCTATCGATATAACCAAAACAACAAAACCGCGAGTTAGCCCCTTTTTATATTAAGGCAACGATGTGGTTGCTCTTGTTTTGATTTTAAGGGGCAACAATTGCAAACAGTAAAATGTATAAAACATCGGCTTAAAACTTGTAAACGTTTTATAAAGAGATACAAAAACAAATTTTTTTTTATAAAAATATAAAAAACAAATACATACAATATATGCGTATACGCTCACATCACCAAGTAGTTGAAGATATTCGAAATGGTAAATAATAAATATGTAAAATGCAGCTAGAAAAAAGTTTGTCTCTAAAAATCCTGAACTAAAGAAAGAATGGCCTGACCTGTATACCTTCAATATACAGACATCCTTTGTAGAACAAATAAAAAATTTTTTATATTAACTAAACTCCTGATATGAAGCTAAAAATTAATTAGATTTACTAATAAATATTATCACGGTGGATCTAATTGGTTCTCTGAGTAGAAGTGTATTTCACACTAACCTTTTTACAAATAAACATTTAGCCCCATACTCATAAGCGATTATTAAAGTTATTGTGGCCTTAATTAATGAATTTTGTATGGAAAAAACGGCTTAAGGCACATTACAAGCTTATCAACCTTTTATGTATAAGTGGATTAATAGTTGTAGCAAACTTTATATAAAAAATTTTATTTAAAAGTTGATTTAAAAACTTCACAAATTTTTTATTAAACTTTTAATTGCAACTAAATATATTTGCGATTAAACATTAATGAAAACGATAAAAAGTGTAATTAAGAAATTTTCTAGTTTGCAATATTGCTATGATTTTTTGGATAGTAAATATTAGAAATAATTAAGAATTTAATTAAATTAACTGAATTATTTAATTCGAAATCAGAATTTATTTAATTGAAAAAAAAAAAATTAACTAAATATTTAAAAAATCTTGTTTAAGTTGTAGAGTTTAATTAAGTCAATTAAGCGATTTTGCCAATAAATTTTCGTTATTAACAACAAATTTATGAAATAAAGAAAACTTTTATATTTTTAAATTTAATTTCCTTATATCCTTTCTTTACACCCGTTTATCCTTGCGAGTAGTTTCAGAAGTTTTCACATAAACTATTTAAAAGATACAGAGCAACAGCATCATTACCGAATTTATAACAATAATAATAGCAGCAGTATTTTTCCACAAAACAACTTGTTAAAGGCTTAAAAACATTTCTGTTTCTGTGTGTATGGAATATATAGAAATATATCTGGTAGTATTTGTTTTCTGTTTAAGTTATGCCCAGCAGTTTACGAACCGCAGTGGCTGATGGGTGTGTTTTTTTTTTTTTTTTTTTTTTTTATAGGCGTTTTCATAAATAGTCCTTTCATTATACACAGTTGTTTGGATGACTTTAACAGTTATAGTTTGCTTACTTTAATAAGATTATGAGGAGTTACAGTTATTGGAGTTATAGAAAATATGCTAACCGGCTCTAACCGGCGAACACTCCTTTAGACGGGGTATATTAAATGTGTTGTTATGCTGATTTATTTTTTGTGTGTCTTTTATTAAAACGGTAAGAGATACACAATTTACTTATTGTGCAAACTTTCAACGATCATTTGTCTTTTGGTTGTGAGCTGTTGATCGCTAAAGTCATACTTCTATACAAAGTGTGCAAAATAATTATTTTTGTTGAATGTGAAATTTTTAAGTAAAAAAAAACCCATATTCAAACAAAATTTGCAGCAGAAAAAATTATATTAATATAGATAAGTATATTTTTTTAGTGTCCTTTTTTTTATTTATTAGGTTTTTTTGTAAAGCTAAGCTGTTTGTCGGTAAAAATTCAACACCTCCTAAAGGCGGACCTGTCTGTTGCATATACATTTTTTCACTTTTCATATTGAGGTTTTTTCTTCTTTGCTACAAAACTTTTTCAGTTTCGAACATTTTAGGAAATAATTTGTTTTATTATAATGTCGCAGCAAAGGCAGGTCTTAAATTTAACGAAAATGAGTGACGCTGAGATTGAAGCTCTTATGGCAGAATCAGTTGAAGGCTCTGAATCTGAAGATGATTGGAAGACCCAGATTTTTAAATACCAATTGAAGGTTTTGCTGCAGTTGGAGAATCGGATGATGAAATCAACAATAATTTTCTTTCTGCTGCAATTAATATATCAACCAATTTGGATTTTTCAATAGAAAATGAAGATTTCAATCAAATAAATGATAATATGGAGAATGGTGATTTTCTTCGTACAGCGAACAACAACGTTCAGCAACATACAAAGGTAGAATCCAACAATATAACTTTGCCAACAAACGGCAAAAAGCCAATAAAAAGAGTAAGATCTCTATTGCCAGAGGTAGAAGATGGTGAAATCCCAGCTACGTCCAATGCTGGTGGATATATTGGAAGCGTTAAAGACATTTTTCTTCACAATCTTCAGAATTCAAAAATATTTTGTAGAAAAAAAATTTATGGAAACTGAAAGAAAGGATGTGTAGTTTTTCAAGGAGAAAGACAGTTACCACCAGAGTTTAAAGAACTAAACTCACCATTCCGTTGTTTTACGTATTTTTTTGAATGAAGATTTGCTTCACGAAATAGTTTACCAGAGTAATCTATATGCAAAACAACAAGACTTGTCAAACAACTTTAATTTAACAACACCTGATCTAAAAAAGTACATTGGAATTCTTTTATATATGTCTGTTTACGGATACCCAAATATTGAGAGTTACTGGGGAAAACATTTCTTCGAGGCAATTCGAAATACAATGACGTCAAAGCAGTTTTTTTTTGTATTAGAAAATATCTTCATTTCAATGACAGCACACAAATGAAGAAACCACAAGAGACAGGATATGATCAGCTGTACAAAGTTCGACCAATTATTGACAAATTGAATAAACAGTTTGATTCGATACCAAAAACACCTCGGCTTTGTGTTGATGAACAAATGTGTTAAACCAAAATGCTAACAAAACTTCGGCGGTATATGCCAGCAAAGTCGCACAAATATGGAATAAAACTTTTTGTCCTTTGTGACTCATATGCATTTTCTTACAGATTCGAAGTTTATAGGGGAGCTGGAGATAATGATGTTATGGAAAATGCACCTGACTCAGGAGCAACAGCCAATGTGGTAATAAGATTATCAAATACAATTCCTGATTTTAAAAATCACATTTTGTATTTTGATCATTTCTATACCTCCCTACCACTTCTGGTTTTTTTAAGAAGCCGCGTTATTTATGCATTGGGAACTGTTCGATCGAACAGGATACCCAACTGCAAGTTGTCAAAGGAGGTAGACCTAAAACATAAAGATCGCGGGTATTCAGGTGAGTTTGTTGGCTGCGCATTTGGTGTTGACATTTCATGTGTCCAATGGAAAGATAGAAAATGTGTACGGCTTCTATCCACTTATGCTGGGATCAAACCTTTTAAGACACAAAACACCGATATACAACCCCTGAAAACATGCCGATACAATAGGAAAGACAAATCATACGTGGAAGTAGACTGCCCCAATATAATCGACATATGGGTGGCGTTGATTTAATGGATAGTTTATTAGGACGCTACCATATTAGAGCTAAAACAAAGAAATGGACTTTACGCTTGTTTTATCATCTGATTGACATGTCATTGGTAAATTCATATATACTTTACAAACGAATCCATGGAATCGAATTGCAATAATCCTCTGCACCTGAAATTACCAGACTTTCGCATTGAAGTGGCAGATGTACTTTGCCATTATGGAAGCACTAAAGCCAAAAATCCCGTAGGAAGACCACAAAGCCAAAGCCCACGAGTGCAGAAACCCCAGAAGACTTATCATCTTCCAAATGATATCCGATTTGATGGATTTGGCCACATTCCGGATATTTTGGATCGTAGTGGCAAAAAGATGTGCAAATTGTAAGGATGCAAATCCGAAACACAAATGTTTTGCACTAAATGCAATTTAAATTTATGTTTATCCAACAACAAAAAATGTTTCCAAATTTTTCATACAAAATAAATGAATAAAACATTTATAAAATCATTCTTTGTGTAAATTATTTCATTACGGACTTGCCTGTTAGTCCGCCTTTAGGCGGGGTACATTGTTTCCCTCCTGGAAGGTAATTTTTTTTATATATTTCAACTTTTTACTTAAAACGTATTTTTTATTTGCAAAACACTACGTTAATATAATTTTTTTAGCTCAAAATAAAATTAGCCGGTTAGAGGGTATGTATACTCTTATCATTTAGGGTGTTAATGCAAGGGAATTTTTAATATACTAACTTATTTTTTTGGAATGACAAAAAAGGTTAATGAATAGTTGGGATTTTCTAGATTAGGGATATTAAATGTTTTAGGAAATGACTTAGAAATCTAAGGAAATGAAATATTGAGGAAATTTATTATATCGGGTGTTTTTTATTGAGGTATAGAACTTTAAGTTGGCATCACTTTTTTAACTGGCGGCCATTTTGTCAGCTGTCAAGTGATTAATATTTAGTTTGGTTTGCCATTTCATCATGAACAGGTTGACAAAAGAACAACGCTTGCAAATCGTGCAAATTTATTTCGAAAATAATGGTTCAGTTCGCGAAGTTTACCCGCAAAATTTTGTTCAGTGATGAGGCTCATTTTTGGTTGAATGGCTACGTCAACAAGCAAAATTGCCTCATTTGGAGTGAAGAGAATCCATATGAGACCCTTGAGACGCCATTACATCCACAAAAACTGACTGTTTGGTGTGCTCTATGGGCTGGTGGAGTCATTGGGCCATACTTCTTCCGAAATAATGCTGGAGAGTCAGTTACCGTTAATGGAGACCGGTATAGAGCCATGATAACCGACTATTTTGTTCCCGAATTGGATGGCATGAATGTGGATGAGTTCTGGTTCCAACAAGACGGCGCTACATGCCACACAGCGCACGTCACAATCGATTTATTGAAGGAAACATTCGATGAGCGCATAATTTCGCGGAATGGACCTGTCAATTGGCCACCAAGATCGTGTGGTTTAACACCATTGGATTATTTTCTTTGGGGATATGTGAAGTCGCTCGTCTACGCCAACAAACCAGAAACGTTAGGGGACTTGGAAGCCAACATTCGTGGCGTTATTGCCAACATACGGCCCCATATGCTCGAAAAAGTGGTTGAAAATTGGACCTGTAGAATTGGCTTTATTCGAGCCAGCCGCGGCGGCCACATGCCCGAAATCATATTTAAACATTAATGGCATAAAATTATTCTTCCAATAAAGCCAAATTGATGGACATTAAAACGATTTTCTTGTGTTTTACTTCAATTCGAAGTTCTATACCTCTAAAAAAACACCCGATATATATATATTTTTTTTTTAGGATTAATTAAGCAAAGTTTGGGGGATTTTTTTTTCTTTTTTTTCATGTTATATATATTGATAGGTTATGTAAGAAAACTAATTAAAATGATACATGGCTAGAGGACTCGATAATTCGAAGAAAATTGAAACTTCTTCCGGAATTGATGTAGTTGTCTGCTGCATTTAAATAGGGAGTCAATTCAGGCTAATGTTAACCGGCCATACCTCTGAGTACAGGTATTGATCCCTCTAAACATGTGAAGTGGATTATCGGTTCAATCATATATATGTATGTAACGGTTATTACAAAAGTATTAATTCCGTTAGGTGGTAGGAAAATCGGTATGATGGCGTGTATAAATAAATTCTTCCAAAGCCACTATTCCTTCAATCGGGTTGGAATTGGTGGTCTTTGAATAGCTTTACAGCTGTGATGATATTTGGCCATTTACAAAAATTTTTAACTAAAAACCCCGAGACAGGCCGTGTTCCTTAACAAAATAAAAAAAAAGTTACAGCGAGCTGTAAGTGAATTTTCAGAAGTATTCTTGTTACCTGTCTTCCAAATTATGATGAATATAGTTTATTGCTATACCAGCAATATAATTTATAAAGTTTATGGAATTATCTCCAATAAAAATGGTTTAACTTTTTAAGTTCTTTTAAAAAAAATTCTTCCTTTTAATTTATTGTCACAGGTTTTTTTCTTTCTTTAATTTTTCTTAAGTTATAAATTTAAGTTACCGGTTCTTGCTGTTATTCGTATGAACTTCACTTTGAGAAAGAATGCATATGAATATGAATTTTGTAAACCATGTCGACTCTCATTGTCACAAGTTGCATTTTTGCCTCTTTTTAATTCGAGTTTTTTTTTTTCGAAGCTTTAAAACACAGTTAATCGATATGTGCATCTCACTCATCATGTATATTGATCAATTATGGTGTTTTCTTTTCTACAAAAAAATGGTACATCTCCATGCAAAAAATGTACTTTGGTTTTCGTTTCTTAAAAATGTTTTACTCTTTAAAAGGGCAGTGTGTTTGATTCTAAAAAAATCGCCCTCACTAAGGGTGGAAGGCATTGCACTTTTTGCCCCGTAAAAATCGTCAGTGTTGATAGTGCCCTGTAAAACTTAGCTGTCAGCTGTTGAAAACAGGGTGTTCCACTTTTTCATAAGTTGTGTTCAGTTCTAGTGAAATAAAAAGCTGCATTATTACAGGGTTAACAAGACATTTTATATACATACATACATATGTACCTTTCAATACGGTGTCATTTTGTGTGTAGAAAAGAAAACACCATTACATTAAGTGTAAAATACATGTTATGTCGAAATTGAGAAAAAGAAATAATTCAAAATATGATTGCCATTATACGCACTTTTAGATATTGGTGGACTTAAGAAAATGAAAGGGATGAACCTAGGGGGACTTTATTTGTTAAATGTACACCAATTAATAAAAGTACGTTGAATTTAAGGGTGTACAAAACAAACAAATATTTGCTATGTGTGTTTTTGAGACATTATTTAATAATTATTGAAATAAATAATGTTTGCAAAATTCTGATATTACATAATTTCAAACTGCACAGCATAAGGTTAGGTTAGGTTAGCAGATCACTTGGGTTCTGATGTGCTTTGTTTTCACAGGCCCCAATACGCAAACATCAGTGCTAATGTGCAAATTATGCAAATTATGAATAAAAAATTAATGCGAGAATGTATAACAGTTAATAATTCGTAGAACAGGTAACCGGTTTCCTATAAAATTTTTTGGCATTTTAACTTTAAACATCAGCGCTAGTAGTTTTTGTTCATGAAACTCCTTTAAAAACAATAAGATATATTCAGCCATCAGAACTGCAGGGTAACAAACATATGAGTAATTTATATAACATTAAAAATATATTTGTTTTTTTTTTTATAATTATCAGCGGTTGGCTAGGAAACTTAGCATTTATAGCAATTAGCAGTTAAAATTGGCAATAAGATGATTTAACAGAAACATTTAAGAGGAATTTTAAAACAAATTTTAATAACACAGAAAATACAACAATTTATTTTAGGATTATTTTGCTAATTAGAACGTGCATGTATGTATGTATGTATGTGTAGTGAAGACAAAACATTTAATTTATAATATTTTCTTCTTTGGAGTATATACTCAAGCCAATGAAGCGGAAAGTAGTTAAGTTTCAAGTGCTTTTATTGCAAAAAATATATGTTTTTTTTCCATTAAAGCTTAATCTGTTCAAGAAAATATATTAAAAGATAATTATATTCGAAACCACTTAAATTATATTTTAAAGTAGAATAATTAGTGAATACACAATGCTACAATGCTTTACAAGAGTATATACTGTCCTTTCTGCATTTGGAACAATTCCTTCAGATTTGAACTGCAATCACTATTAACTAACAAATTCTAAATTGTTATTGATAATTTTTTATATACTTTCTTTTATTTGAAACGTGACTCCAAAACAATATGAATAAGATGAAGGATATTATAAAAATTACCAGAATTTTCTTCAAAGTGATTTCATTTAATTCATATAAATGTTTCAGAATTCAATACAATTTCTCGTATAAGATCACTAGCACACACATATTGCTTTAAACATTATTAAGAGAATATTGCATTTTATGCATGCATGCATATGATAGAGGTAAATTAAGCTAAGCTTTTTAACATAAGATTTCTTTGAAAAAGAATATAAAAAGAAGAATTTTCAGAAAAGTGTGAACGAAATCTACACTGCGCCAAAAAAACTGTGTAAAAAAATTATCGGTTAAAAACCACAATTTTACTAAATGTGATTGGGGTTTTAATAGATCTTGCTTTTATAGTTATTAGATCACATTAAAATTAGAATACAATAAAACTCAAAAGTGTTTTTTATATATGTATAACACATTAAAATATTTTAATTTAAAAAATTCTACATTTATTTGAGCATGTACTCAAGTATTTATGTTTTAAATTTTATTTATTTGTTGCGGGTTAGCAATATCTAAATATATATTTCGTTTGTAGCTATACCAACTCATCAGTAGATGTTTTACCCTTTATGTTTAAACAGTTTTAAAGTTCATCTATTTATACAAAAACTCGCAAATATATTTTTGTGAATTACAAAGCATAAAAACAGCTTTCAAAATTGTTTAAACACATACAACAAATAATTTTCCATTATGAATGTGTTTACTTTTCTACACCTATACAATTAGACAACCGCTGGTTGCCATTAAAAGTATTTATAAGGCAAAAAATAAAAAGTAAATCTCTCCTTTACAAAATACATTTTAATTTATATACAAAATTGACAAAAATCATAAAATTATATAACGCAAATTTATATCCATAAAACAATTAGGAATTTTCAATTAGTATAACAGTTTTAATTTCGTATAACAGTTTGTATAACAGTTTGATTTTTGCTTAAAAAATGCAAAAACTTCATACTCTCATTTTAATTATATAAAGAAAAATGTTTGTAGGTTCTAACACCAATAGATGTAATTGTGTTTTAAAAATTCTCAAAGTATTTTTATAATCAGCTGTAGAGTATTATCCGATATTCTAGTCCGGTTTGTTCGGCTAAGCATTTCAGTCGTTCAAAACTGTTAAATACCATTGACAAAAGTTGTTTGCAACATTTTGATGGTAATAGAAAAAATTATTATTAAATATATAGTAATCTTCTTAGCAGTATAACAGTTTTACTTAACGATAAACATTTTTATAACAGTACAAATTTAATAGTAGTTTTTTTTACATGAAATTTAAAATTTTTTTTTATAATACAACAAAATTATTGCAAAACTTATTATTCTGTATAACAGTTAAATTCTTAAAGTATGTGAAATAAAAATTTAACTAATAAATAAAAGTTAAGATTTTAAGAAGACAAACAATTTAATATAAAATTACAAAAAAAAAATTATTAACTTTTAGATCGATAAAACATTCTGCGTTGTGTATAACACTTTGCAATTAGCAAAAGTTAAATGGTCTTTTATATTTAACTAACTAGTACAAACATATGTATATATTCTGTATAACAGGTGCTTTTTTTTGTTCATTTCATTATCTGTAGTACAGTTTTCTTAATTTTGTTTTTAATAACTTATTCGACCAGCGTAAAATTTATAGATTCTTTTATCACAAAAATCACAAATTCTTTAAAATAACTGCTTTTTCTATCTAATGATAAAATTTATATGCAGGATTTTTAATTATAGCACAGTGTAAAAATTGTTTATAGCATATCCTGGCACTTTTTATATAGTGTGCAAAATACACATAAAAACATATTTGCTTTAAGGCATGTTAGTATTCGTGCATATGTATGTGGGTGTATGTTTGTGTGTGCGTATAATCATCACTCACGCACTCTTATGCGAATTATGCCTGCATGCATGTGTTTTGCAAGCACATACCATTTATAAATTCCAATATGAATTAAGTGCTCGAATCACTCGATATTAAGCTCGTCTACTCTTGTTGGCAATAATGCATGCTTCAGTTTGTTGCGTAGCAAATAATGAACACAAGGAGCTTTGCGAGAGCGTACAAAAAATAATATGCACAGATTTTTTCAGTTCTTTGGCAAATAAAAATTTAATTGCTAAAGACAACATATTTGCTGTTGTTAATTATACTTGAAAAAGGAAAAAAAAAATAATAACAGAAAAAAATTTGCAAACAAATTCAACTGGTATTTTTCTACTTTATTAACGAATATTAAATAAAATATTGAAAATGCTTAATGAGCTGTAAAACTCATGAAAAATTTAAGGCTTCAAGTTTGCATTGAATATTAATAAAATAAAGATACAATTTAAAAGTTAAAACTAAGTTTTGTTACTTCAACAAACTTAAGTTGATAGTAGAAACCAAAAGAAAAATACATAAAATATTAATAAATTTTATAGTTTTGTTTTCTCAAGTAAAAAATTGCGATTAAAATAACAAGCAATAAAAGCTGCAACCACGAACAAGTATTTTTTGGCTTCTCATTATATCTTTTAAAGGTTTTCTTCATGTCCAACAAGGAATTGAAGGTTGATTAATAGTTGCAGTATATTTTTCAGTTATTTTTCCTTGTTTTGTATTTCTTTCTTAACCGAAAGAAAATCTCTTTGCATTTCTTGCACTGTTGTTACCAAGTTTTCTCTGTGTTATTGGAAGCAAATTTGTAATTTTTATTTTCAGTTTTATAAAACAAATTTTGCAGTGAAAAAAACAAATTTATTTTTTTATAACAACAGATTGAAAAATAACAGATGCGAATAATAAACACCTTTTATTTGTATTTAATATCACAAATTTGAAAAAATAAAACTTAAAAATTAATACAGGAACCCCCCCCCCCCCCGTAAACAAAGTCTCAAGTAATAAAAGCCAAACTATAAGGATTTCTTTAAAAAAAAACACACTTATTGTTAAGGAAATTCAAAAGATTTTTTTATTTAATGTGAAGTACAATAGATACAATTAATTTCTACATAAAACGTCATTCAAATGGCCTCCACGACTTCTTCTGCAGTAACGAATTCGATGAACCCAATTTTGCAGCAATTTTTCCACTAAATCAAGTCGTATGTCATGAATGGCACGTTCAATTTTGACTTGTAATGCATGAAGAGAGTCTGGTTTATTTCGAAAGATCAACGACTTCAAATAACCCCACAAGTAAAAGTCTACTGGTGTTAAATCACAATTTCTTGGTGGCAATTCAATATCACAATATCTTGAACTAATCGAATCTTAAAACTTTTCAAGTTGTTCCACGGCAAAATCAGCAAATTCACGACGTTGACGGTGGTCCAATGGCTTCAGTTTTTGAGTGATCACAATTTTATACGGATGAATACCCAAATACTTTCTCAAAATCCGCCAGGTTGTGGTCTGAGACAGTCCCAATTTTCGAGCACGTCTTGGAATCGACAAATTGCGGTCTTCAGCAACACTTTGCTAAATGGCACCAATATTTGAATAACTTCGAGCGGTTATTTGTCTTATTGGCACTTGAAAATTATGTAAAGAAAATGTAAGCTCAGAATTTTCAACAATTCGACGAATAGCAAAAAAATCGGCAAAAGCGCACGAAAAGTTGCAATTGGAGAACGATTATTTTGATAATAAAACTTAATAATTTGTAAATGTTGTTCTTGCGTATATCTCTCCATGATGAAATTGTAAACACTACGGCTGAATGCAATGATATACAAATGACAGATCAAGACATATTACAAATGGCCGAAACGTCACTTCAAAATCATATCATCCCTATTGTTAAACCTTGTATACTTATTATGATGAAAAAACGAGGTAGGAAATATTACTGATAATCTTAATTAAAAAATAAAATACATTTTAATTACTTTCAACAGGCGAGTGTAGGCCCAAAAAAGAATCATTAATTGTCCTACAGTACGTATGATAAATATTTAAATATATTCGTTTTTTACCCAGCACTCATACGCCACGCCACGGTGATGCATAATTGCAAAAATGCTTTTATAAGCTAACAAAAGCTTTCACTAATTACCTTAAAACCCCGTATGATTAATGTTTAAAAAGATGCGATTTTGAATACACATCATTTTAATAATTAAATTCTCGAATCAAGTTGATATTTAAAAATCTACGTTCTTGAATTACCAAACACTCATACGCCACAGTTGCATCATTGGTGCATCATCATTCATTTTGTGTTAAAGTCCGAGCTATTTTCACTAGAATTATTTAAGCAACTCTCCTAAAAGCAGATTCTGCCATTTACACTAGTAATCATTTAAATTTTTTCCTCTAAGATATTTGTAAAAAGAATCAATAATTGTCCTACAGGACGTATGATAAATATTTAAATATATTCGTTTTTTACCCAGCACTCATACGCCACGGTGATGCATAATTGCAAAAAAAGATTTTGTAAGTTAAAAAAAGCTTTCATAGATTGCCCACAGACTGTATAATTAATATTTTATGATATTTTAGAATACCCAATACGCGTAAGAGTGATGCATAATTGCAAAAATAAAAATACTTTTATAAGCTCACAAAAGCTTTCACTAATTATCTTACAACCAAGTATGATTAATGTTAAAAAATGTGCGATTTTGAAATACACAACACTTAAAACAGTGTCGTCTAAGTTAAAACAAGCTTTTATAATTTAACAAAAGCTTTCATTTTATTTATTATTTCTTACAAGCCAGGCCGTATGATTAATATTTAAAAATATGCGATTTTGAAATACACAACTCTCATACGCCACATTGGTGCATATGTTGGCAGGTTGCCCTCTTGGGTCCTAATGTGATACCATTGTGTTTCCTGTAAGAAACAACTCTGCTTTGCGCTTTATGTTGTTAAGTTGTATGAGCAGGCATTTTATTAATTGTTTTACTTTGCCGATGTTTCTGTTATGCGCCATAAGTTAAGAAGAGATTTCTTAATAGATTTTTCCTAATTTTTTCCAACTTTTTTTTTAGAAAATGTTGAACACGTATTGTAAGAAGAAGAAGAAGAAGAAGATTTATCACTTCTTAGAAATCAGTTATTTACTAAGATCTATATAACAATAGAAATTTCTTAGCAAATTCTTTTAAAACCACCCACTTAAATAAAAAACAAATTTATTTTTCATCTCATTGTTAGTAAACATTTTTAAGGTCTCGTAATTTTTTTTTTTTTTTTAACCACAACTTATTCTACTTTTATATTGCTGCAGCTGTCTATCTTTCATGCAACAACATATTTGGCTGCTCGTTTACGCATGTTTTTGTTTTTTCTTAAAATTTTTTTTTTTCTAAGAAGAACATCGAAAGTGGCCTAGAGATACCTTGCAGCAGCCATTATTCTCTGATTTTAGTTTGGAATTGTTTTCATTATATTTTATTTTCAACCTGTATTTTTTTTTAAGTTTTCTTCGAGTTTATTACTTTTTCTGTTTTTTTTTTTTTGTATTTTTAATTTGTTAGCCAACATAAACAATTTGTGGGTTTCATTAAGTAATTTTTACAATTTGTTTTCTGTTTTGTACTTTACAACATTTTTCTCGTTTATATTTCGTTATTATTGTAAAGTTTTGCATTTCTTTTTTTTATAAAATTCTTTTTGTTTTATTACGTTTTTGTGCAATTTTAATGGCAGCTTGTTGAAGCCAAAGCTGGGCTGGGAAAAAATATAGTTTTTAATTAAAAAAATCATTTAAATTAAACTTATGAAGCAAACTAAAAATAAAGCCAAACTAAACACCATCGATAACAGTATAAGAATCATTTAGATTTGAAGGTTTAAGAAACCAAAATTTATTAAGTAAAATTATAAAACACACATACCACAAGTGTTGAACAATTTTTTAAATTTTAAATTTATTTTGAAGAAAAAGTTTTTCTTAAGCAACAATTATTTTATTTTTCAAATCTCTTTCTTAATCAGTCACTTCACTTCACTTTCAAGCTTTTTAGCTGAATAAAGTTTTAAATTTTCTTATAAATTCATTTGATTTCCCTTCGCCTGATTAAGTAAAAAACTTCTGTTTTCTTCCCTCTCTTTGTCGTTTTTTTTTTAATATTTCTTTGCTTTTCGTCTGTGTATTGTCAGGACTAAAATGATTAAATGTCAAAAACTAATTCCTTCTTTAACGCCTTTTTATGGCAGCACAAAAGAAGAAAGTGTATGCAATTCTTTTGCAAAAAAAAAAAAAAAAAAACTTAAATGCAACAAACAAACATCATCATTTTAAGGCAAATACTTCTTCTACTTTTTATAAATTTTTAACCGTTCACAAACAAAATCAACATAATAATAAAAGCAAACCATAGAAACTTTTCAAAAAAAGAAATCCTTAATAAAGGAGCTGCATATAATAGCCTTAACATTTTTCTTTAAAATCGTATTTCGTTTTTTGGCTTTCAGACGGTAGGGGGGTTTTTTTTTGCGTGCTAAAGAAAAGAACTAAAGATTTTAGCTGTTACTGTCATAAATCCAAATTTAGTTTCTTTTCATTTCATTAAGTTTTCGCTTGCAATTTATTTCGGTTTATTTTTTTTCACCTTTTGTTGCTGCGGTTTCTTTACTTCTTTCGCTTCAATGTATTTCGTGGATCATATTTTTTTTTTTTTTTTGTAGAAAGAAAACATACGCACACAGATATATATTTTTTTGACGTCGTCATAAATGTGTATTTAAAGGACAAGTTAAATTTAGTTTAACGCATATTTAAGAAGAAAAAAAAAATCTGCTCTTTTTCTGCTGTGATAAGTTTTTTAAGTTTTTTTTTTTATTTTTCTTACTTTTAAGTCCAGGAATAAATTTGAATATGATTTTTTCTTAAGTTTATCATCATTTTTTTTCTTCGTTGCAACCAAATCAGTGTATAATTTATGAAAATTTTTCAAATGAAACACAAACAATTGATGCTTTTTAACAGCTTTTAAGATGGCAGCAGTTATTAAAAAGAATTTTTGTAAAAAAAAAAGAAAATAGCAAATTGTGGTCCAAAAGCAACTTAAATAATTCTAGTGATTCAGACAAGGTCTTTAGGACAAAAAGCCAATCGAACGGTTTAAGAAATCGACTCGATTTTGTGAAAGTTTTATACCCGATAGAATTTATTTCTAATTTATAATTTTACTTCCACGGTCGTATTTATTTATTTGTTTATTTCAGATGGTTACATAAATGCCTTTTTAAATCCGTCCTGAAATAATTGAATTACACGATACTCAATATTTCGAACGTGCAATTTGCTCCTTCACCCCTATTTAAAAAAAAAACTTTTGGAATAAAAAATTCAAGGGCACCTCTTCAAACCTAAAAAGAAATTTGCAAATCGCGTCATATATGAAGGAGTTGCTCAAATATCGAAGGGGCAACTTGCCCCCCCCCCCCCCCACCTTACCCGCTCAAGTCTACTAACAAGCGATAGAAGGTGATAACTAGGTATATGAAATTCCTCTGGATCAGAGTCTTCAGACACCTGGGTCTCACATAAGGCGAAAACATCCGGCCGATGGAGACAAATGTGAGCATAAACAGAGAAAAAAATTCAACCTTAGCCCCCTAATGTTACAGAAGTCAATTCTGAATTGACCTACCATAAAAGTATGCAAAATTCAAATCGGACGTTCATAATAATAATTGATATTTCGGAAGAATAACCTGTCTCTTTTATTTTCCAAAACAAAAAAAAAAAAAAAAAAAAACAATAATTGGAGTAACCAACAATAAATCCTAAAAAAAAAAAATATTAACAAGTCTACCGCAAGTAGAAGAGTTATGCGATAACCATTAGTTTATGATGGGGGAAGGAGGAACTTGAGCCTTTATTAAAAAATATATGGCGTCAAGCTTAAAGCAAATATGTTTCAAATTGGCCGTTAATAAATATTGCGGGGGAAAAATTGCCCCTTAGATTTAAAAAACAAAAAACAAATATGGGAATAACCCGCAAGAAAACCGAAAAAAAGGATATTAAAATTTTATCCTTTGATGTTTATGCGGTAATCAATATTTAAGTAGGGGCAGAGGCAGCTTTCCCCTATATTAAACAAAAAAAGTAACACCAATCTCAAAGCAGTCCCTTTCAAAATAAAATAATTTTAGAGCCAGCGATGGATTATCACGCTGGGACTAGTTGTCCCCCATTAAATAAAAATATGTGTCCCAACTACATTAAAATAAAAGACGATTGCTAAAATTGGTCCATAAATGGAAAAATTATGCGGCAATCAATATAACGAGGGGAACAATTTACCCCCAATTTTATGGGACTAAAATCCAAGCAGACCCTTTCAAACAAATAAAAGAAAATAAATTTAGAAAATCCTTGCGCAAATGGTGGAAAAGTAAAATTAAGTACAAAAAATACACTTGGACTTTTTTGTAGTCGTTTAAAAAAGTGATAAAATTTTTAAAAATTTTCTCTCAGTTTTTTAACGTTTATTTAATTTTAATATTTAACCGTTTAAAATCAAGTAGTTAAAAATAAGCCATATAAAAATTTTTCGTTAAATTTATAATTCTCATTTAGTTCAGGTATTTTCTATTATTCTAAATTTTAACGAGAATGTAACTCGATAACGCAGGTTGGTATATAATTCTTAGCTACAATTCTTTTTTTTTATTTTAATCATGTTGGTCTCCTATCGATACTTCTTTTTCTAGAATTTAAAAGTGAGCAGAGCTGGACAACTTCAAACACACACACATTACTTGCCTTTATAATTATTTATAACTTGTAAATTATAAATTATTCAAAACATTTATTTAAGCAAATAACGTTCTACGAGGATTTTTTTTTATATAGAGAAAGTTGTAAGACTTTTAAAACTACATATTTTTGTAATTTATTTAAAATTATATTTATTCATTAATTATTTAATAGTTGCGTGTTATTTGCAAAACTTAAAGCATAAAATTTATTTTCTATATTAGTCTGCTGCAACGCACTGTTCATTATACTCGTCTTATATTTTTGCTTAGTCTCAATAATATGCAGCCGTTACCAAATTATTGGCCAGTTTTATTGAATATTTTATGTAATATAATCTTTTTTGTAGAAAACGTGTTAATAATTTTTAAAATTTAATTTTTTTATTTTTTAGTACAAAAATATTTCAATCAATTGACCACCACGTGTATTTTGTGGCATGATGAGTTTGATTTTTTCCTAGAGCCTGGTGGTATTAATAATTT
Organism: Lypha dubia; assembly: GCA_947311025.1. Lineage (NCBI taxonomy): Eukaryota > Metazoa > Arthropoda > Insecta > Diptera > Tachinidae > Lypha > Lypha dubia. Next base: position 26,069,040 of record OX371263.1, on the reverse strand, counting down.
AGCTGTGTTACAGATAAATCGTAAAAATTTAAAAGGATCCTTTTTAAAGGATATATATAATTTTACCAGACAAGATGAATATTTTAATGGCAATCAAGTGTTTTACAATGATTTTATTAAGAAATATATAGCAGCAATTAATAGTTCTTATTGTGAGGTAAGTTGAAGTCAACAAGGTTAAATAGAAAAAGAGCATCGAATATATATTTCTCAAAAATATTATTTAAATAATCAAAAAAAAATTTCAAGTTTCTTAAATTAAAAGCTATTCTTACTTATCAAGAGTTTAATGTTATCATAGGCGTCATCACCAGCCTCAGTTAGCAATAAAGTGTATGTTTTGTTTTTAATTTTTTCTTAAAGTCATTAAACTTTAGTTAGCTTTCCTTGATTTATAGTGTTAAAAATAAGAAGCATCAACAAAAGTCCTGCAGATTTAAAATAAAGAAAAATTGTAGACAATAATTATACATCAATCTTATCAACAATCATTGTGGAATTTAGTAGCATATTCATTAAAGTTTACGACAAAAGCAATCAAATGAACTAAATGAGAATTATAACAGAATCTAAGATTAGCATTTAATAAAAAATTTTTATGACAAAGTTTTTTAAACTCTATGAAAATTTGGAAAATAAACATTAAATTAAAAAAAAAACATTAAAAAAGTGGAAGAAATTTTTCCAAAATTTTTTATCAATTTTTCAAACGAATTCGAGAAAAAGGGGAGAGTATCAATTCGAGTGCATTTTTTTAATATATTTTTTAATGCTTTCACAATTCTTTTCGAGAATTTTGCTTTTGTTACAGTTTTTTTTTTTTACTCAATGACAGTTTTTCTTAGCTTTCCTTTGTCAAAGTTATAATTCTCGTATTCTTTATAATATTTTTTTTTAGTTTTCTTGACATTTAATTGTTTTTTTTTAGTAATTTTATTTTTTACATATTCAAAAGACTTTTTTTTTCATAAAACTTCACAAATCACAAAAACTCAAAATTAATTTTTCTGAAAATGAGAAATAATCTGAAAATTTTTTTTATTGTTGCCCTTTTATTTTCAGGGTTTTCTAGCCTTCCAAGAAGATATTCCATTATTTGCGGAAATGTTTCGAAAAGCTAGCGTTTACTCTCTTTGGCGTTCGCTAAACTCTCGCTTTATGTTTGCTTATTTAAAGGATCAACCTCATGATAATTTATACGAAGATATTTTTTTCAAAAGTTAGAATGATAAAAAGTTTTGCCATTTTAAAATATTTTTTATTTGGCAAAATTTTTTACAAATTTAATAAAAAAACACATCTTTTTTCCTTAAATTATGAAAACTAATTGAAAAAAATTACAGATCAACCCAGCATTTTAGTAATTGAAACGGATTCCATGAATTCTTCAACTTTCAGTTTGAAAACTAATAAATTTGTGGGTTCACGCAGCCAGCAACCGGAGCAAATGGTTCTCCTCTCCACCTTTGATGCTATTAGTGGCACTTTCTCGCCCGACATTGATTTATATTCGAATGAAAAATTAAAAAATCTACAAGGACGTGAGATAATTGTGTCTGCTTTGGACTATCGTCCATATGTAGCAGTGGAGTATAATTTTAGCCCACTATATTACGATCATGCTGCCGATAATCCAACACATTTGGTACATATCGATGGCATAGAAACACGTTTGTGTCTTACATTTTGTGAAATGTACAATTGTACTGTACAATTTGATACGTGTTAGTATGAGAAAGGCGTAAGATTTAAGATTTTCTACAGCTGCGTTTTTGTTTTTCTTTTAGCCGAAAAAGAAGAATGGGGTACATCTTTTCCGAATTTTACGGGTATCGGTCTGGTAGGCATGATCATCGATGGTAAAGTGGACATGACCAATGGCGGCCTGTATGCTTGGTGAGTTTAGAGAGACATGAAAAATCTTTCCAAATATTTGAAAGGACTATAAAATATTTGTCTTGCAGGAATGATAATTATATGAATGTTGATATTAGCACTTTCTTAGTACGCTCCGGTGTTACGTGTTTAGTTCCTGCACCCACACGTATTGTTAGTTGGGATTTGCCAATGAGACCATTTGCAATGTCCCTGTGGCTGCTTTTGTTTGCCGTTTTAATAGTTGAAAGTATGTGCTTGCAACTGGCCAGACAGTTTGAATATTTTTTGGAAACTTTTCAAGCCAAAGACGAATGGAAGTCGAGTTGTCTCTTCGGTTTCATATCAGCCTTCAAATTGTTTGTAGGTCAGGGTACAGATTATATCGTAAAAGCGTATACCTTAAGAGTGTTGCTCTTTGCCTGCTACATGCATAACATTATAATAACCAGTGTCTATGGTGGCGGTTTGGCCTTTATTTTGACCATGCCCATGTAAGTAAGATAATCGTTTGAAATACAATTCGATTTTGTTGAATAACATTTTATCTTGTTGCCAGTTTAAATGAGGCCGCCGATTCTGTGCATAGAATGTATACGCATGATCTGAAATGGGCCAGCACCTCTTATGCCTGGGTAGAGTCCATTAAAGATGTCGATGATGATGTGTGTTTAAAATTATATTTATTTATTGTTTTATAATTTATATAATTTTTTTTTTTTGCAGCCCATAATAATGCGTCTGTTGGCCAATTTTCGGGTTTTTAATTACGAAGAACTACGTGAAATGGCTAAAGCAGATAATATTGGTTTTAGTGTTGAACATTTGGCTTTTGGACATTTAAGCAATTTGGACTTTATTACCCCACAATCCTTAAGACACTTAAAAATTATGGTGGATGATCTTTACTATGGCTTTACTGTTTCAATGGTAACACGCTTGTGGCCCCATTTACCCAAATATAATGATTTAATTATGGCTTGGCACTCATCGGGTATGGATAAAATTTGGGAATGGAAAATCACTGCAGAATATTCAAATCTTAATGAACAAAATCAAATAATTGCCTCGAGATATTTTAATTTTGATACAGGACCTGTCAAGTTGGATATGAGTAATTTTGGCGGTCTAATTTTATTGTGGCTGGTTGGCATGAGCGTTTGTATAGTGGCATTTGGTTTGGAGTTGTTGGCTTATAAAATGCTGCAGAAAAATATTAAAGCTAACGAGACCACGAACCGTTTAGATGCATTGGAAAAATATATTTAAATTTTATTAGAGATCACAGAACATTTACTAAAATAACTAAAGCTTTTTAACACACTTGTAACATGATTTGAATTTTTAAATAAATAAATGAATATATATCAATACTTAGTTTATTATTTCTCTTAAGGAACATGCAATATATATATATATATATATAATTGTCCCAAAAGGATGTTTTCCAAACAATAAACATTTGCAAAAATTGTGTTTTTTAAATGTGAATAAATGCTTTTTCTAAAATAATCAATTCTAAAAAGTACAAAATCCTAGTAGTACCTCCTAACAGTAGCTTCTTCCAAGAACTTCCTTTACCCGAAAAAAATTCTTCTTTAGGTGCTGTTTCCACAATACAGACAGAAGGGTAGAAATTTTTTTTATGGGAATCACTCAAAAAACTAATTGGTTTTCATACAAATTTTCTACTCAAACCAAATGTTTGTAAAAAGTTTTCCAATAAGAGGAATATGATTTCTTAAAAAAAAACATTTATTGTTAAGAAAATTCAAAAGATTTTTTTATTTAATGTGAAGTACAATCGATACAATTAAGTTCTAAATAAAACGCCATTCAAACGTCTTCTGCAGGAATGACTTTGATGAACCCAATTTTCGAGCACTTTTTCCACTAAATCAAGTCGTATGTCATGAATGGTACGTTTAATATTGACTTGTAAGGCATGAAGAGAGTTTGGTTTGTTTCGAAAGATCAATGACTTCAAGAAACAGTATAATGGTATTAAATCACAACTTCTTGGAGGTCATTCAATACCACAATTTCTTGAAATAATCGAATCTCCAAAATTTTGTCGCAATAATTTAATTCATGCATTTGCTGTGTGGCAAAATCAGCAAATTCACGACGTTGACGGTGGTCCAATGGCTTCAGTTTTTGAGTGAGTACAATTTTTTACAGATGCAACCCAAAATCATTTCTCAAAATGCGCCAGGTTGTGGTTTAAGACAGTCCCAATTTTTGAGAACGTCTTGGAATCGACAAATTGCGGTCTTCAGCAACTCTTTCCTGAACGGCAGCAATATTTGCATTACTTCGGGCGGTTCTTTGTCTTATTGGCACTTGAAAATATATTTTAAGAAAATATAAGCTAAAAATTTTCAACAATTCGACGAACAGCGAGCACACTTGGACGATTATTACGACCATAAAATGGCAAAAGCGCACAAAAAGTTGCAATTGGAGAACGATTATTTTGATAATAAAACTTAATAATTTGTAAACGTTGTTCTTGCGTATATCTCTCCATGATGAAATTGTAAACACTACTGAATGCAATGAAATACAAATGACAGATCAAGACATATTACAAATGGCCGAAACGTCACTTCAAAATCATATCATCCCTATTGTAAAACCTTATATAATGGAAACCGCACATTAGTTTCCCTTTTCGAAAAGTATCTTTAAAAAAAAAATAATTTTAAAGAGTACAACATATTTTGTTTTTCTAAAGGGTTTTTCCAAACAAAATTTTCTTTAAACATTACCTTTTCCATTGCTGTATTACTCTCTAAAAAGTACCTTTTCCAATAATGTATTAGTATCTAAAAAGTACCTTTACATTTTCCATTACTGTATTAGTCCTTTTCCATTACTGTATTAATCTCTAAAAAGTACCTTTTCCATTACTGTATTAATCTCTGAAAAGGACCTTTTCCATTACAGTATTACTCTCTAAAAAGTACTTTTTCCATTAATGCATTACTCTCTAAAAAGTATCTTTTCCATTACTGTATTAGTTAATTCCATAAAGAGTATCCTTTTTTCATAAGGTATCGAGAAATACATTTTTCACAATATTAATTATACTATTTTTAAAAAAAAGTACACTTTCAAAAAACCTTTTCCATTAAGAATTTTTTTCAGAAGATCCACTTTATTTTTTTCTTTTGCCAAAATATCACTTTCTAAAAAGTACCTTATTTCGCAAAAGTACTTTTAAAAGTAATAATATATATAAAAAATATTTTTCTCTAGAAAAGACTTTTTCTACGAAGTATTTTTTTCTAAACAGAATTGTTTAAAAAAATAGAAAATTTTCCCAAGATGTTTTTTCCTTTTTTAAGTGAATTTATCCAAAAATTCTTTTTTCCAAAAAAAAAAAAAAAACATGTTAACAATACGTGTAATCTTCTAAAGAAAATATTTTTCACAAAAATATTTTTTTAAAAAAAGTACCTTTTTTTTGAAAGCCTTGAAGGGGCATAGTGTCAAATCGAAGCTGGTCAGTAAGTGTAGGCAGGCTATCTCTCAACTTGCTTATGGACAAATTTAACGTAAGGCTATGTTGGATACCAGGACATTGCAATATTGAGGAAAACGAAACTGTTGATGAGCTGGCAAGAATAGGTTCAGCAATAGATGTGGCAGTTAGTGACAGGTCGGTTAAACCTCTAATCGGTTACTACTATAGAGAACTCAGTAATTGGGTAATTAGCAGAACTAACCATTCCTGGAGGAATAAAGAAGATTGTAGAGTCTCGAAGTCCATATGGACATAACTAGACTCAGGTAAATCTGATCTACTGCTGGGTATGAATAGAAAGTTTTTTAGAGTCTTAGTAGGCGCCTTGACGGGCCATTGCTCGGTTAGAGCGAGGACCAGCATATGGGAAAATGGCACTCCGGATTTCTGTAGGATGTGTGGTGATGAAGAGGAGCCAGAAACTATAGAGCATATAATCTCTCATTGCCCCAGGCTGCAATGCCATAGGCAAAGATGGCTGAGCAGACGTTTCCATGATGGCATTAGTGATATCGCGAAGTCCAAACTTGAGGATATCAGGGGCTTTATCATGGGAATTAAGTGGATGAATGATGGATGTTGAGGGCTCCTTGTTTCTCCTTGGGCAGTAAGGAGATTAATTAGTCAATAAATTATAAATGCAGGGAATCAATTGGGTCTCCGAGTGGATGTATATTTCACACTACCCTTCCTAACCTATCCAAAAGGTACAAAATTTCAAAAAGTATACACATATGTATTTCAAAAACTTCCTGTCTTAAAAAATTATAACCTCTCAAAGATTATCGTAGGCGCTGGTTCTATACGACGAACGAATGACTTGAGTTTGAAATTTTTTTCTTTAAAAAACTGAATTTATTTCATAAAAATGTTATAATCAAATCATTCGTTCGTCTAAAAAGTACTTTTTTCCAATAAAAACCATTTTCAAAGATCATATTTTTTATATAAACAGAACTTTTCAAAAGGAATATTTTTCTTCAAAACGGACCATGTTAAAAAAAAGTACCTCTTTCAAAGAACGACGTTTTTCCAAAAACTCTTTTTTTCCAAAAAATAGTAACTTTTATCTAAAATCATGATTTTTCAGAGAGTATATTTTTCCAAAAATCTTACTTCTCAAAAAAGTTCCTTTTTATAATTAGTACCTTATCCAAAAGTTGTCTTTATCCATACAGTACGTTTTTCCTAAAAGTCTATTTTTCCAGAAAAGTAAATTCACAATCGCACACTTTTCGAGAAAGTGTGTTTTGTGAAAAAATTACCTTTTTAACAAAACATTGTATATAAATTAAATTAAAGAATTAATAAAAAAATGTATTTATATAAAAATTAAGAGATAGTTTTTTTGAATACGTATATTTAAAAATGATTTCAAAGAACGCCTTATTTAAAAAGAGAACAAAACAGTTCAAAAGTTCAATTGCTTGAAAGAGGAAAACGGTTAAACAGTGTCCTTTTCCGTGGAAATGCCCATATTAATATATTTTTCGTCTGGTTCGAGAATTGTTATATATTTTTTTTTTAACTATGAGCTCGATTAATTAAATAAGAGATAAACCGAAAGGTTAATAATTGAACACTCTAATGAATCCCATATTTAAGTGATTGCAGAGCTGGATAACTCATACCACACTTTAACCACAAGAGTATGTATGACATTTATTGGTCATTATCTCTATTAATAATTTATATTATTTATATATTTTATTATACGCATTTAAGTTATTAAATAAACTGTGTGAAAAAAAAACAACCTATTGCAAAAATCATTTGCGTAAATACAAAAATTCGCAGACACTCACTCTCTTGGGAAATGTTACAGAAGAAACAACAATAAAATGCAGATTGTCGCTACAAACTATTGGAATATTCTAATCAATATTTTGTGTAAATACTTGCTGAGTATTTCTAATATTAAATTGTGTTATTATTTGTGTTTTCGTTTCAGTGCACAAATATTTCGCCAACTTAATTACCACCTGCATTCTTTGGCCACAAAGTTTTGATTTCAATTTTGTCAACTTTCCTGATAACAAAATTGTGTGGTTGAATATAGATCCTTCTAGATTGAGTGGATCTTTTGAAAACAATATTTATAATTTTAGCAAACGCGAGGAAATTGATAATAAAAATAATGTTTTTTACAATCAATTGATTAAGATTAAGCAATAGAACAGGCCCACTGTGAGGTATTTTTTGATATTAAAAATATTTTGCTTCATTACTATTTTCGTATATTATTTCAGGGTTTTTTAGCATTTCAAGAGGACATACCATTGTTTGCGAGAGCCTTTGAAAAGGCTAGTATTTATTCTATTTGGCGTTCTATGAACAATAGATTTTTATTTGTCTACAGCACATATCTCAAGCGAGAGGATTATTTCCGAGAGTCTTTGTTTAAGAGTAAACATTTATATTTTATTTAAAATAGTCACTGTACACCATTTCCATAGCAATGGTTGTTAGTTCCGTATTTGTGATTATCAGCCGTGTTTAAAACCTCCATTATTGAACGTGAAAATGAAAATCTTTTTGTAATGAAGCTTCACTTGAAATAAAAAAGAACAAAAGAGCATACTCTCAGGAGCCACAAATATTTAAAATGGCATCCGAAGGTATTAAAAATTGTGTGGTGTAAAATCGAAATTTTGTAGAATTCGAAGGCAAAAGAGTCAAAACAATGTAAGAAAAAGAAAATTTTTAAAATTAATGAACGCCATTTAACACACTCAGATACGAGTAGGTGGCACTGATGAGGCTGCAAGCTGACATTTGTACACAATTTTCTCCACTGAAAATTTAAATGTGTAAATACTTTTAATAGAAATTACATTCTAAATTTAGATTTGATGCTGCCGAAAAATTCTTAAAAGTGGCCCCTAAAAGTATGCAAAATTTTTCTAATCCCAAAAATAAAACCAGAATAATCGTGTTTTAAAATTAAAACTCGCAAAATTTCATGGCCGATATTTAAAACAAAAATAAATAAAAATCAACCTAAATAATTGCATACTTTTAGGAGCTGCTTAAAAATTCTATCTTTGAGTGCTGAACAAAACTTTAAAGCCACATCTTAAAGTATGCAATATTTTTCCAAAAAAACAAAATAATAATTCCCAAATAATCAGGAAATCTATTTACGGAATTACAACCATTTTGAACGAAATGTGTGACATGCCTGAATAATATTATATTGTAATTTTATGCTCTAAAACACTTTTCTTTATTACAGATCAATACAATATTTTAGTGATGGAGGCTAATTTAAGAAACTCTACAAAATTTTACTTAAAAACCAATAAATTTGTGGGGCCCACTTTAAAACATCCCCAGGAATTGATACATTTGTCAACATTTTATGCTTCAAATCTAACCTTTCTACCGGATATAGATTTATTTTCTACAGCTGGAAAAAAATTACTTGGTCTCCATGGCCGGGAAGTAATAGTGGGTGTTTTTGATTATCGCCCGTTTGTGGCAGTAGATTTTGAACGTTCGCCCCTCGACTACGACCAGGCAGAAGACAACCCTTCGCATTTGATTCACGTTGACGGCACAGAAATTCGTATTTGTCATATATTTTGTGAATTGTACAATTGTAGTCTACAATTTGATACATGTAAGTTTTAAAAGACTTTTTGACATTAGCTGCAGGACGATCACATATCACATATCTTTGAAAGAGTGTTACGTAGTATGTGATCATCTGTTTGTTTAACTAATTAAAAAAAAACCTTAAATTTATTTTTAGCTGAAAAGAGAGAATGGGGTTTAGCTTTTAGCAATTTCAGTGGTTATGGAATGATTGCTTTGATTACAGGCGGTAAAGTTCAAATGGCTTTCGGAGCCATGTATGGGCTGTAAGTTTGTTAAACGCACACCGTTAAGAGAAAATATTTTTTCTTGCTTATGTTTCTTTTCTAGTCATGCCGACTATGTCGTCATTGATATGACCGTATATTTGGGTCGCTCTGGTGTTACCTGCTTAGTACCAGCTGCTTTATTGCACACCACTTGGGTCTTGCCTTTGCGTCCTTTTACCTACACATTATGGTTGGCTGTTTTAGCCTGCTTATGTTTGGAGACTATTGTCCTTTTTGCCAGCCGAAAATTTGAGGAGACAATTGTAGAAGAGCCAACCACCTGGAGATGCTGTCTGCAATTTGGTTTTGTTATCACTTTTCAATTGTTTTTAAATCAAAGTTCACACTATTTAATACATTCGCATACTGTGCGTACTTTCCTCTTTGCCTGCTATATGTTTGATATAATCTTGACCAGCATTTATGGAGGAGGTCTATCGGCTGTTCTTACTTTGCCTACGTAAGAAAATTTATATGTTTTTTTTTTTAATGAATGAAATATTATGACTATTAAATTTGTTTTACCTCAAGTTTTGGCGAAGCTGCTGATTCTGTAGAAATATTGGTTAAATATAATCTGACGTGGTCTGGTTCATCTTATGCCTGGTTAGAGTCAATAAATGTAACCGAGAACGAAGAGGAGGTAACAATCCCCGGCATTTAAATAATTTGTATAAATTTTTCTTTTAATTATTTAATTTTTTTAAAGACCATGTACCAACGCTTGATGGACAATTTCGAACTTAATAGTATGGATGATATGCGTAGAAAGGCTCAAACTCATAATATGGCCTTCATAGTTGAACGCTTGGCCTTTGGTCATTTCGGTGGTGGAGACTTTTTCACACCACAATCCTTGCAACGTCTCAAATTAATGGTAGATGATATTTACAGCCAGTTTACTGTGGCCATGGTACCACGTCTATGGCCTCATTTGGAAAAATTTAATCTACTTTTGCTGCAGTGGCATTCATCCGGCTTGGATAAGTTCTGGGAATGGAAAATGACCGCCGAATATTTAAATGTCAACGAACGAAATCAGGTGGAGGCTTCAAAATATAATATTTTGGATAGAGGACCAACAAAATTGAATATACAAAATTTTGCCGGCTTAATTGTATTGTGGTTAGTAGGAGTGCTGCTGAGCCTAGTGGTTTTTTTTTTAGAAATAGTTTGGTCATGGTCAGCAAGGAAGAAGGAGAATCCAAAAATTTCTCAGAAATTTGATAATAAAAATGTTAAGAATTGAATATTCGTTAAAATTTATTAAATCTTGAAATAAAAGTATTTGCATGCAAGATATCCTTTAGACCTGCAAGTTGAAGTATTAAAAAAAATAAACTTTTCTAGAATAAAATTCGAAGAGATTTTTTTTTTTGCAAGAAGGTGAAGCGTGATTGGACAGCCCTGGTGCCAGTGCTAATATTTATGAAGTCAATATATTTAAAAAACACAGAAACTTTTATAGAATGAAATTCGAAGATATTTTTTCTCAAAATGTTGAAACGTTATTTGACAGCCCTGGTGCCACTGCTTATATATTCAAAGGTTATATTGTTTGTTGCAAAATATCCTTTGGTTCTGCAAGTCGGAATATTTAAAAAAAACAGAAACTTTTCTAGAATGAAATTCGAAGAGATTTTTTCGCAAAAAGGTGAAACGTGATTGGACAGCCCTGGTGCTAGTGCTAATATTTATGAAGGTTATATTGTTTGTTGCAAAATATCCTTTAGTTCTGCAAGTCGGAATATTTGAAAAAAAAGACCTTTCTAGAATGAAATTCGAAGAGATTTTTTCGCAAAAAGGTGAAACGTGATTGGACAGCCCTGTTGCTAGTGCTAATATTTATGAAGGTTATATTGTTTGTTGCAAAACATCCTTAAGTGCTGCAAGTCGGAATATTTAAAAAAAAAAACAGGAACTTTTCTAGAATGAAATTCGAAGAGATTTTTTTCAAAAAGGTGAAACATGATTGCACAGCCCTGGTGCTAGTGCTAATATTTATGAAGGTTATATTGTTTTTTTATTGCATTCTTGTTTCGTATACTCCTGCCTGCTATTTGTTTGCCCATCCTTTTTGTTCTATCAGGCGTAAGAGTGTGTTGGTTTCATAATAATTGTTGTTGTCTAAATGATGATGCTATTGCCTGGCTGCCTGCCTGCCTGCCTGCCAGATTCCATTATCCAACATTTCATCCCCGCTCCCAAGGCCCAACAATACACTAGTAAATAAATTTCAAAATGTATATGTGTTCACATTCTTTACACACATATTTTTGTATGATGATGTTGATTATTATTTTTGTTTTTCTTCTTGCGCGCCTGATTGCCTGGCAACGCAACAGTTTGCCATGGCAATAATACATTATAATTTGTGATTGAGTTTTATGTTGTTGATAAAAGTATGAAAAAGTTGAGAACAACAAAAAACAAGGATAACAAAAAAGTTGCACATAATTCCTCAACAATTCCAATTTAAAAAAAAATCTTTTTAATATGAGGAAAAATTTTATTCTATAAGCAAAGGGAGCAGCAGAAGGAGCAACTGCAAAAAAAGATTATTTAGAAAAACACATTAAGAGTAGCAGCGGGAGGATGAGCAAACGAATGGCAGGAAAAACAATAACAACAACAGCAACAGCCAACCGTAGAAATTAACCTTTATTGCATATTTGTTATTTTATTTTTATTAAAATTTATGTTGTTGTTTTTTCTCTACTAATGAAGTATATTTTTTTTTCTTTTTCTTCATATTTTTTGCACTAACAAATAAAACATATATTTTTCTATGTTGTCTATTTTGATATGAAAAAAAAAAATAATCAAGAAAGACCACTTGACGTTGTTTTTATTGTTATTATTGGTTTTATTAATTTTAAGATTTATAAACTACGAAAAACTAAAACGTTAATAAAGAATTTATAAATGTGGAAAATCTCAATGAACATAATTTATATAAAAAAAACATTATTTAAATAACTAAAATTACTAAATTAGGACATTGAATAATTGTTTTAATAACCTTGAATATGTTCATTTTTAAAATACTCAGGATTTAGTTTTCATTAGAAATCTGTGTGTAATTATTGTATATTATGACCATATTTATGCAATTATGCATTTGAAGACTAAAGCTCATCCACATGCTGTCATCGTAATTGTGACATTCCAGTTATAACATATACATATATATAAACCCGACATCTAACTAATGACTTTGGTATAAAAAAAAACGAATATGTAGATGACAAGGCGAGCAAGTGACATTATATTTAATTTCAGATATTCAAATAATACTATTCGTTATTAAATGTGTGAGTATCGTAGGCAATAACTAAATTTATACAATTTTATATTCATAGAAAAATTACGTATTGTCATCTTAATTGTGACACACAATATATGACTCATGCAACATCCAAATGATGACCATGTTGTTTAAAAATAAACGAATACGTTTAATTGTATTTAATATGTAGTTCCATATTCTTATTTTTATGTCATCCTTACAATTGATGACTACATGATCATTTGTTATTAAATATGTGAGTATCGTAAGCAGTAACTACGTTTATACAATAGTATATTCATAGAAAAATTCTATTACTTGTTGTCATCTTAACTGTGACTTACAATACATGAAAGATACATTCAATGATGATATTTTTATATAGAAATACGAATATATATTATTGCTCTTAATAGTTCAATATTTTTATTACTTTTGTCATTAGTAGCATTGATGACAAGATTACTATCTGACATTATATGTAATTTCATATATTCCACGGGTACTTTTCGTTATCTATCTGTGTGAGTATCGTAAGCTATGACTACATTTATATAATTTTATATTAATAGAAAAATTATATTACGTGTTGTCATCTTAATTTTGACATACAATATATGAAAAATAAATTCACTTAGGACCTTGTTGTTTAAAAATACAAATATAGTTTAAATAGTTCAATATATTTATTACTTTTGTCATCTTTCCCATTGATGACAATATGATTATCTGACATTATATATTATTTCATATAGCCAAATAATGATTTTCGTTTTTAATCTGCATGGGTATCGTAAGCAATGACCATGTTTATACAATTGAAAATTCGAAAGCAAATTCATTTACATGCTGTCATCTGAGTTGTGACATCCAAGTTATATGAAAAGATTAATAAGCAATAACGCGAAACCCGACATCATTAAATGATTCAAATGAGTGAATGTGAATAATTGCATATGTATTTGCCTTCAATCAATGCAAACTTCTACTTAGGACACATTTAAAGGGAGAACAATTTAAAATTTTTTCTCGCACTTGGGAGTTTATAGTTTTTGGTTTTTAATCTGTGATTAGTAAGAAAGGCAGTGAAAAACAACCTCTCATACAACGATTAATTGTTCTTTGGTTTAGAACCGCACTAAAGAAATAAGCAAAGATAACATCCAATTAAGTACAGACAAAGTCAAGAAAGTAGAAAAAGCTGTTCTTTTTAAAGGCTATGCAAATATAAAGAGGTACACTAAGACGTTGTCAGGGAGTTTTATTGACATCAAAATTCACGCGAAAATTTTCTAAAGAACGAAAGGATTTTAAAACGTAGAAGGCTGCCCAAACAATGCTAAAAATTGATAAATAAATTTATTGAAAATTTTTAATATTCTCTTAAACTTTTATATGAAAAGAAAGAAAACCTTTAAAATGATGCCTACTTTTCTCTTTTCTCTTTCCGTTTTTGTTCTTTTTGTGTGTGTGTTTTTTTTATTAATTTACTTCTCTTGTAGCCATAACGACTTTGTACCGTAATTTTATGCCATTAAAAATATTTCGTTTATATCTTTTTTTTTTTCTTTCTTTTTCATTCTCCACAAAAACTCACTCTTTCTATTTCTGAGAACTTAGAAAATCAAATAACAAATTCTTACAAATGATGAAACAAATTTCACGCTGTGAAACCTTAAATATGAATACAACTGCAAAATAAATAAATTAAGAAGAAAGAAAAAAAAATGAATACAAGCAAACTTCTGCTACTCGTTCTTGTGCTGTTGATGATGATGTTTATCACAAATTCTTTTTTTTTTCATATAAATTTTACCAAAAAAGTTTTTATTCGGAAACAAACAACCGAAGTAAGAAAAAGAAATAGAAAAAAAAAACAGAAGCAAATTAAACCTGATCAAAACAAGTCATATAAAAACTTATATAAATTATATTCAAATAGAAAATAAAAATACTTTGAGAGAAAAACAAATTTATGTGACAATTAATACGAAGTAGAAGTGCAACAAATGGAGGGGTAAGTAGAAGCTTTCATTCATTTATATAAATAAATATATTTATGAATTCCAATGAGATATACATATGTAAGTGAAACGCCTTATAGATGTGTGTCTAGTTGAGGTAAAAAGCTTATTTTTTTAACACATTTTTTTTTGCAGGAAAATAACCAATTATGGACCAGAGCTAAAGAAATTTGTAATGCCGAAATAATTATTTTTCTCTCTACTATGCTGATTCGCTAAAATGCTCTAAACTTCATAAGGCAAAATCTAATAATGAGATCATAAAGGGAATGAAAAAAATATTCAAGATTAATATTCTTAACAAAAAAATGTAAATTTCCAAATTCAAGTATTGAACCTAAGCCGAAATAAAAATATTCAACAAGTTATTAAAGCTCATGTCTAGTATAGCAAAAAGCTTCTTTTTTCACAATTTATACACAAAACTAACTAATATCGAACCACAGCTGTAATAAACTGAATTTGCCTCGAATTAAAATTATCGCTCTCAAAAATTTTATACTGTACTTTTCATCATAGTCTTATAATGACAGGTACTAAATGACCGCATCAGAAAGAGGGCATGAGAAAAAAAAAATAGTGAAAGGATAAAATAAAACAGTTATTAAAAATTCTTAATAAAAATGTAAAATTCAAAATTCTAGTATTGAACTTTTAGACCGAAATAATATTTATTATTCAACAAATTATTAAAGCTCAAGTTTAGTATACCAAAAATCAGCTTTTTTTCAGACTTTTGTACACAAAAATTACTAATTACGGACCACAGCTGTAATGAACTGAATTTGTCTCGAATTAAAATTATCTGCTTCAAAAATTTTATACTGCACTTTTCAGCAAAATCTTATAATGAGAGGCACTAAATGACCACCTCAGATAGAGTGCATCAAAAATAGTCAAGGGATAAAATTAGGGATGCAACCGATACCGATACCGATATATCGGCGATAGTTCTGGTTTTCCGATGTATCGATCTCGGCGATATTTTACTGTCGATACGCCGATACTTCTTATATTTTTCTTTAGAGCTTTTTGAACAAAATATTCAATTTTCAACTCTTTTTTTTGCATGAGAACTATGAGAAATACTATATTAAAAGCAGAACATAAAATCAAAACAGAATACATAATGAAATTGTTTCTTCTATTTTGCTTTGCATCATAGTAATGAAATGTTCTCTCAATGCTAAATCTTATATGTGTTTGTATGTTTTAAGATTTTTTTCAAGGCGCATTAATACAAGTGCTGGTAATTCTACATCAATTAAAACTTAAAATAACAACTGACATCTCAGCCCCTATGTCAACTGTGCTTATACCATCACCACTTTGAATAAGTCTTGATTTTCTCTTATTCATTTATGCATGCGATGATTTAGTTTAGCGTTGTAAAAGTTGGTACAACCTCTTATTTATCTCCAATTCTTGACCCTCGATACAAAGCTCGAATATTTCAAAGACAATCGACTTCAATCCTATCGAAAAAACGTCTTATTTAGCTGCTTAACATGACTCTACATTCCGAAAGTATTGAAGACACAGTCCTCTCTACACCTCGCAAAAGTTCTGATAAGTCTACGAGAAGTACTCGCCTTTGGAGCGTAGGTGAAAAAATTATAAGAGAATCTGAGGAGGATGAGCCTCCACCATCCTAAGCTGTGGTTCTGCTAACGAAAAAGTCGAGAGATACCTTAGATCTCCTAATATTCCTAGAGACGCAGATCATCTTGTTTACTGGCGCAATGACATATCCTACCCAAACTTAAAGAAAATGGCGCAGAAATACTTAAGTTTTCAAATGAGTTCTGTCGCATCTGAGACACTAATTTCCAGGTCTGCTTCAAACGGATTTGGGAAATCGTATATCTCCGCAAAATTTGAGAACACTTTGTTTTTTAAACAAAAATCTTATTAATACCTATCAATTTTAAATATTAATCAATTTTAAATAAAAATCTTTTCCAATCTTGTTTTTATAATTTTAATTTAATTTTAACATGATCTCAAATTCAATTCGTTGTCTTTAAAATCTTATTAATATCAATTTTAAATCTTGAGCCAATCTAAACTGAATGCCAACACTTATTTTGTAAAATCATAAATATTGCAGACGTTTTGTTGTTTGAAAATTTGAAGTTGAGAAACTGATATGTATTGAAAATTTTGATGATTTGAATGGATCATTAATAAACACTGTTTTTTTTGTATAATAGAAGAATTACTCTACTTGAGTTTTGTTAATTTTTACTTGAGCTCAATTTCAATATGCGTATCGGTATCGGAATCGGTATCGGCGATATTAATTTTTAAGTATCGGTATCGGTATCGGATCGGCGAAATGGCGTATCGTTACATCCCTAGATAAAATAAAACAGTTATTAAAAATTCTTCATAAAAAAAGTTAATTTATAAGTACACCTAATTCTCTTTTTACACGAATTATTTTTACACGAATTTTCATTTAACACGAGTTAAAAAGTTAACATTTTTCTCTTTTTACACGAATTGTTTTGTTTTAACACGATTTTAAATATTCTACAAAGACGTTTAATTGCTGTAAAGTTAGTGCTCGTACAAATTTATCAACTCAATAACAGGTAAGTTTTAAATAATTTCCAAATCGCTGCATTATTAATTGAAAATCAGAATTGTGTTTAATTATAACTATTTCTTAACTATTGTATATTGGTAGCCCGGTCACAATGTCACATAAATCACCTGTAATATTATTTATGTAATATTAATTATTATTAATTTATTATACTTTTACGTTATTTTTTAGGTCTGGAACCAATCTACTATTTTCATCTTTGGCTAGTATCTTTTTTTACACGAATTTTTTTTACACGAATTTATTGGGAACGTATCTATCGTGTAAAAAGAGAATTGGGTGTATTGAAATAATAATTTTCATTTTATTACTTATGTTTATGATTTAAAAACTTTAAAGCTTTTGTAACTATTTCTCTCTCTCTCTCTCTCTCACTCCCTATCCCTGTTACCTCTCTATCTTTCCCATTTTATTTTTGTTTCTCTTTCAATATTTATTATGAAGGGCGGTTAGCCCATATGAAAAATACACAACATGTTTTGAATTTTTAGCGCTTTTTTTTAGAATTTAACTCTTATGAGTTAATTGCCTGCTTTGTTTTTCTTAAAGCTTATGCAAATTGCTTGCCTTGTATTTTTACATCACATCAATCATAATATGAGCAAAATAACATCATCATTTGTTTAATTAATTTTTATAGTAAAAAAATAAAAAAAAAGACTATCAGCTTACCACATTCACCTCGCATTTTATTTCATATTGCAGATATTTTTCAATAATAATTATAAAAATACATAATAGAAAAAACAGGAAAATATTTTTATATGAAAATTTTTCCCACCCATCTTTATTTTAGTTTGACTGGCTGGCAAATAAAACCTATACAATCAATGTCTGTCTACACATACGAGTACAAGAAAGCATTCATTAATAAAATGTTGCATGCAAGTAAAAACCGCATACAAAAATAGTTGATGATTAACCATTTGTAGTACAGCAACAACAACAGAAACGACCAACTAAGGATGATCGAAGCAATGGTGTACAAAAAAAAAAAAAAGTTTTATACTATGAATACTGAAATGAATGATGAATATACACATGAGTTGTTAAATAGTGGTTTTATAATTAACTCTAGAAAATAAATAGACCTCAATTTTTGTAATCGAGTGAAAAAAAATCTACCAGAAAATTGCTACAAAAAAAAAATAGCAAAAATCGATAAAAATATATAAAATATTTTAAAGGACTTTAAGTCTTTGAAAGATTTCCGTATGAAAACTATTAAATTTTAAACATTTTTTTTATATAAAACTCTCATAAATTAATAAAAAAAAAAAAAAAACACTGTCCATATCCTGGACAATTTTTACGCCACTAAACATGTAATAACATTTTATTTCTTCTCTTCCATCAGTTATTTACTTAAGCATAAAATCTCAATAGAGAATTGAAGTCAGAACAAAGTGCTTCAAATACTCGATAAAAGAAAAGAGATTCTAGTTACAACTCATTCGTATAAATACTTGCAAGTTGCAACAATCATGCATTATTATTATTATTATGAGATATTATTGTTTCAACATGTCTTCATACAACGTCAAAATAAACTATTTCTTTCTTTGATTTCAATTTAAAACGTCATTCAAAGAATTTATAAAGTTTTATTTTATTTGCCTTTTTTCATATTTACAATTATGAGTTGAAAGTAAAGGAAAGTCCTCTGAAGGGCCTTTGCACAGGGGCATAACTTTTAATTGCTTTTAAAACCGTTTTAAGATATACATAAAATAAATAGAATTTCAGAATACAGCGAACATCATAGCAGACTTCTAGTTAAAAAAAAAAACAACTTCACACAAGGACCAACATAAATTGAATTCACAATTAAATTGTCGAAAATTACATTAATTGATTGAATATCCTTTAATTTTTTAATTTGTTTAACTGCAACTTGTTATGATGCTGGCTTTGGCCAACATTAATTATTTGACTTTGTAGAAATATAATTTATAAGAGCAGATCCTTTATTTAATTTCAGTTCAGCTAAATCACTATTTATTTACTCCTAATTTTTAAAAATAATTAGAAAATTAAGTTTTTCTATTATATTATTCCTATTAATAATATAAACTAGTTTTAACTCATGACGCTACAGTTTACCAGAAAGTATTCTGACTGTTAATGAAAGAAAAAATTTGTTAATTAATAAAAAGTACCAAAAGTATCAATTAGTCCCTTCTATACCCTCAAAAAAGTAATATTTTACTCTACTCTGGGTCACATGCTATCCGTCTATCAAATTTTATTTAAATACATAAAATATTTCAGGAGAGAAAGTACCATAAGTAAAAACGTAGCAAAAGTACCAGTTATTTTTTTTTTTCTTATTTCACCCCAAAGAAAGTATTTAAATTTATAAAAAAAAAACTCATAACAAATTATTATATAAATAAAAAGTACCAAAACTACCAATTTATTCCTTTTTTCATCCCTTAAAAAGTAATCTATATTTTAATATGCGTCAAATACTTCGTTCACGCTACATGTACGAGTAAATAGAGGCATAAAATGTCTCCATTCCAAATTCACTGAAAAAGCAAAAAATACTAAAAGCAAAAAGTACCAATAGTACCGTATTATCCTTATTTTATCCCCAAGAAATTATTCCGAGTGTTAAGGAAAGAAAAAATTTGTAAAAAAAATTAATAAAAAGTACCAAAAGTATTAATTTGTCGTATTTTTACCCCTAATTTGTTTCCAAATGTTTTGATTTTTATTCGCTTTTAACTCGAAACCTGCATACAAATATTTAGTTTTCATATGACTCAGATTAAAATATAGATATACTTGTTAGGAGTTAAAAATGGGACAAATTAGTACTTTTTGTTTTTAATAAATTTTTTTTGCATTAACATACAGTGTACTTTCAAGGGGGTAAAAAGAGAAATATATGGTACTTTTGGTACATTTTTGTTTGTGGTACTTTTTTCTTTTGGTAATTTTTTAGTTTTGAAACGTTTTGTTTTTGACAGTTTGTGCCTTCAATAGCATGTAGCGTGAACGATGTGACGGGTAAAAGCTAGTTCAATATATAAAGTTTTCATTGTTTGTATCGTTTTGTATTTGATCATTCAATCACAAAGTTAATTAAAACCCCCTTCAAGTGTTGAAGAATTTTTTCATTGAAAAATTCCAAAGAAAATAAGACCAACCGATGAAGGGCCCTTATTGGATTTACTCCAAAAGCAAACCTTAACCACTCACAAGTAGTTGCTCTTTAGTTGTCGTCTATGTATTGGTGTTTGTGAATGTGTGTTCGTTAGTGCATTCATAAGCTACTTTCAATAGAAAACTAATAATTTGCTTTTTGTAAATGCTGTTCAAGTCGCCATGTAATACGGCATGCTAGAGAGATTTTATCTCCAATAAAAAACAAGACATTTATATTACTAATGGCTCAGATTTTTACAAAAAAAAACTGTTTCATAAGAAAAGGATTTTAGTAGAACAAAATTTTGATTTTAAAGCAACTGAATAGCAAGAATTTTCCAAAGAATTAATTGAGATAATTTTAAAGAAAACTTCAATTTTATTATTAATAATAATTACTTTTATTAAGAGCATCTTAATATTTTCAAATGCCGCTATCAATCAAAAATAATCGATATGTCTTCTTCATTTTAACGGCTTGCCAAAAAAAAACCTTTCCAAAATAAAATATTTAAAATATTTAAAAATAAAATATTTAGAAATGATTTTTAAAAGTGCAACTTAGTTCCATCTTCAACGATACCGAAAAAGCAGTTCCTTTCAAACAATTGCGTTAGACACAAAAAGCAAATTTCATGAAGCGAAATTTCAAAGAATAAGAAGACAAATATTTTTCACCTCTTCTTTGTTAAAAGCTTTTCATCCTTAATTGTGCTTTTTATGTATTTTATCACACTTGCATGGAAAACTTGCTTGGAAAACTAATGCTTCGGCCGAAGCAGTTGCTGCGCCTCGAACATGCATGATTTTTGTTCGCGATGTCCGACTTTGGAGTTCTTGTTGTTTTTTACATAAAAGAGAGTTTTTTTCCAATCATCAAAAATGCGCTAATATCATGTTTGAGTTATGTGAATTATGCCTTCGTTTTACTGCGTCATCTACTAACATACATACATCCCAGCAAACAATTTTCGGAGCGCTCCTAAATATGACTCTTAAGACTCCTTTTTCTGAGGGTTTTATGATTACCCTCCTAATTTATGAGCATTTATGATTGATTTCGGAACCTGCAGAAATCAGGACTCCGAAAAGACTAATTTTTATGAGCAATTTAGGAGCACACTCCTAGAAAACTTATATTTATGAGGGTTTTCTGAGGGGCAACGGTAGTTTGTTTCCTTTTTACTTGATAATTTCAATATTTTGCGTTTGTTTGTCATTATTGTGATCATTTTGCGCTGTTCGGTTGTGCTTTTGATAAAATCTTTAAGAAATTATGCAAAAAATAAGTTTATTTCTGTGTTTTTTAATAAGAGCAACAACTGGCGAAAAAAGGCGTTCAGCCCAAATAATTAATGAAATAACTTAATAAATAAATAATAAATTAATGAGTGGGTTATCTTATACCATGTTGCAAAATGCAACAACAGTATTGCCGCAAAATTTAGTTCTAAGAAAGGGTTTTATTTAAAGCTTGATTAAGATTTTAAACTGGAAAATCATTTTACAGATCCAATTCAGCAAATTCTGGCACAAACCAATGAAATCGCAAAGGACGTAAAAGTATTAATGAATGAAAACCGAGTTAAGTAAAGCTGAATTCTCATTTCATGTCATCACACAAATAGAGTTTATTAATGGCTATTTTAATTATTTATTTTCAGAATTAAAAGAACGAGTTCTAGCATTGGAGGAGGAAAAGGAAGACTCTTTTAGGACTAATATTATTTGCTGGGATAATTCATCTGTAGGCAAATACATACACAAGTTTAAATATATAAGAGAGAGAGAGAGGCAGAGAGCATCTAAATGAAATTTTATCTTCCATCTGCTTACTCTATTATTCGTGTCAAATAAATGTAAAAAGCCGACCAACTTCAACGTTCTCAAAAATAAGTTGAGCGATCTCTCTGCCTTTTTTTTGTGCAGCCTGGGAAACGCTTCAAAACTGCGCATCTCGAAATCATGAAATTTTCTTACTGCTTCTAGAAACATAATAACTTTTTGCTTTGGTGCTGCTTCTGTATCCTGTTATAATTTTAATAGACTTGAGTTAAAGCTCTCCAATTGCTTTGTAGTTTTTTCTCCTAAGATAATAATACAAAATTTTAAAAAGTGTTAAGTCTTCGTTTAAAAATATTTTATTTTATCTAGGACTCTAATAAAAAAAATTATTATATGTATGTCATGAAAATAAAATGATTTGCTTAAAGCTTTCACCACCAAAGCTTTTACCAAAATAGCTTTTACTAAAAAAGCTTTCATATAATAAAATTTTTCTGTTTGCTGTCAAAACTGCTATCGGAGTTTTACACTTGTTTTATTATAAAAATATTTTAAAAGCGTTAAACTTTTATAAGTAAAGAAAGCTTTTTAGCATAATGTTCAATATTTACTTAACAAGAGCAAAAGATGGCGTAAAATAAATGTCATATTTACTGCACAAGTAGAACAGAAACAACACATTAAATTTAAGTAAAGTACAGGACTAGAAATGAGCAAATTTTTCTACCGCAATCAAATGAATTATTCTAAATGAAAGAATTTAACAGTGCAAATGTATTAGTGCTTAGTGATGCATTTTATCAATTCTTGCTTTAGAAGCTTCATTTTACTATTCTTACTATTAATGCAATGATTCGTTCTGCCAGTAAAACAACTGCAAATTTAAAATAATATTTAATTAAATTGGCTGCCATAAACTAGAAGGACTTTATTTTGTATAAGAATAAAATAAAAAGGAATAAATAAAATATTTTATGTGTTAAAATTTCTGTGGTGGAAATGTTTATTATGGATTTCTTTTGATTTCAATGAAATTTTTTTAGCATTTGTATGACTACTTCCTTTTAAGGATAGGAATTTTTTTAGTCCGACAGATGGTGCTGTCGTCCACATCAAAATGTCAGTCCTCTGTGTTTATGGTTTCAATATTCTTACTTTAAGCTAAAAGTTCTAATTGATTCTTGAACCCAAATGCAAAACTTTCAAAAAGTTTTGATTAAGCATACATTTGAAAATTTAACAGGAACTTGAAAAAGCTTTGCATATAACAGCTAGAAGTTAAAACAAGTTACAATGTTAGCTGTACATTTCTTGGTTATCCTGTTCATGGTAGATAACATTTTAAAGCTCAGGAAGTTTGACAGAGCAGCAGCATCTAAAATGTTGTTAGTTTTTGTGTACTAAAAGTTTTAACTTTAACAGTTAGCAGCACAAATATGCGATTATTGTAAGCTTTATTCATGAAAGTTCGAATACTTACTAAATTTTTCTGAGCAATTCCTGTAATAAAAATTGCTTTAAAACTGTTGAAGTACTTAATTTATTGTTAAATTTTACACATTTTGTAACATTAAATTAGCAGACAAAGTAACTGAATTTCAGTGAATAATTTATATATAAAGAATACTTGGCAAAAATAAGCATTTTATCTAAAAAAAATCTCCTAGAAATTTCTTTATTTTAACAAAATGGGCACGTTCTGCAGAAAACCCTGCTACTAAACAGTTTAGATGTAGCAGCTTTTGATTTGATTAATTTTTTTTGAACGATCTGCTTACTTTTTTGTCAAAAATATCAAAAAATTTTACTTTTCAATTAAAATTATTGAATTATATTTTGTACATTTATTTGTGAATGTTAATGAATTCAAATTTATAAATATATTATGAAATTTGATTCAATAGTCAAACTGAACTGAAATATCGTAATTTGATAAAATGTATCGTACTTTTTCTTTGCTACCTAAAAGAGTGAGCGCTCACTCAACATGTACGCTCAACGCTCAGTAATCAAAGCGCTCAGCAGATTGTTGAGCCATTGTTGTATCTGCTGAACGCACACAATATTTACTAATATTGGTTAAAATTTGAAAAGCTGTTTTATAATGGTCAGATTTCATAATGACACTAGAAAAAACAACTTATATTTATTGAGTTCTTTGTCATCAACATTTGTTCCAAAAAATATTCGAATCTTTTACAATTAATACTTTTGGATAAATTCTTGTCATATGACAACCATTTTCAATTCAATAATGAAAGAAATAGATTTACATACAAATAAATTTTGGTTTGTCATTTTATCTTTGCTGGCGCAATGAATGAATATGCGTCAAAATGTTTAACAGTTTTACAATTATACCTTAAAAACGTTTATAGGCTCGCAAAAAGTTACACTAATCATTAGCAGCTAATTTTCGAAAAGTTACAAAAAAGGATATATGGATGTCCTTAAAACTAATAGGCATATTAAAAAAATTTTTTATTGACTGTAAAGAACACTCAAGACTTCGAGTTGTTGCTTAAGAAAATTAAAAAAAAAAATTTTTACAATATTTTTTTTACAAAATTTTTTTTTTTACCCAAGAAATTTAATAAAATCATTTTTAATAAAAAAAAAGGATATATGGCTGCCTTTAAAATCATCACACATTTTACTGGTTTTTATTATGTGATGCAAGAAGAAGAAAATAATATAATCCATTAATATTTTAATTAAAAAATCGTAATTCTTATTTAGAAAATTTAACTCTTTAACTTTTAACTTGTACATGTGTGCTTGCAAATCCTCAAAGCAACAGTTAATATTTTAACTATTCCATTATATAATTTTTACTCCATTATTAATGGAACTGCTTGCACTAAACACATAAATAAATACTCTTGCTTAAATAAAACGAAGACACAAAAAACTACATAATGACAATAATTGTCACGTATTTGTGACATAAAAAATGTATGTGATCTGTGAATAAAATAACACAAACCCCAAAATGAGAAAAGCTATTCCAAGCAACGTACCAGTATCATATAGGCTGCAACGACTTGGTCTTACAGCAATAAGATGGGGCTAAAAAACAAAACCAAATGATATGTTTTTTAACAACACTACAAGGTTTAACAGACAAAACTTTCTTTTTTCCAACATCATTATTATTATTGCTGCTAGATATTGTCATTTGTGTTTCATCTTCATTAATATCATTATGCTTCTTTTTTTTTGTGAATATTATGCTAAATATGCTTGTAACACTAACATACAACTTGAAGTTAAGTCCTTTAGAAGTGAACAGACAACTACCCGTTAGAAATTCATGTGTTAATGTACGTCTACGCTAGAACATGGTTGGTTTAAAATGGTTGGCATAATATTAAGGGTCCATGTAGCCACCGCTGGTTTTTACTAAACTGCACACTCAAGGTAATTGTTGTTGCAAAAAAAAAAAATAGATATTAATGTTTTAATTTTTAGGATTAGACCGAATTTTGAAAGCCTTATGTACAATTCTTTATGAAAAATCCCAAATAATACATTCCTAATTGTTGTTTGAAACATTCAATGCCTTTTTAATAATTTTTCTAAAAAAGGATATATGGGCTACTCATAAACTAATACACATTTTTCATAAAATTTTCTACTTGTGTTAACATCAGTCCAGGCTACAAGTTTTGATAAAATAAAATTTAAAAATATACCCAAGTTATCTATAAAAAATTTTTAAAATAATATTTAGTACAATTTACCATAGGAGTTGTTAATTCATTAAAATCATATCAATGTCTCTTGGCACTAATGTTGATGAAACACATCTTAAATTATTGAAAAAATTTTTAAGAATTTTAAAAAAGGATAACCCATATATCCTTTTTAAATTAACAAATAATTTCAATATGTTTTTAATGTTGCATTAAGATCTGTCAAGACTACGAGTTGAGCTTAAATAAAATTTTTCAAATGCTTTGGCTGAATATATGGACATATAAAGTTTTCAAAAATTATTTGATAAATATTATAAAATTCACAAAATAAATAAAATAAAGCCAACCGACACACTACGTGTGTATCACGAATTTTAGATAAAGATTAGTTATGCCTGCTAATGTCTGTCGGAGGCCCACAAGGTCCTGAAAATTTCTTGTTCTCTATGGACTCGAAAAAGTATACAACCAAAAATTTCCTTGTAGTGTTAAAATATCATTTGGAAAATCATACATACACTTTGCACATACCAACTAACAGCATAACACTCAAAGGACGTTGGAAAAAAGTGTGAAACATCTCCTGCTCACCGTATTCATCACAATCCATAAATACTCATTGTACACATTAACTTTATGAGCTCTTAAATGAAAGGCCTACCAAACGGTCGGCACTTTTTATGGTGCATGTGTATGGTTTTTTTTCCCTTTTTTATTTATCTTTTGCTTCTTTTGAAATTTTGTTTAAATTTGAAACGTGCCCAAGTCTTTAATGTCTAAACTAAACGACATGAGGTTTAACTAAAGCGTTGCTAGTAGGCATTTAGCTGGTTGAAGACTCAACGATGCTTAACACAAATTTATGCAGCCATTAAATTTAGAAAATGGTGGGAATAAATAGTTACCCCCAAATAGGCCTGAATGAACGCTTACAGTAAATTTTGTTATTTGTTATGCTTCACATAAATAATATAAAAATGCGAGTTTAATTTTGTTTTTAAGTGAAATTAATGAATGAACGAATGAATTGCAAATTGGGTCAGCGTTATGTTTGGAAATATACAAACATTAATTACAGTAAAATGAGTTAGGAATCAAAAGTATGCATTAAGTAGAGCAGAATTCAGCGAAAATAATAACAAAATAAATTAATTAACTTAAGCAACATGTAAAAAGTGAGAAAATAAACAGGTTAAAATATAAAAATGAGAAAAACATAAAAACTTTACAAGGATTTTTCAATATTTTATTCTATAACAACTTGTATTTTTTATCAAACTTTAAATAAAAGCAAAAGTTTTTTTTAAATATTTATTACTTTTATTGTTGTTCATATATCCTTTTTTTTTTTTGTTTTTGAATTTTCGTTTTAAACTGTATGGATAGGAATGTTATACAATAAACACAAAAGAAAAGCTGCCACACTGCTAATAAATATATTATATTCTTTATATGAAACCTTAAAAGAAAACCATTCAACAACTATTTATTCACTTTTTCCATTCAAACCACTTAACAAAAAAAAAAAAATCATTTTGTTAATGTTAAGACCCAAAAAAAAAGTAAAAAACAGGAAACTTAAGTATATACCAGTAATAAAAGCATAAATATTTTCAATTAACTTAATTAACCATAAAAAGTTCTTTTTGTGTCTGTGTATGCGTTTAATTTTTATTATTTCTTTTTTAAACAAAACTTTCATTATATTAAATGTATGTATACATATGTGTGCGTCTGTGTGTGTGTGTGTAATAATTATTATTTCTTGTTTTTTAATATCTTACTTTATTTTTCACTTACAAAATTATTCTGCAACAACAACAACAAAAGGCAAAATAAAACACAATAACACTTAATCGCTTAAAAAGGTAAACAATTTTTACTCAACAAAGACACTTTAAATTCATAAAACAAACTTACAAACCAACATATACGAGTATGTGTGTATTGGCAGGCAGTAGGACAGACATACATACTATAATGAAACAAGCATACACTGGCAAACAAAATTATTACCGAGAAGAGGTAGCATTACTAATTATGCAGGCAGCACAGTGCATGTAAGACATACTAGAACAATTTAAGCTAATTTCCCTAAATGTAAGAAAAAAAAGGATATACTGGGAACTTTTAAATTTAGCAAGATATTTAAACAATTGTTGAAAATCCTTATAGATAAGCTAATATCGCATGTTGTAAAATAATCGCTTTCTTGGAAGGAAAGATTTATGAAAAAAATTTAGAAGATTTTTAGCATACATTTTTGTTAGTTTCCCTTTTAGTTTTCCATGTAATGGAATTTTAGCTATCAGCAGCCTGTAGGACTGTAATTAAAGGTTCTTCTCTAAATATGTTTAAAAGTTTCCGCCATTTCTGCCCCACACAGTAACTGCAGAATATAAAAAAAAAAAAAAAAAATATGAAATACAATGTGCTGGTTATTAAAATGAAAATGTAAACAGAAAAAACCTCAAATGAAAATTGGACACACTCACACACACATACGTACACATCTCATACAATATATGTAAAGAGTATATAAATAAAAAGAATAAAATTAAAAAAAAAATATTATTATAAAAACTGTTGCCTACTTTGCGGTCTTTTATAAGAGCATCAACAACAATAAGTGCAAAATGTTGAAGTTAACAAAGTGGAGACCAGTTTCTGCCTGCTAAAAAGCAAACACTCACACATAAACAAGAATCCACTCATACACTCACACAGTCCCGGCTATAATAATGTGTGAGTATAACAAAAGCTGGCAGAAATATAAAGGGATTTTCATATCCTGCTGCAAACAATTGCACAATATTGTTTGTTTTGTTGTTATTGCTGTTGTTTTTTTTTTCTTTTTTTTCTGTATAAAAAAGGGAATTTTTAATTGGGCATATGTGTGTAATAATAAAGAAACAGAAACACATACAGACGGTAAACACATTTGCACATAGAATAGAAACAAATTATGTAGAAAGTTGCAATTGTATTATCAGGTTTTAGCTTTGCCTACAACTTGATGTACAAACAAATAAACAAACAACAAATTCGCATTATGAGTGCGAAAGCTAAAGTATTTTTTTTACAGTCTTTGCCATTTTTCTAACTAAATTTCTATAGCATTAGATGGTGTTTGTTTTTCTTGTTGCAGAGTATGAGGGGGGCACGAATACACTTTTATTTTTATTTGTGCTGAAAAGGTCATATTATAAAATATTTATTACTAAAAACATTTTAGTAGGCCTTAAAGGCAGACAGTGATGTTTTTAATTCTCTCACCACACAAGCATTTGTTTAGAGAAAATAAAAGGACAACGTTTAGTGTCATTCAACACCTTTCCTTGTTTCTCTGCCGCCTTGGCACTTAACAAATCTCTAGGTAATTTTTCCAGTACACTTTTTTAGTTGATTTTAAAAGTCATTTTCATGTTTTGTATATATATTTTTTCTTTCTTTTATTTTTCATTTTTGTTTTATCAAAGATATGAAAGATACTTGTTGTTGACAGCACTTAGTTTGTCATAATGTTCTGGAAATGTTGCTAGTGTACACTGCTCCTTAAGCTGTTTATTACGTAAGACCAGGTGTTTTATTTTATGTTTCTTGATTTGAAGTATGTCGTCTGTACTTTATAAAGAAAAAACTTAACAGTTCTTGTCTTCATTTAGTCCTTAAATTGTTTGTGGAAAATTTTATATGAGCTGGGTTTTATATTGTTTTTTGTTTTACCAGATTTTTTTTAATTAACAACAAGTGCGTAGGATGGTTCATGATTAAAAATAAATTATATAACCTTTATTTAAATGAATAATGAGCCATCACCAGCTTTCAAAGTAAGATAATAGGATAAAACTAAGAATATACCATAAAGAATTTCAAATATTTTTATGTCTTTTCAAAAAAATTTCACTTTTAAGCATTCTGTTTAGGTAACAACTTGTTATCTTATCTCTGCTTTAGAATGGTGTAAAATTTATCCGAATATTTTGACTATGTTAAAAGTCCTACTCATATCCTTTTTTCAAAACCAAAAAAAAAAAAAACACAAATACCAAATTTTTTAAATGTGTATTTGCAAGAATTTTTCACAAGCGTATTTTTTTAAATGTACTGTCATATTTCCCAGCACATAAATATTTCTGTCATGGTATATCCCTTTTTCAAAACGAAATGTTGTTCCATATTTTAAGGCCAGTTAAACTATGTTAACTGTTTCAA
Source organism: Lypha dubia (assembly GCA_947311025.1). Taxonomy (NCBI): domain Eukaryota; kingdom Metazoa; phylum Arthropoda; class Insecta; order Diptera; family Tachinidae; genus Lypha; species Lypha dubia. The sequence goes on along the minus strand of OX371263.1, from coordinate 26,038,995 downwards.
GACATATCAAAGTTAAAAGAATACTATAATAAATTACATAAATTTTCGTTTATATATACATATTAAATATTTTTTTAAATTTCTGACAAAAAAACTTATTTCTACCAAAAAATTTTCTAAAACAACTTGTGACCTTACCGAGCGGTTACGAAAATCAAAGTATTGCTTACACAACTTATTTTCTTCTGATGCCTTTTATATGTCCTTTTTTTTTGGAACAAAAATTCAATCCGCATAAAATGTTTTGAATTTCACTTGAGTGACAGCATTTTTGATGAATCCATGAAAAAATAACAACGGCAACTTTTAAACAAAGATTAGTATAAAAAATAGTAATACACAAGAGATAAATTTATAAACTCAAAATATCATATTGTTTTTGATTTTAAGTAAACTTTTTATATTAGAACTAGTGATTTTTGTTACTCTTCAGTATGTTGTAAAAGATTTCTGTATGTGTAGAACAATTATTCCATTTTATTAATTTCGATTTCTTTTAAAAACTTTTTTCTCCCCATACCAGTTTTATTACAACTTGTGGTATTGGCAAACCTTTAAAATGGTGCCAAATGTTGCTTAACAATTTAACTTATACTCAGGTTCGTCATATATCCTTTTTTCAAAATGCAGCGAAAATGTCTTGCAAACATACATATCAATGGGTTGGTTAATCAATTTATAAGTGATATCAAAGAGAAAAAAAATTTCAACTTGATTTTTTTCTTTTTTTTTGTAATATTTTATACAGAAAATTTCAATTTATAAAATATAATTTTATGTCACAGCTTGTAATATTACCTGCTCTTTAAGGTTGTAAATAATTTTTTGAAGCAGCTCTATTATTTTGAAAGTCTCACATCTATCCTTTTTTCGAAATTGAATAATAAATATGCAAAGGTGTTTTCTTATAATTGAGACATTTTTCAAAATTTTTTTGTGAAAAAATCAGTGTGATTTATAAAAGTGAATTTATTTAACGTAAACAAGTCTCCTGGTGGTATTTTAGCTCTGGTCTTGAAACGTTGCTTTTCGTCGTTAGCACTTCCATTGGCACGCCTGTTCAGTACTTTGTACCGTGCTGCTGAATTTCCAAAGTGTTGGAAGGTTGCCAATGTAACGCCAATTCCTAAAAAGGGGGAGGCCAACAACCCTGAAAATTACCGCCCAACTGCAATTTTTTCTGCGCTTTCCAAAGTAATGGAAAGTATGTTGAACTTCCATTTTGTGAGGTATTTGGAGCTCAACAGTTTACTTAGCGACCGGCAGTATGGCTTCCGTAGGGGCCACTCTACGGGGGACCTACTAGCTTCCCTTTCGGAGAAGTGGGTGTAATAGCATACATCACTTTGGCGAAAGTAAAGTGGTGGCTCTAGATATTTCCCAGGTATTTGATAGAGTGTGGCATGGAGCACTTTTGTCAAAACTGATTGCTTTTGGTGTCGGCGATGGCTTCCCTCGTTTTGTATCGAGCTTTCTCAGAGATCGCAATATACGAGTTGTTGTAGATGGGGTCTCATCAAACGAGTTCAAGATAAATTCAGGGGTACTGCAAGGCTCCGTTCTTCCTCCTACCCTTTTTCTTATTTTTATTATTTTTCTTAATGATCTTCTACGTCAAACTTCCAACCCCATCTACTCGTTTGCAGACGACAGCAGCTTAGTTCATTCGTATTTATTCAGTAACAGGCCAAACCCGTCGGAGATCCGGGCAATGCGGCAAAACAGGAATGATACACTAAATCGCGATTTCAAATTGGGGTCATGCTAAAAGGGTAAATTTTAATGCACGAAAGACCCAATGCGCTATACTCACGCACAGACGTATGACCGGACATGCAGCTCCATCTGTAAACATGGATGGTATAGATATTGAGAAATCAGAAGCTCTTGATGTTCTTGGCATGAAAACATATTGTGATGTTCGATGGAATGATAACATTTTTCATGTCTCAAAAGAAGCATTCAAGTGCCTCGGCTTTTTAAGACAGAGTAGGACATACTTCACTCCATCTGATCTCCTTAATATTTATACCACCTTTATCCGACCAAAAATGGAATACAATTCTCATGTATGGGCCGGTGCTTCAAAATGTATTTTGAAGTTACTCGACCGGGGACAGGATAGGGCGAAGAAGCTTATTGGTGACAGTAGGGTAGCCAACTCTATTGACTCACTGGAACATCGACACAATGTTGGGTGTGTTTCATTGTTCTATCGCTACTACAACGTGTGTGCTAATGAAATCAGGGAACTTGTTCCCGAAACCCGTCACTTTTCTCGTACAACACGCATTTCATTACGAGCACAATCCTTTGTGGTCGATATGCCAGTGAACCGCACTACGCATTACAGGGAAAATTCGTACCTTTGCCGTACTGTGCGTATGTGGAATAAACTCTCTGCAGAGGTCTTTCCTGTCACTTTCAGTGTGGGTTCTAATCGAATGTCCACAAACACTACTCCCTTTATCCTCCTTCCTAAAACCTATTTTCCTAGTTCAGGCACAATACCATGCATACGTAGGGGTCATCCCCTGAGTGCTGGTCCTAATTAAAAAAAAAAATTTAATAATAAGAAAATTTTATAAATCTCTCTTATATGTATATCTTTACAAGCTATGTAACCTTAAAACTGCTTTGAAAATGTGATGATTTCTTGCTAAACTAAATTTTTAACAAAACATATGCAACATTTGTGTTTCAAGGGTTTTGCAATTAATCGGCTTAACTCTTTAACACCGCTTGCAATTAAGCTCAGTGGCAATCCTGCTAAACACTTTAAAAAATCTCCCAAGCACTTATACACTACGCAGCGCATAAATCAACAAGAATTCAAAAAATAATGTTTCAAAGTCATGACACTCTAAAGTAGACGATGATACCGAGCAACATCTTAATCACCCTTGATATTCGTCATATTCATCTTTTGCTTGGGAATACGTACAAATCATAAAACTTTTTTTTTTTTTGTTTCTACCGCTTTTTGCTTGACATTATAACTACTTGTTTAGATCTTCTCTTTTTGGTTAAAATTTATGATTTTTTTTTTCATTTCATTTTTTATTTCCTTTTTACATTGTTTTGTTGCTCTTAAATGTCACTTAGTTAGACCCAGCCTGCCAGCCTACATGACTATCTGTTGTTTTTCTGTTTTATAATTATTTGATTTGTTGCCATTTTTAGAATTTTTTCACGTATTTTCATCTCTTATTCTGACGTTTTCATTTGGTTTACAAAATGTTTATATGTTTGTTTGTATCTAGATGCTGCGTTTGGCTAGAAACAGACCCAAACATGCCTAATCGCAAAAAATGCTACAGGAAATGATACGATAATGAATGCTGCTTGACAGAAATGTTATGACAGTTTAGGCGAGCTGGGAGCGAAGGAGAAATAGAGAGAGAGAGAGAGAGAGTGAGAGTAAGGGGGCCCACAATGAAGACAGGCAGACACATTTAGGAGGGCTGTTAAATGAATATGAGTTTGTTTGCTATTAAGATTATTTTGTAATGACTTTTGTTGCTTCGTTGTAAGTGGTTGTTGTTTGCAAAAATGAAATTAAGCGTAAATTTAGTTTGTTTATTTATCTTTTTTTTCGCTTAGATAATTAGCATAAAGGGAAAAATAGCATAATGAAGAGATAAGAAAAAAAGGGAAATAAGAACATTAAAGTTGTTGAAACCAAACAAATTAAATTAAACAGTTGCTGGGTTTTGTTAAAATAAAAATTTAAAAGAGACCTTTTAGTGTGGGAAACCATGCCTACGTAAAGAATAATACATTTAAAATTTTTTATATTAAATGAAATCTATCGAATAGAACGAAATGTGTTGTAGTCACGCATAATAGTTTTAGAAGAACAACGGATCCATATCCTTAATATTGATAGAATTTTCTATTCAATTCTATTATTACAATATTAACTTTTCACTGAAAAATATTTTCCCTCAGGGAAATTTCTTTTTTGAAGACAAATAATTAAAAATTTCATTGCCTTTTTTCTTCAGTTTCTAAAAAAAATAAAATTTCCCCTAAAAGGGAAATTTTTAACTTAAAGGAAAACTTTACAAAACATCTTTAAAATTATTTAAAATTATTATGTAATGAAAAATATATACCTAAATAAAAATTCCCATGAGGGAAATTTTTGAAAACAAGGAAAAATGTATGTAAATTGAAAATTTCTTAATATCAACATATTTTTTATTAAATATACTTAAACCAAAATAAATTTCCCTAAAGGGAAATTTTCTTAAAAAGACAAAAATATATAATATTTTACGAAACAAGTAAAATATATAGATGAAGGTAAAATTTCCCGTCAAGGAAATATTTCAAAACAAGGAAAATTGTATATTCATTTAAAATTTTATCATATCAAGATATACATACGTATGTATGTACATAATTTGTGAAAATTACTTAAATCAATTAAAATTTCCCTAAGGGGAAATTTTACTAAAATAGAAAACAATTTAAAATTTTACGAGTATTGGAAAATTGTGTAAAAAATATAAAGCCAGATAAAATTTCCCCTCAAGGAAATTTTTCAAAACTTAAGCAAGATAATTTTTTTAAAATAGCTTTGCTTGATATTAAGCTTCTTTTCTTTACCAGCAGCTTTAATGAAGTATTTTATGAAATTTACCTAAATTACGCCTGAAATTTAAAACAAATGAATTTTACTTGATTTTCCATTTATTTATTTTTATTTTCTTGTTTTCAAAAAGGGTGAAAATTTGCGGACATTTACGTTGACAAGTTTTGTTTAAAAGATATCAAAAAGAAAAACAAGCAAGAAACTTTCTAAAAAAGAAACTCTTATCGTGGTTATTTGTTTATTTTGTTGGTAATATTTGTGTTCGAATTTTTCGTTGCTTTTCAAAACAAAAACAAAAACAATTGTCAAATAAAATTTCTAACAAATATTACGAGTCGTCTTCATGTGCTTGCAAATGAATGCCTTGTACTTTTGTCTTTCAATTTATATTATTTTTTACACAACTCTGCTGCTGATGCTGGTTGCCTAAAAACTTTAAAGTTTCTTGTTAACAATGATGAGCATCATTAAGTTTAACGTATTGTGTGTTTTGTTCTTTTTTCAGTGGTTTTACAAATAGACATTTGTATTGTAAAAGTCAAAGTTATTTTGCAAGACTTGGTTTGCTGGATCTTATTTGTACCACTTTTATGCCCACAAAATGTCTCAGGATGCTGGTTTTTCAGTTTTTTTTTTTTTTTTTTTTTGTTGGGTAAAGCAAAAAACTTTTTAAGAAACATTAAAATAGCGCGAGAAAAACCAAACTTTTTTTCTACTCTAAAGGGTTTACAAGCCAATAGTCATGATATAGAATTTTTTTTTTTTTCAAATTGATATACATAAGATAGATATTATGAAAGTTTGGCAGGCATTTTAGCGATTCTTAAAATAAAAGTAGTACTTAAAAATTTCCCTTTTTAATAAATTTCCTTTGTCCCTGTAATTTGCGTAAAAGTTATGCAGGTTTAATAGAAATAAATTTAATACAAAATTTTTTTAAGGGAAATTTTTCCAATAGAGGATATTTTCTTAAAGTGCATCAAATTAAAATTAGTTTGAATCAAACTTATTTCTGGCCTTAAATGCTTACAAAAAAAAAACAACAAAAAACGTATGGCTTATATAAATTTTTATGTTCTGTTCTATTGTCCAGCTGACCTTTGACCCAGCGAGTGTTTTTCAATAACTTGTCTTCGTTGATTTTATGACAAAAAAATGTTCAACTTGATTTATGTTTTCATGACTTTTTTTTTTGAAAATTTAATGTCCTTTGCTATATACAACAAACACTTCTGTTAGTTACATGCAGTTTTTTTTTAACTTCTTTTTGAAATATGACACCCACCCCATGTTTTTCACGTTGATTTTTTAATCACAACAATATTTAATTGGCTTGTTAAATTTAAATTGGGTGTTTGTCAGGGTTTTTTTTACTGTTAAGCGATGGCCATAAATTATTTATAAAATAAAAATATAAAGCCCGATAGTAACAATCATTAAAAGAATACAGAAAAACATGGTAAAATAGTATCCAAAACAAAAAAAAAAATGGACACCAACTGCTGCAAGAACGCACGTACACACATACACAGACAAAAACTTACACTTTCATAATAATGTTTGTGAAGATAAATACGTCGAGTGAAATATTGTTTTTTAAAAATATCGCATGCGAGTGAGTGAGTGAGTTTTTTTATAAAACTCGGAAATATGTCTTAAGTGAAAATGATCAGATATGGATAATATTAAGGTTTTGTCGCATGCGATTTTTAAAAAAACGTATTTAAATTGACGTTTTTACCTTCACACACATACTTTCATTTCACTAGACTAAACACCTACTAAAAGCAATATTTTTTTTAATAGCCAAAAAAAGCTTTTTATAAGTTCATGTTATACATTTCAGTGTAGTTGAGTGAGTGTGCCTGTGTGTGTGTGTGTGATGACGTAAGTTTGCTTAATGTGTTAATTTGTAAATGTTGAACTGTGTTTGTCTGTATTTTAAAATTTATATTTCTATCTTTGTATGTGAATAAAAGTCAATTGGTGACTAATTAATTTTACACCGCTTATATCGGTTGCCGAGTTGTTTTTGCTTGTGTGTATCATCAGTTTAAGTAAGTGTAGGTGTTCATATGTGCGTGTTCTGGATTGTAAGTGTTTTATTTACATGTTGGCGGTATAAAACGTGAGCTGTTTTTGTCCTGACACTATTTGTTTATTTTTATTACGCCTAACAACTTCTTTGTATTAAATAAACATTATAAATTAAAAGGCAACAAAAACATTTAGGGATTATACTATCTTACTTTGTTGTTGTATGTTGTGTTAAATCTTTATTTTTTTAGCGTTAGTTTTGCTATATTCGTTTCTTTGTATAATTTTTTGGGTAAAAATAAGCCATTTATCAAAGATTAGATTTTGGTATATTTTTTGTAGAATGTAGTTTTTTGAAAAAAAATTTTTTAAAAAAAGTATTTATTAATAAAATCTACAATTTTCATTAAAATCATTAGTTTTTTAAAAAAGTAGAAATATAATAGCGATTGTTTTTTTTTGCAAAAAGTAAAATAACCAAAATAGCACATTTTTCATGAAAACTTTACTTTTAATTTAAGCGCTTTTTGAGTTTACAAAAATCGACTTTTCCATAGCAAGTCCCATTTTATAAAAAATAAGTATTTTTAAGGAGATAAGTTTTTTATATAAAAGTAACATTGCAATAAAGGTATACTTTTGCACTAGCAAAAGATTCCATGTTAATATATGAACACTTTTAAAAAATATCAGTCTTTCATAAAAAGTGCTTTTTTAATAAGAAAAACGCGTTCAAAGTATGTTTGTAATTAAAAAAGCATCAGTTAAGAAAAAAGTACGCATTTTATAAGAAGCAATTGTTTATTAAAAAGTACATTTCTCAATAAAAAGTACTATTTTATAAAAAAAAAAGTATATACCACTTATTGACTAAAACAATTTTTTTTATTGAAAAATACATTTTTTATAAAAAGTACGTCTGAGACAAAAAGTATATTTGTAATGAAAAGTACTTTCCTAATAAAAAGTACGTTTTTAAGACAATTAATCTTCTTAATAATAACTGCCTTTTTAAGACAAATAAAGTATATCTTAAATAAAGGGTACGTTTTCAATAAAAAGTACTTTTTAATGAAAAAGTACGTCTGAAATAAAAAGGGCATATATAATAAATGTAAACTTTTCTAGTAAAATTGTTCTTTTGATAAAATAAAAAACATTTATTAAATACAAGTACTTTTTATAAAAACTATGTCTTAAACTAAAAGTGCCTTTTTAAGACAAATTGCGCATTTCTTGAATAAAGGATACGTTGTCAATAAAAAGTACTTTTTTTCATCACAAAGTACGTGTTAAATAAAAAGGGTTTTGTAATAAAATTGTTTTTTTTTAATAAAAAATAACAATTATTGAATAAAAAGTTCTCTTTATAAAAAATACGTCTTAAATTAAAAGTACTGTTTTAAGATAAACAACGCGGCTCTTGAATAAAGGTTACGTTTCCAATAAAAAGTACTTTTTTAATAAAAAAAAGCATGTCTTAAATAAAAAGGGCGTTTTTAATAATATGTAAAAACCTTTTCATTAACACGCACCTTTTTAATAAAATTATATTTTTAATAAAAATCACTTATTAAATAAAAAGTACATTTCTGATAAAAAGTACCTTAGACAAAGAAACTTTTTAAATTACATCATATTTATAACGTTTAGCTTTTATTAAGAAATTAAATTCTAAATTAAACATTTGAATACTTATTGATTTTTCAATCATAAATTGAAGGTTCAATAATTAATTATTAAAATAAAATATATTAAGAAGAATCCTTTTAGTCAAAAGTACGATTTACCGAAAGTAGTTTTTTCCCAAAATTTCTGGAAAATGTACTTTTCTAACACAAATAAAGTTTTTAAAAGAACCTTTTATTCAATTCTAAGGAGTTATTGATTATTTTTAAAATTTCAAATTCAAAATTACTTACTTCAAATATCAAACCATAATTTCCTTCCAACATTTAATTTTATTTTTTTTTTTATTATAAAACTTTGCTTGATGTTGTACCAATGATGGCACAAAACAAAATTTATCTTTATTCTTTTCTCTTCTGTTTTCTTCTTCTTTGTATTATTTAGATTTTAATGTCCATTTACAGAAGAAAAAAGAGTTAAAACAAATGTTAACTCGTTAACTTCGCTGTCCATTTAAACTCCTTCCTCCTGCAAAGTACAAACGCTTGCAGCTTTGACAAAAAAAAAAAAAAAGAAAAAAAGATTAACACAAAACTTCACACTATTATAGAAGGAAATGGTAATACTTTGGCGTTAACAAATCAACAGCAATTATTTATTCGTCATATGCCACAAGGGCCATTCGTACTTGATAATGGTCATTTACAGCGAGAATGGCAAAGAGTCGAGAGGAGTGGACTGGAGTGAATGGGAGACAAGACGAGACTGATAGACAGAATGACAGAAAAAACATACATTCAAATCTTTCCGTTTAAATAGAGATTCAACACTTACAAACTGAAAGCATTGAGTACATGTGCATAAAGCCAAACATAGACACGTAATTTTCAGACACACATACACTGTAAGGAAAAATGTTGTAGGAAATTTACAATTTATATTCTTTACGAATTTTTTCATTGCTCTGGTGATATTCCTGATCGTCTAAATATTTGTTAAAGGATAATTTACAGCTGATACTTGCAGTAAGCAATAAAAATCATGCATACTTTTAGGAGCATCACTTAAATAAGCAGCTTTGAATGTTTATAAAAATAAAAAAAAATTAAAAAAAAAAAAAAAACACTGCAATTAAAAATCATCGAAACACATTTAAGGAATTTAAATTTGCTCCGATCAGAGTATGTGACTCTCCTGGTAGATTTTTGGTTTATTCAGAAAAAATAAATCATCGATCGCAATTTTTCCGTCTTTAAAGATCACAATGAAAACTAACACATTTTTTTACCACCTCCTATTCAAACACATTTTAAATAGAGAAATTCTATTAACCAAAAAAAAAAAAAAAAAAAAAACAAGCGAAGCATCCTGATTTTTAGCATTTGCAAAATTTCATATCATTTCATCGTATTGCATTAGCTGTTATCCTTTTTCAACGATTTCTTTGCAGTCATTCAGCCAAACAGGCCAGTCGGATATGTTTGTCCATCAGAAATACACACAGGCACACACAACAACCAATACATTAGCACATTCGCACTTAGTCACTTAAACATTTCTGTCTCAAAGCTTTTTGATGTTGATGAAGTTGCTGTCACCTGGGTGATAAGTTTAGTTCATTGATTTTTCACACTTAAAGGAAATGAAGTGCATACAATTAAATGAGTTTATTTTTTAATCAAAGCAACTATACGCCAAACAAAAAAACGAATGCTAAATAAATTATTTGACACAAATATCAAGGGGAAAATAAATTTAGCGATTCAACAAAATAATTCAAAAAATATTTGTAATTTTTTTCTTAAAATCAATTACATTTAGTTTAGATTTGTTATTTGCAAAGTGTTAAGGCTCAACACTTAGTTGTTGTGTGTGTATGTGTTTCCTTTTTTTGTTGGATTATTTTACAGTTGACATTTGCTTTTTAACATTTTGTCAGTTTTGGGGCATTCACACTAGAGGGAGAAACAAAGCCACACACACACATACATACACAAACACAGAGGTAAAAACTCATGTACTGCATTTTCTGCAACACATTTGCTGTAATACATAATGCGACCCTTGGCTGTTTTGCCATTTCATTTGGGACAAATATAAAATGTTGCTGTCAATTGGCTGTTAAAAGTGTTTTCAAGCGTTTGTGTGTGAGTTCGTGTGTGTGTGTGTGTGCTTAGAACGGCTCAAACAAGTTAATGCAGGTGCATGCATGCTTCAAGTAAAAGGCAATGTTGTGGCAAATTACCTGCCAAGTTGATTTGAATTGTGTGCTATTTTCTTAATTTTTTTTTTTTTTTGCTGGCTGCAACTAAACATAAATGCGTTATTGCACATACGTTGTGTTTGCTAAGATTTCAACAGGGATTTAAGCAACAAATTGTAGAAATTTTCTAAACAATTTAGTTGACGACAGCCTGGTCGACAACAAAATATGGTGAGAGATTTTTAACAAAATCTATTTTTTAATAAAAAAAAATTAATTCAAAGTAAAATTAAAGACTTATTAAAGAATTTCTATAAAACTAAAGTAATAATTCTGTATTTGTTTTAAAGAATTTTTGATAAGACAAAATTTTGTCCATTATCCTTTTATTGTTTATTTTAAGTTCATTAACAATTCATAGATATTTCAAATATTTGCTATGTTTGGTAATTTAATTCGCTAAACGAGGGCAGCTGTTTTTTGCGGTTAAAGAACTTCGTGTAACTTGGTTTTTTTTCTTCGAAAGTGGGAAGTTTAAAAAGAAATAATTTATTGCTTTTTTAAATAAAAAATAACCGAATGTGATTTAAATTTAAAGGGATGCAGCAATTTTTGTATTTTTGATTTTATTATTTCATATTTTTAGCTGAAAAGTTCAATAAAAAAATAAAATCATTGATTTAATGAATTTGTTCATTAATTTTTACCTAATGTATTAATACTTTAATTCAATTAACTGTTGCATTAAGTTTGTCGGAGAAGAAAAAAAAAACCGAATTTTTGAATAAAATGTTTTATATAGAGGTTCAATGAATATTTTCATTGAATTAATGTATGCGTACACTGAATTAATTAATTGTTTCATAAAATTAATGAATCTACGTGAATTATAGTCGTTCCATAAAATTATATGAAATAAATTAATCAGTATATTCGAATTTTATGTTCAAAATTTATATATTCTTTCTACTTATATTTATTAAATTTCAATTCATTTGATAATTATTTCAAGATTTATATTACTTTTGTGAAATCTTCCAAATCCTTTCGGCACTATTCTCGTTGCTACAAAACCAAAACTTCTGCCATTTTATTTATGTTCATTTACAGCAAAATTTAGTAATTGTCAACGACTTAACATATTTTTAGAGTCTATTTGGCATTGAGCGCACAAACAATTTCATTTCATTTTATATCAAATTCTATTTTCTTTTGTATTTTTATATATATTTTTCTACCAAAAATTTTCTCGTTAGTTTTCTACCACTCTCTCTCTATACACAAACAAGCAAACAGATAGACAGACAGTCAGACATACATACTTATGGAATTCAAATAGAATAAACCAAAATATGTTGAGAATGTTGTCGTTGTCGTCTATGTGCAACTTTAAATGTTGTCTGTGTTGCAACAACATAAACTATATATATAGAGAAATCACTTGAAAAGTAGCTAAAAGACATTTTATTTTAATTTATTTTGGACAAAAGCCAATATGCAATACACCAGCCAAAGTTAAACTATTAAAATCAACTACTTTGTGTGTGAATTATAAATATATTTATAGACTAAGAAGCGAAAGAAAGTTTATTGCAAAATATATAAATTTGTTTGCATGGATGTATGTGTGTGTGTGTGTGTGGTGTGAGATGTAAAGGGATTTTTTTTTTGCTTCTTCCTTTGAATGCAAAACTAGAAGGCATATATGAGCCAACAATTGTTGCTGATTTGTTAAAATATATTTTTAAGGCCAAGAACTATGCACAAATGTCCTTTGTTTGGTTTTTGGAAATTTAAAGAATTTAAATTCTTTTTAGAGATGATTTTCTTTTTTACAATAGTGGAATGGTTAAGCAAATAAAAAAATATAGATTGTGGGAGATCTTAAAAATAAACAGACATGTGTTTAATTAATGACAGCCTACAAGATTATTTGAGAGTCCTTAAGTCATTCCATTTAACATTGTCGAGGAACATCGCCTGCATAGATTTGTGTATTGGTGCTGGTTTTTGCTATTCATACACCACACATCTTTCTTAACATTTGTGATGTTCTCTTCTTGTAACTGGCGTTTCTTTAAAGTCCTTTTTACATATTTTTCTTCTGTTGATCCCACAAATGCACTGAAACGTCCGCATTATTACAATCTTTACCACTATGACCTTTTTACAGTTTTTTTTTTTGTAATTAAAAGAACTCGTCTTTATTTAAATGACTCGAATGAAACCAATTTTTGTTTTCCGAAAAATAAAAATTTGATTATAAAAACTATTAAAATTAGCTTTATTTTGCTAAAACGACAAAACCATCAATTTACCTTCAATTTAGTTTGCACAAACAGCCAACAAAATTTTTTCATCAGTCGTCCATCAAAAAAATTGTTCCAAAAATGTTTATCATCATATTCAATCCCGCCAACAATTTGTATTAAAACTTTTGAATAAATTTCTTTTGTATTTAGGCTGAATGGCTTTCAGTGCGAGCATTAATTTGCCGATGTATTTTTATTTAGAATTTTTTTCACGTTCAATTTTGGTATTTTTTTTTTTTTTTTTTTTAACCAAACAAAAGAGACAACAAAAATGTTTATATATCATTTATGTAAAACAAAAGCCATTGAAAAATTTCTACTTTGAATAATTCTCTTCATTTTCAAAAATAGAACAGAAGAAAAACCAAATCACAAAATATTTTTGTTGACCATATTTTTTTCCGCCAATCTTGCTTTGCTGTACTGTTGTTTAGCATTAATTCATGTCTATCAAACGAGCGAAAAAATTAAAAAAAAGGATCATAAACTCTATAAAAAAAAGACTCTGGATTGACGCTCAACTACAAGATTATAGCATGCTAGTATTTTGTTATTTGAAGGGAGTTTGGGCTTTTCAACACCCAGTGGATTAAAAGGCAGTAATCTCTAAGCCTAAAGCTTAAAAATACCGACAACAATGCACTTGTCCATAAGCACATGTGTTGTTGGCTGCTAATAGAGCAACAGAAAGCTGATGGTGAATCCAACTGCTGATGCTGATGGTTTACTCTGACAATGCTAGCGATGCTGCCTGATGAAAAGTCTTATTCAAACGTGTTTGTAAGCAATAGAATTTTGTCGCATTTACATGTTTGTTAGTTGTGTATTTATGTGCAAGCAAACAATACACTAACAATACATCAACAACAATAAAAAAGAGGACTATAAAAATAACAACAAAAAATATTTTTAGTTAGATTTTGATGTTGGGTTTTTCCAAAAAAAAAAAATATAACAAAAACATTTATTTTATATGTCATCTACCTTTAAGTTTTTTTTTTTTTTTTTTTGCTCGTGCCTTCTCCTATTTGTATGCTACAGAAATTGTTTTGAATATGCATGAGTAACATTTCCAAATTTCAAAATAAAGAATAACATTTGAAATCTAAATATTGATTTATTTTATACGTTTGAATATTTTTCTGTGTGAATATTTTTTATTTCACATTTTTGTTTTACGGAACAAATATTTATACAGTATTTTTTATTTCTTTTTTTTTTTTTTTTTTTTTTTTGTGCAGAAACAGTGCATGTGAGCTGTTTCATTTATATGATACGAAAAAGATAAATATAAACTTCTCGTTTGCAATAACTCAAGGGACATATGAATTTTAGTTTGTAGACAAATTAAATTTGTTTATTCGCATTTTTACTAAAAGGTATTCAAGCTGACCAAGAGAACAAAGCCTTTTAAGCTTAAGCAAATATTTAAATAATACAAGAATTTTGTTGACAATAAAGAGTTTTCGAATTAGAACGATTCGAAGAGAAAATAGTGCTGGGGATTTCGGTGTTTTGGAGGCTTCCATTAAATTATTTGTTTATTCATGAAATAGTCCCGAAAATCCCTCATAAAGTTGTTAGTGATCATGCATGATCGTGCATGATTCAAGGAAATCTTTTAATATATAACGGCAAATGTTTTCGAGCATATTAATCATGAAATAATTGGAAAAAATATTCGTTCATGCACTTCATGCATACGATCACAAGTTTGGAATGAAAAGTTGGTTGTGATCATGCATAATCGTACATGATTGTGCAGGATCGTGCATGATTCGTGACAATCGCTTAAAAAATAACAACAAAAATGTTTTCAAGGATATAAGTCACGAAAAAATCGCAAAAAAATCACAAGATTGTAATACAAAGTTGGTCGAGATCATAAATGATCATGCATGATTCATGAAAATCGCTCAGACAAAAAATTTTTTTCGAGCGTATTCATCATGAAATAACCGCTTATGCACTACATGCATACGATCACAAGATTGTAAACAACAGTTCCTCGTGATCATCTCTGATCATACATGGTTCATGGAAATTGTTTACAAATTAGCAACAAAAACTTTTTCGATCATTTTAAGCATAAAATAATCGCCAAAAAAATTTCGCTCATGCACTCCATGCATACGTTGACCAGACTGTAATACAAAGTTGGTCATGATCTTACACGCTCGTTAATGATCTATGAAGGTCGCATTTAGCTCTAAAAAAACAGCCGCACCAATGCTTTTTTAGCGAAATTATAAGACTCGGGAGGTTCTTAAACACATTTGATTCACAGCTCAAATAATTTTACGTACTTATTTTTAACTGCCTATTTTACTATCTCGAAAGAAATTTTCCATGTGTTTTCATTCGTATAATACATTTGAAGCAAAAAAAAAAGGATTAAAAATATGTTTCATTTATACATTCAACAGTACGCTTAGCCAAAATAAATACAGATTAATCAGGTAATATTTTTAAAGTTTAAATTCCTGCCCTTCTAGCACTTTTCTGCAATTCTTGCCGCAATTTAAAATTTTCTTGCTTGTGTGTGTGTGTGCGTTTACTTGTTCATAAGAACTTATTTCGTTTCTTTGTATTTAAAATTTCCTTTTAACTCTTTACCATAATTCCTCTCTCTGGGTGCCTTTCTCTTTAAATATGCTTTTAGTTTTCTTTGGCTTAAAAGCGTATTTACTCTTAATAACTTTTCTTATTCAAAATCCTTGCTGTTCAGTTCAAACTTAACTGTGAAGCCACTTTTACTTAATCATAAAACTAACCTAATTTCTGTCGAATAGAAACAACAAGAACAACAGCGTGGATAACTTTCTTTTACCACTAATTTTCTAAAATTTTAACATAATTGTTCCCTTTTGAACAAGATTTAAGATTGTGTGCGTTGATGCGAATGTGTAAGAGTGTGCAAGATTGTGCAAGAATGTGTGTTCATGCTATTTTAATCCAAATTTTTGGTGAAAAAAAAAAAACTTTCCACTCCCTTTGCTTTCTTCGATGCTACTTACACAAACGAACTAACAAACAGTCACCTTTAACTATTTAATGCTCATTTGTTTGTTAGTTATGTATATGTTGGTGTTGTTGTTGTTCCTGTTGCAGTACGAGTGGTTGCCAAAAAGTTTTAAATAGTTTTCTTTAACTTTTTGACTTGTAACGAGTTAGTTTCACAGCAAATGCAAAGACATTAGCTACAAAAACTTCTACATTAATGTGTGAGTGTGACTTATATAGCATGTATGTATTAGTTTTGGAAATTTTATGTTATTTTATTAAAAGCGACAGTTTACTGGTAAAAAAAAAATTAACATATTAAGATTAAAAAACAACAATAAAATTAATATTTTAAACAAATTAGCCACAATCATACATGTAACGGGGCAAATACTATTGGAAGTGTCTACGAGCCACTTTAATAATGGCTATAGATTCAGCAAATATAAACGAATATATATTTTTACACCATATAGGGGGAATTTCAATATATTTTGGAACAATTTTAATAATAATACTTAAATAAAAAACCTTAGTAATGATTACAGTCATTTTTATTGTAATATATTTCGTATTGGGAAAAAAGGATATATGACAAACTTTTTTATTTTATGCATTTTAAAAAATTTTCTTTTTCTATATTAAACTACATGAGTTTATACAAGTTGAAGCATAATTACTTTTTTCGATAGGCTTTATAGGTGAGCAGAAAATATGCTGTAAAATGTAGAAGAAAGAAAAAAATTTTTTTTTTTATATTGAAAACTTTGGAACATTTTATCTTTTATTTTACATCTATCAAATCTTTATAAAATTTTGATGTGTTATAATGATTAATTTTGTTACCGATATACTAAAACGAAATTTTTGTATCCATTAATGACAAAATAACATTTGAAAGCTCGATATGTGTATGTAAGCGATCCTTGAATATTATTGTGTTCTGTGGTTCCTATTAGAAACGTGGGGCCATGACTCTTTTTTTATAATAACGATTTCCTCTAACGAAGACTTTGCCAACAGGGGACGCCTCCCCGGACATCATGCCGTCAGTCGTTTTCTTTAAATATCAGGAAGTGTGAATTAAGGAGTTATCCTTTCCAAAAACTTTTTAAATAATGTAAACGTTTCTTCACATATCAGATTTTTACGACGCTCCAGTAATATTTTTGGCTTCAAATATCCAGTCGAAGACAGTGTCATGGATGGACATGACAGCCAATACCCCAAGGCAGCTTTCTCTTTTGTGTCTTCTTTGCAAAAGTAATTCTTAATTTCTTATTTCGTGAATATAAGCAATGTATTGTTTTTTTTTTTTTGTTCTGCCATTAAATAGAGATTTGAACCACTTATCTGATTACGTCGCTTATATATTTTGCACACTAGAATAGCTTAGTTATAAGATTGTCCTTGATTGCTGCGTCTTTTTTATGTGTTGTTCGTTAAATTATAGTAAGTCCTCTATATTTACGAATCTTTCGTGTAAGCAAATCTGCAAAATGTTGTCTCTTTATCTAAAATATCGTTACATTCTGGTGATCCCGATGTTGATCAATCTGGGTCACATGTTATCCGTCTACAAAATTTTATTTAAATGTCCTGATCCTTTTTCGCGTTGTAGTGAAACAGACATCCAAACACACAAACTTTCACATTTATTATTTTTAATTAACATAGACAGGATACGAAGGATAACTTACTGGTTATTAAAGACAAAGAATGAATTTCACCAAAAACCACACACACAACTTTAACAATTTGAAATTTCCATTAAATTCGTCCTTAACCAATTGAGCAGAAAATTATTATTATTTTATTTATGCTCAAATAAATATGAAAGTGGAAACATTAATATCAAGTAGTAAATTAAAGAACTTCTCAGTTCTTGTTGTTCTTTCGGTATTTTATGTTGTTGGCGAAGAAAAGTTTAGCAGTTGTTTCTTATACTTTTTTCTACTTCCTTTTGTTGTTGTTATAACTGTTTCGAGGGTGCTAGATATTGTTGCTATTGTTATTGTTATTAATTTTATTGCTCTTGTTAGTGTTTTTGTAATTTAAAACAACTTTTCATTTTAACTGCTAAAGTTGGCATAATAATTTTATATTGTAGGCAACAAACACATATATCCTCCCAGCAAATACAACTACTAAAGCAAATAGCAAGAGTTAGCACGTACACACACACACACAAACACACATTAAACAAGAACTTGCAAACTAATAAATAAAATTCATAAAGAAATTGTTAAATTATGTTAAAAGTTTTCAGAAGCAGATAGTTTATTGCGATTTTTATTATAAATAGAGCTGAATTTTTCCACAATTAATCAGAAACGAACATGACTTTTTTTTTTGTTATTAAAAATATTTCTTATTTTTATTTAGAACTTTGGAAAAAATAAAATGAGCTGAGTATTGAAATCTCCAGACGATGTTAATCACAACTGTTTCTTAATGCGTTTAAATTAAGAAATTAATTTTTGGTTTAAAAAGTCCTTGTTAATTTTCTCATCCCGGTGTGCTTCGCTATCCCCCTCGTTATAAAATAAAATTAAAAGTATTTATATATCCTACTGTGAAAATTTAATGACGATCGGTCCAGTAGTTAAGACTATATTACGATTTTTAATTTTCCTAAGAAGGGGCGTGGTCCCACCCACTTTTCTCCTGGTACGTATTCCAAATTATGCCAATACAATTTGTACCAAATATCATCGACGTAGGTCAAAAAATGCCCAAAATATGGCGATTTAAATTTTTGGGTTATATGGGAGGTACCACGCCCCTTTGTCCAATCCCGCCCATATTTGCAGCAGCACTAAAAAAATGCACACTGAACCGACATACAAAATTTTGTTGAAATACCGTTATCAGGAGCAGAAATAATAGATTTTTAATTTGTGATTTGTATGAGAGGTACCACGCCCCTTTGTCCAATCCCGCCCATATTTGCAGCAGCACTTAAAAAATGCACACCAAACCGACGTACCAAATTTTGTTCAAATACCGTTATCAGGAGCAGAAATAATAGATTTTTAATATGTGGTTTGTATGGGAGGTACCACGCCCCTTTGTCCAATCCCGCCCATATTTGCAGCAGCACTTAAAAAATGCACACCAAACCGACGTACCAAATTTTGTTCAAATACCGTTATCAGGAGCAGATATAATAGATTTTTAATATGTGGTTTGTATGGGAGGTACCACCCCCTTTGTCCAATTGGACCGAATTGTAAATCTAAACCACCCGGGGCGCCACCCAAACGCATACAAAAAAAATTTATGCAAATCGGTCCAGCCGTTTAGGAGGAGTTCAGTTACAACGCACGTACAGTAGAATTATATATATATATAGATATTTTCGAAATAAGAAATTACTGTTAGGAAATTAGTTGGGGAAAACACTTAACAAACATTTGAATAAACAAAATATAACTTAATAGTAGAATAAGCTTATCATAATACAGTTTCTATATGTTTTTCTAAGTTCACTTATCATAAGCTTATGATTAGTCTATTATAAGGTTATTGTAATTTTATTATATAATAACATTTTATTATATCTCAAGCTTATGATAAGCTTATAATAAGCTTATATAATTTTATTATATATTAAGACTTTTTAGATTTTGTTTTTTAAATCCTTAACATGGACATAATTTTTATTATAATACTCAATTTTTAACAGCTTAAAGCAAAAAATGCACACATGAATGTAATTCTAGCGACTAGCAAATGATCGGATTATTTGACAAAAAATAAACGATAACATTGGATTCTCTTTTTTTCGTGTTTCAACTCTCGTAGTGAACAGACGCGTTTTTATAATCGTCGCAACTGAATACAAAAAAAAATTAAATAAAAAAAATATTTTCAAGTCACAAAAAATATAAAAAAAACAAAACATTTATTGAACAGTTATTTTACTGGTTTTATTTTATTTTTTGCTTGTGTGCAATATACATAAATATTTGCATACACAAACTAATATAAGTGAAAATAAAAAAAGAGAACTCTGATGAGTTCATCTTCTGAAAAAAACAACAATAATCCTACAAGCAGTAGGAATGTGCAATATATAACTTTAGTTGCTGATGACGACAGTAAAAAAAATGAATTTAACAAAAACCTGAATTTAACAGTAAACACAAATACTCGTGCGCGATCATTATCTCTGAACATGTTAAATAGTGATCAAGAAGCAACAACAATTGCACCCATCAGCAAACTTGTCAGCTTAGCTGTACAAACAAACAAGCAAACAATAAGTAACAAGGTGACCAACGTGCACAAAATGGTAGATGCGGTGAGTACAATAAATGATAATAAAATTCAAACAGGAATGGACAGATACATAACCGTGTTAAAAAGGGGAAGAAGTCCAAAATCAGCTCAAATTGCTTCAACATCGAAAGTTCCTAGAGATGGAAAAAACAATATAATAAATTCCGAAAATCGTTTCGCGATGTTATCTGAACAAGGCGATGAAGGCACAACTACAACAAGTTCGAGTAAGCCCCCACCCATATATTTAAGAGAGCAGAATTCCAGTTTGCTGGTTAAAAGTCTTATCTCATTAATTGGAGAAAATGAGTTTTATGTAACTCCAATTAAGCGCGGAAACATCAATGAAACAAAAATTCAGGTAGCTCATGAAAATAATTACCGAAAAATTGTTTCAGGATCCGGAAGAGGTCAAGTCTGGCCTTGAAAATAGTGGCTACAAGGTGAAAAATGTCTCAAACATTAAAAATAGAGAAAAAATCCCCCAACCAATATTTAGAGTCGAGTTACAGCCAGATGGCATAAAAATAAAAAAGAATGAAGCGCATCCAATATATGACTTAAAGTACTTGTTGCATCGAAGAGTTACTGTTGAGCTTCCACATAAAAGAGCTGGACCTGTTCAATGCCTGAACTGCCAAGAATTTGGGCACACGAAGACTTATTGCAAGTTGCCTACAGTCTGCGTTGTATGTGGTGAGTTACACAGTACTGCTAACTGTGATAAAATAAAAGGTGATACCAAGGCGAAAAAATGTGGCAATTGCGGCGGAAATCACACTGCCAACTATAGAGGCTGCCCCCTTTTACTCGTTTTTTAAGAATTCATCAACCAAAAAAACCAATGCTACTCCCGCTCAACCTAAAACCCCTATTAACTATCCACAGTTACCTCAACCGTCCACCAGCCAAAATCAATTTTCAAACATTTTCAAGTCTAACGCGACTAGTGCTCAATAACAATCTAACAACAAATTTTCATACGCTAGTATTTTAAAAAGCAATCAGAGTTCGGCGCAAAAAACCGTAAATGTAAATGAAGATTCGGGGTATAATTTTAGTCGTATTGAAGCCTCAATTGAGAGCTTAATACAAACTGTAAACACATTTACTCTCAACATGTCCTGTATGATGCAGGAAATGTTGAAAATGCAGTCTACCTTGTTGCAGGCTGTACTAAGCAAACCATGAACTTAAAAATCTGTTTTTGGAACGCAAACGGCATCTGCCAACATAAAAACGAAATAGAATATTTTCTTCAGGATAAACAAATCGATGTTATGCTTATCTCAGAAACTCATTTGACATCTCGAAGCTGTTTCAGAATTAGTGGATATAATTTTTACGACACCAAGGATCCCCGTGGCAGAGCTTGTGGTGGTTCGGGAATCCTAATAAAAACGCGAATAAAACACCACCTGTTGAATGAGTTTTGTGAAGATTATCTTCAAGCAACGAACATCTGCATCGAAACTTACTATCAAAAACTTGTAATATCATCTGTCTATTCGCCCCCCAGATTCACAATTACCGAGAGTCAATATACGGCTTTTTATAAATCACTGGGCCTCCGTTTTCTAGCAGCTGGCGACTACAATGCTAAACACACATTTTGGGGTTCACGTTTAATCACACCTAAGGGACGAATTTTATTCGACACAATATCTAAAATGGGTTTGAATGTAGTTTCAAGTGGACAGCCAACATATTGGCCAACAGATCGACAAAAAATTCCTGATGTTATCGACTTTGGAATTGTGAAAGGCGTGCCCAGCGAGATGGTTGAAGTTGAAGCATCTTTGGACTTATCCTCAGACCACTCGCCTACTATTGTCACTATTTACTCACACACAACATGTGATTCAGCGACGACATCTGCACGTATTAACTGGCTGAAATACAGAAAATATCTGAGTGCTCATTGCTCGGAAAAAATGCCGCTGAGAACACCTTCAGACATAGACGATTCTCTCAGGTTGTTTGAAGCGCATGTTAAACAAGCGGCTTTTAATGCTACTTCAAATGAAATAAACCAACCAGTGAGATTTAACAATATTTTTTCTGTAGATATAGAAAGGCTATTGACTGAAAAACGGAGAGCTCGACGAGATTGGCAGCGCTACAGATCGCCCCAGCTAAAATTAAGGCTTAAGGAGTGTACCAAGCAGCTTAGGAAAGTTTTGCAAGCTCAAAAAACCGCTTCCCTTCAAAAATTCCTTCAAGAGCTAGATGCAACACCACAAACAGATTATTCACTGTGGCGTGCAGCCAGAGGACTAAAAAGGCCGGTGATATGCAAACCCCCATTACGAGCCCCAAATGGTGACTGGGCAAAAACTGATGCTGAAAAAGGTGCATTTTTTGTTAAACACTTAGAAAAAGTTTTCACTCCGAACATTTCTGCTGATATTGTTGAACTGCCACCAGTGGTCTCTTTACCAGAAATATTGCTCAAATTCAACATTGTGGAGATTGAAAAGGCTATTACTAGTCTTAACACCAGAAAAGCCCCAGGTGTCGACAAAATAAGCAACAAAATGCTTCAAGAATTGCCTTACACTGCAAAAAGAATAATACTATTCATTTTTAACAGTATTCTACGCCTAGAACGCTATCCTAAAGAATGGAAGGTTTCGCTAATTACTATGATACCAAAGCCCGGCAAGGATCATACAAAGGTTGAATCCTATCGGCCTATTAGTTTACTGTCTAACATTTCAAAACTATTTGAAAAGCTGTATATGAGCAAGCTGATGCCTATAGTGACTAGAAGTGGATGCATTCCAGATCATCAATTCGGTTTTCGCAGACAACACAGCACAATTGAACAAACTCACAGACTTGTGAATGTCGTTAGAGACACTTTTGAAAAAAAGAAATACTGCTCTGCGCTCTTTATTGATGTCTCACAAGCTTTCGATAAAGTATGGCACGAAGGTCTTTTCAATAAATTAACACAAAATCTACCAGCAAACATCGTAAAGCTTTTAAAAAGCTATTTGATGGAACGTAAATTTGTAGTTAGGGAAGGCAATTTTTTAAGCCCTCCGCAGTCGATTGAAGCCGGAGTCCCTCAAGGCAGTATCTTCGGTCCCTTACTTTATTTAATATATGCCTCTGACTTACCGTTAAACAGTAATATTCATACATCAACATTTGCGGATGATACAGCCTTTCTAAGCGTTCACGAAAATCCTGTAGAAGCTTCCCGCAACTTACAAGAATATATATCCAAACTGGAAAAATGGCTCAAACAATGGCGTATTAAAGTTAACGAGCAGAAATGTGTGCACGTAACTTTTACGTTGCGCAAGGAAACATGCCCGCCTATAAAAATTAACACCGAGACCATACCGCAACACACTGTTGTCAAATATCTAGGCGTTCATCTTGATCGTCGTTTAACATGGAAATCGCATATAGACGCAAAGTTAACACAAATGAAACTAAAAGCAGCGCAAATGAATTGGCTTATTGGAAGAAATTCTATACTAAGCCTAGACTGTAAACTACTATTATACAACGCAATCCTGAAACCAATATGGTTCTATGGAATCCAGTTATGGGGCACTGCCTCAGCATCAAATGTCGAAAAAATTCAAAGGCGACAAAATAAAATTCTACGTACAATTACTGCAGCCCCCTGGTATATCCGAAATCAGCGAATTCACAAAGATCTTGATGTTCCGTTGGTGAAGACAGTATTTTCAAAACACGCGAAAAAATATATAAAAAAACTTGAGGTGCACCCAAATCCACTTGCGCGCAATATTCTTCATTATAGAGGCCACACCCGGCTGAAAAGAAGGGATACTCTTTTTCTCAGCCGTTCACGAGAAATGTAAAACAACAAAAATTAACCGTTGAAATTAAAAATTTTGTTTAGCATTGGCTAAACTTATATTTAATATTTTTTAGATTTAAGATTTGAAAAACTTATTGATAATTTAATATAAATAATTAAAGATTCAATAAATAATAAAATTATCAAAAAAAAAAAAAAAAAAATAATACTTGTTAGATACTTAAGTGCTGCTTACACAAGACCGATGACTGAAATGAGTGCAAAATTTGTATGAAAGTTTCGCAAAAAACTGAATCAAAACAAACATTTTAACGAGCAAATTAGCATACAATTTAACGAGTGCGATAAAAAAATATGCTTTTGCTCACTATAGTTTCGTAAGTGATAGATATGTAAGGATGTCAGGATTTCGTATTATTTAAAGAAAATTTTTTTCAGGAACGGAGATTCGTTATACTTTTAGGCTACCGAACGAATGTAGTGTATTTCAGGCTGAGATCCTAGCGAACCTCAGGGCCACGGAACTAGTGACAGAACACGTAACTGAAGGCGTGGAGGTAACATTCTACGCTGACTGTCAGGCGGCGCTGAAAGCTTTGAAGGGGCATAGTGTCAAATCGAAGCTGGTCAGTAAGTGTAGGCAGGCTATCTCTCAACTTGTTTATGGACAAATTTAGCGTTAGACAATGTTGGGTACCAGAACATTGCAATATTCAGGGAAACGAAACTGCTGATGAGCTGGCAAGAATAGGGTCAGCATTAGATGTGGCAGTTAGTGACAGGTCGGTTAAACCTCCAATCGGTTACTACTATAGGGAACTCAGTAATTGAGTAATTAGCAGAACTAACCATTCCTGGAGGAATAGAGAAGATTGTAGAGTCTCGAGGTCCATATGGAAAGAACTAGACTCAGGTAAATCTGATCTACTGCTGGGTATGAATAAAAAGGTTTTGAGAGTCTTAGCAGACGCCTTGACTGGCCATTACTCGGTTAGAGCGAGGACCAGCATACGGGAAAATGGCACTTCGGATTTCTGTAGGATGTGTGGGGATGAAGAGGAGCCAGAAAGTATAGAGCATATCAACTGTCATTGCCCAAGGCTGCAATAGGCAAAGATGGCTGAGCAGACGTTTCCATGATGGCATTACTGATATCGCGAAGTGCAAACTTGAGTATATCAGGGGCTTTATCATGGGAATTAAGTGGCTGAATGATGGATGTTAAGAGCTCTTTGTTTCTCCTTGGACAGTAAGGATACTCATTAGTTAATAAATTATAAATGAAGGGAATCACAATGGATCCAATTGGGTCTCCGAGTGGATGTGTATTTCACACTACCCTTCCTAACCTAACCTAACCTAAAGAAAATTTCAGTGTTCCTGTTTTATTTTTTTTTTTTTTTTTTTTTTTTTTGAAGAAAAAAAGTTTACAAAAATATTACTTATGTAATCCTTTCTATAATAAGACTTTTTAGCTCATTGTATACTACAGATAACGAATATTATTTCAGGGATTTCGCTTTCATTATTAAGCAATTGTTAATAAAAAATTTACAATTTAGTAGTCACAACACTTTTCTAGACTCAAGGCTTATGTTAGTTAGCTTTTTATGTGATTTCTATTTCATTTTAGCTTGCGTGGAAAATTTCAAAACGTTTTTTTGTACTTTAATTTTGTTTACTTATTTTTTTCCTAAAATATTTTTCTTAGAATTTTAGCCGCTTTATCTTGCAAATCTCTATGGTATGTTGTGATCTTTACATCTAAACATTTTAGTGTTTTGTGCTCTATTGCCTTTTATTCTGTTGTATTTATTTTATTTTTTTTGTTCCTTACAGCCTTTTTATTATTTTATTTTAAACTGAAAGAGTATGTTTTCTCTTGCTATTGTTAGTTTATTGTTACTTGTATTTTCTTGTAGCAAATCTTTTGAGAGTTGTTGCATCTTAAAATATTTACAAGACCGGCACGGTAGTTGGCATATGCTTTCTTCGCTTTTTTATTCCTTTGACTTTGAATAGCAGAAAAGTGTCTCTAAACAATTTCATTTTATTTAAAAAACGATAGCAAATTCTTTGTATTGTGTAGAAGTTTAACAAAAAGAATTATTAATATGTATCTAGAGAAAAGTTCATATTAATTATAAAGTTTTCATATTATGAACAATTTTTAGAAAAGTTGTTTAATTTTTTATGATTTTAAATGTGGCAATCTAGTGTCCATGATCATAAAGGACTTGAGGGGTCGGTTAAAATTTAGTTACAAGCGAGCCACCGAAACAAATGAAATAAACATGAAAACTTCTTGAGGGTGCTGTTAACTCTGAAGTGATTAGCGCGCTGACTACAAACCAAACTATGACTAAGATCCTGTTTTCGATCCTTGGACGGTACAAATCATCCGCATTATAAATTTCTCTAATTTTCGTTAAGTTATTTAAGCGATAAAACTATTGCAGCTGCGCTTAATACTGTTCTGTGCTAACGTGCATGAATGCGCTGTTTTTCGTCCTTTAGCAGAAACATCAGCGAAATGGCTGCAATTACAGCTTATAAGGGTTAATGAATCTATTCAACGCCAGATGAAGGTACTTCTACACAGCTCTAAATATGTTAAAAACCGCTTTAGGAGAGTTAGAAAAAAAATTAAGCATCCTTTAACATTTTCACCATCAATCTTATCTATTCTATTTCCTTTCCCAACTGCAGAAAATTGTTATTTGCTAATTTTTATTCAAAAAAATACCTCCATTTCAAATAAATTTTTATTGAATTTCCTTTAGAGTGCTCCTCTCCACGGAAATCTTTAGTAAAAGGCAAAAGATTTATTCGACAACTGAAGAGAAACCAGAGTTTGAATTTCCTTTATATTGAATTTCCTTTATATCTTTTCTTAATTTTCTTTAGTGACTTTAGAATTAGCCCTCGTTATAGAATTTTTGTTTTAAAATTGCATTTATTTTTGTTTTCAGTTTCTGTTTGTTCTATCAATACTAATGAAATAGTTTTGGGGATCAAAACATGACTATTGGTTTAGTGTGAGCCAACTAACAGGACATTTAGAAAAAAAAAATTATAAAACAAGATTTTTTAGGAAATTTTTTTTTTGTTAAAAGTTAATAGCACATTATTGTGGCACAAAATATTCCTTAAATAAAATCAATTCAAAAAGAAATAGAGATTTTCTTTTTCGCATTTCCAATTATAAATTGAAAATCTCTAAAAAAACTTTAATGGAAAAAGGATGCATGTTGCTCAAGCATACAAACACACACATCCTCACACAATCCTAATCACTTATTTTTGTATCCAGGTAAACGTATGTGAGTCAAAGTCAACTCTATATGTGTGTATGCGTTTCTCCAGTATCGTATACGTAATTTGCTTGAATCTACGACTATTTGTTTTAATGGAAAATAATTCATTTCATTTCATTTGTCATACATTTGAAGTATTCATGTGTGAACGTTTTTCTAACTGGCTGCCTTGCCTGCCTGTGCACTTATATAGGATGAAGTGTGATGTATTGAAGTGTGCATATGTGTGTGTGTGTGTATAACTGTGCTCTGCTAACAAATAATGTGTCTGTGTTATTTAGTAAAATAATGATTGTATTGACATCGTAATAGAAAAATACTTGTTTTCCTTTTATTTTACCAATTTTTGTGTTTTTTTTTTTTTTTTTCTTTGGTAACAAATTTTCCAAACGTAAATCTTGCTCGGAAAACCTCTTGTATTCGAAATTTAAATGGAATTTTTTTTTTGTATGTCGTTTCCATTTCCATTTTTAGTCATCTGCTTATTTGTTTTTGCTTTAGAATAATTCCTTTTGTTTGTACCCAAGTTAATCCTTTTTATCTGTTCTGACTGTTGTTGTATTTGTATTTAATACTAGCTATACTGTTTTCTTCTTGCTGCTTGTTTGCCAAAAATTTCATTTCAATTTGAAAATGTCGTTCCTTGTTTTTTTCAAAACAAGATTTTCTGTTATTAAGAGAAAAAAAAGTATTTCATTTTTCTAATTTGAAGAAACAGCAAAAAGAAAATTTTTATATTTACACATCAATTCTTGCAAATAATACAGAGATTGTTGCTATTTTCAGGTGTGTTGTTTTAAGAGATTATTTTTGGGGTAAAATTGAAGAATTTTTTTCTGGTTAAGCCAGTAAAAAAATTGCTTAACTAAATAAGAAATGAGTTTTAGTCATTATGGCATATGAAAATTATTTGCTTTTGTTATTTAGCAAACGAATATTTCTAATTTAAGTTGATTATAAATTCATAAGGGAAATAATGAATTTATAAATGTCTGATATAAACAAGACAAGCTAAATTTAAAACAAAATATTTTTGTAAAATATAAGTATGTAGAAGAAAAAGTTGTAATTTTTTAACCCTTTTACGACAATATTGTTTCGTCCTTGATAGCAGCAAGATTATATATTGCAAGCCCATAAATAAACAAAACGTACAACTAAATATATGTAATTTCAAATTGAAATGGGAAAAAGTTAATGGAATCAAAGACAATCTGTAGAACTGAGTCCCTCAGGAAGAAACAAGGATATTATATACATTTCTATTGTTTCAATTGCGTTACATAAAATTTCATATTTTATTAAAAATACAACTCTACTTAAAAGCTAACACTACATCCTCGCCTGACTAAATTTAAGTTTAGAAAATAAAAAAACGACACAAGAGAAAAGCTTATAAACGCACATCTTCATACATATTAAAAGTTTCTCAAATTAAACTCAAAACCACATTTGTTTCCTTAGAAAAAAAAAACAATAAACAAAAACCAAAACCAAAAGGACAAAAAACCCTCTCTCATCTTGTCCTTTTGTATTTGATCCTTTTTTTCTGCATGTCGCCAAAATGAAATAAAATCTACAATAGGATGTCAAAGGCTGCTATTTCCTGAGACATTTTGTTTTTTTGAACTTGAAGGATTTATGTGAGATCTTCCTGTTTTACTCACTTCTTTTCATTTTCAGTATCTAAATTTACTATTATTCATGGTTGGCAACATACAAGAATGTCATGATGTTCATGTAGTAAAGAAAAAGAAAGAAAAAAAAGAATCTAAGAAAATGAAATAAAAAGATCTATAAAAAAAAGAAAATAAATTTTATTGTCTTCAAGCACTTAAACACCCACACACACTCATATACGCTTTTACGCCTGGTCTAACATATACATACAAACAAATAAGAAAATAGTAGTACGATGATGAAAACAGTGCGCGGCAGTACTTGAATGCTGGGAATCGTGATGAGGTTGTACATGAAATTGATTGATTTATTGGTAGAAAACATAACAAAGAGGAAATTTAACATGAAGGAATACCACATTAAGAACTTTATTATAAGAGACGAATTTAAAATACTTCTAGAAAATATTCTGTAAAAGAACGAAGGTTTTGAGACAATGAGCAAGTTAAGCTAGAAATGAATTTAGATTAGCACGAGTATTTTAGTGTTTTATTTAAAGAAAATCAATTTAAGAAAGTAACATTAGAAGCTGTTTAAACAAGGACATTTCAACGAATACAGGTTTTTCAAGTAAAAATTACTATTTTACAAATGTCCGTTTATTGAAAAATTAACTTTTACAAAAAGTTTCTTAAAAAATAATTAAAAAATAATTTATTTAAAAAATCCTTAACAAGGACCTTCTTTTTGTTAACTTTTAAAATTAAGATGCTCTTCAAAAAATACTTTTTAAGAAACTACCTCTCTTTAAAAGTACCTTTTATCTAAAAGCAACTTCAAAATTAGTAGCATTTTTAAAAAGTGCCTTTTTTTAAAAAAAAAGCACCTTTACCAAAAATTATAATTTTTTAATGCCATTTTCAAAAAAAGGAAAAAAGTACATTTTCAAAAAGGACATATGTGCATTTTTAAAATATATTTTTTTTTAATTCCTTTTCCTCAATTTTTTTTTAGAAGTACATACATTTTCAATAAGTGCCTTTTAAAAAGTACCTCTTTAAAAATTTCCTTTAAACAGAATTACGGTATTTTAAAACATACGTTTTACAAAAGTATTATTTAAAAAAAAAACTACTTCTTAGAAAGTTTTCAATAAGTACCTTTTTAAGAAAGTACAATTTAAAAAAAAAGTACCGTTTTAAAATGTACATCTAAAAATAAGTAATTTTCATATCTAAAATTTCTAAATCTATTGAAAAATTATCTTTACTTTATGTACCTTCCCAGAAAAGCCCTTTTAAAGAAAGTACTTTAAAAAATTGTGTTTTTTAAACATCAGTGTATGTGAAACAAATACATTTAAAGACTGTTTTGCGGCCAAAATAATCAGTGGTCGGTCATACCCTGAATGCTGGTCTAATTAAAAAAATATTAACAATTTTAAAATTCAAGTATTAAAGGACAAGATTATATGTGAAGCTTTATTTTGATTTAGTGAAAATAATTCAAAAGATAGGTATGTATTGCCGTTCTAAGCAAATATCCCATTAAAACATACCCTACAAAATATGTTTTTATTATTTTTTATGTGTTAAAATCTTAAATCAATTAGTTTTCCATTAAAATTAGAGTGCATTTGTCATTTTAAAAACCAAGTTTGACCGCGTGATTTTTGCTTCACAAATAATGCTTTTAATTTGAAAATATATGCGAGTAGAAAGCTATTTATGCTGCAAGTACCTCATTGTAGCCTGGTGTGCCTTGAATTTTATTTTTTTCTGACATTTTTCTGCATTTGCTGATATTTACTCGTCGGTCGTATTTGAACATGCGTTTGTCATTGTATGCTTATAATTATATAGTAACGCATGCTTAATTGAATCAAATTATCCAATGATGGGTTTAAACAATGGCAACAACACGTACATATAACAAAAGCCAACATGAATAGCAATAGCAACATGTCAATAGAATACGTAGAAAACAAGCAAAAAAAAAAAACGCAATACAATACAAATCTATAGCAATATTCCCTAATGCATTTCAACACAACATTCAACAAGCTTTAGGTACTAAACTATACGAACGAATACAAACGCCACAACACGCAAATATGCAGACATAAATTATGATTTACAGTTAAATGCATAAAAAACCATACAAATTTGTTTAAATATATTGAAAAAGTACTTGTTAAAAAGTACCATAAATTATATAAAATATAATTAAAAAACAATTTGCCTGTAAAAACGACAAACTGAAAAAGAGTATGAATAAAAAAATAATTCTTAAAATATCTTTCGAAAAAATACATTTTTTAAAAAAAAATACTTTAAAATAAGTCTTCTTATAAAAAGTACATATACAATTTTTTACTTTTTTAACAATGTTGCTTTTTTAAAAAGTATCTTTTGAAAGAAGTACCTTTAGGAAAATGAACCGGACGAAAAGTTTACCGTAATTAAACAAGGTTTTAAAAAGTACAGTTTAAATTATCTATAAAATTATTCACAAAATAATTCAGGGATTAAAACTATTTTGCGTAGTTTAGAATAATAAGAATAATTAATTTACATCAGGTGGCATAGCATATCAACTCTTCAACTCCCTCAGAGATATCATGTATTAATAATGTAAAGTTTTAATTATCGATAAATTTGAATCACCTATAAACTTTTTCACAAACTCAATTCAGGGATTACTTTATACGAATTTACTTTTTCTTCCATAAAAATGAAATGAAACGTTGAAAAAAAAAACTTTTTTTATATATTTTTTCGCGTGTTTTGAAATTACTGTCTTCACCAACGGAACATCTAGATCTTTATGAATCCGATGATTGCTGACATACCAGGGGGCTGCTGTAATTGTACGTAGAATTTTATTCTGTCGCCTTTGAATATTTTCGACATTCGATGCTGAGGCAGTGCCCCATAACTGGATTCCTTAGGACCATATTGGTTTCAGGATCGCGTTGTATAATAGAAGTTTGCAGTCTAGGCTTAGTATAGAATATTTTTCCAATAACTCAATTCATTTGGGCTGCTTTTAATTTCATTTGGATCAACTTTGTGTCTATGTGCCATTTCCATGTTAAACGACGATCTAGATGAACGCCTAGATATTTGACTACAGTGTGTTACGGTATAGTCTCGGTGTTAATTTATATAGGCGGGTATGTTTCCCTGCTCATTAACTTTTATCCTCCATTGTTTTAGCCATTTTTCTAATTTTGATATATATCCTTGTAAGTTGCGGGAAGCTTCTGCAGGGCTTTCATGAACGCTAAGAAAAGCTGTATCTTCAGCAAATGTTGACGTGTGAATGTTACTGCCTTGCGGTAAGTCAGAGGCATATATTAAATAAAGTAAAGGACCGAAGATACTGCCTTGAGGGACTCCGGCTTCAATCGACTGCGGAGGGCTTATAGAAAAAATATTTAAACGTTTAAAAGGTACCTTATGAAAATAAACCTTTAAAAAAAGTAGATTTGAAGTAACAAAAAATGCACCTTGAAAGCCATAAGGTACTGATATGTAGCAAAATTATTATCTTAATCCACAAGTTTCCGGCTAAATCGCACCTGTGTATTCTGCAGACAAGCAAATTACTTCGTAAAAATAACTATTAAAGAAAGTTTTTTAAGAAAACCACAAAAAATGCATTAAAAAAAGAAATAATCCATTGAAAAGTATATAAATTCTGTGAAAATTTAAGAAAAGCTTTGTTACGAGTACCACTTATTTTATTAGACACTGTTAGCAATCATGTATATGCATGTCGGTCGTAATAAAAGCACATAAGCTATTGTCTCTAAATAATGTTATGCACACACACACACACACACACAAACACATATCCATACATACGCACATTAGTAATACTTTAGAGCATAATGAGTATTTGCATGTACGCATTTGTATTTAACTATGTATGAGTATGGGGATAGCAGCGTTTGTGTATGTGTGTGTGTCTTTAATTTGTTTTTTGCTACGCACTGTTATAAATATGACAACAACATTTGCGTGGCTTCGATTTAAATTTGTTGATGTGGTCGATATGTGCATACAAATGTGAAATATACACACGTGGATAAATGCATCTATCGTACAACAACAACAATAATAATAATAATAATAACGATGATCATCATCGAAATGATTATTGGTTTTGGTTGCATGCTCCTTTTGTCTGTCTTTTGGCGTCTTGTGGCCATTGTTTGTTCATTTCTCTGTCGATATCACTGTTCATCTGTCCGTCCGTCCAGCCATCCGTCTGTCCATTAGTATATTTATGACCATGTTTGGCTGTTCAATTGCATTGGTATAATTACAATGTTGTTTGTGTGTGTGCGTGCGTGAATCATTAAATGTGGCTAATACGACTACAAGTTTGTCTTTCTGTATGCATACATTCTCATACATGATAAACATTGCTGTCTACCAAGCAGTAAGAGCAACATTATTAGCTAAATTTTTGTGTAAAAAATAGAGCATTTCATAAGGATATATTTTCCGAAAAAAGCTTTAAATTTAAAAGTTTTTATAATTGAAGCAATGACAAGGATAGCTATCTAATAATTGAATATTTTAAAAAAGTTGCCGGCCACTTTTTGTTTCGAAAACTGTGATATTGAACTCAACTCTTATCCTTTTTTTTCCACTATATATTTCCAAATTAGTATTAGACCACTGAGTTTTACAATGTATACAATTTAATAGCTTTTTGCTAAATTACATACAATATTTAGTCGTTTTAAATCTCATTATTTATCTCTCTCCCAGTACACATAATAAAATGAATCAACATTATAATCATCTTGAAAACAATGTTCGAACATTTTAAATGTTTTAAATTTAAATTTGAATACAAACAAAATATATACATAGCTTAAATATTTAAAATATAAATTTCAAATAGTCCAAAGACTTACAGTTAATTTCAATTTAAATATTTCTATTAGTTACCACATAACCACACTAATGAATTTCAATGAAAATATTTGTATTCTGTTTGGAGAAAATTGCAGTGGAAAATATGAGAGTATATAAAAGCAGAGCATATGGAATGAACAACATGCACAAGTTAAATCAATGCTAGGGCAATTTTTATGGTTACCTTTTTCATTAAAATCTATATAATTAATAGGCTAGACCGTATTTTGTGATGGAATTTGCGGCCACACTAATCAACCGATTTTGACAAAATTAAAACCAACTTGATAAAATTTATGCACAGAAGTTCACAAGATATTCTGGCTTATTGTGGGTTCAGTATTTTAGGTGTTATAAGCTTTTAAAGTTTCTGCTAATAAATACACATGTATTACGCATGCATGTAAGTTAAAACAAATAAACAAACACTACATTCATGTTTTTTACGCCAACTAGTTTTGTAAAGAAAGAAGCAACAATTAGTAATTTTATTTTAGATTTGAATGTGAGAGAATTTTAGGTAACGTTACCTTAACCAAAGAGAGGAGAGCACAGCAACCGGATTTGCATCATTGAAAAGTATTGGAAACGCTTTAGTTCTGCGATTAGTACTTAACAAACTTGGAATGCTATTCGCGAAATAGGAATTGACAAGACCAACAACAATATTGATTCCAAAGTGGATCCAAACATTTTAAACAGATCATTTACCAAGATCCCTATGATCCAAACAAATCCCACATTTTTCAAATATTCTTCATCTGCGTCAGATACAGATATAAGTACAATCAATGATAATTTTATATTTTCCTGCGTTACTCAATATGATGTTTTTTTACAACATGCTCTTCGATAAAATCAAATACAGTGGGTACTGATAATTTATACACCCAAATTTAATAAGATTAGTCATGCACTTGATTCTTCCGTATGTTACTCATTTTTTCTATAGTTATTATAATGTCATGTATGTACCCCTCCATTCCCTAAATTGAATGAAGAATACAGACCAATAGCTGTATTGCGTTTTCTCTCTAAGGTTCTAGAAAGACTTCTGTACAAACAAATGATAAAATATATTACTAGTAACAATTTGCTTTCCAATACGCAGTCTGGTTTTCGTCAGAGTCACAGCTGCGTTACGGCTCTTGTAGAAGTAAGTGAAAATATATGGCAGGGAGTGCAAAGTGGGGACATCAATTTTTTAGTGCTCTTAGATCATTCTGAAGCTTTCGACACGGTAGACCGTGATATACTGGTAAAAAAGCTAAAACGGCTCCATGAAAAATGGCCCCAATGAAAAATGGTCCCAAACCAAAAATGAAAAATGGCCCCAAACTTTTGTATTGAAAACAACAACACGAACTATGGGGCCATTTTTCCTATTTTTTGGGGCCATTTTTCATTTTTTATTTTTAAGTTTGGGGCCATTTTTCCTAAAGTTTGGGACCATTTTTCATTTTCGAGTTTGGGGCCATTTTGCATTTTTCGTTAATTGAAAAATGGCCCCAAACTAGAAAATGAAAAATGGCCTCAATAATTATTTTTGGGGCCATTTATCATTTTTGGTTTGGGGCCATTTTTCATTTTTCAGTTTGGGGCCATTTTTCATTTTTTAGTTTGGGGCCATTTTTCATGGAGCCAGCTAAAACATTTCTTTAGGTTTGACGGGAACTCAACCAACCTTATATCTTCATATCTCTCAAATCACAGACAATCGGTATTCGTAAATGACTTGCCAAAGCAACTCTCCAAATGCAAGATCAGTCTATATGCAGACGACGTGCAACATACATTAGGTTGCACAGTTGGTAATATATCTTCAGGCATAACGTCTCTAAACAAAGAGTTGAATAAAATCTACCTTTGGCCCACTGCAAATGGACTCTGTTTCAATCCACGTAAGTCCAAGTGCATAGTTGTGTGTAAAAAAACCTTAAATTCATCCATTTCCGATAATATTGTCTTAAATGGTGAAAAAATCGAAATTGTCAGGGCAGCGAAAAATCTTGGTATAATTTTTAATAGCAATTTGATTTGGAATGACCACATAAATGCCTTGGTTGGTCAAACTTATATAAAGTTAAGATCTCTCTGGTCAACACAATACTTCACACCAACAAGTATAAGAACATTGCTTGCTAAGACATACCTTATTACCAGCTTAATGTATGGATGCGAATTGTTTGCAAGCTGTGATTCAATTAGTAAAAGAATGCTCAATGTTTTGTTCAACAATATTGTAAGATATGTCTATATGGTTTGAAAAGGTTTGATCATGTTTCTTTAGATTCCAATAATCTGTACGGAATCCCTTTTGAAAGCTTGCTAAAAGTTCGTACACTAATGTTTTTACATAAAATAATAAATACCAAGACCCCAAAATATCTATTTGACAGATTACGCTTCTTCCAATCACCACGGAACCGAAATATTATAATACCGCGCCATCAATGTCTGGTATCCGAATGACTCAATCAACAACTAAACAGCAATGCTAATAGTTTCAAAACATTTTTGTTCAGTTTTTTTGCATAATTTCTTAATAATTTCTTATAAATAATTTCTTACAAATTTTGTTATATCTGACTATTTCTTATTTTGTATTAATTTTGATATGCATGTTAATAATAAATTATTTTGTAACGTAATGCGTTCCTGCACTATAAATATAAGACACTGTCTTGTTGTGCAGGAAATGAAAAATAAATAAATAAAAAATAAATAAAATTAATTCTCGTATTCTATTTCTGTTGCAAACTTGGTTAAATAGTTGATATTCTTCCCAATTAGTATCCACTTTACGAAAATTGTAAAGATGGCCAAATGAACGCTGATGAGAGGTGTAGAGGCCTTGAAATCGGTATACTGATACGTTCTGCTAATCTGATTGCACATGCTAATG
Organism: Lypha dubia; assembly: GCA_947311025.1. Lineage (NCBI taxonomy): Eukaryota > Metazoa > Arthropoda > Insecta > Diptera > Tachinidae > Lypha > Lypha dubia. The sequence continues at coordinate 26,002,346 of OX371263.1, read as the reverse complement.
TTTTTCAAAAATAAAAAACTCTTAGTAATTTGAATTTTCATTAATTCAATAAAACTGAACTTGAGCGTAATAATAATAATAATAATTTTTCAAAAGAGTTTTGTTTTATTTTGAATATATTGCGAGTTCATGCAAATGTACCATTAAATAATTGTAATTGTGGTATAGATATTTTTTAGGAGACGTTTGGATTATTTCTCTATGATCATCAAAAAAAAAAAAAAAACTATTCGACATCTAGAATACGGTCGATTGTGTCGGCCATTGGTTATACTACAGTTCAAATAATTTTTTAGAAAATCTGCTGGTCCTGCGTTTCAATTTAATACATTTAATTTTACGATTTTAAGCTCGTTTTTTTATATCTCGCGATAAATGCACTTGTCGTTTCAATGTAAAATCGTCTCAACTGTACAATAATAAAAGCGGGACACTTACAACTATTGTAAAACCCAAGAGTACAAAACAAAAATAACAATAATAACATCACTAACAAAAGCATTATGTCAGCAAAAGATTAGTAATATTGTTTTTTTTTTTTTTTTTTTTTTTTTTTTTTGCTAGTAAGAGTTTGTTTATGACTTTTCTTACTCAAACACACAAAATGTATACGTACACATACAAACATATGGCCATATATGATTGTAAGGATACATGTTCACATTTTTGCAATTCGCAAAAAGTTGAGTTGTTTTTGCTGTTGACATTGATGCATTGCTGTAACGAGCAGATTTTTTTTTTTTTTTTTTTTTGTTTTGCATCCTTAGTGCTTTACTATTGCTGTTGGTTGAAGTTGTTAGTCAGTCGAAATGTTTGTTTAGTAGAAGAGAATGCATTTGAAACGTTAAAATGATTGAAATGATATTGGGGATTTAATATTGTGTATTTAATGAATAGTTATGACTGTGTATGTTTGCGAAATTGCAATTTCATTCAATTAAATCAGCGCTTTAAAAAATCTAAAATGACATATTAGATACTTAACTCACATGTTAAATGAGATAAGCGTGGAAAAAGATTAAATGATTTGAAGAATTGTTATTAACCCTCTCATGCCCAAATTAAAATGGGCGTGGCTAAAATTTTTTTGAGTAGACATATAAGCTAGAGTTGACCTCAATATCAACTGACAAAAATTTCAATGTCCTAGGTGTCCTGGTACAAGAGCTACAGTATGTTGCGTATATGCAACATTGGGCAATGGTGTTATATATTTAAAGTCAAGTTGATTTTTTTTTCTAATGCCGTTTATTTATATTTATGTATCAAGCTTATTGACGAAAACCAATTGTCAAAAATCAGTTTGAAATTTTGGTTTACTGGCAAATTGGATGATAAAAATAGCACGATATCTGATGAAATGCCCAAGCCATAAGTCTTGAATGTTCCTTCGCCAATGAACAGAGTAAAATCGTATATAATCCCAGATACACCAGCTCTCGTAAACATTTTGAAGCCCCATCATAGATAGATAGAAGATATTGTTTCAAACTATGTTGACGTAAGAAAAGAATGTACTATTGTGTTATTCAGAAATGTATTCACAAATAATAAGTTACTTTTATATGCAATCATTTGCTCATCTATACTTTGGAATTCTTCCTGCGAAATTTCATTGAATTTTTTTTTATGGCGTCCCACAAAGGCCGAACGTTGTACAATTTGTTATATTCAGATGTTCCCTTCTGAGGCTGTTTAGAATTATCGTTCAAATGGAAAAACTGTTTAATTTTTTCAAATCTGTTTCTCGGTAATGCATTTGCAACGGCCGTTAGTTTGAAATTGGCCGCCCACGCCATTCTATAAGCTGGTATTTTCACAAATGCAAGGTAAAGAAGTATGCCAAAAAACCTTTCCATTTCAGGCACAGTGCTTTTCAATTATATGCCCTTCGTTTGCATGGCATATAAATTCGTTTCCTCACATATTTTCTGCCACAGTTCATCCGCAAAGAAAGTACTAAAATATTCGATGGAGGTTTTCTCCTCATTGCTGCAAAATTCACTTTTCCAAGTGGTCTCGCTTTCCATAAACTCTGCACTCCTCCACTTCAAACTCTTCATATCAATTTTTTTCCATCACCTCCTGTACAACGTTTTCACTTTCATTCAAATCTCCATCATTTTCGCTTCTAATAAATTGGTCAATCAAACCAACTTCCACATTTTCAGCTCTGTTAACCAAGTTTTTTAAAGTTTCTTCTATAATTTCGTCCATATTTCGATCTTCTTCTTCTTTATTTTCCTCGTCAGCGGAATCATCCGCAAATTTTGCAATCTCAGCTTGAGTCAGACCTTTTGGGCGCATCTTAGAATCTGCATATTTTTATTTTTCGAAATTTACCACAATAGACCAATGTTGCATATACGCAACACGACATTTACAAAATTATTACAAACAAACTAAATAAATAATATTTTCATGCGGGATTTTTTTTTTAAATACTCACTTACCTTTCTTTATTTAGTTGTTGAACTTGGTTTTAGGATGAAGTAATAATTTCAATGTTTTTTAACACTTTTTTAAAACCACGTATTTTTGCACAATGAATTTGTCAACTACGCTCTCGACAGAATAGCTGCTAACTGAACCCGTGTGCAGCTGACTACCGAACAATTAGGTGTAAGCTCACTCAACACATGCAGCTATATTTCTGCGAAAGGTTCAAAACAAAAAATTTAAAATAACGGTAGTTAGAGGCTTATAAATACAATGTTGCGTATATACAACAGCGGGCATGAGAGGGTTAACAAATAGATAAAATATGAGTGGTGTCCTTTTGAGAGAAATAAAATTTCTTTTATTTCTATAACAAAAAGAACAAATAACATTGAACTATTTTTTAAAGGGTACTTTTTGCTAGAAAGAGTTATCTTACAAAAAAATACTTAAATTTTATCTTGTATAAAAAATTAAAATTTTTCAAAATTTTACATTTATTTGAGCATGTAGTCAAGTATTTATGTTTTAAATTTTATTTATTTAAAATTTTATAAAATGTGTTTATTTAAAAAAGTTACTGTTATAACAGATTTTTCTTTAAAACTCTTCTTTTTGCAAAATTTTTTTTTATATTCTAAAGAGGTACTTTTAAAATAGAGACTTTTTTTCAAAAGGTACTTATTTGAGAAGGTCCTTAGTTAACAAGATTCTCTTTTCAAAAGGCCATGAAGAGGTGGAATTTACAGAAAAGTTATTTTTCGAAAAAAAAGGAATACTCTTAATAAAATTATAAATTTTAATAAGAGATAACATTTTATGAAAAGTTTTTTTTTAAGAAGTTACTGTTATAAAATGGTAATTTAAAAAACAACTATTTTAAATAAAAAGATCTCTATAGAAAAGTTTTCTTATTATAAAATCTTTTTTTTACTAGAGTTACTTTTTAACAAGTCACTTTATAGTATAGGTACTTTTTGAAGAGATACTTTTTTTGAAAAAGTACTTTTTTGAAAAGGGACTTTTTTCACAAGGTACTTTTTTGCAAAAGGTACCTCATCCTAAATACGTTTTTAGAAATGAATTTTCATAGAAATTATCTTTTTATAAAAAGTCACTTTTATTAAATAGTCCATTTAGATAGAAACTTTTGTTTTTTATAAAAAGGTGTTATTAAAAAAATCCTTGTAAAGGCTATTTTTTTAGGCCAAAAACAGTTAGAATTTACTTAAATATTATTGTATTGAAAAGTACACTTATTCTTTCAAACATCCTTTAACCTCTTCTTCATATAAAAATCTCTTAATAATTTAAACTTATTTGTTTTATCTTCTTTATTTATAAAAGTCTTCAAAAGTGTAAATAAATTATATTTGTTTTAGTTGATTGGATCCATTAAAAAGTTTTTAAGAAACCAATCAATTTTGTTTTAAAATGTATGGCTTTATTTTGTCTATATTCTCAATACATACATATATTTTTGTACTTAAGTTGGGTGTTTTTTTTTTTTTTTTATTAAAAATAAACAAATTTTTTTCTTTAAACAACTAAGCCAAAAGATAAATATACAAAATCTTTTAAAAACAAAAGGAGTAGAAAAAAAAGCAACTAATAAACTTAGGAAAATGCCAAAAGAATAATCGTTTGGTGTTTGGTTACATTGCCTGAACCCAAAATTAAATACATTTTTAAACATTATTAAAACCAGACTTAAAGAATCCTTTTTTATGTTCGATTTTGAATTTTTGTTTTTAATTTGCTTAGAAGAAAATAAACACACACACACATAAGTCTTTTAATGTGTGTATGTGTGTTAAAGATATAGAATTTCTTTATATATTTTTTTTTTCGTTTGTTGGCAGAAAGCAAGTATCTGATGTTTGGATGAGTATATGTGTGTGTGTGTGTCTATTTGTGGCTTTTGCTAAGGACTTTTTGATTTGTTGTCTAAGTTTATTTATTGTCACTCAAAATATAGCAAAAACCAAGAAGGATAAAAAAAATATGTGAAAGATTTTTTTCAAGACTTTTTGCTTGTTGTTGTTGGTGTTTTTGTAGGAGAAAACTATCTAGTATGACTAAAATAAATAAAAAAATTTTCTATTGTTCTATTGTATTTAACACACCAGCAATATTAAGGAAAAATTGTAAGTAAGACACTTGAAGCAAAGAGTTGGTAGTAGAAGTAATAATACCAAACAGGATATTACAGACTTAAATTACAGTTAAAGAAGGACAACAAGGAAAGCAACCAGACATGAAAAACACACAATTTTTTTTCTTAATACATGACATTTTTGGTAAAGAGTTTGTTTGCATACACTCGTCGTACACACAAACATACACACACACACATATGCACATACATGACAAACTGATAGAAAAGCCAGCATATATGAAAATTGTGTGTAAAATGAAAAAACTTTAACAATAGATCTTTACTGATAAATTTTTATATTTGAATATAAATTTTTTAATATCTAGTAATTTTTTTTTGTTTGTCCCATACTTACATTTGGCAAAAATTTATAAATTATTCTATTTGTTTAAATATGTTTTGTATTTGATGCAACACAAATCTTTCAGTTATTCACTCACCTGCAATGAAATTAAAAAATGTGAAAAAAATATATGAGAAAAATTGAATTTAAATGAATATTTGCTCTTGGAAAATTATTTAGAAAGAATTTAAAATTTTTAAAAACACAGTTGCTTTAAAAATATTAAAAGAATTTCAATTTATTTAAATTTTATCTTAATATTTCTGGCATTTGAATAAATGAAAATTAAATGTAATTTAAAAGAAACTATCTAATATTCTCTATTAAGCTTATATGTCAGAACTGATTTAAGATCATTTTTAAATGCAAAACTAATTAATTCCAATAGAAAAAGCACAGAACATAACAACATGCTACTATTGTCTGTAGAAGGCTCTTCATGTTCTATTAAAAAATATTTTCCTAAAATTTAAGAAACTTCATTTCAACATGAATTTACAAAATCAAACCAAAAAAAAAAAAAAAAATAAAGAGGCAAGAAAAAAATTTTCGATTTCCATCATGACACATCATGGCATTTACAACCACCACTATTCAAACAATTGACAACTGAAATTGTATTTTTTTTTTTTTTATTTTTTGTTATGTATAAAGTAGTTACCACTGAAGAATACAACAAGAGCAAATAAACAAAGAAGAAAAAACAATATCCTTAGAATTATAAAGTAGTCCTAATTTTTTTCTACTTTACTCAACCATCCTCAATAAAGTCGAAGAAAAATCAGTAAAAATAAAACTATACAAAAGAGAAAAATATCATATCACATAATAGAATTGGCTGTAGGCCAAAGGAATCTGTAATACAGTCAAACAAAGATGAGAAATAAATGAAAAAGGACATTTAGGTAAAGCAAGGCTGACCACCAAAATGAGCTAAACAATGTTGGAGCGTATGAAACGAAATTTTGATCAAGGTACTGCTGAAATTTCAATTGTTAACGGATGCCACAGTTTAGCCACTGATTTGAAAATAAATGTCCTTAAGAAAACAGAAAACTTTGTTCACTTTTTTCTAGTGTTCAAATTTTATTTTTCATATTTAGTGTAAAACATTTCCGCCCGCTTTAATTATGTTTAAGAAGAGCAACAAGAACTCATGTACATACGAGTACATGTTCTATGAATCGCTCAACCAGTGACAGCCTCCGTTACATTTTAGATTTAAAACAATAATTTACACTGTGCAATATAATAAATTCAATAAAAGAACACAGTTTTTATTCAGCGTAATTTACCCAGAAGTGGAATAGATTTATCTTTAAGAAAAAGATTGTGGAGAAAAATATTTTTTTTTTAATTTTCTTTACCAACAATTTGTGGTTTTGTGCGTACTTTGCAGTCGATTAAAAAATTTTTTAATATATAATTTAGTTTTGAAGACTTTTATATATCCTTTATAAGAATTTTTCAGAGATACATAGGTATCTACATATGCTGCCAATGTTTACAATGATCTTATAAGTGGGATCTAAGTTTGTTTTGTTGTAATTACAAAGTTTCTTTAAACTTTTTTTGTTTTTTGCATATACAGTGGCAGGTCGCTAATCCGAATTAATGATTGCAGACCCTGATTCGGATTAACGAGATATTCGGATTACTGGATGTGTTGTTATTATGTATTATAATAATTTACTATATTCGAAAATAAAACACAAGAAAGGATTTCAAAACTAATTTTTTTCATTTTTATTAATCCAGAGTAATTGTTGAAGCTCCTATACCAAATTTCTTTGCTAAAATTTTTCCTGATTGTCCGCGATTTACTTCTTCTATTATTTTAAGCTTATCAGCTAATGACAGCGTTTTACGTGCACGTTTTTTTGCCATATCCTTTAAATTGGTGTTTTCGCGACTAATACCATTCAGCAACTAAACTATTTGCAACAAGACATAAAACATACATACATACTTATAAATACTTACAACAACAACAACTTACAAATACTAAAAATAATAAGTACAATGTCAATCATAGAAGGCTCTGCATCTCAATGATGTTCCGTTAGTTTTAAAATTCCACACATCGTTTTGTAAAAACCAGACACAATAATAAAAAAAAAAAAAATTAAAAAAAAAAAATTCGGTTTAGCGAGCTTGCAACCAATGCGGACTATAGAGTATGTAATGCGTCATAAATTCAAATCGGATTACTGGATAATTCGGATTACACACCTTCGGATTAGCGAGCTGGCACTGTATTTTTCAAATAAAATTTAAAGCAGAAATATGTTTTTTTTTAACTTTCCTTAGCAACAACTTGTAGTTTTGTGTTCTGTTTGCGGTCCCTTGAAAATTTTTAAAATAACTACTTTAGTTTTAAAGACACCCATATATCCTTTTGTGTTATATTCTAGAAAAATGCAGCCAATATTTATTATGACTAAAAGAGCTGGCTTAAAATTATTTAAATTGTAGTTTAATTTTAATTTTTTTTGGATTTATTTGTTAAATTTGTTTTACAAAAAATAAAAAATTGAAGACATTTCTTATTTGATATTCTTTAGTAACAATTTGTAACTTTAAGCGTTCTTTGCAGTCGTTCAAAATTTTCTCAAATAGCTAATATAGTTTTAAGGACATTCATATATCCTTTTTTGTTACTTTATTCACATAAGCTGTAAATTTTACACATTTTATTAATGAATTTGCAGATTTTTTTTGTAGACCACTTTGCGGCATTATTATGTTAAAAAATTTTATAATTTTTGCAAAAAGATCTGGTGAAGATAATAAAAAAAAAATATTTTCCTTAGCAACAACTTATAATTTTGTGTGCTCTTTGCACTCGCTTAAAAATTTTTGATATATATACCTTAGCTTAAGCGACATCCATATATCCTTTTTTTGCAACTTTTCAGTAAAATGCTGCCAAGGCCTTTTATGTCTTTGTGAACATGCTTAACATATTTTGAATTGTATTTGTACAGCTTTTATACACTTTTTGTACATATGTATACTAAATAAATTTTAACGCAGTGGCAAACATTACATTTCAGCAAAACAAAAAGTCATACAACACACTATTTTCAAAATCATTGATAGTATTTTTTATGGTATTTCATTATTAAATTTAGCAAATTGGTTGCTATGTATATCATGAATGTTACCCAAGGTTATGAAGAATTCATTCCGTACAACATCCAACTGCTGAAGACTCTAACGCATTTTGCATTTTCGGTTTTATTATGCGCCTAAGCTAGCCTTTGCCTTAATATTTCTTTGTAGGGTATCAATAGTATTAAAAAATAAAAAAACAAGAATAGCAATTTTTAGCCGAACATAGTGGCAAAACAGCACACTCCACTTTGAGGCAAGTGGCACAAAACATTTTATACAAAAGCCCAAAACAATACAAATATCTTTTGTTTTCGTATTATTTGTTTATTTTTTTCTCTATTAAAGCCCTACACCAATAGGTCAAGTTATAAGAGAATATGGAAGCTGTGACAGTTTTACATAAAGGTGGCAATTGGCTCGTTGGTTTAAAGAACAAACGCTACTATACCAAACAGCTGCAAGTGGTATGAAGCAGCTGCTCGGTACAGGCGAAAAGATATTATTCCAAACTTAATTTCTCCCCTGAGCTTTGTGCAAATCCTGTTAAAAACTGAAGTACGAATATGTCTAACTTCTAGCTTAGGTTTTATATTCGATGTCCATCTGTAGGTCCTGTAAAGATCTATTATGAAGCATACTAAGCATTTCGTTTAAAGCAAACTATTTTTTTATTTAAGTTTTATTTATTCTTATGTTGGTCCTCTGTTTAACAATATAAATGAATGGCTGAATGAAAAAGTGAAAAAATTACAAAAAGAGAAGAACAAAAACAGGACGAAAATAAAAAATTACAAACAATAAAATGAGCAAGAATCTGAAAATAATATTGAAAAGCGGACAGTTGCTAAGTATCTTCCATCATGTGTAAAAGTATTTGTATGTTTGTATTCGTTTGCCGGCAATTGTAAATGTATTTGTAACTACTATATATTTTCTTACACAATTGTTTGTAGGCACTGAAGCACAACGTTGCATAACAATGTTTATTTCATACACTCTGTAATGTTGTCAATTGTTTTGCTCTTTCTTTTACAAACAAAACTACACGTTTTCTTAAATTCATACAGAATTTTTCAGTTTTCTATTTTATTTTTCTTTTGTTTTGGTTTTGGGCTATATATTTATTTATTTTATTCGTCGAAAGATCAACAACAAACTACAACTGATAATGTTTGTTTGCATCATCAGCGTGTGTATTAAAATGATACTTATTGTGGCAGAAAAGTCTCTGAGGATATACGGAACAAAAACACTGTTTAAGAAAAATCCTTAAACATTCGGATCAAATTTTGAATTATGTTTATATATTTTTAGCAATTTATGGAGGAAGCAAAAATTTAAAAATTAAATTAAATTTATTTTAATTTCCTCTCTACACGCTCTAATTAAAAATAGATAGGAGTAAACATTTTTTTGCTGATCCTTTTTTTTTCTAATAAATCATTTATGTCCTGTTAAAATCTCTTTAATATTTAAACTATTAGTGCTGTTAGTTTTTATGTAGATAGTTTTTCTTTTTTTATTCTTTTAAAGTTAAAAACAACAACAACTATTGTACGTTCAAAGCAACAAATTGCAACAATTTTAAGTCCATTTAGATGGCGTGCTAAGATTAATACGAAACGGCGCGACCTCAACTAAATTGTGGTATTTTTTTCTCTGCTGCTTCAACTCGTCTCACATTTAGTCCTGTGAAATGTTACCCATATGATGTGTTCCTTTGTTTTTAGTGGCTCCTATTTTCATTATTTTTTTTTTTTTTTTTGTTTGTAAAATTCCATAATATTTTTGTTGTTGTTTTTGTCTTTCTGTTGCTGCTAAATCCAACTGATAAAGAGTTTATAAATAAACTGACTAACTTTAGTCGTGTTGTATTTAGTAGACACAGACATGTTAAATAGAAAAATGACTTTGCTTAAGTTCTATGCACTTCATTTAGTTTAATCGGCAAATGAACTTGTGTGAGATTATGTGTATGTGCAGTTCGAAATTGACATTGATAAAATGTTAAACATGGAATGCTTTAGTTTTAAATAAAAAATAAAATGGAAAAAATTTTGGCCATTACGAAGCAGAGAAATAATTGCAATTTTATAGCGGGTCGCAATTTAAGTCAGCGTATTGGGTAAAAATAAATAAAATTAAACAGACAAATTTTGGAAATTAAGAACACATTAACTGCATGTTTGAAAAACTTTTATAGATTCAAATAATTTCGTCTTTTTCACTTCAATTTTAAATACTTTAAAATTTTTGTCTTCTTTTAGTAAAAATTAAAAGCATTTTGTGATGTAGAATCAAATTTACTGCATATTCGAACATGTTTGACAATTTCGAACATGTATAAAAAAATTTCGAACATATCAAAATTTTAATATTTTAATACATTTTATTACATATTTCCCTTTAAAACCACATTTGGTGATTGTTCGAAGATAATTCGAAGATTCCAAGGTTCGAAATTTTTCGATTATTTCAGGTAGGTTAACTAACAGTTTTTTTTTTCAATTTTTAACCTTCCATATAAAAATTATATATAATCTGTGAACTTCAAAACATCAAATAAATTTCGAAGTTTATTCGAAATTTCGAACATTTCAATATTTTAATATATTATATCATCTAATATATTTTATTAAATATTTCCTTGAGCGTAAGTTTTCGATAGATTATAGCCGCAATTGGTGATTGTTCGAAAAGAATTCAAAGATTTTAATATTCGAAAATTTTCGATTATTTCAGTTTAACCTCCGAGTTTTTTCTTCTAAACAAAAATTATATATACGACTGATTTGTGGACTTTAAAACATCTAATACATTTCGAATATTATTCGAAATTTCGATCATTGTGATATTTTAATATCGAATAATCAAAAATTTCTAGATTTTTCCAATTCAACATAAAACAATTCTGTAATCATTAATTTTGTAATCATTAACAAAAGTGAACGCTGGCTTTAATGACATAAAGTGCATGTTCGCAAATTTTTAAATTTTTTCATTTTCACTTCGATTTTTCTAATTTTATGCTTTTTTTTGTAATATTACATGTGCTACATGATTGAGATATAAATTTGTTTATTATCGAAGATGTCTCAACATTTTCGAATATTCGAATATTTTTCGATATCCTTTTTTTTAACTTTTAGAGCTTTTTTCTGTGTATCCGCTTAACTAAAGTTGATGAATGTTAAAAACCCTTTTTAAAGGCACTGTTTAACACCAAAAGTCGTGCTTCTATTAAATTTATAAAAAATTGATTTTGTGGCACAGTGTAATATGTGTGCTATAATATTGGTTTTTTTTTTTTTTTTTTTTTTTTTTGCAAAACATATATATACGCCAGAGTTTCTTTCATTGTTATCAGAAAATGTTTATTTATAAAATAAATTTTTTTTTGTGAATCACCCCACTGTGCAAGAGCCGCTATTATTTCCTTTCTCGCCTTTTAATTTCTGCAACCTTTTAAAGTTTCATATATCAAATGCGTTACGTTTGCATTTCTAGCCCTTGTACTCACATATTAAATATTAATTACCCATGTGAGGCATGCCACAATATTGTTAATAGAACAAAACAAAACAATACAAAATAAAAAAAATATGTATGTATGAATGTATATGTCGTCATTAGTTGCCTTTCGGCTATTTTGTCTAAATAGTTTAAAAATTAGTGTTATGAGCGAGCGCGTGTGTGTGCGTTTGTGTTAATAATTTATGAACAAAAATGTACAAAATGTAGTTTTGTGTTAAATTTCATTTAGTTATGGAGCACCTGAATTTAAAATAAATGCTGGTAATTTACAAATAACAAACACACTAACAAATGTACATTTAGGCAATACATATCTCCATTGTTATTGTTATTGTTATTGTTATTTTTTCTAATATCTTTGTACTTTGTGGCAGCATGCAATTTTTGCATTTTTTACACATCTTGATGGCAATTAAATTATATTCAAGTTTTCTTTTTTTTGTGCAACAAAGCAGTATGCACGTACGTAAGTATTAGTATGGCATTTTTATTAACAATTTAAAAAAGAATTACATTATAAGTGAAGCATACGAGGTACTCACGGCTGCATGTTTTTGTGGTTCTTTTCTTTTTGCAATTTCAAATGCAATGAGTCATTTAAGTTGCAACATTCGTTGTTAAATGTTGTTAAACTCTTTTTAACACCCCTTTAATCGATAGAAAGTAGTTTTTGTACCATTCTTTAAAAAATAAGCGAACAAAAATCCTTTCATTTTATTTAGTCGTATATCCTTGTTAGTTAGTGTACCATTAGCAAAGGGATTAACACGCACTTTTGTTGTTGTTGTTGTTCATGATTAGACACCCATTGTGTTCTGTTCTCTTTCCTTATTTTCCATTACTTTGCAATTTATGCGTGTGGTAAAATTCCTGGCCTTTAAATTTATCCTGCCTATAAAATCATTGTGCTGGTATATTTTTAAATAATTTTCATATCATGGTTTAAAAGAAAGAATTTAATACTGCTTATTAGATTAATCACTCACTGTCCCCCAGTTAAATAAAGTGGCATTAGCGTCTACTTGTCGCCAGTTTGTTGAACTTTAAAGCTTAAGTTCGATTACCTTTTCTCTATTTATTTTTTTTTTCTTTTTAAAAGTGTAACGATTTGTACATGCAGTCAGTTTGTATTGTCAATCATTTTCTCTAATTAATAAAGACTGTGTGTGTTGGCATTTTGTTTGTTTACTTAACACAATCGATAAGTCAGTTATGACCTGTAGTTTGTAAGCTTGAAAGCTTATGTTTGCTGTCATGTTTATTTAATAGGAATAAATTATATATGAAAAATAGAAGAATAAAAGAATAAATTATTTAAAGATGTGAAAAAAAAAAAATTATAAAATTTATTAATTTCATTTTAACAATTTATTTTCATAGTGTGAACATATGTTGCATACACTTTAAATTGTGTGGCCTAATTTTAGGACCTCACATATTACAGAATTGATTGCCTACTTTTGGGAAGTACTTTTCGTATAATTTTCTGTCTTACTTTGAAAATAGGTAAAGTATTTTTTCGACTACTGGTTTTAATTATTATCTTTCTTAATGCACCTAAATTATACTGATTCCGAAGACTACAATATTTTATGATGACATCCTATTCACGGCTCGAAACTCCCATCCCTGATCATCATTATTGTGTTCATAATTCTATTGTGTGAATACTTTACATGAAATCGAATTTAAATTTCGGTAAAACTTTTTCAACCAAAAAAAGAAGTTTTACTAAGTTCCAATTTTTGCTTTTGTTGAGGATTTGGAAAAAATTTTCACGGCACCATTTTCTTAAGGTAGAATTAGCCGAACGTCCACGTCCCCTAACGAAACAGCTGATCCGTTTTACTATTTGAAAACAATGCAAATGCTTACCGAATTTATATGTCACGTTGCTGGAACGTCTCAATCTGTATAAAATAGAATTTCATTTGAACGTTACGTGACATTTGTAAGCCAGTGATGGGCTGTTATTTTGTTTTATACTAAGGGGGTATTTGCGCTCTTCTCTTTGGTACTTTTTTATAATGATATCTGTAAACTATGATTGAAAAACTGAAAATAATAAGTGTACATATACATGTAACTGCATAAACATATGTATGTACATATATGTATATATATGTACATGCTTAGATGTATAAAATAAACCAATAAATAATTCAACGGCTGCAAAAACATTTTTTATGTATGCACATATCGAGCCTTTGCTGCAATAGTGTCATAACTCAAAATAAGTAGTTATGCAGAAAGCGAGTTTAAAGTTGCGCATTCGCTAGCAACTTAATGGTAAACGAAAATGTAATATTTGCCTCAAAAGTTCAGTATGCAAAATATTTCATATATACATACATACATGTATGTACATTTTTATACCATTTATATATCTTAGGTACTTTTTCTTCACAACAGTAACAATTTGAAAATTTTTAATGCCCATCACAGTGTTGTAAACAGCTGTTAATTTTTCATAAATTATTTATTTATTTTATATATACTACCCAGCAAACCATTTCATAAGCAAAATGTAACTCGTATAATAAACTTATAACAGATTTACTAGAACTTTTAATAAGCATGATATTTATAAACTTTTTATATACAAAATGCAGTTTTCAAATACTTTACAATTTTTATACACTTAATTGTTTATATAACAATTTAACACATATATTCGCAAATGAGTCATGCTATAGTTTTGTGTTTGTTATTTTGTTACCGGAAAGAGCAAATAGTTGAAAAGTTATTTAAAAAAGAAAAAGAGTGTGCGTAGCCTGAGTGCAAATGGAGCTATAGAAATAAAGTATGTTTTTCATAAAATATGCATATCAAATGGCATAACCATATCCTTTTAAAATTTTTCAGATGTTTTAAATTCAATTGGAGTAGGAGAAAACGAACTTAAGTTAAAAAGAATACCGCATGAAACAAGTTTGTAACATAAGAATAAATTTACTTAATTAAATAAAGAAAAGTAAATTATATATGTCTATTGTAATTATGTTATTTTTAAATAAACCAAATGACAAATCCTGATGAAAATTATTTTTTATCTAAGCTTGCAAAATTATTAGGAATCTAAGTTTATTTTAGTGACCCATTATTACTTATCTATTTTTCTCTAAGCTTATTAGATAAGCAATATTATCTAAAGGGGCGCTGTTCATTACTAAAAAATTGTTAATAAAATTTTTACAATAGTATTTACAACACTTTTTTAAGCTTAGAACTCATGTTGGTAAACATGGCTGCATTCCTTCCTAAAAGCATATTGCTTTGCAGTGCAACAATGTCAGGTATTCTCAATCACAACTGCGTAAACTCTGACAAAGTATGGCATTCCTAAACTCATCTGTTTCGCATCTGATATGCAAATAAACGCGACTAGAAAATCGTGTATGTTTTTTATAAACAACAATGGTGGAAAGGATAGGTGCAAGATGATTTCTTTTTAAAACAAAAAAGCTATTAATTATATTGCGCGTGGAGTGTTTTCCAAAAGTTATAAAAATAATTTGTCTCGGTGTCGTTGTAATTTTAAGTATGCAAAGCAAAGAAGTGTTTCTAATGATAATCTATTTGATTTACAGAACTGTAAAATAAAATTGCTTGATTTTAACACTGCTTTGACTGCTTTGCATAAAGACGTTTAGGAAGGCAGCCCTTGTTACAAGGGATTTCTAAATCGTTTTGGTTTGTTGGGTAATTCTATTTTGTTTATGTATAGCCAAACACGTTTTTAAATATTCTATAAGTACACCAACGGGCTAACAGTACGGTACAGTACGGGTACGGTAGAGCAACGCTCGGCTAACGGAGCCTTTATACTGCTATTTAATTTATTCTTAAAAAATTTTGTTGAGACTCCAGATTCCTCTGAAAAAAGGACATCACTATGACTTGGAAAGTAGGCCAGCCAAGGTCATTTAACGTAAATATTTCTTATGAAAAGTAATATTATCAGGCTCAAGTTCAGTTTTATTGAATTAATGAAAATTCAAAATTACTAAGAGTTTTTTTTTATGTTGGAAAATATTATTATTTATATCCAATCAGTTTTTTTTAGCAGAACGTATCAGTACTGATTTCAAGGCCGCTACACCTCTCATCAGCGTTCAATTGTCCATCTTTACAATTTTCGTAAAGTGGATACTAATTGAGAAGAATATCAGAATAGAAAAAGAATACGAGAATTAATCTTAATTCATTTTTTATTCTACATTGAACTGATTGGATATAAATAATAATATTTTTCAACATAAAAAAACTCTTAGTAATTTTGAATTTTCATTAATTCAATAAAACTAAACTTGAGCCTGATAATATTACTTTTCATATGTACATCAATATCAGTTCGAATAATAATTACGTTTATTCGTAATAATAATAATATAAAAATATGTATATATTTCTTTTCAAATAATTCTACCTTAATTAATCCGAGAGACTTGTAGACTCTAAAGATGCTGTCACAATGGTAGAACATTGTCAAAAATTTTGATCAGCGTTACGATCACATTAAAGTATTTTTTGCTAAAACAACCTTTTGCAAATAGTATCTTTTACAAAAGTACCTTTTACTACAGGTACCTTTTACTAAAAGTGCCTTTGACTAAAAGTAAATTTTACTGAAATTACGTTTTCCCTAAATACATTTCACTAAAAGTAATAGTTCATTTTACTAAAAGTACCTTTTACAAAAAGTACCTTTTAAAAGTGCCTTTGACTAAAAGTAGCTTTTACTAAAAGTATCTTTAACTGAAATTACGTTTTCCCTTAATACATTTCACTAAAAGTAATAGTTCATTTTACTAAAAGTACCTTTTACAAAAAGTACCTTTTAAAAGTGCCTTTGACTAAAAGTAGCTTTTACTAAAAGTATCTTTAACTGAAATTACGTTTTCCCTTAATACATTTTACTAAAAGTAATAGTTCATTTTACTAAAAGTACCTTTTACAAAAAGTACCTTTTAAAAGTGCCTTTGACTAAAAGTAGCTTTTACTAAAAGTATCTTTAACTGAAATTACGTTTTCCCTTAATACATTTTACTAAAAGTAATAGTTCATTTTACTAAAAGTACCTTTTACAAAAAGTACCTTTTAAAAGTGCCTTTGACTAAAAGTAGCTTTTACTAAAAGTATCTTTAACTGAAATTACGTTTTTCCTTAATACATTTCACTAAAAGTA
Source organism: Lypha dubia (assembly GCA_947311025.1). Taxonomy (NCBI): domain Eukaryota; kingdom Metazoa; phylum Arthropoda; class Insecta; order Diptera; family Tachinidae; genus Lypha; species Lypha dubia. Next base: position 25,985,567 of record OX371263.1, on the reverse strand, counting down.
ATAGTTCATTTTACTAAAAGTACCTTTTACTAAAAGTACCTTTTACAAAAAGTACCTTTTACTACGGGTACCTTTTATTAAAAGTTCCTTTGACTAAAAGTATCTGTTACTAAAATTACTTTTAACCAATGTTAACTTTCACCTAAAGCAATTCTTATCAAAAGTACCTTTTGCTAGGATCACCTTTTACTAATAGTTTATTTACTAATAGTTTATTTAAAAGTACTTTTTATTAAAAGTGCCTTTATTAAAAGTATATTTTACTAGAAATACCTTTCACTGAAATTACGTTTTCCCTTAAGTAGATTTTACTAAAAGTAGCTCCTACTAATAGTTCATTTTACTCAAAATACCTTTTACTAATAGTACATTTTACTAAAAGTACCTTTCACTGGAATAACTTTTGACTATAAGTACCTTTTACTAAAGGTATTCTCCTACTAAAAGTTTATTTTACTAAAAGTACATTTTACTAAAGGTACCTTTCCTTTTACTAAAAGTGCATTTAACTAAAAGTAAAAAAAGGACGAACAGTGCGGCAAAGTATATATATTGGTACAACGAAGAGAAGTTTAGGAGTAAGAATAGACGAACACAAAGCAGATATAAGAAAAGGTAAACAATCAACTGCACTGGCGCAACACCTTATAGAAAGTGGACATGAAGCTAACTTCAACGAAGTGAAAATATTAAATAAAGAAAAAAAGTAAATACAGTCAAAGCCCGGTATACCGAATGATATAATGTCAAACCCATTCGTTATAGTGAAAAATTCGTTATATAGCAAAGTTTTTTATTTTATTTATTTATTTTATATACTTATATTTATTTAAATTGAATGTTTAAAATAACTTTTATGCAATGTTAAAACTAAAAAAATTTGAAAAAATTATTCAAAGTAGTTTGTTTCTGCTCTATTTGCAAACTTTTTTGAACAGCTTCTTCTTGTAATTCTCTTAAAACTAATGATTTTAAAAAAGAAATATTATTTTGCTGACTCCATTGAACGCACTTGTACAAACATTTAATTACTTCAGCATGTTTTATTTTTGTTTCATTATCGGCCACTGGAACTACAATTTCTACAATATTTTGTTCATTCTCGTCGTTTTCTTCATCTGACATAAAATTACCTTTTTTGTTCCAAACATTGAAATCGTCTGCAATAAAAGGTATCTAGTAAAACAAAACATTCGTATGTATGTAAATAGAAAATAACTAAAACCATGTGCTACATTTTCTTACATTTGGAAAAACTATGCTCAAAAGTCTAACACCACGTCGAATAGAAACGAATTCATCTCCTTATAAAATTCTTGCCAAAGGTATGTCATCCTCCTCATCTTTGTAAATTAAAACTTTGCTCCAGCATTTAGCTAACGAATGTTGATGAATGTTTCTCTAGGAAAGTGCAATCATACAAGATTCATTACGAATATTCTTCTTTTTCGTCTTTGCTTTTCTATTAAAACACATAAACAATGTTTTCTGTGTTTATTTTTTCAATCATTCGTTATACTGGGCGTAAAAATTTCAAAACATTCGTTATATAAGGTACTTAGTACTTAGAGAAAACTCATTCGTTATATCGCGAATTCGTTATAATGAGTATTTGTTATACCGAGAGTTGACTGCAATAGATATACGTTGGAGAGCTTAAGAATACAACAAAAAGCTGAGAGTGCAATAAATACCAAAGATGACATTGACAACATTAATCCTAACTATAATTTAGTTTTAATATAGTGACAAAAATTGTTTATCTGTGATATATTTTCTTATTTTTTAATCATACATTTTTAATATATTAAGTTTGTGTTTTGTGTTTGTCCCGTTTACACTAAACACTGTGATATTTTAAATAATGTAGAAGAAAGATTAAATGTAAGTAAAATACAATTAGCTAATAATATGTAAAAAAAATTAATATTATTGTCTTAAAAAAATTTTTCTTTTCGCTTTTATATATATTATGGTTGCCAGATTGTAATAAAGACAACATCCCTAAAGAAGTTGGAAAATCCCAACGAAACGTAGGATGAAAACCTAAAATACATAAATCATAATGATCTTGAAAGCCTGAATTTTGGGGAATAAAACAAAAACCAAAATAAAATATAAATCATATATAAAAGTAAAAATACTTTTTATTATAATATGATTTTGTAAAATTTATTTTACTAAAAACAACCTTTAAATAACATAATTAGTAGCATGTTTTAAATTTCTAATAAAAATTGCCTACTTTTGGGAGTTTTTATCCCAAGCTTTTAACAAATATTATTGATTATTTTCTAAAAATAAATTAATTCTCCCAAAGTTGGCCTTTTACAATATTTTTAACAATAACTTTAAGAATTTCTACCCTATTTCCCTAACCAAAATTTCAATTTCCGTTAAACACGTTTCTTTGAAATTTTAGTGTATTTTTTTGCCATTTTCTTGTTTTTTTTTTTTTTTGCTATTTTAACTAACATGTCACTCGACAAACCGGGACACACGTACCCATTTGTAGTTTTTTGTTATTTCGAAATTTTGCACACAACAACAAACTAACAATATTAAAGTTAAAAAAACTACTACTCCTTCTATAAAAATACAATAAGTTAAAATAAAATTTTTGTTTAGAAAATAAAAACAAGGCACGCTTTTGACAGTTTGGCAGGCTGACGCGTTAACGTGCAAATGCAAGAGAATTTAATAAAAGAAATACAAACAAACAAACAAAATACATAAAATAACAACTAAAAATCCTTAACTAAATAAATAAAATGCCATGAAACAGGGAGAAATCTAAGAAACACAAAAACAATGTTGAAAATTTAAGAACCGCCAGATGCAACATATACGATATAGTGTTGTGACAAACGACCATGTACTCGTATGGGGGGTAGCAAGTATAAAACGCATGTATGAAAATTTGTAAATAAAAATAGTATAACAACAATAAGAAAAACTTGTGGCATATCAGGTAATATATGAAGTAAGCAGTGGCAGTTAGTAAGTGTGGTAGTCGAAATAAGAAATTCAAAATAATCAGAAGATGGGAGGTATTGCAAAAACATTTACAGTGTACGTTGCTAGTTTTCGGACAACTTGTACATTCTGTGCTTTACTGAATTTTTAAAATACATTCCGAAATTTTAATTAATTTTTCTACATTATTTTTGTTTTTTTTTCTTTAATTTAAAATGTCAGTTATTATTATATTAATTGTATTGCTTGTACGACTACTTTTCTATGTAACTGTGGACAATATGCATTTTTGTGGTAAAAGTGAGTAATGGTAGCAATTGTTAGTACCACCAACAAATCACGTTTTAAGTTTTTCTTTCATACACTAAGACACTACTTACACACGCTCTAATACACGTACACATTCACATGCAGTCAAAAAGAAACTTCTAAAAAACCCAGTGTCTCCTATTTTCTATTGACACCAACACACATAATTTCTTTCTCAATCTGCCTGTATCAAACACACACACATACAGTTTAACACATATAAATACACACACACAAACCTACATGCTTATAAAATGCACCGTTAGTTTGTAGTTTAATGGCAAAAGTAATGTTGTGTAGTTGCTGGCATTTACGTGATTTTGAAGTCACTCCGATATGCAGGTTGCAACTAAATACAATTTCACACAAATAAATTTATAATTTTTTTACAACAAACAAATAAGACAAATATCGTGTATGCGAGAGTGTGTGTGTGTGCGAGCATTAAGCATGTATGTGAGTGAAATCAGGTGTTAAGGCGTTGAGTCTATTTTATTTTTATTATTTTTTTTGTTGCATATTTATGGTTGCTTGCTTTTTTTTATTACATTTCCCTTAACTTTTTATTACCAATTCTGTTTTCAATTTTAATGTTTGTGAAATTTTATTTAAAAATATTTAATTTTAGGTTTTCTATTTGCCAAAAGAAACGTTGAGCTGTTTCTTTTTTTTTTTTTGCTTTAATTTGTTTTGCAATTACTTTTTTTCATTCGTCTATATTTATTGTTGTTGTTTTTTTTCACAAAATTGATTGATGTTTGGAATGTGTTTTTTTTTTTTTATTGTGGCATATGAAATTTTACTATTTTTCCAGCAAACATGTCGAAGTTAAAACTACATGTTAAATCTAAATTAAGAGTATGATTGAGTAGAGTGTATGTGTGTTTGAAGTTACCATGATATACAAAATATACGGGAAAACGTCAATTCGAATTTTGCTAACTTATGAAGCGGAAATTATACAAATATTACTTTGAATAAAAAAAAGAAAAATATATATTTATTGTGTATAGAAATTTTAGGAACAGTAGTTAAGATTAATAAAAAAAAGTGAAATAAGAAACTAACAAAGGAGACCTTAAAGTATACAACAAACAACGGTTTGCAATTTAAAAAAATCACTAGATTATATCGGATCGTTTCTCAGGTCATTACCTAACAGAATTATCGATTTAATTTTTATAAATATAATAATTGTAAAATAGGCCTAATACTGCCCTTAAGACATTGAAATAATTTATTTCCTGAAATTAAGAACTAATAGATACTACGTTGCAAACAAATTAAATATTTTTAAACACCACTATTAAAAAAATATTTAGTAGCTGTGTTAGAACTAATAAAATCTACTACTAGTTTGAAAAAAAAATTTTAATACAAATCCTTTCTTCAAAGTTTATGTGTTTCTGAACGCATATGACGCTTAACGAAAAAAATAATTATGCTAAAACTTGTATAAACTTGTATATTTATATATAGAAAAAAGAATTTTTTAAATGTATAATACAAAAAAAAGTTTGTCATGTATCCTTTTTTCTAATATGAAGTATATATTGATTTTTGCTTAAATTTCAAAATTTCTCCATTATTACTTCTAAATAAATAAAACCTCATACATGTGTCAATATGAAAAAAAGATGTTTATATATCCCTTCTTCAAAATTCAGAATAAATTTTTTGAACACCTGCAGCTTAACAAAAAAAAATATAATTATGCTACAACTTGTATAAACTTGTATAGTTTTATATAGAAAAAGGTAATTTTTTTAAATGCATAATACAAAAAAGTTTGTCATGTATCCTTTTTTTATGATATGAAGCATATAATGATGTTAGCTCAAATTTGAATATCATTTCATTACAACGACTAAATAAATTAATTCTCTGACAGATTGCAATATAAAAAAGATCTTTATATGTATATCACTTTTTAAAAATTTAGAATATATTTTTTTCAACACATATGCAGATTAACGATAAAAATAACTATGCTACAACTTGTATAAACTTGTATTGTCTTATATAGAAAATAAAAATTTTTTAAAATGTCTAACATAAAAAAGTTTGTCGTGTATCCTTTTTTTGTGAAATAAAGTACAATATCAAAAAAGAGCTAATTTAAATTGCAAATTTTATCTATTATTAAAACTAATAAGAAAGGTTTATTCTAAAATTAATTTCTAATGTTCCGATCTTTCCTATAAGGGGCATTGATCATTAAACTCTGATTAAAAGAGAAACAATTCAAGAAAAAATTGCACATAAATTGAGATTTGTATTAATCATAGTTACATTATTAATTATCCGATTATAGTCCTTATAGTGGACACATTCCGTAGTCCCCCAATATCTCGTTTACAAAATATATTTGTTCGAAGGAAATAAAATGTATTACTTCTTTAGGTGATTCGTAGTGAATGCTCATCAGATTATTCAAAGAAAACACTGTTGGTGCTTTTAATTTAGATAATAGAAAATTTCAATCGAATTTAAAGTTTTTTTAAGAACACTTCTAGTGAACTTTGACATAAAAATAAAACTTTCAGAATTACATAGATTTGGCACCAGTTACCACTAAAAAAAAGAAAAGTTTTCAAAAACTATTATTAATAAAAAATATTTGTTTACGTCTTATATTATAGAAAACAAATATTTATAACCGAAAAATGTTCTTCATAGCACCACTGTAACTTTGCGTTGTATTAATAAATACTTTCTTGCCTTTGCAAGAAGCTTTGGGTATTTGAACAGTTACAGGACTAGAAATGCATATGTATTGCTCGTATTAAATAAATACCTGCCGTGGTATTAGTTGTAAATATTCTTGTTGCCAGCAGTTGTTATAATATAAATGTGCATTCAAAACAATTTACTAAAAACCAATTCAAACCAAATTGCATAGTACGTGCGTACCAACTAAATAGGCTTTTGAAATGTACTAAAATAACTCTTACTCTGCACCACACACCACACACTTAACCCTGAGCTCGCCCAGCCTTACCAAAATATGGAAACACACTTTGCTTACTAATACATGCATATTAAAATGTGTGCATACGGGTATTTATGGATGAGTTGGAAAAATTATGGCATAACTAGTACAATCATTATATTGCAAACATATTTACAATTTATGCATTTATTTGCACGTTACTAACTATAAAATGATTATGGAAAAAATAAAAATATAAACGAAAAAAACGATCTCTTTATAAATAAATATAGAATAGAATATGCAATTTGCATAATAAATATTGATGAAATATTTATACATATGTACATACGAGCGAATGCGAGTGAATGAAAATTTGGGGGGAAAATATAAAAACTAATGTTAGCAAGTAGCAGCAAGTTTTGTATGTATTAATAATTATGTGGCAAATACAAGTTTGCTGTAGATAGTAGTGAACTTCATACGTTCATTGAATAAACGAACATATTTGGTTAAAATTAAACCCTGGCAAAGTTTTTTGTTTCTTTTTGCCTTAAAAATTGATGAGTAAAATAATGATGATGATAACAAGGTTTCTTTATGGAATAACAAATTAAAAAAACCATAATTGGATTTCAAAGAAAACTATAATTTTCACATAATGATGAAATTTTCAAAATTATAACTGTGATGTGGAATAATAAATAGACTTGGAATTATTGTGCATTTATTTCAATGCAATTAAAGCTATAAAGAATGATACGCAAATAATATATGAAACAAATTTGAGGAGAAACTTTTCAAAAATGTAAATTATCTTCTTGGTTTCATATTCTGTAATTATATATTCAACAAAAAGTTTTTGAATCAAACTTAGCATAACTTTTCGGGGAAAAAAATGTCTGATGCCAACACTAGCCAATTAATGTCACCAAAAATACGAATAAAGATTCCTGTTTTTTGTAAATAAATATCAAAGAGATGTCAGCTAAAGAATTACCCCATTATTTTTAAACGATTCGTAAAGTTAAAGTGCCCAATAAAACCCGTTTTCCCATACAAAATTCACACACTAAACCCATAATACCTTTAATAATCATTTCTGAATAAGGGGCTAATCATTTTATTATTCAACAGAAATTCTATTTTATCACCGAAAAATGTTATACCCTGCAAAATCACAAGCAGCAGCTGTAACAATGTTGCACAGCTAGTAGCAGTAGCAGTAAGTATATAAATAATAGAAGTACGAGTGGTAGCAATGACATTGAGATTAGTAGCACTCTAATTAAACGTAGTAGTAGCAGTAGTAGCATTTTTTCAAACTTTAATTTTTCAAAATTTAATTTATATTTTAATTTTTTTATAATTTTAGTAGTACAAATTAAAGCAGTATGAATTAATAGCATTATAAGTAGCAGATATAGTGGTAGTAATTGTAGTAGCAGCGGTAGCATTTTTTCAAATTGTTAAGTAAAAATTTTATTATAATTCAGTTTCTTTTTTTTTGTTAAATTTAGTAGTACAAATTAAAACAAGCATCATCGGTAACAATGTTGCTAGTATCAACACAATTATGTTTTTATAATTTTAGAAGTATAAATTAAAGCAGTATGAATAGTATTAATAGCACTGGAATTACAGAGAATTAATAGCATTAGGAGTAGCAGATGTATAAGTTGTTATAGAAACAACAATAATATAGTTGTTATTAAAATTTCCGATAGAAAATTTATTTACTTTATTATTTATCGAAAAAAGTATAAGAAAAATTTCATTATATTTAAAATAGCATTAAGAAGTATGTGGATTGCCTCTTTACAACACCTAAGAGGCATTTGCAAAAAAAAAAAAAAAATATTTTTGTAATTATTTCGTATCAAATCGAAGAAGTGCTTAGGGATGGCTAAAAATAGTAATTAAGTAAGAAATTTGTCGATGATGCTTTAAAGCGTTTCCTTTCGTTAAAACTTCGTAAGAATTAGCAAAAATATATGATTAATATCAATTTTTAAGTCTAACAATGTAGTTTCTGTAGTTTCTGTGTTTTAAGCTGTAGTTACGTAAATAAAAACTAAGCCGTACACAAGAGATGTAAAACAACAAAAATCAAGCGTTGAAACTAAAAATTTGGTTTAGCGTTGGCTAAACATATATTTAACATTTTTAGATTTAAGATTTGAACATTTTTTGATGTTTCAATTTATAATGGAAGATTCAATAAATAATAAAATTATCACAAAAAAAAAAGTACAATTAAATCGTTATTGTTGATATATTTGTTAAAACGGTACAATTACATAACGATGCCTACTTAATTATCGATTCAATTTATATGAACAGTTGGAAATAGCAGAAGCAGTAGTAGTAGTATTAGTAGCAGCACTAGTAGCGTTAGTAGCAGTAGTAGCATTAGTGCCTATACTAGAATCATTAGTAGGAATAGTAATAGCATTACTAGTAGCATTAATAGCAGCAGCAAAGACAGCATAAATTTTTTTTTATATTTAACATCCTGCTTTTTAGAAACCAGTCCATCAGCTTAAATCTCTCACAGCTCTCGTTAAAATAATTATAACGATTTAACTAAATATCTGAGCTAGGAATCCTTTGAAGTTATTTTATCACTATTATTTTTGCTCTGCATCAACAAATTAATTTATTACATTAATTTGATTTTTGGAAATTTTATTGTGTAAATTCCATTAGCATCTACACTAAGTTTGTTTATACATTTATTTATTTACCTTTTTTGGTATTTGCTCGCCAATTATTTAAATTTGAAATATAATTAAATAATACGAAAAAAAAAGAAATCAACGAAAAATTTTTAGTTGTAAATTATATTTGCATTCAATTTGCACAGTCACTAACTTGCAGCGCAGAATACACATGCTTACTCACACGTTTGTGTGTGTGTGTGGCACATAATTAAATAGAATGTTATTTTGTGATATTTTATTTTTGTTTTGCAAGTTATAAAACACTAAAAGACGCATACACACACACACACACTGTGTCATTGCTGACAATTTCCTTCCCTACATGTGTTCATGTGACAGCATGCAGGAGTCAACGAATTCTGAAATTAGGGCGAGAACTTGCAAGAAATGAAAAGTTTTATTGTCCCCTTTTTTTCGGAAAATGCTGAATCGTAGTCGTATTTTATAATAAACAGTAAACATGTCCACACCCGTTTGTTAACTGTTTGTTGAAATAGTATGTGTCTCTGTGGGTGTGTGTGTGTGTGTTTTTTAACTAGTTTTTCGTCTTGTTGTAGAAGATGAACTAACTGCAACAGCATCAGTAGTAATACGCTTAATCTTGTTGCATGAAAAACCAGTTTTGTTTGGGAGAAATTAAATTATGTGTTCTGCATATTAAGAAAAAACTTTTATAGCAAAATGTGCAGTCGCAGGAATGTTGTTGACGAAATTATCAAATGACAGCAGTGTAGCAAAAAAAAAAATGAAAATGGTGGAGGGAGGGTGATAACTTTATTAAGGATATATTATGAATGTTAATTAAAACAAGGAAGCATTACAAGTTTTTTGTTTTTTCTATTTATTTTAGTATCAGTGTTATACAATTCTGCAAGTTGTTGCAATTATTTCGCTTTTCAAGGGCAAACATTAGTTCACAAAAATCCAAGGACTTTCGATCTAAAAGTTGTTTCAATAAACTCTCCACAGGATCCACCGTAGGAGGAGCATTATTTTTTCTTTCTATTACACACACATTAGTAGCAAAGTTAGTCTTCTAAAAAAAGGAAAATGTTTACTGCTACATTTCTTTAAATACCACTGGCCACGCCTACTCGCCCAATTAATCATTTCAATAGCAAAATATGTTGATTATTATTTGAAATTGTAGTAATTGAAGAGTAAATCTAATAAACAAAATTGTAAAACGCAACAGTGAGTGTTTTGGTTGATCGCTTCAACACATTTCGCTGCCCCAAAAAAAAAAATAGTTATTGTTGATATTTATACAGGACAAAACATCGCAAATTTAATAATCAGAGATATATTAGAAAGACATTGTTTAACATATTTCGAGCACCAAAAGAAAAATTTAATTTCTAAACATCAGTTTAGATTTCAACTACACAGCTGAATAGAACAAACGTTGTTTTTCGGTAAAAGCCACTAAACCTCGTCAATATTCATGCGTAAATGCTTCCACTACTTGTTAGGTAGCTCTGTTGAACATGATTATATATTTGATTTATACACATTTCGAATGCAAAGAGAATACAAGACTTCTCACAACTTATTTGATGTTCGCAGGTGACTTTTCTTTTTTTTTTAAATTTACTAACTTTAGCCTGTTTAGATATCAATGAATATTAATTATAACAAGCAGTGCGTAGTAATTTCAACAATTAAAATTAGTTTTTGTTTTATTTTTACTGCGGCCTTTCTTTTGTATGTTAAATTATAGTGAAATTTTATTTAACACAAGTTTTTAATACCAATTATCCTTAAAAAATTTAAATCTTTTTTAGACAGTTTAGCACAGTCTTCAGTCCCTAAAATCATTTAAATTTTTTTAATGATTTCAAGCGTAAACGTTTAGTTTTATTAAAGAATTTTAAGAGCAATATTTTTGTGAACAGTTCTTTGATACATTTTATTTTTATAATTAATGGTCCCTC